>CM060174.1:99517481-100228583 GCA_030549775.1 Tamarix chinensis
GGCACCAATGGTGGAGAGAGAAGAGGGTAGAAAGTGGGTTGTTTAGGATAGGATAAAGGGAATGAGAGGGGGATTGAGGTGGTGGAGGATGCCTTAGGTTGAGAGGACCGGAATGGCGGTGGTAGCGCAACTAAAGGGGCGGCGGTGTGGTGGCTGAAGGTGGTGGAGAGGAAGGAAGGGAGAAGGAGAGGGAGGCAGGGGAAAAGGAAGGTAGGGGGAGCTAAAGGAGGTTCTTCTGGTGGTTTTGGGGGTAGAGGGAGTGGTGTTTGCAGCGGAAACGGCAGCGCGAAGAGCGATGGTGGGTGAGATGAAGTTGGCCGAATAGCCAACTTTGTATGGCCAAGGCGACTCGTGCTGGTAGAACCGAGGGTGGTGAGGGGTGTATTTTGGTGGAGGGTGGTCCAGGGAGTATTTTGGGAGGTGGTTTGGGTAGAGGTACTGGGCAACAACGACGGGGTGGACGATGGAATAAGCAGCGGCGCACAAAAAGGGAGGAAATTCTTGGCAGGGGAAAAAGGCTGAATGGGGGCAGTTGAGGGGTATTTATAGGCCAATGAAGGTAGAAAACGATATAGGGGGAAGAGAGGAAGAGGATGGCACGCGTGCAGGTCGCCTGCTGGTGCAGGTTTGCAAAATTGTAGGTCGTGTCAGCTCGGGAAGGGAGAAAGGAAGGGGGAGAGAGGCACGCGTGAGGAGAGAGAGCGTGATTGGGTGGAGAAGGAAGAGGGATCGGGGGGAAGAGAGTGGAGGTGGAAAGCCGGCGTGCAGCGTTGCAGAGGTCATGTGCCTACACGGGGAAGAGAGGAAGTTGAATGGTCAAGGGAAGAAGGAAGGTCGAGGGAGAAAGGGAGAAGAAGGGGTGCGGACCGGTTGGTCCAAGGGAAAAGAAGTAAAGAAAAAGAGGGAACCGGACCTGGTGGTTGGCGACGGGCGAGGAAAAGGAAGGAAAGGGGACACAGGCTGGGTCGTGCTGAAGGAAAGAGAGGGGGAGGGCTTTTGGGCCACGAGGGCTATCCCAAATCGGGGAAGAAGAGGAAAAAAAAAGAAAAAAGAAAAAGAAGGAAAAGGAAAAAACATATGAGTTGAGATATTTAAAATATTTTGGTATTTTGGGATATTTAAAATAATAAATAAATTTTCCTTTTAGATTAATTTAGGATTTTTGAAAGATTTTTTATCTTAATTCTATTTTAATTAGCAAAACACCCTAATTTTTTCAATTAAATTATTTATTAATTTTCTCTTGATTTTTACTTAATTACTTCCTCTTATTTTAATAAAATAATTTATTTAATTAATTTCCCTAATAAATCTCTATTTTGTCATAATTCCCTAAATTAGGATTTTGGGGTATTTCACAAACATCCTATTTAGCACAAATACCATGAGATAATGAACGAACAATGAGTAAAATATGTTTTATGTCTTGTTTAATAAAATCCCTACCCCATGATATGACATGGATAAATTCCAAATTTCATGTCAAAAGGATATGGTGCATCAACAAAAAAACTATCTTTGGATGAATAGTAACAATATATACCATTTAAAAATTATTATCTGTATAACATTATAAAGGTGAAAAATAGAAGAAATCACTCTTCTCTTATTAATTGAGAAAGGGCATTGAGTTGAATATCCAAACACAGATTTTTCTTGTTTTTAACTTTCTACTACAAGTCGCAAAGTTGAAGAATATGATCGCTTTCATACTTTCCTAAAAGATACTGCATAGTGTTCATCAAATATTTCATGACACTCACCTCCTATCAATCAAGAAAATGGAATTAATAAATTAAAACCATATATCCACGCACTCCATTTTCTTGTTTTTAATCTTCTATAGAATCTCACAACGTTAAATATTGTGATTTCTTTTGTATCTTCCTCAAAGCTTTTTCCAATGCGTATTAACTCTGTCACAGTTTTATCTCCATTAAAAAAAACACAACAATCTATAAGGTGTTGCCCATTACTCAATCATACATGGGTTCATAGGTCTAAATCTCAGCTAGTGGAATATATATATATGAATCAAACATGTATAAAAATGTTTGCTTTAATTAGTTTGGGTTTTAATCAAGCCAAAAAAACATATGACCAAATGGAGTTGAGTAGAATATGGTTGGGTATGTTAGTTTTTGGTTCAAATAAATCAAACAATCATCTTATTAGTAGACGTCACAAAAGAAAACCTTCAGGATGATTGGAGAAGAACAATTACAACAATGTTAATAAAATTGACCTCTTTATGATATCTTTTATTTAAACTAAATCATGTAATAGATAGCATAAATTACTATGAATAAAACCTAAAAAGACTCTAAACTCATAAATATATGTAATCTAGATTTATTTTTGTAGATAGTTTATTAATAATGAAAAGTCAAAATCAACAAACTTATACAAGGTTATAGCATGTAGCCATATAAAAGATAATATATAATAATAAAATATTAGAACCAATCAACCCAGGGAGATACTACCTTGAATCTAGGTCATTATCTCTTACATCATACCATCATATCTAACCACGATGAAGATAAGACAAAAATCATGCCCTCTTAAAAAATGTACACCCTTGTAATTGTTCTACATGGAAATAAGAAACCAAAGGAAAGTACTATAACCTACACAATATCTCATTAATTCCTTATAAGGACATATACCAAACCTTACCACTAGAAGATAAAACCTCAGGACCTAAAGACACTTCTTTCTTTCTTTAAGGGTTGTGCTTGCAGTGAAAACCAAGCCTTGGAAGTGTAAGAAGCACCTTTAAGCATTTGCTCTACCAATAAATCAACTATGTTTCCTAGACTCACTTTCCCTGCATCCTAAATACTAAAGCAACTCATTTAACCAAAGATGACACAATCATATTCCTTATATTACATATCAACCACCATCAAAACACTATTGTAATAGCATCACTTTACTGGAAAAAATACCCTATCCCTGAAATAAAATTCCTCTAGTTCAAAATTGCCAAGTTGTGGAAAACCTATAGATTAGATAAATTGTGAAACATATGACTATTGCATTCAAACCTATATTTGAATTAATTGTTGAAATAGAATATATAACATGAATGAAAAAGAAGCATAGACTTAACCTAACCTAGGGTTTATATAATCACGAGGGAGAAATATATCAAAAAATATACAATCACAGCATAAAAATATGAAGGATAAATCAATAATTTAATTCCAAATTCAAAACAAATAATGATATTAATAGTGAAAAATAAACAACAAATCATATACTTACAATCAAGTATGGGTCATGGACAAATAGAGTGGTTTGAGTCTTGAATCAATAGCGGTGTTAGTAGGGAGGAGAGATCTTGGATTGCAACATTGTTAGTTGGGAGAAAATAACAACCATGATGGAGGTGAATAATGAGGAATATGGAGGTCACCAATGACTTGATTGATTATTTTATTTACTTCAATTATTTGGTTGTGCAATGGACAATTTACCTATGCCTTCATTCTTTATTTGTTGTGTTTGTAGTTTTTGATTGTGTGTTGGTTGATTCACAAACATCAATTCAATTTCTCAGAGGTCCTAGAGCAACGAGCGATTGAGTGTAGATAGGTATAAGAGATATAGAGAGATGAAGGAGAAGTTTTTGATTTAAGATAATTAGACTGAGTGCATTTTATACTTGAGAAAGGAAAGATAACAAAGACAAATTTGAGATGACTGGGTGCCTTAGTTTATGTAGTAAAAAAAGGATATAAATTTCTTTTTTATCATTATTTATTTATTTATTTTCAAAATTATTTATCAACTATGACAATTATACGTTTTTTGAAATGATATGAAATTTTTTTGCCACCGTAAGTAGTCACTTTTTACAAGTAAATTTTAATTTTTCATAATACTACTACTATTTGTGTTAAAATTTAATTTGTTTCCGTAAATTCATTATATAATAATAGATAAATAATTACCACTAAAATTTGTTGCAAAAGGGAGTATCTCTTATGGTGAGTAATTGAAGCTCATTTAAGCCATCATAAACCCTAGTGAGCCTAAAACACATATCATATTTTTTGTCCTTCTCCTTATATTCTAGCCTTATTCTCCTTCCCCTCCATGCCTTTTCACATATTTGATTAAAACCATCAAGATCTTTAACCTTTCAAAGCAAATAATTTAAGATTTAAAATTCTTCCGATATTTCTCGTCTTTGAAGTATGAGATTTTGCTTTCATTTTCAAGAACCATAATTTTGAAGTGTTCTTGGTGTTTGAAGCATTACACCAATGATAGGAAGCAAACTAAGGATCAATCAAACTAGGTGTAGGATAGGGGTAGGGTAGGGAGTAGGCTCTCCTCAATAACTTTTTTTTTGGTATTCAAGTAACAAGAGGTACTTCAACAACAATAGGCACTACTACAAAAGTTTTTTTAGACAACGCATAAAAGATAACGAGTCCTAGCTAATGTTGTTGTAAAGTATATTTAACAACGATTAATATTATACTATCATTGTTAAATATTGAAAATTAGAAGTGCGGATTAATGAATTTGATAATTATAATGGTAATGGATGGGTATTTAGATATATTTTTTTTCTCATTTAGTGTGTCTCAAAAATCTACTTTCTAGGTAAGCATATTATGAATGGTTAATAATATGAAACTACTCGAACTGTATAAGGAAGTTACTAATTTTAGTTTATCAAATATGTAAGAAAACTATTGAACCGAGTTTATGAAACTGCTCAAAGTGTGTAGATTTTTTTCTTTTTCCTCCATCTGTGTGGGAGGAAGGGGGAGGGCTCCCTTCAACAAACTACTAAAAGAGTGCAATCATATAGTCTTTCTGCTTTTTCCTTCTTTTTGGTTTTTCTTCTTTTTTTCTTTCTGGTTGGGAAAAGTGGGGTGCTGTAATGCTCCCTTCTATGACACATTATGCTGCATGAAAATACGGAGTCAATTATGGGCTTTCGGTAGTTTACCTCAACCATTTTTGTCCCTCAAATCAACTCTAGAATCTATCATACCAGGGCAAAACTATGGTTATTCACAACAGTTAGGAATGGACTGCACTCACCAATCTAGCTCCCTTGTTTACCATTACTCTCCTTGATTTTAATTGTCTCCTCTTTCGCCATCTATTCCCTAAATTCAACCATCCACCTAATTCTACTGTCTAGACATAAGAGGACAATCGAAAGAGGTAAGAGTAATTGCAACTTTGTGATTTGGAATTTCTTTGCTATCAAATATAGTTCTTGGCATTAGTTTTGCATCTTCACCCTTTCTCCTGATTGGTCTGCCTCTGTTTACCTTTTAAACCTCTTTCCCGAGAGTTTCCAAGTGTTGATTGTTTTAGGTTAAATTATTGATTTCTAAGGATAATTCATTCCATTGATATCTAAAATATCATTTAATTTAGTAATAATGTTAGGAGGTTGTGATGAAGTTATTTCAAAGTTATATGATACAAAAAAGGGAGGGTATACCCTGTATTTTTATTTTTATTACAGAAGCATATAGTGCAATATAATCAAATTAAATACTTGTACTTCAGTTTTACTAATGATTACCATTTCAACACTAGATGATACAACAAGTATAATTAATATGATACAAGTGCTATCATTAGAAATCCATCCATATGTTTCAAACCAATATAAAGTGGTGAATTACACCAATCTTGGGGCAGCATGTAGAACACTTCAAACCTCTGAAGAAAAGCTTAAAATCATCCTCAAAGTTAAGCACGTGAATTTTCCCTTTCTTTTTAACTTTTGGCCAAGATGTTTAAGTACAAAAATAACATTTCATTTTTTTTTACCTAAATTTTGGCACTATTTACTTATCATAGTGAATGAGTACAGAGTCCTAAGATGTACAATGGACTAAGAAAAAAAGGGAAAAGTGTTAACCAGTCTAACTACTCTGTCAAATGAATTACAACTTGACAATGCTTTCTATTCTGAGTGTTATCTCTCTAACTATGGCTGGGGTAGTTGTCCCGAGATTATCTTGTGGCTATGGAAGATTCTTGCATTTCATTCCTGCAACTGACACCATGTATATAATTCATACTTTAAAGAGTAATGGTTTTATACCCATCATGGAAGATTAGATTTTTAATTCATGTTTAGTTTTCTTGTTGTTATTGTCATATTTTATTATATTAGTTGTTTGGTTGGGTTTACCTTATCTTTAATGAAATAATTGTCTTGCTCATGTTAATTTCTTATGATTTATGTGTAGTTATCCCCACACATCGCTAGGAGGAAAAACTATGGGCAACTATTGTTCAAGTATTTTGTTACGTGTAAAAAGAGGTTAATAGTGGTTGTTTCTGTCGTAAACCTACATGACAACTCTTTATATTTCATTTAGTGACTTTTTTATGAACATTTGGTATAGTAATTTTTTGTATAAATATAATAGGATGTTTTTTTATATATCTTGTTATATATATATATATCAAGTTCAGGTCGTATATAACCGATTGTGAATATAACATGTTTTGGATATAGTATGGATTGCATATAGATGGTTTTGGATATAGTATAGAGTATATCAAGTAGGTTCATGTTGTATATAACCAATTGTGTATAAAGCAGGTTCAGGTTGAATATAACCATGTATATAGCATGTTTTGAATATATTATGGATTATATATAGCATGATGTAAGATGAATTTACGGCGAGTACTTCCAAATATTCGACAATAGCTAACCACCGAATGTAAAATGAAATA
This sequence comes from Tamarix chinensis, assembly GCA_030549775.1. Lineage (NCBI taxonomy): Eukaryota > Viridiplantae > Streptophyta > Magnoliopsida > Caryophyllales > Tamaricaceae > Tamarix > Tamarix chinensis. The sequence goes on from CM060174.1 coordinate 99,524,217, forward strand.
AACAACGAGTAAGTGGAACAATCACAACGGTTAAATACCCGTTATTAAAAAACATACACACCAGATAAATGTATATTTACAACAATTTAACACTCGTTAAAAGTCATAGACAGCGGGTAAATAAGACACTTAAAACAGTTTTCATATATTAAAGACGGCTGGTAAAATAACATTGACAACTGTTAAGCATCCGTTGTTGAAGCAAAAAGACATCGGGTAACTGGAGTATCAATAACGGTTAAACACCCATTGTGGAAAGAAAAATACAACGGCTAAATCTTACATTGACAATGGTTAAATACCTGTTGTGGAAAAAAAAAGACAACGGATAAATCTTACATTGACAACGATTAAATACCCGTTGTCAAAAGTAAAAGACAGCAGGTAATCTGACATTGACAATGCTTAAATACCAGTTGTGGAAAACAAAAGACAGCGGGTAAATCTTACATTGACAACGATTAAATATCCGTTGTCTTTTACTTTCAACAACTGGTACTTTGCATATTAACAATGGCGAAACACCTGTTGTGAAAGACTTTCCACAACGGTGACTGGAACCGTTGTCTTTTAAGTCTCTTAAAGACATCGCAGACATTTATGACAGATATTACTCGTTGTAGATTATACATAAAACCGTTATCATTAATAGTTTATGTCGTAGTGAGGGGGTGTTTCTAACACATCCTCCATCCAAAAACATAAAATATAATAATCATCATCAAATATCATTACAAGGTTTTGTTTTGCTCTTTTCTCTTCTTCTTTTCTCATTCTCATTATCCTCCTCAACCTCTTTATACTTGGCTTCTACCTCTCTAGCAAGTTACACCATTCTCCCAGGCTCCTCACCATCATCCAAATATATGTGTGTGTGTGTATTGAATGCATACTCAAAAAACATTCTATAAAATGATAAACCATCTTCTATCGTAATTATAAAAACATTCTATAAAATGATAAACAATCTTCTATCTCAATTATAATCGATCATTTCTCACTTCTAAATTATGTGACATTTTTTTTTGTGTGGAAGAAATACAATTTGTTTCTCAGGACGGTAAGGAATGCCAAGTACTAAAATCATAATGTTATACTTATCCACATCATTATCAAGACATCATATTTGACATTCCTAATGTACAATTAGCTATGTACCATCATAATTCATTTTGATAAAATGTATTGCCTAAAAAAAGATGTAAATAATTAAGTAAGCCATCAAGTAGTTAGATGCAAATCAAACACATGCTACATAACCAAATCATGCGACAATCAACCTAAATACCAATAGATTGCATTTTTTTTTTTTGGAAACAAACTAAATTAGTATGCTAATATATAGCATAATTAAGTAGCAATCACTCTAACTACATATGAATCGAATACATGGAAGCTCACTTGTAAAATTAAAGCCTTAAAGTTTAATAAGTTATATTTTAAGCGCATGAGCCCTATTCTATGATTTACCATCTTAAGCAATATAATAAATTAACTATCCGTATCATTTCTATTATAATCATTATTGGTATTGTTATAATAATAATAATAAAAGATTCACTGTTTTTATTTTATATTATATTATTATTGGTTTGTATTAATGAATTATTAATAAAACATGAAATTAGTATATTGAAACACATATTTTTTTAAAAAAATTGAATTTTTATTTGAATTTAAGGTCTAGATATAGAGTATTTTTTATAAATGGATGTAAGAAATAGGCAATGGGATATATGAGGTGGAATTTGGTTGGGTTCGGAGATATTTGATGTAGGTCTTTTTAAAAAAATATATATATAATAATAATAATAATAATAATAATAATAATAATCAAAAGTACATGATAGATGTCAAATGTAAAAAACATGTGTCCCTCTGAACCGATTATCATTGCAACGGAATAACTTTGATTAGACCATTTACTCCGCTAGCAATTTTGAACCTCTTAACAGAGCCGAGCACGCATACGCCTTTTTAGATTACCTTTACCGACTTGCTAAGGCCATTATGATATTAGTAAGTAGTAGTTTTGACGAACCATTAGGCACAAAAAGCGAACCATGCCGAAGGGCGAAGGCTATGGCGGAGCCATTGGGATGACATATATAGAGAGAGAGAGAGAGAAGGGGGAGAGACGACCTGCTCAATGTGAACTATTGGGTTTAGTGTGGCCGATGTGGGCCCTCCTCGTGAAGCCGAAGCATGGACTTCAAAACGCAGGCTATTCATCATATGAATATGATTGTCTTTGGGCTTGCTTGCTATGAGAGACGCTCTCAAACTTGGGCATGCATGCTCCATCATTATTTACACACACAAAAAAAAAATGCCTACTTCCTCGTCAATATTTTTTCTCACCGGTTGATGAACCGTTTTTAAAAATCGAGCGATATAAAAAGGATCCAAAATTCAAAATGATAGAGTTTGTGATTGGGTTCAAATTTTTAGGATTCGGTCAATTTCCCAATCTGGCAAGGTATATTTATATTTGATATGATCATAGAAAGTTGCTTCAATGAGAGGCAAGGATTTTCCTTAGGCCTGTTTGTCTAGTGGGTCACCGCAGATGGTCTCAGATCTTATCTTAGAATATTCGATTCGAATTCTAATAATGTATTATAATTATTTGAATTTTAATATAAATATAATAATTATATTTTATATTATAATTAGATAAATTTTAATGGTTAAAATTTATCATAAAAATACCTAATGACATCCTATAAAAAAATAAAGAGAGCAGCTCGCAACATCCTATAAATAGATTTATGGATCTATTAATCTAATAATAAAAATAAGTAGAGTTATTTTAATTTATTTCACTAGAAGTTCGCTTATTGAATTGATTCATATATACAAGTATTAGTTTTATTTATTATTAAACATAAGATTTATATAGGATGTATCATGTGTTTATCTCTTTTCAACTCAACTAATTTATATATCACACAATACATAGCTTAAAATTAGTTGTAGTAAAAAATAAAAAAAAATAGGAATTATAAATATATAAAAGTGACATCTATCAAATATTTAACCAAACCTTAAATAAAAATTTATAAGATCAGTAGTCCATATTTAAAATGGGTCTATAAATAAACCGTCCCGTGAATAAATAAATAAAAATCAAATGTACGATGGATTAGACATCGGTTCATGAGTCTAAAAATAATATTCAAATTTGATTAATTTAATTGAGTATAAAAAGAAGTTGGATCGAAATTTTATAAAACCAAATCAAATCGATTTAGACTTACGTCAACACAACAGACTCAATATTGGGTGTATCCTTGAGTAATATTATCTATTTAAATTTTAAATCTAAACTAAAATTATTTTTTAAAAAAATATACACAATAATTTTATTTTTATTAATAATTAAATAACATAAACTAATAATAATATGATATAAAATGAAATTATGGAATAAAAAATTATAATAAATTTATTATTAATATTATTTATATTATCATCATCATTTTTATTATTATTATTATAATAATAATAAAAGATTTAAATATTTCATTATAAATTTTTATTTTGTATTATTATTATTTTGTATTGATTAATTATTAATAAAAATAAAAAACTAATTCATTGATATATATTTAAAAAAATAAATTTAGATTTAGATTTAAAATTTAGATGATTAATATTTTTTTGCCTTCGTGAATGGGGCAATCCTTTGGCATCTTACCTTCGGTGGAGGTCAGGTCACACGCATCGTTTGTTGTGTGGCACGACGACATATAGTGATATAGATAGAAACGTTAAACTAAGTGGAGCACCCACTTTTTGACCCAGACTTAAAAAATCTCTCGAGGGCAGTGGACCAGCAGGTGGTCCTGCTCTAGCTAGCGAGACAGCCAGCCAGTAGTATTAGTCCTGACCGAACGCAAACACGTCAGTATCAGATGATAGATTTTCATGAACGAAAAGAAAGCTGAACTGAAAAGTCCTTTTTCGAGTTTACCGCTGCTGCAAGCTGAGAGGGGTAATTTAATAGTACTACAGGCTCCCTAAATACTAGATTCGCAATCATTTTATATATTATAGTATGGACTGATAGTACTGCTAGTGCTAGTCTGCTACTAGTATTCATTCTAGTATCTCTCGTCCCTCAAAAAGGTGGCTATTAGCATGGAGCTGAAAGGTGTGCGGACGGGCGGGTAAGGGAATATATATATATATATATATATATGGTATAATATATGGATGATGATGATGATGATGATAGAGGCGTGGGCAGCCATAATGATCATGGAGGTGAGAATCAGATAATGATGATGGAGATGGAGGGTGATCAAGTAGTAGATGCTAACAGTAACATAATTATTATGGCCCATGACTCCCCCTCTGATTCCGTCCCTTTCTCTTGTTCATAATGGTCCTCATTATGCTGCTCTTCAGACTTTAAAATGCCCTTTTTCATCGGTCTCATGTAGCAGTCAGTTTTTTAAATACCCAATGAAAGACCTTCCGGTGTGCAATTGAAAATTTTGTTTAAATTTATTTCGGTATAATTTAGCCCAATTTCGATTTGATACATCACATCAACTCTCCAATTTTTTTTAATACTATTTTCATCCTTTATTAAAAATAATAAAATATTTAATATGTATATAATAAAATAAAATAAGGATAAAATAAAAAATAAAATTTTATTTTTTAAAAATAATTTGTATATAAAAATTTAATGATAAAATAAATTCATTTTCAATACAAAAGGAGCATTAGATTTATTTATTTTTTGTCCCCATAACTAAAAAAATAATATTTAAAATATATCAAGTTAAATTATTTTATCCAATCTAATTTTATATTTACGCTTACTATATAAAAATTAAAATTACGTAATTTCGTATAAATAACTATATAATAAATTCCCCGTCAACAATCCAAAGAGACCGCCTGCTGATACAAACTTAGTACTCCAATCAACTATTCACTAATTATCAACCACCAACAACGACGATTGGATTGATTAACTTGTTATTATCATCGATCTAGAAACTTTTGTTCGGACAACTGGATTTCCGACCCTACCTACTACCTATTGGCTATTAGGATGGGCATAGCATAAGTAATTACAATCATTGCCTCCACTTCTTTGATCCGAACAACATCACGCTCACACATGGCCGAGCAAGGATGAAATTTGTACTATTTTTCTATTACTACGGTTCCGTGGGAAACTGTTTTTTTTTTTTTTTTCTCTTTTTCTTTTTTGATCAGAATAAATAACCAACACTTACTTAACTAATTTTGTGTGGGGGAGAAAAAAGACACGGCGATATATTAACATGTATCATCCATTCATCCACGGCTATCTAATACCAAGACATCGCCGTCGCGGGTGCAATCATGTCCATAACTATGATTTGATTGCCTGAGTGGTGTTGTTGTTGTGGCTAATATGGTGGAAGTGGTGGTTGTCAGTTGGTCATTTGTGTGTATATTACCCATGGTAATTACCTCGCATTTAATCCAAGTAATTTATAGGTTAGTGTGAGTTGGGTTGAAATTTACCACTTTTTTTTATTTATTTCTAAACTAAAACTATTTTATATTTTTATTTTTATTTTAAATTAAAAGCCGATATCAAACTTTTATTTGTATCCTTACTTTTTTTTATCTTTTTTATTATACAACATAACTTATTGTATTAATTTTTAATAAAGAATATAAATATAATATTTAGGTTGGTTTTATTAATTTTTTTAAATGTACAAATTAACTTTGACTGCCGGTGAATCGAGATCATGAGTTGCATAAGATGAATAGATTGAGTTATTTTATATTAAGATCATATTATATCAATAAATATCTAAAAAATATATCTCAAATAATAATATTAATAATATAATTATAAAAATATGTTATCTTTTAAAAAAAAAATCCAATAAAAAAAGAACTTTATATCGACTTTGATTCCCCTCTCTTATCCTATTGCATAGCTTTGACGCATTCAATTTTGGAAGTTGGAGATTGGTCGAGTGATTTGGTGATCATGGAATCCATTCGTTGGTCGCGCCAACCATAACAATAATGGAACTAGTTCTAGAAGGAGATGGATCGACAGTTGAATTAAATGCCGTTGGATTCTCCTTCCACAAGATTATGCAATGCAAATCCATCAACTCATGTTGTCGGAAAAAAAAAATTGTTTCGGCTTCAACATAAATCTTTTGGGAAGGTCTAGTTTTTGGCTTTTAATGAGTTAATACTCTCAAATAGCAAAAATATGAAAATATTCCTCATATTGACGTAGTCGGATGCCATGTTTCACGCAAATATTGCATTTATATGTTAGAAAAAAAAAAAAAAAACTTGAATGGCCACGAGAAATTTCTACCATAGTATGAAACCTAGACATTTGGCGGATTCATATACGCGAGGCTGTGTGAACCCATTGTAATGAGTACAGAAGGGAAGCACCGAAGCACGAAGTATTGTTGTATGCGGTGGTTGTGCGTGGGGTGGTTGTGCGTGTATCAAGCATCACTTAATGCGCCGGTGGTCTATTTAATGCTACAGAAGGTAGTTGGCGGTTTATAACTCAAGTGATTCCTCAATTTTTAATTTTCCATTGATTTCCATGTAGATAGATGTAACACGATCAAGAGGCGAGGCCGACCAACTATTGAATGAGTACGATAATGTCCATAGAGACTTTCAAGTCATTCTTGCTCTTCCATTTTCATAACATAAGATACAACAAATTTTTACACACGTATTAATATATGGAATTTTTTAGATAAATGTTACTCCATCTATATTGATTAATATATCATTATACTAAATTTGATACCCATATTTATTTAATTGGAAGAAAATAATATGAGGCCAAAATTGGAAACAAAGCATTTAATTATCGTCAAATTTTATAAAATGATACCATGAAATAAAATTTCATAAAATTAGTAACATAATATGCATTATATTGTGAAATAAAGGGAATATAGATTTTCTATAAATAATGTAATTAACCATATATATGATTTTTAACAAAAATAAATATACAATTGATGGTGTTATTTTATCTTATTTTTATAGATTTTAATGGGGTGCTTGAGGCTAATATAATAATATTCAAACCTAAGACCTTTTGGAATTAGCTTACACAACCGCACGAAGAAGATTCAAATTTAAAACCTTGTTTTTATCAAAATGCGTTGGGAGAAAACTTCAAATTTAAGACCTTGTTTTGATATGGTGCGTAAGGTGGTTGTGCACGCCTTTGTTGTTTGGCTCCTCGGTAGGATGCCTTTGTGGAGGGTGTAAGTTGTAACCTTATGTTGCCCATACTCCAACACATGATTAGTAATCATCTTTGAACCTTCTTTAGAAGGCGGGGATGATGGTTTATCGTGATGCTATTAAGTTGTATCCCTTATTTTAATAAGATTTTCTCTCAATTATTGAAAAAATAAATAAATTACCCTAGTACATAATCCATGAACAATGTTATTGAACATCGATATATTTATTGGTTCCACTATTAATAACTAGGATTTTTGTTAACATACTTTCCCATTATGTTTGGTGAGAAAATAATAAGTGTATCCATAATACTTATTGAGATCCAAAGCATAATAGCTCCCTCTGTATTCGTATGGTTTTGCCTTCGTATGTTGTCACCAAAGTATGTGAGAAACTTTCCCCTTTCAACAATTCATCTTAAACAGTGTCCTCACATATGGGCACATGGCAGCCTTTTTTGGAGTATTTTCCTCTTATTGGAGGAGTCAAGCGAGTTGTTTCCTTCAATTAATATATGCAAGAATTCCCTCTAATTTTTTTTGATTAAAATATATGTTAGGTGCGAATAATATCCTACATTGATATAGTAGAGGAATTTAGTGATGCAAGAGCATCCCCAATTGACGATCATAATCTAGCCATTATTTTTTTCCACATTTAAGTATCAAAAAACCCTCATTACTTGGACAAATTAATTTACTATCAAAACCTAGTAAGATAAGCCATGCCAGCCATACAAAACCCTTTTCATTTTCGTCCAAAACCCAACCAAAACAAAGGCATCCAAAGCCACATTTTCTTCAAGATTTTCCCTCCATTGTTAAACCTTATTTCCTTTAGTATTGTAACCCTAAGTGTTACAAAAAATGAATCCATATCAAGCTCCCCTTAGAAGCCACACAATTAAGCCACGAGTCTTTTTCATTTGGATGACAAGTCACTTTCAACGCTTGGGATGAATAATGCTAATTTGGGGAAGAATAAGGAAGATTAGAAGGCATCCCTTACTTTTTTTTTGTTACTTACAAGGTTAAAAGGGATATTTTTCTCTCTTCTTTGTGTAATATGGTTATTGTGAATTGTAACATGTGATATTATAGATCAGATGGTTCAAAAATCAGCATTAGGAAGTCCCTCTAAACTGAAACTTATGGGTGGAAAACTTAGTTTGATTTTCATCCCCATTAGTGCTCTCATGCATGTATTAGTTGGTTAAGTTGTATACATTAATCATAAACTTTATGTATAAGTGTTGGGATAGGTTCAAGTGAAATGACAAATTACCTTGTCTGCACATTTTTCTCTCAAAACCCGAGAGTCCCTTTTCTTTCTCTAGTGCGTGAGATTGAAGTTTATTTAAAAAATCTTACAAGATTTATCTTAAGAGTTGTATACCTTAGTTGGTTTTTACAAGTATTGATTCAACGAGTCACCAATAATCAATTTTTATCACTTCCATTCCCCTTATTTATTCTTATTGTTTTTGGTGGTTCTTCATTGTATAACACCAAATCCCTAGCAAGAACCAAGTTGGTTCTCATATACAGTAATTAGATTAATATATAATTTAGTGTGCTACTCCTATGTCAATTAATTTTAAAATGGAATCTCATTTCAATTTATATATAAATATGGTCTTCAAGGTTTTATTGGTGAAGGAATCAAAGAAAATACTTGGAAAAGTTCAAAATAGAGTATTATGAATTGGGAGGGAACGAATACATTTTAGGTAACACCGTATTGATTTGGGCTTTAATGTATGTTAATTCATGCAATTGATCATGATTTGAGCGTGTTTGATCTTATTTTAGATGTGTATTTTGGGTTTGATTTGTAAAAGATTTGAAAATTTTAGATAAAAGGGTTTTCTAACCCATTGATCGATAGGGTAGCCCCATCAGTAGGTGTGCAATATGTTTTTAAAAGCATTTCAACTAATGCATAATAGATAGGGCCCATTAGTTGATTAATATCGAACTGAACTTTATGTCACTTATGTTTTACCTCAATTTTCTTTCCAAATGATTTGGGGGCTTAATTTTAATGTTATGAATAGTTTGAACATGCTTTACCGAATTACGAGTAGATTTGAGGGGTTGGATTTCCAAAACGGTGCTAAAAAGGACCCTTTGTCTTCTACTCCCCTTCTCTTTCCATTATTATTACTTATTGATTATTGCATGATTTGGTTCCATAATCAAATAACAAGCCCTCTATAACAGTCTCTCTATACCTTGTCATTAAGCCCCTTTTGTCTACTCTCTACTCTTATGCTTGATTTGGTTTGACCTTGGCCTTTAAGCTAAGGTATGCAATCCTCATTTTGGGCAGACCCAACTTTTTTAGCTTAATCCACTCTTCATTTCATCCCAACAAACTAGGGTGTGTGAGAGGTGAGTGGAATTTGGCTATTTAACCTCACATTTATTGTCCTCCTTCATTTTAAAACCCAAACTCCTCTAGTGGAAGTATAAAAATCCTCAATTTCTCTTTCTCATACCATACCTCTGAAGATACAACTCTTCGCCTTGCTATCTTACTTATGGGATCTCTTCTCCATTTTTCCTTCTAATCCTCTACCTAATTCCCATATGTTTTTCTTAAAAAAAGGAGGATTAGATTTAGAAAAGGTTGAAGGTGTAGCTTCTTATCTTAGGGTTTCCCTATTTTTGAGGGAGGTTAATTTATTCTATGGTTTCTTAAGTTTTTATGCTTCCTTCAATTTTACATGGTTGAGAAAGATTTTCCGAGTTTTCATATGTGGATTTTAAAGGTAGTTTTAAAGGATTAATGTTTTTGACGACTTTTTCTATGGGTTTTCTCTTTGGTTTTGCTCACTTTTTTTAAAGTAAGTCATTCTTACCTTATTATATGACAAAAATAATCACATGAAGTTGTGCAAGCTTTAGGATTTTGAATTATGTACAAGTGTATGTGTCGAGGGTTATGTGGATTTGATCATTTGTTATTAAACTACATGAATTCATGAATTAGATATGTTATATGAATTTTCAAGTTATCATGAGGATTTTAGTGTGTGAGCATGATGATGAGTATCCAAACATTATTTGGTGTCCAGCACATTAGGGTTTCTTTTTATATTTATTGAAATGCATGAATATTGAATTATCCATGTTTCATCTTAATTGGAAATGTCTATGTCGAGTTTCACATTTTGGTTTTTATGAGTTTTAGTGCCATAGGTCGACTGGCATAACCTATCAATCGATGTGTCCCTAGTGACCCCATTGACCGATGAAAATTTTTAGCCATTAATTGTGCCTACTCTTAAGGTTGACCGATCATGCTTATTTTTCTTGGTAATTAGGATATTTTTTTTAATAAATGGTTTGGGTTATGATTTAAGGGTTAAGTTTTGAGTAAAGGGCTAAACACTAATAAACATAGGTTCACGAAATTTTGGAGTATTATCGAATATGTATGGCCAAGTGTGGTGGTGGATTAGGTGTTCAACAACCTGAATTAATGAATAAGGCTCTAGTTGGGAAATTATTTTGGAGGTTTCTCACAAATAAATCTCAAACACAGGTCAATCTACTATAGGGTAAATATAACAAGGTCGATGAATTATAAGATGTCAAGATCAAGCCCCGGCTACTTGGTGGTTGTTGCTCATGATTAGGGAGGAGCTTCACCCAAATATCTAATGGGAAGTAAATAATGGGCCATACATTCATATGTGATCAAAACTTTGGATTCAAACTCTACCTGCATTTCGTTTCTAGTGTTCACGACACTAGCAACAATAACGTGGAGTATGCTTCATAATCCGAAAAGGTGAAGCCATAGTCCCATTTAGCATTTATTTACCCCATTTGAATCCAGGCATGTGCAACATAAAACATTATGAAAATCTAATAGTCCTCCTTTGGTTACCACATCGTGCTGAGTTATTCTTATCAAATTTAGCCTACAAGTCACTTGTTAATGGTTAGGCTGAGCCTTCGAGTACTTAATTCTCTTTTTCTTTCTCTTGAATGCAACATTGGAAAGTTAAAGAGCTGAATACTTGAATATATATTTTCCTCTAGAGATTAGTCATCAAAGAAGTGCCTACCAGATTCCGCATCCTCAAATATGTAGAACAAGCGGATCAAAGATGTCCATATTGTTGCCATGCACCAAAACCATCAACCACCTACTTATTCAATGTCGCGTTTCTTGAATGGTACAGTTTGGTAGCCCTTTAGGAGATAAACTGAAACCCTTTGATACTTAGAGAGTCTATTCACTAAGTGGTTCTCCAAAAACTATAAAGCTCAAGGTACATGGTGGGGTGCCATCTTATGGGCCATATAGAAAGGGAGAAACAATGTTTTTTTCAAGTAATGTCCAATTGATATCATAGGGATGATAGAAGTTATAATTGTTTACTTTTGGTCTATTAATAAATACAATATCCTTGGATATCCAATCACAAGTGCTACCTAGTGAAATCATAGGTTAAGAGCATTGGGAGAGGCCCCCAACATATTATCTCAAGTGCAACGCAAATGGAGCATGTGATATGGATGCTATTGGATATGGAGAAATTACTCTTAACTCTGATGGTGTAGTCATGACTCATGAGGTGTTGGATTTCATTTAAACTCATGTAAACTAATACATGTAAATTTGTATAGATACACTTGTAACACCCCAATTTTTAGCGCTTAAAATTTTCATTTTAAAGAGTTAATTGCGGAAGCCAAAATACAAAATGTAGGGGTGTCACACCTAAGGATATAAATGAGCTGAGCCAGTTCGGTATTAGGCTTGGCTCTACTCATTAAAAGCTTGGTTTGGCTCGTTCATTTAGTTAAATGAGTCAAACTCAAACCTCACTTTTATGCTCGTTTATTAAATGAGTCGAGCCCGAGCTCGAAAAAGCTCTGCTTGGCTCGTTAAAAGCTCAGTTCAGCTCATTTATTTAGTTAAATGAACCAAGCCCGAGCCTCACTTTTAGGCTCATTTATTTAAACGAACCGAGCCCAAGCCTAAAGGTATTTAATTTGACTCGGCTCGTTTACAGCCCTAGTCACACCTCATCCAACATAGAAGAGGTACTTTTTATACATAGTCTGTGTCGAGAGCAAAGAAAAAATTACCTTGTATCTACGAATCGGGTGTGGGAAAACACGTGCTTCCACCATGATACATGATATAAAATAGAGAGAATAGAACATGTATGAAGAAAATGGAGGACATAAAAGTTCAAAGAGAGATAGATAATTCGGATAAGAAACTCTAGATCAAACCCGATCACACTCATTGAAAGTAGCACGAAAAAAGTATTGAATTGATGAGTGCCATTAAATATCCTACACAATTATCATTGCCCATTGAATAAGTAGAGAGTTATGAAATGGAATCCATTAGTACAATGGTACTAGATAACTCACTGTACAAAACTAACCATGAAAAGATTACATGGAACACTTGGAAGGCATCACATAATAACATGGTATAAAATACTGAGATATACATGTGATAGCAAGTACGATGACTATGCTAGATAAAAAAACATCACCAAGGCCATATGATCCTCATACCAATTTATTTAAATCATAAATGAAACTTATTAACCAAGTATCTAAGGGATTCTTATAGATAACTAGAACCAATCTTGACCCAATAACCATAACATTCACAAAATATCTCATAAGCCAACATCCATATCATTATTCTTAACCACAAAAAAAAACACTATAGGTGATTATGATCATTCCATTTATTTTAGTCGTAATCCAATAGAACATTCAGATACACCTCCTAAGGCAGATAACTTCTAGCTACTATTATTGTCCGCTTACATGGACTCAACATCTCCTAGACCAACACAATTATGGATACTATTATTAAACAAGTAGAACACTATGATGTACCTCCTAGAGCAAAACACTCCTGGACACTATTATCGTTTGATATAACAGACTAAACACCTCAATTTTTGACCCATATGATCTTTCACTTTAAGTGATTAATGCTTTAATAAACTTTTGTTTATCTCGATATCAATATAGAAACACAAATATAAACATGCACATTACATAATCCAGGCTTAGCATAATTATGCAAGACACATAATACACAACTCCATGATGATTGAGACATCACACAAGGAAAAATGCCACTATTCCTTTAAGAAACCCTAATTTTACAAGTCAAGCATAATTACTCCCATAAAACTCATTTCATCACCAAATTTAGCACACTATCCTAAAATAACAGTATTAATGATGTATTCAAAAACCAATTAAGGTCAAAATCCAATGTCTCGCACATGTGATAACTCGTCTACCTCTAAGGTCATTATTCATCATTTAAGCCATATTTTCATTTTATTAGACCTATACTATTCATAATTACCCTAAATAATCCATTTAATATAATTATCATATTTTGATATAATACCACACTCAGAATACCAAAGATTCCATATTTAATTTTAAATGACCAAAATACCATTGAGATTATAATTATCACGTTATTATCCATTTTAAATGCTAAGTTCATTTTATTTGATAATTTATCATGAAAATGATAAAATATAATAAATTAAATATTTTAGCATGTAGGCAATTTACGAGGCACCACAAATGATAAAATTTCCTTTACACATAATTTAGCATATAGAACCCCAACACGCATTTCTAAAACATCAATTTACATAATTTCATACTTAATAATAAATAATATATATTATGCATACTTATCATAATAAATTAAACATCGTACATGCAAAAGACTAAACTAATCATAGAGCATACAATGATAATAATCATGCTAAAATACATCTAAGCATACTCAACCTATCATATTATTTATATATATCATAAATAAATAATTCTCATCAGAAACTCATTTTAACTTGCTTTTGTACACGTAATATTTTACACAAATTAACATGCTCCATTTTACTAAATTTTATACTAGCATAATTGGAAAAATAATTACAATGTAACAAACATGCTTAATATAATTTATACATCGAACCCCTAATATGCTATCATACTATATTTAGCATTTTAGTAAAGCATATGGATTCTCTATCTTCTAACAAAAGCATAAAATATAATAAACTTAATAAAATTATTAGGCCCCACTAATCAACCCTTTTTACCTAAAATAAAACCAACAAATTATATATTACTCTCTAACTCATAAACTAGTAAGTAATATTAAAATAATCATCAAAATAACAATGATCAAAATACCATCAAATTGAAAAGAGAAAAAAATGAGCAAACTTGCACCGCAAAAAGGTAACCAACGTGAGCCACTTACCCAGCAAAGGCTGGACTACATGAGTTGGCCATGCAATAAAGGAAATAATGTAAGGACAACGCAATTGGGTAGAGGCACAAATGTGGTGGCTAGGTGGCAAAGTTGAGGGATGGTGGTGCAAGTGAGTGGCTTAATCAGGCACAGAAGTAGGACGAGGGGAACAAAAAAGGAGGTTGGCATGTTTGGTTGAGGGTGGTTGTGAAAAAATGCCAGACAACAAGGAGAGGGGCTGGAGCGGAGGAGAAGGAAGTCGGTGGGGGTGAGGGAGTTGCGTGGTGATTCAATATACTTGGGTAGAATTAGCATAGGAGGGTGACACTGCATGGAGGGAGTAGATGGGAAAGAGTAGCGGTGGAGGTTGATGCACTAAGGTTGGGGGTTGAGAGGTGGTAGCGTCATGGGAGGGGGTCACATAGGTTGGCCACATTACTTGAGGAGGAGGGTGGAGCTAGGTGATGGTGGTGAAGGTGGGGCGGTTGCGGGTGGCGGTTAGAATGGAAAGGGATGGTGGAGAGTGTTGCAAAGAAAGTGGTTTGAGTTGGGTGGAGATTGTTTGCTAGAGAATGACGACGGTTGATAGTGGTGGATGGTGGATTTTGAAATCTTCATTTATTGTGTGTTAATGATGATTACTCTTCTAGGTTTATAAGCTTACAATCTTAATAACCTCTCTAAGAGACGATTTACACCTTAGCCTAATCCTATTCTCTTAGGTTTATAAGTCTACAAACTCAATGACCTCTATTAGGAATGCTAGACACACATAACTTCTTTGATAGTAAGTTTTGAAGAGTGTTCCTATGTTTATAAATGATTCCTCACAATTATAGATAAGAATGTAAAATCACTTGTGAGGGAAATAAACAAGATAGATGAATAAGTGTAAGATCAATCTATCTAAATATGAAGAACAAATTGAGCACTACAAAAGTTTGATTTGGATTTGTAAGTAGAGAATAAAACTCTAATTGATTTTTGTAAGATGTAAAAATGATGATTGTAGAAGATTTGTGCAAGGTTCCAATTTTATCAAAGTCCAACAACTCTTACATATAGGGTGAGAGAAATCAAAACTAGCCATTTAGAGTCGTTGAGTATTAAAAAGTACTCCAACGGTCAAATTTAAATGGGAAAAGATCTCATGAATGCCCAAAACTGTTGTTCGGGTTTACAAATCGGATTATTGGTTTGTTTAACCAATTGATGTGTTGAAGTCAAGGCTAAAACACATTTTTCTAAAAAATAAATTAATCAATAGGTTTGGTTAATTAGTTTACACATTGAAGTCAATGCTAAAAATATTTGTTTGGAAAGTAAACTGGTTGATGAGTTTGTTGAACTTGTAAATTAGTGGAACAATTTATTGTATTGCACACTCTCATAGAAAAAACAACTTGAGCTATAGAATTCTAAATTAAGTGTTGTCTTTTTCTTTCTTTTTTTCCTTTTGTAAACCATGCATATTAAGTTTTCCAAATAGATATTATTCATCCAAAAATAATGTCTATAGAAATTACTGTGAATTTTGTAAGTCAACTCATATCTAAAAGGATTTAAGATAAAATCAACTTCAGATATCATTTTATGCAAACAATTAGAACTATTTTTTATGCATGAAATCATGTTAAGACCTTTTAAAATAATTTTTAAATAGAATTAGAAATATCAAATATTTGAAAACTCTAAATTTATGATTTGTGCATTCCAAATATAAGATTAAAGCTAACACATAAACTAACAAAAGTTAAACAACAAAACTCATTTATTATCATAAAAATAAAATTGATTTACGTACAAAGTCAACAATACTCATTTTTGTAAACAATACACACTCAACCCTAGAGGCCAAAGCCAAGGCGTGCCTTTTAGGTTTTCATCTCACACATCGCTTTGGTTACCAAATTGGTATTTTTGAGTCTGAATTTAGCTAATCTAGTGTACTTCCAAACAAATATGACAACTATTCCAGTATGACACATCAACCATACTGTGCTTCAATGTAAAGAGCTGTTGGCTCCGAATACTAACTTTGTAATTTTCTCCATCCCTTGATGCGCCAATATGGCTGCCCTTGGTTTTAGTAGACTAGCTGTTTGTTCACGATTGAGTGAGTTATGGGATAATTCATATTGATTCTGAGACTAATTAATTCAGTTCTTAAGTCTGAAAAAAAGCAACTTATGATTAGGTCGCGTAGTATTAAAGATGGTTTGGACTTTGGACCCAGAATGATATACTAGTATGCCTCAATCGAGTCGAGGAATCATTATAGTTTTGTCGTGCACAAATAATACCAATGAACAATACCACTTATATATTAAATAAATGAATAAATGATCTGAATTCTGAACCCGACAAATCAAAAGCCAACCGAAAGCAGAGGGGCAATTGTGTCAACAATGGCAAAAAGAATTTGACGTCACTGTTATCCTCGATGATAGTTTTACGCTGAAAAAAGCACAGGTAATTTTTAGAGCTGGAATGTATTGTAAAAGTATAAATACAGGTGCAGCGAACTCCGTTTGACTTTCTTGCTCCACTCCCACGCTCAATGCTCTCGCCCTCTATAACGGCAGAAAATAACATCACACTTTTACTGCTTCTTAGTTTTCCTTTCTGTCACACCCAATTATCGTCGTTTTCTCCCCTCCCTGATCCTATCTCGTAGTTGTCAGCTCTGAAGTCCGATCAATGGAGTTCCGGTTAGGTTTTATCCCGGCGGTTGCTGTCGTTCAGGTGATCTCTGGTTGTTGAATTTCACTTATTGAGTGTGTGTGTGTGTTTTTTTTCGTTTGTGCAACATTGTTTTTATTTATTTGAAGCTGTTGCAGTAATAAATTTGAAAGCAGTGTTTTGGTTTATAAGTTTTGGAATATCTTTTTTTTTTTGCTTGGTTTTAGTCCTGTATTCAAATGGTTGATTTCTAAATTTGCTTTCCTGTCGTTGAATTTGCTAATTTTAAACATCGGAATTTGAATGTAGAATTGATCTCTTGCTTTTTCTTCTTTTATAAATAATATGCAAACGGTCGTTCTTATTTGGTTGTAAAGACGGTTTCTCTCGATTGATAGCTTAGCTGAATTTTTATTCGTAACCTTGTTTTAGTGAATTAATGATCAGTGTTCTGTTGGAATTCATATCAAAGTTTGAAGTAAAATTTTGGCTTGTTTGATTTAGTAGTATTATTTTGATTCTTTTCTGTTTTTTCAGAGTAAATGTCAGAAATCTAATGTTTATCTTATTGAAGCTGATGTTGTTTGTGACTTGAACGCGCAGGTGCTACTTCTTTTTTCTATAGCCGGAGCTCAACGCTCTAATAGTAATCCCAGGTACATATGTGAGAAGTTGTATTTCGATGGACCAAAATTCTTATGGTTGGAACTTGAACAGCCAGAAATGTGCATTTTTTAGATTGCGCGACTTGCTTACGGTGTCTAATGGCAATGGTGCACGTTGTGCCATTGTCTCGAGTTATTTTCACTGAAATGAATTCTGACTTGCACGCTCTCTCTCTTAAGCGCAGACATATTCCCGTGGCAACTGTTGATTGTAATGATATTACATGAGTTTTACTGGTGTATCTGTCTATGGTTAAGGTTTATCAAGTACACGCCGAAGTATTATTCAAATAGCTTAGTCATGATCTTTTAATTCAAATAAAAAATTTATTGTGGGTGCTTCTACTTGTCAGGGAGAATCATTCCGCAGAATATTGTGCAATGTACGACATTTGTGGAGAACGAAGCGATGACAAAGTGTTGAATTGTCCTTTTGGTTCGCCAGCCGTGAAGGTAATGTTTGCTTCAAGTGCATTTGTACAGTCACCAGGTCATACGTTCTATATAGATGAGTCCTTTGCCAGTATACCTACCTATATACACAGCTCCTCTCTCAGACTGATGCAGCTTTCTGCGGCCACACAATACATGTTCTACTTATTTGCTTAACCTTCAGAAGCAGCCTCCTTTTTGCTGAAAGAAGTGGAAGAAAATCAGCTTTGTATATTATGTTGCTGTAACCACTGGAATTACTTTAAGATCGTTTTATATTTTCATAATACTTCGACAGAGGTAACTCTCATGCTAACACTCCTTGCTATTCTTGTCAGCCTAGTGCGCTCTTCTCGTCAAAAATTCAGAGCCTGTGTCCCACAATTACGGGCAATGTTTGTTGTACAGAGGCGCAATTTGATACACTACGGACTCAAGTTCAGCAAGTAAGAAATCATCTTTTAGATTGTGGTTAGGGGCTAACTTCAAAAGTTTCTTCCCATAACTTTCTTCTTACTCTCCCTCCAATGTTTATTGGTAGTGGTCTGCTATTAGGTGCCATATGTAGTCTGCTGAAGATAATATTTTGAAACAGCAGATCCAAGTTGTGATCAATTGTCTTATATGAGCATCACTTTGCACTTTAACAGTTCCTGCAAGTTGAATATTACATTTTAAAACTACTTAGTTTACAAGACTGATGAGGTCAATTTGTGTCAATTGGCTCACTTGTAAAGTAGAATCGTATCAGATCAGATGAATTCAGCTATAATGTTCATCAAACAAGCAGGATTGAGTGGCTTAGCATAATAGTCTGAGCCATTTTTTTCAATTATGAAACACCCTTTATGTATGACATTGTTTCGGCATCTTAGGACTTCAATACCCTTAACTGGTTTTCATAGATTCATGGAACTATCATTTTTCAATTTCTCAGCATTTCATCCTGTCCTTGACGTATTAATTTGCATACATCTTTGCAGGCGATTCCTTTTCTTGTGGGTTGTCCTGCATGTTTGAGGAACTTCTTGAATCTTTTTTGTGAGATGTCCTGCTCTCCGAATCAGAGTTTGTTCATCAATGTGACTTCAATCAAGAAGGTGAGAAATTTATTAATTCTTTCTTGAGAAGCAATGTAGAACTCTATTAAAATATTAGTACCATTGGATGGAGTGTTTTCTCTGAAGATATCTAGACTTCTCGGCTTTCTGTTAGGACTTTGATGCCCTTTGCCATTCTATAACCTGCATTTTACAGCTTTATGAACGGAGTCCTCCTATCATTATCATTCGTGAAATTTTAACTTCTTGGCACCTCTGAATAGCTTAGATTTTATTTGTTACTTTTTCCTGATTTATTTTTCGATTTGTAATGCTTTTATGGATTGGTTAGTTGACCTTTTCCTCACATCACTTTGGACAAAACTCAGCACCACTGAGTTATCACTTATCAGTCATAGAAAACATTTGAAATGTGCAGCCTGTAAACCGTCTCTTAGATAGCAGTGTAATAAATCATCAATGAAGATTCATCTATCCTTTAGTCTAAAATATCCATCCTCTTACTGGTTGCATAGAGCACCAGATATCAGAACTATAGTGTATATTCATAATATTCTTGAGGCGTACATGTAAATAAAATTTTGGAAGCATACCTTTTCTCTCATATAACACCAACTCTCCTCCCTCACTATGTATTTGAATGGTGATACTGCATGGACTAAGTTTTTTTTTTTGGGTTTTTCATCCTATTTCAGGTCGATAGCAATATGACTGTGGATGGAATTGATTTTTATGTAACTGACGCTTTTGGTGAAGGGTTGTTCAACTCTTGTAAGGATGTGAAGTTCGGTACCATGAACTCACGTGCTATAGACTTTGTTGCTGGCGCTGCTAAAAATTTTACTGGTAAATTGCCACTTCCGAAACCTTTAGCATACGATTTGCCCTTTCTCCTTCATTTTATGCTTCCTATGATGTTACAATGTGCTCGATTACCTTTTTCTCTTCCTTGTTGTTTTTAAGTATGAAATTTTCTTAGGTCAGGCAACTCATAGCCTGAAAGGAGTTAGAAAGGATAATGAGCGAGTGCTAATCCTGCTGTTTATAATATGCTTGTGATCCTAGAGCTTCTGGATTGACCTTGCTTGTTTATTATGGAGAGTGGGCTTGTTGTAATACATTTTATTTTAGGCTTCCTTGTGAACCTGCTATAATTTCTTTCTGAAGTAATTTTATCTTCATATGTCCCAGTGATATCATCTTATCACTAGGGTAACCTGTTCCATTTTCTCCTCTGTTACTGTGATTCTGGAAAAATATTATCTAATTAAATTCTTTAGCATTAAGTGTATTTGAATACATAACTGCGAATCTTACCTACTACATTTAAAGCCATATTTTCTATGATCATTGTTGGCAGGTTGGTTTAGTTTCATTGGCAAACAGGTTGGCCTTAATGAACCTGGCTCCCCTTATGCAATGAATTTCCATTCAACTATTGATGAGGCTTCAGGGATGAGACCAATGAATGTATCTACTTATTCATGTGATGATACTTCTCTGGGTTGTTCCTGTGGTGACTGTCCGCAATCTTCTACATGTTCTAATTCTGCTCCTCCTGAAACTCTTAAGGGGGGTTCTTGCAGATCAAGAATTGGATCTCTTGAGGTGAGAGCAACTTCAAAGTGTTATTGATATCCTGGCAGTGTTTGCCAGAGTTATACTCTGCTGCTGATTTGGTGCATGTTACTTTTCTTGCAGGCAAAATGCATTGATGTTGCTGTGGCAGTAGTATATATGGTTTTGGTATCTCTGTTTCTTGGATGGGGTGTTTTTGGCCACAAGAAAAAGAAATTGATATCGAAAACAAAGCCATCAATGAATGTCGCAAGCACAAATGATGCACCTGCTGCTAATCGGAAGGATGACAACCTTCATATGCCGGTCAGTTCTAACACGCCATGTGCCTTCTTGTACTTACCATTGATTTGATTTAGAAAGTTAAATTTTATGCATGCAAATCATAGTGCAAAACAAGGCATCTGGATCTTTCCTACCTTTTTGAAAATGAAATTTCACAGTAGAAGTAGAGACATTAACAACATTTAGGATATTGAAGAAATATGAGAGGCTATTCTTGATGGCTCTGGCTGGGAGTTCCTTTATCTTCAGAAAGTGAGGAATAAAGAAAAGAGCACACCTTTTGAATAGAGAAACTTATTCTATGTCAATAAGTCTTTCTCTAGAGGAATTGTCTAAACTGGAGGCTAGCTGTTAAAATCCAAAGCTGAATACTTCTGATGACAGATAAGATGGCTAGGAGATCCCACCTCCTGCTCATATTGAGAAATATTTTATCCTTGATTTTCTGGACTCTAAACTGGAAATCCATCATGTAGTGCTTGTTTGGAATGAGGGTAATAGGGGTGAAAAAATTACTCACGTATTTTACATATCTTATATAGTATAATTAAAATTAAAAAAATAATTTTTTGAACAAATATCCATTTTATATATTTCATTGAAAATAATTTATTATTATTAAATATTTAATATTAAAGACACAAAATGGGGGGAATTTTTTCCAACCCTATTACCCCCTTGCCAAACAAGCCCTTAAGATGAGCACTTCTTTAATCTTCTATTCTATATGTATTCACTAGTGCTGTAATTTCAAAGCAAAATCCAATTTGCGTCCTACCATTAATGGTGGCTTACTGCATGTGGATGTCTTTAAATATTTAAAGAAAATGTGTATGTGTTTTCAAAAGCTTTTGAGAATCACTTCTGTACTATGAAACTCTTACATATATATGTATCAGAGTTTTCTATTGTATCTAAAACTTACTTTTACTTGCATAATGTGTATGCCATATATTTCACTGGTCATTGAGCCTACTTTGTGTTGTGTGGGCAGCTTTGTTTTTCTTTGCCGATGCCATCCAAAATAAACATTCTCACTTTTCCTTTTCCCTCCTTTTTTTTGAAATATTAGATTCATGAAGAGTCTACACGGATTACGAATGGAATCAAACTTTCAGTTGTTCAGGGGTACATGTCAGATTTCTACAGGTTGGTTCCTTTGCTGCTATGGCTTTGTTCAGTCCCTTATGTAGCTGCCTATGCATGTAATCCTCTATATTATTTTTTTTCCAACAGGAAATATGGAACATGGGTAGCCAGGAAACCAGCTCTTGTGCTGTTCTCATCCTTGGCTATTCTTCTTGTACTTTGTTTGGGTCTAATCCGTTTTAGAGTTGAGACACGACCAGAAAAGGTATTATATCATGCTTATT
The DNA here is from genome assembly GCA_030549775.1 of Tamarix chinensis. Taxonomy (NCBI): domain Eukaryota; kingdom Viridiplantae; phylum Streptophyta; class Magnoliopsida; order Caryophyllales; family Tamaricaceae; genus Tamarix; species Tamarix chinensis. Next base: position 99,546,837 of record CM060174.1, read on the forward strand.
ATCCTGTTCACAAGTTGCATTACATGTCTGGGAATGCCATTAGGTACATGATTCACTTACTCGGTTAAGTCAAAATTTTGAAGTCTGAGTGGGAAGTGCAACTAATATGTATAATGTGGAATATTACATTCAGTAATGAACCGTATCATATTTTTTCTAATTTTCTCTCCCATGATTAAATCTTCTCTTGATGGATTAATCACTTTGTTGATACCCCTTGATAAATTCAGATTAGGCCTAAGCTTCATAACTGAGATACTTGTGAAAGATCGTTTAGAGACATTATCAAGATTCAACTGTCAATTGGTTTGGTGCTAGTGTTAAAATCTTGAGACCTAGTCCTTTGTAACTCATTAAGAACAAGCTGTAACCAAGCAATTAAACTGCGGCTACAATGTCATGGTATCGGGGCATCGCGAACAATATTTTATACCGGCTGTTTGCAATGTGATTTTTTTATATTTTTTTCACAAAAAATATGGGCTAATATTGGTAAATATCATCAATATATCAGCCGATACTATGTGAAATTCTAAACCGGACGCGTATCGCTAATTTTATGTATCGGCTAACCCAAAATTGATAAATATCAATAATATGTATCATGACCAATATTTAATTGTATGGCTGTAACTATCTCTTTATAGCACAAGGTGCATTGATTTTGATGATTGGGTTTGCATTGTTTGGTGCAATGGCCTTTTATGTTTTCAATTATCTATTTCATCCTGTTGAAACATCTTTGAAATACATTCTTCTGTTTGCAGTATTTTATATTTTGTGTTCTTATGCATCTGCATTTTCAGCTCTGGGTAGGGCCTGGAAGCAAGGCTGCAAAAGAGAAGCAGTTTTTTGATACTCATCTATCCCCATTCTACAGAATTGAACAGGTTTTTTTTCCCTGTAATCCTAGTTCAAACAGTAGATTCTGATTTTATTATTATTATTATTATTATTTTGTGTATTTGTGTGTGTGTTTTTTTTAATGCTATCCTCTTCATTTACACAAATATTAGTTATGGAGTTTGCATAAGCAATTAAGAAGTGAAGGGTATTTTGATGATGCTTAAGGTACATAAGACCCATATTATATTGGTACTTGAGGCACCATTTGACTACCGAATTATTTCCAAATTAGTACTTTATTTCAGCTATGTGACTCATTATGCTTTGGAAAACTTCAAAACTATCCCTTCTTTTATCACAATTTACTATGAAGTATTCTTAAAGTATCAAAAGATATTTAAAGTATTTACCTAAACTTTATATATATATTATTTCATTTTTGCTGATTTTTTAATCCTTTTCTGTGTCCACTAGCTTCTTGTTCAGTTCTTGCAGTTGATAATTATCTATATTAGGTGATGCTTTTATGGTTCTAATTATATTGATGGTCTAATATTTGATTTTTTTATGAAGCTAATACTAGCCACTCGACAAAATGATGTGGGAGAAAAATCGCCTAGCATAGTGACGGAGGAGAACATAAAGTTACTTTTTGAAATCCAAAACAAGGTGAATGATGCCATCTGTTTTCCTTGTAATGAACTTTGTAAAAGCAGATATTGTTTTTAACCATTTGATCATAGCTTATCGTTTTGTGATTACCTATCAATACCTACAGGTTGATGGACTTCGTGCAAATTATTCTGGTACAACTGTATCTCTGACTGACATTTGCTTGAAGCCACTTGGCCAAGCCTGTGCTACACAAAGTGTTTTACAGGTATTATTGTCATGGCCCTCAAGTCTAACTTATCATACTATCACATAAATTTCAGATTACATTGCTTGATATGAGTTCATAGTCTGAGCTATTTTTATGTCCCTAAAGCAAAACTTGTTTGGGTCAATTAACTGTTGTGGGTCAAGCTAATATTTCAATTTGAGGTGTCCTGCTCTGATTTGTGGACATGATTTTTTACTATTCTTGAACTTTTTTATCTCTATGAAACTGAAAATTCTGACATCAAATATTTGAGAAGTGAAATTGTTCAATTAAGTGAAGCAAATGTCTGATATGACTGATAAGGGAGTGATTTATTCAAATTCAGCTCATTTCAGTTACTAACTAATAAGGAGAGCATATGCCAGGCAATTATAATTATTATCAACTGCCTTCTCTTAACGAACTATCATCTGCACAATTTTGTTTTTTCTCTCTTTCTTTTATACCATATTGGCTGTTATATATCTATATCCATATGTATCCATATATTACTAGTAAGTCTCTCTCCCCGGGCATAAATAAAATTAGGTTGATCTGCATAATTGATATATAAACTCATCAGATAAATAAAGTCGAAATTTTGGCTCATAAAATGCTTCTCTTTGACAGATTAGGACTTTAGAAAACTATCATATTTGACGTGGGATTGTGCATTAGCTCATATGTGTCTCACTGGAGATCCCCCTCCCCTGTGGTTTCTTTATTGGTATCTCTCTGATCAAGGATTTATTTGGTTTCTTTCCTTTCATGGCAGTATTTCCAAATGAATCCAGACAGTTTTGATGGTGATGGCGGAGTTAGTCATGTTGAATACTGCTTTCAGGTGAGTTTCATCTATGTTGAATATGTGGTACACTGTAACTGTTTATGTTTTGAGACAGGACTGGGATGATTTGTTGATGGAGGTGATGTGAAATAAAAACCTGGCTATTCAGAAGGTCTATATTTCCTCTTGCAAATGATGTTCACTTATCAGGGCCTGACCTTTGAATGGGTGAATACCAGATCTTGTCCAACCAATTAAACTTTGGTTTAGTTCGTCATGACTTATTGATGTAGGGTTGAAGAAAAAGTAGTGAAAATAGGAAAAAACCAGAGAAGAGGAAGAGGAGAACTTGGAGAAAAGAAGATTTAAAGACCATTCTACTCAATATTCAATATCAACAATCATTTGATTTCTTAAGAAAATATCATACAGTAGGGCCCTATATGTACGCCAAAGTGCAATAAAGCAATGAAAATGAATCCTAAGCAATGATTAATTTCTTACTAAGATATTAAAAAAAATCTTATAGAATCCACTTAAAAGAATCTACTGATTTCCCCTATGGTGATACTTATTCTTAAATGATAATACTGTGATAATATAAAATCCCAATCAAATAATATCTGAAATTATAATACATATTAAATATCCAAGTCCTATAATACAAGTCCATAAATTTTGGGCCTTCCTATCACTTATCAATGACTTTAGGAGGTTATATAATATCTGCTTCATTTTGTTTGGTAATTACCACTACTGTAGTCTTCTGCCTCTTATTGTCATTTTCTGTTGTGGATTTAATCTATTTTCCTGTTTGCATTAATAAAAACACTCAACAAAGAACTTATTAATAATTTTAAAGCACATTTTAATGGGCTAATGCAAAAGTGTAACTTATTTATTCAATCATCAAAGGATTTGATGATTGAAGTATAACTTATTAATTATTTTAAAGCACATTTTAATGGGCTAATGCAAAAGCATAAGTTATTTATTCAATCATCAAAGGATTTGATGATTGAAGTATAACTTATTAATTATTTTAAAGCACATTTTAATGGGCTAATGCAAAAGCATAACTTATTTATTCAATCATCAAAGGATTTGATGATTTAAGTATAACTTATTAATTATTTTAAAGCACATTTTAATGGGCTAATGCAAAAGCATAACTTATTTATTCAATCATTAAAGGATTCGATGATTGAAGTATAACTTATTAATTATTTTAAAGCACATTTTAATGGGCTAATGCAAAAGCATAACTAATTTATTCAATCATCAAAGGATTTGTCAAAAATATGGAAGGAAGTACAATTAATGCTAGCTAGGAGCATTCTTCATGTATGCTTTTCTGTATTTATGTTAGGGAGGTCCATAAAGATTGGTTCCAATTTAGATATTGGAAGTGTTCCACCTTACATCCATTCAATAGTCATTTTCCAATCAATTAAATTATGCATTTGTTGACATTATTGTTTGGTTCCTGCAGCATTACTCTTCTGCAGAATCATGTCTGAGTGCATTTAAAGCTCCCCTTGATCCTACCACTGCGTTTGGTGGTTACTCGGGGAATAATTATTCTGAGGTAATTGTTTGACTGCTGGTCTGTTGTGCTCTTATTTATTTATTTTCCTCCTGTTGTTTTTTTAATATTGTTTTCATGGTAGGCTTCTTCATTTATAGTGACCTATCCAGTGAACAATGCAATTGATAGAGAAAGCAATGAAACAAAAAGGGCTGTGGCCTGGGAAAAGGCCTTCATTCAGCTTGCACAGGTTTGCATATTTCACTTTTGCTTGGTTAAATATCTTCTATGTTGCAGTTCTTTGTGTTTTGGAGGTCTGAAGAATCTCTCAGGATTCTAATTCAATGAAAGAATTGATATATCTTGCTGTAAACTCTGAAATATATTTGTGTTTAACACAGTTGCTTTCAAATCTGTCATATAAATCCTCCTCTTTGATATCCTTTTAATTGCATTTGGGAATTGGAGTACCATTCTAGTTGGTTTATTATGTTAGACAGTACTGGACGCATGTCTATGAGTACATGATTGGTTAAGTATTTCAAAATGCGGGTCTTTAAAACTTAATACTGCACACACAGGGCCATTTATCATGCCATAACTACTGTGGCAATGAATTGTAGAGAAGTTAAAGCTGAAGACAATCAGGGGAATAGTTATCTGGATACACAGGAGTGGAAAGATAACTATAGGTAGTGCATATCTCCCCAGCAATATCTAATTCTCTTCCCTGTTAAGGTCTCTGCAATGTGAAGAATTTCAAGTGCAGGACCCTCCCTGAACTATACTATCAGGACCCATAACCTTTCTACTTTTTTGTTTTCTTCAGAGAAGTTGGTTGTTCGGGTTCAACCCAGTATGAGCCGAGGCTTGTTTCTGAAAGGAAAGTATTGCCAGACCAAACAAAACTAATCCATATTTTATTTCAATAAGTGGGGTTGGCTAGACGAATCCCATCGGCGTCACATTGTGCATTGTTAAAGAACATGTTGTCTTATGAAAAATCTGAAACTTCTTGGAAAGTCATCCTAATGACCTGATAAAACTTATAGAAGTTTTGGAAGTTAAACTCTTGCTATGTACTCTACTCGTTCCTGAATCTATCCTTTATAAACTTGGGTTAATTTGTTGTCTTATGTCCGGCACTGACCTGAAAGGCAATGTCCCTTTATCAAGCGTGTCATATTTGATTGATAGAAATGTATAAAGAAAGTTAAAACTCTCCTCATGTATACATCTCAGTCCTGATTCTATCATTTATAACCCTGATTCAGGTTTTTGTCTCATGCCCATGACTGACCTGAAAGGCAATGTCTCTGTATCAATCATGTCGTGTATAATGTATAATAACATGGAGAAAAAATCTACCATCTTGTTACTGACAAAACACTGATGTTTGATATCCTATGCTATATAATCCTTTTTGTGGTATGTGGGCTCTAGCCCTATGACTTCATATAAGTTTCAATGGCCCAAGGTCTAGACTCCTGGCAATAATTGGTAAATGTCTGTGTTTATGCTGCTAAGCTGGAGCAATTGTATGTAATTATTTGGTGTAGTGCAAGATGGCATATCTTATTCCACAATATGTTTCTGTTGTTTTATGGTCTCTCTAGAATCTGAATAAAAATTTCATGAATCTAATCGCAGGAAGAAATATTGCCAATGGTGCAGTCTAAAGGCTTGACTCTTTCTTTCTCATCAGAAAGCTCAATAGAGGAAGAGCTGAAGAGAGAGAGCACCGCAGATATTATCACAATTGTGGTAACTATTCTCCTCTTTGTTGCTCCTCAGTATAGTGATTTATGATGCTTTCTAGAAGAAAATTATATATTGTGGTCTGATTCAGTCTTTTTTCCATCCTCTCTCTTTCATTGCCAGATCAGCTATCTTGTGATGTTTGCTTATATATCTTTGACTCTGGGTGATGCGCCGCGTTTATCTTCTTTTTACAGTTCATCCAAGGTATGGCTATAAATGGGTGTTAGTTTTCTTTTAAAATGGTGATAAGGGGTTGGGCACTTGGGCTGATTAGACTGTAAGTTTGATGGGGAATGAAGAAAACAATCGGCTCGTTTGGAAATTAAATACTTTTATTTTACTTTCTAAAATTGTCTTCTTCTAGTTCTGTCTGTATTGAATAAACATCATCATAGCTAAAAAGTTTAAATGTTTGTCTGCATATATTATATAGTTTTACGTTATTATGTGTCTCTCTTACAGATATTTGTACATGTGTCAACAATACGACTATTAAATCACTCTTTATATATTGAGGATATTGTACATAACAAATGTTGTATGTGAACAGTGATTTTCCTGTAAAATAGGACCTTAATATGGACACCTTCAGTAACATAATTTCTGAGAACATTATTCATTGTTTACCTTATTAATTGATTTTGTAATTATCCCTAGGAAAATGATGTCTCTGTCAAATGGCTAATTAACTTTTTAACTGTGCATAATGAATGCTATTTGGTTGGGCCAGGTATTGCTAGGTCTTTCAGGAGTCATGTTGGTCATGCTTTCTGTGTTGGGATCGGTTGGGTTTTTCAGTGCAATTGGAGTGAAGTCTACGCTGATCATTATGGAAGTCATTCCTTTCCTTGTCTTGGCTGTAAGTGCAATGACTTAGCTCTTGAAAAATACTCAAGGTCCTTTAAGCTTCTATTAGCAATAGAGATATCGATTGTTCTGCTTGAGGTAAGAGGTTGATGATGATCCGACCTTTGAGTGAAGCTCTTATATATGCTGTCACAGAGACTTCTCGTGCCTATTCTTAAGTCTGATCTTCTGTTTCTGGACTAGCCGTATATCCAGGTGAAAAGTGGAGTATATTTCACCTTCTGGTTGATGACATCCAAATTAACTTTTGTGTGAAGTGACAAAGAAGCAGCAAACGATAAGATAGTGGGTAAGGTGTCTGTTGCTTGTATGCAGGTCATCATAATACATGAGTGGCCTGCAGTTGCGGACCCAAACTTTTGACTCAATGTTGCCAACATAATATCTTATATATACAATTCATAATTTTGACAATAATATTTTTAAAATTTTCATATGAGATGCAAGTTTCATCATTAATGGCATTAAATACATGTCTTTGCAATTGTTACCAAGAGATATTGACTTAATCAATTGCTCATATAATTTCATATCTTATTCATAATAAAATTGTAGAAAAATAGGCTAATATGATCCTTATAATTTGGAGACTAAGAGAATCAGTTTGATTTTGTATTCACAAATTAAGAACTCAAAGAGCTTATCAAACAATAAAACATCGTAATAATATAAAATATTTATAGTTTATGAAATCAAACATATTTACTTGAATTGTGTTTTAAACATTTTAGGTGATAAAAGTGATAAATGAGATGTCCATAGCTAATTATAACAATATAAAATATTTAAAATCATTAAATCAACTTATTTAATAGAATTCTAATAAGTAAAACGATCGATCATTGATTATCTAATTACTATACAACTTCAAGGAATAAGATAAATGAAATCAACTTACATCAGTTAATAAAGAAATGAAATTTAGCCCTATCATCTAGTGTAGCTCTACCTTATTCACACTTATTGTCTTGTGACTTGGGTTTTCCTTTATTATTCATCAGAAAAAATAAAAAGTCTTGTACTTAGAGGGGACTTATGATTGATGCAAGGATGGTATGTTCTATGTAGACTAGCCAGCTAGTAGGGAGAATGGAAAGACTTGTGGTGATGTCTGTTGAGCCTTGTCAAATGTTTTGTGGCTCATAGTAAAATTTAACAGGTGTGCACCTCAGGAGTCAAACACTCATTCTTTTTGTTGTTAGGAGATAGTTGCCCCCCAGCCCCAGCCAAAGATTTTCAAGTTCTGCAGATATTGTATATAATAGTGCCAGGCCCATAATGTCACATGAAATCATATGGAAGTCCTGGCTATGCCCCTGATGGTCTGGTTACCTGCTGCATATGGGCCAAATGCTAATTAGTCGCTGTTTTATTGCTTCCTTTTATTTTTATTTTCTTTTTGAATTTGTTCCTCCAGTGTTATCTTTTCAAAAAGTATTTTTAAGTGTCACAGTAAACTATGTAAATTGAGGGTAAAGAGGACAGTATTAGAACAAATGCAGACTTGTACGAATTTCAGGCTTAGTTTGGTGAAATTATATGCTGAATTCAAATTAGATGAAATAAAGATCGCCTATGATAGTCTTTGGTAAATTGTAGGTTACCTGTAGATGAATGCTACTGAAGTTATCAAAAGTCTTTGGTAACTCATAGCTAAATGCTGGAATGATATTTTGATTGAGAAAATATCTATCCCATTAGTTTTGACCTACCAAATGAGCAGACTATGTTACCAAACATAGCCTTATGGTTCCAGATGCATTAAAGGAACATTATCTTTAATGATTACATTACCTGTGGATGACATACTGCAGTTGGCTTTATTAAGTTCGTAGTGGGATAAACTAAGCCTAAAGCAAGATTGCATTTGAATTTCATGAGATCAAAGCCCAAATATACATGAAATTATTAATTTGATTTTTCATATAGATGTTTGTTAAATTTGATCAATAGCAATATCCTTTACAGCCAATGAAAATATTGATTTGATTGTTGGAGAAGCACGAATAACTGAATGACTTCTGTACAATATGTGTGCTTAAGCGATACTAAATTTGCATGAAAAAATGAATGATTTATTTTCAATATGCGTGTTTTAGTGATATCATATTTGAAAATTTTCTCTATACTACCTTAACATGCCTAGTAGTATATCATGTTTTCATAGTCCCAATTGTTCATATGAAGGCCAAAATATTCAATATCAATGCTCAAGAATGCCCATTTGGCACAAGTGGTATTGTATGGTTGGATCATCCAGCCAATTACCCAAAGGCTTGGTAGTTCAGACTTGAAAAAAAGAATAAAGCCAAATATTGTATATCTTTACATTCCCTCTTCTTTCAGTTCCATTTTGTTTGAAACTTTGTAACCTTAATCATTGATGTGCTTAGCTAAAATTTTATCAGCATCATTTGAAAATGGAAAAGATAATCCCTTAACTAAGCATATTAAGTTGATAACATTGACTTTTGATTGTGAGATGAAGCCAATGTTGTCAAAAGCGTTAGGCCCTGGACAATGTTAAGACCCCTAAATGCTTAAGACACTTGACACTCCTAATAAAAATGAGGCTTTTAGTTTGTTTAAATATAGGCAATGAACATGGTTGAACAAGTGTTAAAAAAGGATTGATGGGAATACCCATACCAAGGAAAGCCTTTCTTTTTGATATCAAAAGCTAAAGGAAATAATGAGCTTATGAATATTAGAAAATTAGAGCCATATCATTGTAAAATAAAGCATAACCAATTATTAGTGAGGGTTGAGCTAGTAGCTAGTGATAGGTCCTAGGTACCTAGATAGTGTTTTTTACTCGCTTTTCTCTATGAATAGGAGAAACAGAAGCATACCAACTTAGAATTTATTCCATATACTCTCCATTGTCCATATGCTTCCTCCTTATCTTCTTTCTTATTCCTTCTTTTCTTTGCCTCCATGAGTCTTCTTCCATTTTTTTTTTTTTTTTTTCCATCTTTATATGTTGTTAGTTGCTCTTTTTCATCTTTATTCTTTCTTTGACATTAACATCTTTCTTTTTTTTTATTTTATTCTTATCACATTTTATACCAAAGACTAAATAAATTTAAAAACAAGAATAATATTGGACACAAGTCTCAAAATAACCAGTACATAGAAAAGGCCCAAACACCACACACACCCACAAGGTGCTTACTTGTAAGGCCTAGTGTGATGCCCTAAGTGATATATTGTTGAGATGGCTTAAAAGGAGTTGTATGACTACTTATATTAACAATAAATACCTTCCTTAATGAAAGTCCATAATTGAAAATTTCTATAGGTAATTGTGTTTGGTTTGAAGTGGCCTAAGGAAGGTTGACTTTTTGGAAATGATTTGTGGGGCATATTATCAATCCCGAGAGTGTTTTTAAGTAACATACCATGGCTGATGTCAAAGTAAGGAGGTATAGTTGCTTAGCAGAAATGTTGTATCGAGATAACCAAGTATTGAATTGAAACGAGGATATGATGATTTTTGAGTGACGGAGTATCCAATACCTCATGATAGGTGGTGACTTAAAAAGAATTGCATGGAAATATACAATACCCACTTATAGGTGATTTAAAAAGGATTGCATGATTACTTATATCCATAAGAAACACCTTTCTTTTCGGAAGTCCGATAAATGTATTTAGCTTGGAATAATCTAAGAATGGATGATCTCTTAATAATTAGGAAGCATGTGAGTGAAGACAAAACACACAAGAAAGGTTTGCTCTCAAGTAATGACCACTGGCTGCTGTCACGGCATGGTGTTACACCTAGGTAGAACTTGGTTGAAGGAGCCTCACTTGTATGAGGCTAAGTGCTGTAGGCTTAAGCGTGAGGGACTTTTGGTAACACTTATTTGTATCTAGTTCCCAAGTTACAGAATTGCTCTGTCATTAATTTAATGTTGCTTTGCACTGAATCATATTTAGTATTTACCATAGGATGATCCAATCCCTTCTATGTATATCAGGTTGGGGTGGATAATATGTGTATATTGGTTCATGCTGTTAAGAGGCAACCACTGGAGCTGCCAATAGAAGGGCGTATAAGCAATGCACTTGTAGAAGTTGGGCCATCTATTACATTGGCTAGTCTATCTGAGGTCTTAGCTTTTGCAGTTGGCAGTTTTATTCCAATGCCAGCAGTTCGTGTGTTTTCGCTGTTTGCAGGTGAGGGAATTTCTTTACTTTTCAAAACACATCTGCTTGATAACATCCACCGAACTTTCATTTCTGAGTGCTTTCCCTTATGTATTATTTGCAGCATTGGCTGTGCTTTTAGACTTTCTTCTGCAAGTTACGGCTTTTGTTGCCTTGATTGTGTTCGACTTTCTAAGGGCGGAGGATCACAGGGCTGATTGTGTTCCTTGTGTAAAGGTGTCTTCAGTGAGTTCTGACAACGGTATGTGTATAATATTTCTATACAATAATACTTTGCCTTACCTCTCCTGTGGTTTAATTTTATCCTTTGCATTTATGCAAACACAGGCATAAGTCGAAGAAATCCTGGTTGGCTGGCTCAATATATGAAGGTAGTATTCATTTTTACTAGTAGAGGCCTGATAAAAGTTTGTGCATTGTTATTTTCCTATATTTTATAGCAGAAACATTTTTTTTTGGTATTACTATGTCTAACCTGATGATTTCAGTTCCTAGTGAGATCTATGTTTCTTTATGTCACGTTCAGAGCAGTCCTGCTCCTGCTCTCGTTATCTGCTGTAGCTTTACAGAACTTCTCATCCATAGTATCTTGTTACATGAGTTATGGTATGCATTTCTACTTTTATTTGTTTCTCTAATTTTATTTCATCTTTTGTAACTAGGAGGTTCATGCACCCATTCTGCGTCTCTGGGTTGTAAAAGTTATCGTGGTAGCTGTCTTTGTAGCTTTTGCATTGGCTAGCATCGTGAGTTGTCTTGTTCCTTTCTCTGCACATCCCTCTTCTAATTATCATAGTCTGCTTTTTTGCCTGTTGGTTGATGAGGTTCTTGGTGATTGAACCCTGCAGGCATTGTGTACAAGGATACAACCTGGTTTAGAACAAAAAATTGTTCTACCCCGAGACTCCTATCTCCAGGTCTCACTCATGTTATCTCTCATAGGTCTTTATACTAAGCCACATTGTTTGGTTTTTGATCCAGTTCTTGTTTTCTTCAGGGATATTTCAATAATATTTCAGAATATCTAAGGATAGGACCGCCAGTTTACTTTGTAGTGAAGAACTATAATTATAGGTATTATCTGGCTTCTGCTCCGTATGCCTTGGATTCCACGTTAGTTATTGCTAAAGCACCAGTTATTTTACAATTCCCATTCCCTACTTTCTTTGTATTTGCATATGTCAGACATGTACTTTTGGCAATACTTTTTTGTGTTGCGAACAAAGCATGCCTGTTCTTGTCCTAAAATTTAATCAGATGGGTCTGGAACTGTGAACATCCCACTCCTTTTGGGTGATTGATGTGGATAGATGTATGATAATGTTTTAGGTTTATTTTATTTAGGATATATGTATTGTCAATCATATTCCACCTGAAGTAGATCTATAATGCTTATGGAATTGGTTTGACTGTCTATTTGATATGCTATGCTCAGGCCTAAGTTGTTCACTGGCCTTTCTTTTTGGCCTAGATGTGGTCAATGTGCTATTGTTATTTATTTATTTTTTTTTGAAAGTGGTCAAATGTACTAGTTGATTTTGTGGCCAAATTTACTGATCAACCTTGCCTCTGCAGCTCAGTATCGAGACAAACAAATCAGTTATGTTCAATCAGTCATTGCGATTCAGATTCACTTGTGAATGAGGTAACAGCCTCCTGTTTGCCCCAGATTAGAGGATCAGGATTTCCCATCTATATGTTGTTTGTCCTTCATTGTATCGATTCATATGGATCTTTCAACTTTTTCTTTGCCATTGATCCTTTGCTGACTGAGGCTTTTTAGTACAGATAGCACGAGCATCCTTGGCTCCTGAGTCAAGCTATATAGCTAAGCCAGCTGCTTCATGGCTTGATGATTTTCTAGTCTGGGTGTCTCCAGAAGCCTTTGGTTGCTGTCGGAAGTTCACAAATGGGACTTATTGTCCACCGGATGATCAGGTTCATGTTTATGAAGTTTGGTTATTTTGAACAAAACCCTCATTTGATCGTCATTATTCTGTGGTTATTGCATCCTTGAAGCAAGCAATACTACCAATGATGCATACCTTAAACTCACTTCACTTAGAACCATGTGTTTTGGTGGAGGGTCAAAAATCTGACTTAAATATGTTGTCTGAGCTCAACACCCACCCTGCAAAATCATAAGCTTTTTTCACATTATGATTGATATTGGTGTTTTTTAAAGAACATTTTGATTATTTTGAGCTCTCAATGAAGCATCACAATATTTGGGGCTTCTATTCTGATTGCATGGATATATGCTCAGGCTTTGGGATTGGAGGTTCCTGATCTCTCTTGGACAGTTCCCAATTCTAATCGTGCTATGAAACATAGTTTTAGACTGATTCAGGTTTGTGCTGCTAATCATAATGGTTAAGACTGGATCTCTGAATATTTTCCATCACTTTGCAGCCTCCTTGTTGTTCTTCTGATCAAGGTACTTGCGGCGTGAGTAAAGTATGCAAGGACTGTACAACGGTAATTCCCTTTTAACTAGATAATCTGAGTAAACTCGTGAGCCTGTTGTTCTTATTCCCTGCATCCAACTGTTTGATGAATGGTATATGTGGCGCTTCCGTTCATTTTGGAATATTTGGATGTTTACTGCTGGTATGTTGGTGTTATGCAGTGCTTCCTTCACTCAGAATTGGTCAATGACCGACCTGATACTGCACAATTTAGGGGGAAGCTTCCTTGGTTTCTTAAGGCATTACCTTCTGCTGATTGTGCTAAAGGAGGACATGCTGCTTATACTAATAGTGTGGACGTAGCAGGTTTGTGTAAAGTAACTATAGTCCATCAGTTGTACAGTTATATTTATTTAGCGGTAATACTATCATGTCATGTAGCAACATCATCAGTAAGAATGTCCCCATGTGAGTTTTCATGGTACGCAATTTCTTTGCTTGGTTTGGATACTGGGGAGACAATTGGCTTCTTTCACTTTTTGCATGTTACAGAGTACTATAATTTAATGGTTAGTATAAAACAATAAATGGAATTGCACATTTGCATTACAATTTATTGTCCCAACACTTCCCGTCCTCCCTTGGTTTGTTTAGGTTGGGAATGATGATCGTTTCCCATGCAAGAAATCCAGTCTGTTTGTGCCTCAACCAGGCTTAGGCCTCCCTTATAACTTCTCTGTAGAAGAAAGAGTAACGTTGGTTTAATAGTCAGCTAAATTATTTGTTGACCCAATACTATCCACTATTTCTTTTTCCATCAGGTTATGAGAATGGTGTGATACAAGCATCAGAGTTTCGAACCTATCACACACCCCTCAACAAGCAAGTATGACAATGATATTGATTCAGCTAACATGCTTGTTGATGAATTTCCCTTTGCTTATGATAAAGCTCTATTTAATCTTTTGTTTCCCTCTATTCAGATTGATTATGTTAATGCGATGAAAGCTGCACGAGACTTTGCCTCAAAAGTTTCCAAATCTTTACAGGTAATGCCTTTTTTCCTCCTCAATTAGCACACAATCATACGATGTTTGATGGTCAAGCACATTGGGTTTTCCTATTTAAACTGTGGTTTTTGCATGATATCTTCTTGCCCACTTTATGACCATTCTACCTAGCTATTGTTCATGCAAGGGGTTTTCAATCAATAACTGCACTCTTATGCCATTATTGTATTTTATTTTACCTAACAAACATTAAACTGAGCGTCTTCTCCATTTAGTTTGTTAGATAGTTATGTCTCTAATCTCCTTTCGGATTAAAATTACTTATGCTCTCAGTTTTCCAGTCAAAGATGTCTCTATTTTCATTCGACAAAAAATATCATCTTATGGTAATGGTGTCAAGAATCTTCTGTATTTTCATTCAACAAAAAATATCATTTTATGGAGATGGTGTCAAGAAAAGACCGCCTTATATAATTTGATGATTTGAAAGGCGAGCAAGCAATAAAATCCCAGTCGCGATTGCAGCTGTGGTAACGGTGTCGTGGTATTAGGGGGTCACCAATGATATTTTATATGTTATGGTTGTCGCGACGTGATTTATTTAATTTATTTTCACAACAAATATTGGTAAATATTGACATATCGGTAAAATATAGGCAAATATCGGCTAACAACCGATAAATACGTGATATTCTAAAACCGTCGCATATTCGCAATTTCGTATATTGGCTAATCCAAAATCCGATAAATTTCGGCCGATATTGCGTATTGAGACCAATATTTAGTTTTATGATGGCGGGAGATAATTTTGATAATTCATCTTTTTAATGTTTTGCATCTTGCTGCTGTATGCTAAACAGACCCAAATATGCATCATGGACAGCCAGAGGGCCTAGGCAGGCTTTCTGTATTAGGAATATATTGATAGATTAGTACAACAGTGGATCATGAATGGGTTTCTTAAACGTAATTCTGTATTCTCTTTTCCTTTGCAGATGGAGATATTCCCATATTCAGTTTTTTATATATTTTTTGAGCAATACCTAGATATTTGGAGGACAGCGTTGATCAGCCTTGCTGTAGCTATTGGTCAGTCCTCAATCACTCTTAGTTGGATATATTGGAATGTGCTGATAGCATCTATTGAATTTCTGAATTCATCAGAGCTTGTCTGATATGTTTTATTTTTGTACTTTCCTGGTGCCTTTTTTTTAAACAAAATAATATTTGATGAAGCTTCCTAGCTGCTGATTGTTTACTCATTCAGTTTCCAGAATAGCCCGACCATATAATTTGCCAGGAAGTTAATGCAGAGTGACGGAGTCTATTTAAATCATCCAATGAAATCCCACAATAGGTTTTATTTTCAAGCTTGGTCATAATCTGAGTTCGCATTTAAATCTGCAATATTAGCGCAAGAGTCTCCATGTAAGATCAAACAAACAACAAAGGCAGGCAATCTGGAGTGTTCCTCAACAGTGAAGTAACAACCTAGTATGAATGACACTTGACTAGGAAGGTCTGGCTAGCTTGTGGAATTGTTGTGGACTGTTTCCAAAATATATGCAAAATCAACAGCCAAAGGGATTTGAGCGAATGACCCTAGTCTTAACAACTAAACTACAGCATCTTTGGTGAAGAATTGAGGTTGTAAGTGAGAATCATGAATATCAGTGAACAGAAACTTATGTTTCTATTGACCTGTTTTTGTAATGTATAAAGCAGTGGATTTTCACTGCCCATAAAAGCTTGAGAGAGCAAGTGAATGAGTGTACAACAAAACTCTATTCTAGTTAATTTGTTGATTTGAGGAATTTTCTATGAAATGGCACATAGCTTTATCGATATTGACATGCAAGAAAAAAAAATCTCTAGTTCTTCCTTTCAATATAAATCAAAATTGCCTTGCTGTGTCAGAAGAAGGATAGCTATACTGTTTCGGTATATTTTTAAGACACCTTTGGTAGAATATTGACGATCCCTCAAAGAATTTGAATTCAGTAAATTTGAATTTACTGATCTCATCGTTTACGGAATCGATTTCCCTTTGAGAGCAAGTGAATGAATGTACAACATGACTTTTCAACATAATTTATGCCCATATAAATATGGACTCTTAATTGTTAGCAATTAGGTTTGTGTTATAGGGGCGTGTATCTATCATATAACTGAGTCTTTCATTCTATTGTAACAGGTGTAGTTTTTGCTGTCTGCTGGGTCATCACATGCAGGTGCATTCTGGCGCATCACATTTTTGCTTGCTTCTCACAGAAAATCATACTCCCCCCCCTATTTTCCTCCCTAAATTCAATTGCACTGATTTCTTTCTTTTTGGATTTTGCTTCGACAGCATTTGGAGTTCTTTAATCATTCTACTTACTTTGGTGATGATTCTTGTGGATCTCATGGTAGAGTTTCTGCTTGTGGTTAATTCTGAAATCATAATAAGCGCATGATTTCACTTAAGTGTCACGTGCACACGTCTTTCGTTTTTACTCATGAAATGAATCTCTGCAGGGTATTATGGCAATTCTGGATATCCAGCTAAATGCTGTCTCTGTTGTCAACCTAGTTATGTCAGTTGGTATTGCTGTTGAGTTCTGCGTCCACATAACACATGCTTTCTTGGTTAGTATTATTTCCTCATTTTTGTTCCAGAATATTTTGTCATACCCACAAACTAAACCTAGTTGGAAATTGCCACCAACTTTACAAGGAAGACCCTATATAGCTTGTAAGGCTAAAACAATGTTTATTAACATATGATAATATGTCAATATATATATTGAAGCTCAAATTCTGCATTTGATGCTTGTACGATCGAACTTCCTCAACCAAATAAGTAATAAATATATAACTTTAATCTTTCCCAAAATGATAAATCAAGCATGAAGAACGTGTAGCTTAGATGGTGCCCATGCTAGGAGCACAATGTGAATGACCGAGGTTCAATCCTTGCAAAGAACATAACCCTTTTTTTAAATAAAAAAGGAAAGATAAATTAGGAAATTAACTTGTAAATCTAATTACCTGAAAACTTCTATAGCAAAGATCTGAAATCCATTATTCTCGATTAATTATCCCACTCTCCATCTGGGTCAGGTGTTAAGGGTTCGCTAGATCTAAGTTAAATATTAATTTGGTCAGCATATGCTTATAATTGTTCTGAGTTAGTCACTCCAAACCCCCCCCCCCCAAAAAAAGAATTAAGTCCCTGAACTTTAAACTTGTCCTATTTAGTCTCCAAATAACTTGTAAATATTTGATAAGTGACCAACATGGAATGAATGTAAATAACTTGGGGAGTGAAATAAGACAAATTTATACTTTAGTTACTTAGGGAAAAAAGTATAGTGGCCGTAATGATACTTGACAGTATTGTTATATTGTTTTTTTGAGGAGGGGTAGGGGGATGGGATTATCACATATTCCATCTTTGCTCCTCCTGAAAGGTATCTTTAGTGAATACTAGATTTCTTGTGTCAATATTGCTTCTTCAGCTAGTTCTTGTTCTTGATGCCTCACAACAACTGCAAATATTTTTAAGCTTTTCCGAACAAGGTGAAATTCCCAGTGCACTTTAATAGGATGTTTGGGCTGATCGTTATGCTGCATTTGTTTTGGCTTTTTCTGCATGGAGATAAATGGCGGCAATAGGGATCAACGAATGGAGGCAGCTTTGAGCACAATGGGTGCTTCTGTATTCAGGTTCTTTTCCTAGCCGCTGAACACCTTTTGATATTATGAAATATATTTGATCTAGCAAACGTTTCTATTTCAATATGAGATCGGTTACTTATTCTAATACCAGGTTGGTAATATTTGATTTTTGTCCTTGCAGTGGAATCACACTCACTAAGTTGGTCGGAGTAATAGTTCTATACTTTGCAAGATCAGAAGTGTTTGTGGTTTGATCCTTAATCCCTGCCATTCTCACTCACTCACAATAGTTTTACATGTGTATATGCTCTTGACATGAACCTTCCTTTTCCTCTCCCCCTCCCCTCCAAATTTCTTTTACGCAGGTTTATTACTTCCAGATGTATTTGTCACTGGTTCTCCTAGGTTTCCTGCATGGTCTTGTCTTCTTACCTGTAAGTTGGTCAAATTTCACTCCATTTATATCTGAATCTATTTTTTCCTGCTAAAAGAACCAGGAAGAAGAAAAGATGCATTCACTGTACTAGTAATCTTTGGCCATGTTTGGTAATTAGTGGATAGGTGATAGCGGTTAGTAGATTATATTAGCAGTTAGTTAATAGTGAATTGCATTAGGTGTTTTGACTAGCAAAGAATATTAGCTGCTTATATGAAAGTATTTGGTAATATTTTGCTGATTGTGGTATATATTTACGAATTGAAAGTATAAATGACTTTAAAAAAATTAATTCTAAATAAGCTAATCCAAAACGATCATATTTTGAGTGTTTTCTTCCCAAACTTCTATACAAAAAATTCTTTACCAAATGTGTTTTTTTCTTCGTATTTCTAAATCTATTTCAAAATTGGTCAATGCTATTTAAACCTCTATTTACCAAACAGGCCAAAGGTTTAGACATCTATCAGATTAAAGGTTTGGACAGTTCCTGCTTTCCTCTACCCATTCCTTTGACGTCCTCTTTTAATTTTCAATGAGGGGGGCGTTGTTTGTAGAGTTCGCTGTATAATTAGCTAGCCATTCTGCTTGCAGGTGGTTTTGAGCTTATTAGGGCCTCCATCAAGATGCATCATCGAAAGGCAAGAAGCTCGTGCATCTACTTCAACAGTAAATTCACAGCGGTAGCAGACAGCACATTTTAGATTTATTTTGCCATTCTTTTAAAATTATGCCCACAAAGGTAGTCAATTTTGATAGGAGATTCTCTTGTAAGATGGTTTCGTTACAGCTTTCAGGGGAAGAAAACACTAGGAATCTGTTGTGAATTGTAACCACGTAGCTTCATTTATAGGAAGAAGCAGAAAGGAAAGCAAAAGCTCATTACCGAAGAGAAAAGAAAGCTAATTGCTCTAATTTATCGCAAATTGACCAATTCTTAGGATTAATTCCAATCTATCTTGATTATTACTGCACGTCTTATCAGTGTATTATTTGGCTCGATCTATTTGGCAAAAAATCGTAGGGGTACAATCACTGTAACCTGATGGAATGGCATGGTGTTGTCTAAAGTAATGATCAGTTCCGCAAATTCTTCCAGTGACAAACACTACGGTGGCAAAAAACAGAAATTTAAGGAAATGGCAGATATAAAGAAATAATAAATAAACAAATAATGCGATTCCAGTGCCATTATCAATATAATGATGTTGATGGGAGCGATTATAATCTTAATGAAAACAAGGACCTAATTTTCCTCACTTTATTTTTCAGATATTTTTCAGATTTAATGATATGATATAATTAGTGTTGAAGAGAATAAAAACTTACAATAATGATTAATTATATTAATAAGTATAATAAATATATTAATAATAAATATTCTTGTAATAATAATAATAATTATTATTATTATTAACATAATTATATTAATAAATATAGTTATAATAACTATAATAATGTTAATACTATTAATAAATGTATAATAATTACATTAATAATTATAAGTATAATAATTATATTAACAATTATAAATATAATAATTGTTATTATAATTATATTAATAACAATTATAATTAAAATCATTATTATAATAATATTCATAATATTGTTAATACTAATGATCACAATAATAATTATTATATTATAAATTATAATAAAATTGGATAATAATAGTTAATAATTATAATATTTATAATAAAGTTATTATTATATTTATTATTTCATGCAATTATTATTATAAATAATAATAATAATTGATATTATCCGATATGACCTCATTTGATTGGTGGTGATCCGATATGATTATAAGGTGAGAAAAACAAGGCTTAAGTATTGATAAGAAAGTTACTGCAGATAAATAAGTGTTTTGAATAGAATTGAACAATTAAAAATTTCAACACAAAAATTTAGAGTAGCTCGAGCTAACTTAAGATACGTTACTCTACATCCACTACTAATTTATAATGTCTTCTGAATTTTGAAAATCTCAAATACTTCTAAAAGTACTTTTTAAACATGTTTAGTTCCAATCAAATTCGATTGTTTGGTCTCAAAATTGATCGATCAGATTCTCTCAAAACTAGGACTGTAAAATTTCAAATCGATCAATCGATTACGATAAACTTTCAATCTTAAGAAAAATGGTTTTGCCTTTGGTTGAGCACAACGACTAGTTTTATCAAATTGATAGACTAGTTTGATAAATGGTGTAATTGTAGCCGACACGTAATGTAAATCCTTTTATAGTCAATTGTACCATTGATAAATAAGGGTGTTGTTCTATACCGAAGATTAAGGTGACTCATTTTTATTTAGCTCGCTCACAAATAATCAAATAAAAAAACTCTAAATCACACAAAAATAAATAATAAAAAAACCATAATTTTAGAGGTTTTCAATTAGAAAATAATAAATAAAATAAAATAATAAAAATAATAGATAACTGTAAATATGATAAATGTGTTAGGAAAATCAAAATCCAACAGTAGACTTGGTTGAAATATAATAATAATAATTTCTAATTTATCTTTTGATTATAAGGAGTTTGGTCAAGTTGTAAGCTAAAAGTAGATCTATAGACCTTATATTACTTTTTTGAAATAATTAATACGACAAAACATCAATATTAAATCTCATTAAATGCTAGTAGTATAGTCGCAACAAGCGGCTCCTATATTTAATTAGATTTAAATCATTAAACATAAGTGGAAGGATGTCAGTCTAAGTATCCAAACTAGTATATAAAGCATATCTAGTTGTATTTCTTTCATTTTACCCACACGTATCTAAACATTCCACTACTTTTGTTGGAATCATAAAACTATAAGGTAGATTCTTATCTAATCTAGCTATAATTTATACATATAAATTCTAACATGTTCATATAGCCACTTAGCAAACATATAATCCTACATATTGTCATAATGAAAAAACTAGAACAAGGCATGTACTATATAAATTATACTTGACAGAATCATATATATAAATGATAAAAATTAAAATAGAGTCAAAGAACAATATCATGAAATAAAAAAAAATATGTTATATCTCAAACCATAAGCTAGGATTTACATTTATTTTCCAGTAATAAATATTTAGCCAATCATAATAATCAAATATATTACACAAAAATATATATTAATATATATATATATATAATAAACAAATAATTGATATTAATTATAGATGAAAATTTAGCAATTTATTCAGATGAAAAATTACTAAATTTCATTTTAAAATAACTCTTTCGGTCTCTTTTTCTCTCCTCTAGCCTGACTTTCTGCGTGTATCAGTCCTTTCTCCCTCCTTTTTCTTTTTGCACCTTCTTCCTCCTGCATCATCTGTTTTTTCTTTCTCTCTTTTCTTCTGTGACAAGTGGCACAGACTCCTACTTGCTGACCCTCCTTCCTTCTCTCTCTTTTTCTTTGTTTTTTTCTACTGCGCATTCGCTGCTCCTCCTATGGCATACCTGCTACTCCTCCTGCAGTGTCAGACTGCCTTTTCTATCTTTCTTCGGCCTTTTCTTTCTTCTCTTTGACTTTTCTCTTTTACATTCCCTCTCTGCTCCCTGCCTTCTTTTTCCTAGGGTTTTGTTATTTGGAAAACTTATTTTTACTTAATGGAAAACAATGGCCTAAAGTGACCTCCCCACACCAGTAATTTTTGCCAATCATACTGTCCCACCACCGGCCATTTTTACTGATCATACCGCCCTACCATTGAGACTATCTGCCTTTACCTCCCCCTCCCTACTAGAAAAATATGCCGCAGCTTAACTCCTACCATCAACAAGATCTACTGAAGCCCCCTTGCCATTAACAAGATCTGTCGAAGCCGCCCCTCATCAACGGCAAATTATGTCGTTGCTTCCCCTCAATCAATGGCTAAAAAATTTGAGCAGATGTGTCGAACCAACCAACTTCTTGCCTACGGCAAGCCACGCCGTATACATGCCCCAACGAACATTACTATGTGTCGTTCTCCTACACCAAGTACCGACACTTGTCGTTCCTGCCTTAAATATTTAATTTTTTTAACTAATTTAAATTATTTGTAAATAAAAATAATTTCTATCAATATCTAATACAAATATATGTATAATATATAAAGTATATATAGATAAGAATCGTTTTCTTTACAGAT
This sequence comes from Tamarix chinensis, assembly GCA_030549775.1. NCBI lineage: Eukaryota > Viridiplantae > Streptophyta > Magnoliopsida > Caryophyllales > Tamaricaceae > Tamarix > Tamarix chinensis. The sequence goes on from CM060174.1 coordinate 99,569,318, forward strand.
AAAGTTAAATTCTTATTACTTTACTGTTGCGAATCTTTTCAAATTAAATTAATACACATAATATGTGGTTCTGATCAAACTAGGAATTCTTCTTAATTTACTGTTGCAAATCTTTTCAAATCAAATTATTGCATATAATACGTGGTTCTGATCAAACTAGGGTGCAATTTTTTTTTGTCAGAAGTATAGGTTGCGACGTAGGTATGTGTATAATTATTGTAGTTTATCTTTGATTCAAATGTGTATATAATTATTGTAGTTTCTGTTCGAATCCTTATATATAAACAAACGACTTATCATTTCTATTCTTTAACTTATCGTTTTTATTCTTCAGAGTAAGAATTGTTTGTTGAATCTTCCAATAAAATTTTACAATATTTTTCAAACACTAAAAATGAATATTGAATTTGAAAGTTCTTCAACCTACAAAGATTTTGGAACTTCGACAAGGTACGATGAGTTCGAAAGTCTAATGAACTACGAAGATAGGGTCACAACCCTATCGTACTACGATAATAGATTTACAATATTGACAAGTTATGGATACGCAGAACATATACAAATGGATTCTCTCAATATTAATTACAACTTAGACGAAGAAGTAAGATTTATTTTTTTAGTATTGTAAATTGTGGTAAAAAATTTGATTTGATAAAATTAATATTTTTTTATTACATTATTATGGTAAATTATTTTTTCACGATATGGTGAATACATATTTTACGAATCAAAGTTATTTGAGATTTTTTATAACAGATTAAATATTTTCTAATTAAGAAGAACTTGTGATATGGATTAAAAAAATGGGTGGAACTCATAAGATAATTTTGATTATCAAAGTTTCTAGAAAAGGAAATGTATAAGGGTAGGTAGAGTCTTGATAAGATGTGAAAGAAGTGGAACGTAATTCCGTACTAGACCTACAGATACCGAAGGTGCACGTAATACATGTTCTAAAAAGAATTATTGTCCTTTTTTTATTATTGGCATTGAAAATAATAATGGTAGATGACAAGTGGTAGTTAAGAATGGGACACACAATCACGAATTGACAAATTATGACCAAGGGCATGCTGTCCTTGGTAAGTTAATAGAAAATGAAGTTCAATTTGTTGATGAACTTATCACAGCTAACGTAAAGCCATGGCAAATCATACCATTTCTTCAAAAACAATTTGAAGGAAATGTAAGTATGAGAAGGCATATTTATAATGCTCGACAGAAGCTCAGGTATAAAGAAATAGACTATCAAACAATGTTACAGCATGCTATGAGTATGTTAGTTAAGAATCATTATTTTCAGTGGCATCAAAGTGAGCCCAAATCAAATGTAATAAGTGAACATCTATTTGCACATACCGTATCTATTGATATTTTACGTGCATTTCTTCTTTTTTTTTTTGTAAATGGATTGCACGTATAAGAAGAATAGACATGGAATGCCTTTACTTGAAATTGTTGGAATAACACCAACACAATTAAATTTTCAACGTTGCATGTGCATACATGTCATCTGAGGAGGAAAATTGTTTTTGGGTACTTGAGAGATTGAAGACCTTAATGGATCCATGTATGCTTCAAACCACCATTATTACCGACCGATAATTTTCTCTTATTTCAGCTTTGGAATATATTTTTCCTACTTTAAAACATTTATTATGTAGGTTTTATGTTAATAAGAATGTTGAGAAAAAGGTATAAGAAAGTCTCTAGCCATTCATCGTTCACACGTGGTTTTATGTCACGATGGAAAAATATAATAAATGCCACGGATCAACAAACATATGAGGAACGACTATTGTCATTGAAGGAAGATTATAGAAGCATGCCGATACTAATTTCGTATCTAAAGATGAATTGGCTACAACCATATAAACATAAAATTTTTGCCGCATTCTTTGGTGACGAATTTTATATCCATCATATTACAACGAATAGGTATGATTTATATTTTATCTCCTAGTATAGTTGCTTTTACTTCTTTTATGATGATAAAGTCATATACTGATTTTTCTTATAAATAGGGTTGAATGTACTCATGGATCTTTAAAGAGATTTATAGAGACATCATGAGGTAGCTTCAATACAGTATATAAATAAATGTACGCGTTCTTGGAATTGCAACATGATGAGATAAAAGCATCACTGGAGAGGTCTCGATTCAATACTCTTCATTTTGCTACAAGTGCCCTTTATACTAATTTGAGAGGTCATGTTACTTTATATACAATGGAGTTGGTCAATAAAGAGTGTCAAAGACTTGATTATGTAGGTGTCGATGATGATTTATGCGGATGTTACATGCGTCGTACGCACGGGATACCATGTACAAATGAGATTAAGACATACATTCATAACTACATGTCAATCCCCTTGTCAACTATTCATTCGTTTCGGAAGAAACTCGACATAGATGGGCTGATTCATCCACTTACATCCCAAGAACCATTAAAGGTTGTATCTCATTTATTCCATATTTCCATGAAATCGGTTATAAGCCAGCCATCGGTAATAAAAAATCAATTGGCTAGAGAGATATTTTATATTGCAGTTCCCTAGAGAACATCTATCCACGAGCCACCGGTATGGCAGCATAGGGGTTGCCTAAGGAACTCTACCAGAAGGGAACAATCTAGTTTGGAGTATATAGAACAACAATTTTGTAGTCATTCGAGATCAATACAACGTTGGGGTCATGGTCGGGGTCGAGGACGTCAATCCGCATTTATGTCATCAGGCTAATTACAAATTCCATATATGACTTAGATAAATCGACATATAGTTCCTTATATTAGTAGTTGGTGTAATGTGTTAAGAGATAGGAACTGTGGTTTTAGAGCGTTAGCTTCTATTATACTAGGAGATGAAGAATGGTGGGTTCAGATTCGTACTAACTTATATTACAAGATATTGGCGAGATGACAGTTGTACGAGAATGTGTTCGTATATGACGGTGTTGATCAAGTTCTTAATACTATTACCCACTGGGAAGGGCCAGCTTTGATGGTACACTGGATGGAAATGTCTGATATTTGTCATGTCATTGCAACCCGTTACTGTGTGTTGTTCGCATATTACTCATTGAATGCATGTAGTTTATTCCTACCTTTAATGGTGCAACACAAAATTCAAGGTCCTGAAAATAAAGTCACTCTATGTTTCTTGTAAGACATGAGTCACTACATATCGGTAGGGATGACAATTTTCCCCGCGGGTTCGGGGCCCCGTCAGAGATTCCCCGTTCGGGTTCGGGTTCGGGGAGAGAATTCGGGGATCGGGTTCGGGTTCGGGGATTCTTAACGGGGATTTTTTCGGGGACGGGGCGGGGATGGGTTTGGGGTCCCCATCCCCGAACCCGCCCCGAAATTTTTTATATATATATTTTTATATAATTATATATATATAATATATATATAATTTTTTTATAGAATATAAATTAAAAATATAATATAAAAAAATAGTTTGAGGATCGGGGATCGGGTATAAAGTCGGGTTTCGGGGATCGGGTCGGGTTTTAAGAACGGGGAATAAATCGGGGATGGAAAATAAATCGGGGATCGGGTCGGGGAATCCCGATAAAAAAATAACGGGGATCGGGTCGGATTCGGGGATAATTTTCCTTATCGGGTTCGGGATGAGGATGGGGTCCCCGTCCCCGACCCGCCCCGTTGCCATCCCTACATATCGGTGAGCACTGAGTTTTATGAAGTTGCTTTCCATTTCAATATTATATGAATGGTTAACATAACATTTTTATGTTTGACAGGCATATCTTTTAGAAAATTTTCCACTCTCACTAATACATGCAAATTGGAATAGATACCATGATAGCAGCATTTCAACATGGACTACCCTATATTCTTCAAGATTCCAACAATGGCGCGCATCGGTACATGATGACACATAAGAGCCACATCCTCTATCTTCAGATTCAACTTTAAATTAGAATTGTTGTAATTTTTTCTTAGTTTATTTATATTTACATCCTTTGAAACATTTATGTGATAAATTGTTTGAACTTTGTGTTTATTTTCTTGTTACCTTTCTATGATAGCTTAAGTATCTAACCTATGGTAATTGGATACATTTGTACGTTATTCAACTTAGGTATCTCAATGTTCAATGTGGATTGAATAATACTATTTTAAAGACGTATGGTAAACTAAAATGAAACCTGGCATTAGTTGTAACAAACATATTTTAATCGAAGTACATAACACTTGGCATTATTTGTACGTTATTCAACTTAAGTATCTTGGTGTTAAATGTGGATCGAATAATACTATTTTAAAGACATGGTAAAATAAAAACAACACCTGACATTAGTTGTAATAAACATATTTTAATCGGAGTACATAACAATATGGTAATACATCAAGGTCATTGCAAATGCCCACGCCCAGGTAGAGTAACTCCTAAATTACGCATAAGGGTTTCGATACATTTAACTAAATGTTGATAATTTAGAGTTGGCTCTCCCCTCCAATACAAACGACGGATAGTTTTACGTACATTGTTCAGAAGTTTTTCGGCTAGAATTTGATGATCATCATTTGGATGCTCTGCTAAATATTCTTCCATCATTGCCAATACATACTTATAAGTTCTGGGAACATACCAATCCATATAATCATGAGCCACATCCCATGGATATTAAGCCGGTGGTCCAAAAACATCCGAGCCTAATATATGTGCATGCCTCAAGAACCATTAGCTAAGCATGTGTGTGTAGTAAACTTTGTACTTCTTAAGGGAAGGACTTCTGTATGTGTTCCTAGTGGGCTTGATAGGCTCCTCAGGGATCACTTGTGTATATCCGAATTGCCATGTCACTATATCTAGCATATACGGTTCAACTTTCTCCAAACAATGTAAATAACCGTGATAGAATGCCATGCGACAATCTCTATATGGATCAGCTACTCTGTACGGATCCCAAATGATCTTTAATAAAAAAAATAAACTAAATACAGATATCACTAACATAATATAGTAACAATATAATGTTTTTAGTATACCTTTGATGTAGGCATAAGATCAATCTTTGCTCGAAAGTACTCAAGCATCTCCAATTTATTGTCAAATTTCTATCCACAAAACCACCTCATACCATGAAGATGGTCTAGATCATACCTAGATAGTTCCACTTCAAACCCCGGAAAGTATTCATATATCCACGTCTCTTATAATATTTAGTTGTTAGAATTATAACTATTGTAGAGTATGTAATATATGTATATATGTAATAATTATAAAATTACCTGTAATAGAGTGACACATCCTAACATTTGAGCAGCGTCAGTTCTAGAAGTCATACCAAGTTATCGATATAGAAAAGCAAGTGTGGCTGTACCCCATGCATAACCTTCAACCCGGCTAAGATCTTGAAGAACAATGATATGGTACGAATTAACTTTATCAGTCGACTTATCGACAAACAACGATAGGCCAATCAACCATAATATATACCCGATCACTTTGTCCTCATCCCCTAACCCATATGATTCACATACTTCTTATAGCCATTTAAATGGAAGACCGCCCTTTCGAGTGACTTCATTCACTTGCATTTCCTCCATCTTAAACAAAACACCCATTACACCAATCAATTACCCATGCGTGTCTGCTATCATCTCCAAATGTAATGGATGACTATCAACTCATAGCCCTAATATACGATGTACATCTAAAAGGGTGATTGTCATCTGACCCATGGCATATGAAAGCTATTAGTGTCTAGTTGCCATATCTTAATAAATGTTGAAATAAGTGGCTCATTCACATGATTAAATGTGCAGGATGGAAGGTGTGATAATCTTGTTTGTCGTATTAGAGCAAACATCCTTTCATTGATACTTTCCAAAAAACTTTGAAAACCTCCTACCTCCTGTGGCTCTTGGGACAACCACGATCTTGAAAAATAAAAGAAACCAATGTAATGAATATATATGATTTATTACATATAAAATAAGAATTAAGAAATAATGAATGTGATAAACTTGCCTTTCTTAATTATAAGTCTAAAGTTGCGTGACTGTCAAAGCTTGGAATCAAATTAGGGATTATTGAACCTCCGGGACATGGCTCAAGCAAGTATCATGCATCCTTCAGTTATATACTTTCTTCATCTTCACTAGCATCACCAACATCCCTATCATCATCATCATCATCTCTATCATCATCGTCGACGTCGTCCTCCTCCTCATCATCATCATCACCACCACCACCACCACCACCATCATCATTACACACATAACTTGATGACGATGCTTGATCAACAGTAGGTGGGTAAACTGAGGATGATGGTACTCCCATGGCAGACTGTGTCGGTGAGGTAAGAAAATCTATATATTCTATAGATAATGAAAAATCTCCAGACCTGAAACCTTCGACCCCCGAACCTCTGACCCCTAAACCTCCAACCCCTGAACCTCTAAACCTCAAACCCCTACCCTCAAACCTACGTACCCTCTGAACCCCGAACCTTCGAACCTCGAAATGCCAACATCGGCCATAATTGATGGACGATATGCATAATCTACAAATGTTGGAAATTTAGGAGTTTGATGACTAGACCTTAGTTGTTGGGGAACTTCTGCATATTCTTACTGTTCCGACACTTCTTCCGATTTTTGTTCACCAGCTTTTTTACCTCGTCGTAATTCTCTTTCCGAAATTTCTCAGGTGAGCCATCGGAGTAGGTTGCCCAGTAGCGGTTCTATTACATTGTGAAGAAGCAGTAACAGGACGACCCTCAGTTCTAGCGACTACTTTGTCTTGTCTGCGACTCATCTAAATTTCAATTATAAAACTAAGTCAATTAAAATTAGGTATATGAATTAAAGGTAACAAGTCATCACATAAATAAAACCTAAATACATACGTGACACTAATGCAATTATTAAATATCAATCAATATTATGATAGAGAAAGAGATATGTATACCCAACCTTATAACTAAAATACAATATCTTAAACTAATCCTCTACTTTATTAATTAAATACATCAACAATATTTTTATTAGTTACCAGTAGGAGTTTAGTATAATATAACAAGTAAATTATACTTAATTATGATATCTTATAAAACTAATCTCCCAATATATTTTTCAATATCCAACCAAATTTATCCAAATATATTCCATAAAAATTAGCAAACTAAATAAATCTAATACAAATATAAACATATTTAATCTATTATAAACAGATTTAATAAAAAAATAAACTAATCTAATCTATTATCCTATCAATATAATTAAAAACATTCACCAATAACCCCCATCACATAATAATATTGAACATATTTAATAAAAATATAAATAAATCTAATAAATATCAAATCATATATAAATAATACAATAGAGTAATTAATAGAGTATTAACAAGTCTAAAAACATAATGAACATATTTAACCAAATTAACCATAATTAAAAAAATATAACTAAAAAAATATAATTAATAAACCATAATTAATATGTATAATTACACATCCTAAAAATAATTGAAAACCCTAGAATAAAGAGATAATTTACCAAATCTATATTTAATTAAAAACATAATTAATAGAGTATAATAGATCTAAAAATATAGTTGATAACTTTAATTAAATTAACCATAATTAAAAAATATAATTAATATGAATATAATTAACAAACTATCATTAATAAACATCATTAAAATCATAATTAATACAAATATAATTAAAAAATCCTAAACCGGTGATTATTACTCCAATAACATCAAAGATCGCTGAAGTTCAACCCATACCACAGGCAATGATTGTCGTTGCTTTTGCCGTCCCCACCGGCACATATTGCCAAAGTCAACCCCCCTACCAGCAAATATTGCTGAAGCCTAAATCGGCCCACCAGCACAAATCGCCGAAACTCAAGTCCCTCCATCGGCACATTTGGTCGTTCCTCAATATCGGCCTTTTTTCCTACTAGATCTAGAATTTGATTATATAATATAAAAAATTAAACTCACACATTTATAATTAAATTTTTTTATCTATAATAAAAAAAAATAATTTCATATACTAGATCTATAATATAAGTTATAGTACTGCTAAAAAATTAAAATTTAAACTCACATATTTACAATTAAATAAAATAAATAAATAAATAATTTTTATTAAGCTCATAAATTTACAACATAAATTCAGCATATTTTATAAAAGAAAAACATATGTTAATCAACAAATATTAATTACTTACTTCTTATGTGAGTGAGTATTGTTATCCATGGCAAAAAATTTCTTTACCTAACCTATTGAAGATAGAAGGGAGAGAAGGAAGATGGGAAAGAAGGCAAAAGAAAGTATGAAAAAAAAATCGGTAAAGGGGTAAAGGAGATAGGAAGGGTAGTTTTGGCAAATTATGTAATAATGCTTTCTAAATAGTAAATATTTATTTTCTAAATAATAGTTACGTTTTCCTATGACATTCCTATCCATGCTACTCTTTTCTTTTCTTTTTTTTCTCTTTGCTTTTCTCTCACTAGCTTCTCCCTTCGTCACCCTTGTTGCTCTCCCTTTTATAATTTTTTTCTTCTCATGTGTCGGTTGCTCCTTGCACCAACTCCATCTTACTTTTTCTTTTGGGCTTTTGGTCTAAAAGACCCAAATCTTTTTTTTATTATAAAATAATATTTGAAAAATTAATAAATAATATTATAGTTTAAATTTATTTATTTTATATTATTTTAGCTCAAATAATAAAATATATAAGATTATTATCACTTAAGCACAAAATTATAATTATTCTTAGATATTACATAAATCAAAGACCAAAAACTAAGATTAAAAGGGTATAAAATATGTACTCATCAACAAACAAAGCTATGGATTTAATTATTGCATAAATCTATTCTTTTTGTGTTTGAACACATCGACTGATTTCATCAAAGCAAGCAACTGGCTCATAAACTGATTGATTGGTTTGACTAATTAGGCTATTGGTTTTATCCCTATAGAATCCCATTTTGTCTATGTTTGAACACTTCTATTGGTTTCATCAAATCGAACGATTAGTTTTAGAAACTAATTGACTTGTTTGACCAATTAGGCTAAGGGTTGATATAAAATGTAAAATAATTTTGTCTAAGGACTAGACCGATTGACCGGTTTGTGCAAAAACATTAATTGGTTAACATGATACATTGACTAGTTTATTAAACCATTCTATTTTTCTTTTCTATTTAAAGAACCAAAAATGTACAGCAAGTTTCAATAACCGATTTATGGGTTTATGTAGCAGTAACATTTTTACATGAGGTTTAAATATAATCCTTTGACTATTCAAGTCAACCAATAGACTGCAACTCTGAACTGATCGAATGACCAATATTAAATGCCAAAAATTTTGATTGTTGCTTGCACAACGAATATATGCTCTTTATGCTAATGACTACATTGTTAGGAATAAGTATATATATTTATGAGGGAAAATAAAAATAACTTTTGAGCCCTCATTAATTGCATAACATAATTATTTACTCCTACTTGTATTTAATTCTCGACTACACACTTTCATATTCATCTTAAGTTAAAATATTTTCAAAAGTATTTGTCCTTACTTAGCTAGAATTTGCTCTCAGATTGTAAAACCTACTTCTTCCTAATTAGATTACACTCACAAATTATTCTTTAAATTTCATATATGTATCAATTATGAGATACTTTATAATAAACACAACTCTCTTTTAAACTCATTTTATTGATATTGTGTGTTGCCTAACCTTTGTGAGAGAGGTTATTGGATTAAGTAGATCCATAAACCTAGAGAGGAAAATTATGTCAAATTGTAAATCAACTTTTAGAAGATCATTAAGATAGTAGACTCATAAATCAAGAGAGAATTGATCATCAATAAAACACAAAAAATTCAAAATCTAAAAGGCAAACCCTTTTAGTAGTATATGTAGAAAAACTATGTTCTCGAATCGCTATATATTGTGTATTAAACTTTTAATTTTCCTTTACCATTTTGAATTACCCTATTCACCCTCCCCCTAGGGTTCTTTCATCCTATATTAAAATTTTAATGTAGGATCTATCATTTAAACACTAAGTCTTGATGTCTTGAATAGTGTGATCTTGCTTGAAAGCTTTATCCATTGAGTGTTAAATTTGATCGTTCTTTACAACCTTAGCACTTGATGTGATACATTCTTTTGTGTTTTAAAAACTTGATTCTTTTCTTAAATGCTTGCACTAGATTGTTTTTATTGAGCGCATTATCTGTTCTTATAGAGACATGCAAAATTAAAAACACACTTATTAAGGTTTATTATCATCAAAACAAGGATATATGACCCATGATGTCAACAAGGCTCATGTTCCAACCAACATATAGTGCTAAGGATATGTCATGGTGAGATTACCCAACTTCTTGTAATCCCGTACATATTAATAACCTCTTGTACTGGTGGGTTTGGCAAAATAATCATGAGATAGACTATAAGAATAACCTTACTAATTAGTTGAACATTTTGGCATGAACTTTTAGCCTCTCTCCTTTTATTCATTTCATTTCTTAACTTTTTATAGATAAAGAAATAACCAATGAATAATTAAATTAAACGTGCAGGAAATAATTTACCAAAAAGATAATACAATAGTTACATTAATATTTAAAAATAGATAATTATAGTGTTTTGATCTATGCGCAACAAATAATCTAGTGATATTAATGAATAATATGATATACAGTATCACTTCAACAACACGCCCTTAGTAACATGATAAGGATTTCTTGTAACGAGAAGATGGATGATGAGAATGGTAACAAAGGCCTACTATTAATCAGCATAAAAAAGAACTTAATTTTGGAGGTTTATGTTGTAGTTAATTGGATCAGTTTTTCAATTGTTACAAATTTATCATTACTAGTACTTAATTATTACAGAAACACACTTTTTCCCTTGACTTGAGCTTAAAATATTATGAAAAACAAAGTAATATTTCCAAATAAACTACTCATCGATTCGCTTCAAACGGGCACTAAATCACAGGAAAATGTACATTTGAAATCATGGATGTACACTCGTACCTTCATGTTTCCATAGGCTACATTTGCAGGTAAAAAGCTGTATACAACAGAATCACTCTCCAGTGTTGGTTCCCTATTTTCATGCCAGAGAGGTTCTCCTGTAGTGTTTGGCAAGCTTGTTTCTTCAATCTCTACTTCTTCAAGCTTCACCGAACCACATCAAATAAATCAATAATGATGCATTTGCCAACAGATCAAGTGGTTCTAACCAGCCTCTATACGTCCGGCTCCTACATATGTACTGTAAGGGTGCTCTCCTTCTGATTCTTCACAACTGACCGTTGCTTCCAACAGAACTTCTAGAATGGCTATGAGAAACCTGAAGGGAGAGTTTGATAGTTTGTCGCTGCGACGATCTGTAGATATCAATACACTCCTCCAGGTCAGCATCACACGTTAGCAATACCCATTCTAAGTCATCATCCAAATATTTGAGCTGAAACCCACCCATATCACCTATATTAAATCTCTTTACGACTTCCTGCACTACATTCTTGAATCCCCGACCCTTCAACAAGCGGAACCTGATCTTTTCCTCCCCGTACGTGACTTTTACTCTCCAAGCGTTCCCTTCTTGAACCGCCAGGCCCCCAACAACATGTTTTGGCAAGGGTGGACGGTTATCACCAATGTCATGATGCTCAGAAAAGGATTTTTGACTCTGAGACCTTGATATATGTTCCTTTATGTCTTGCCTTGAAGCACACACTTCGGCTTCACTTTTGACACGTTTGAGAACACATTCACTGGAGCTCGCTCCGGCTAAATGGTCTTCAGCATTCCACACAGAAGTTTGCTGCTGATTCCCACTAGAGTAACACTGGCTTGAACTGGTCGAACTCTGACTGCAGGATGATGGCGGTGATTTGGATGCAACGGTTTGAGGACTAAAACTTCCATTTTCAGGCTCATCCCTTGAAGCTTGGAGGAGATCAGATGATGGCTTTTCTGTAGAAAGTGGGCTATTTCCCAACCGGTTTGGGGACCCACGGTCGGGGAAGTTCGGATAGAAAGAACCAATTTGGAAAGCACCAGAAGCACCTTCAACGGAGTCGATGACAACTTGTAGCTTCTGTAACGAGTGACCGACCTTCTTGATCTTTCGAGAAGGCCAACGTTTTATTCCATGTTGCCGACATATCCTTTTCAAAGTTGTGGGGCAAACTGTAACAGAGAAAAAATAAGTTTCAGAGAGAATGCATATTTGTGCACTAAACTTCTTGTGAACTAGCGAGGAAGATAGATTATCTATAAGAGTCATTTCTGCCCTTGGTAAATAAGCGCGTGTAACAAAAGGAAAAGAAATGCTTCGTTAATACAGTATAGATTCTCGTCCTCTTTTCAACTGGTTATTTTTCTTATTTCTTCCTTTTTTTCCTTTTTCAGTTTCTTCCCCCGGGCCCGGTTGACTTCAACCCAATTAACAAAACATCCCTTGCTTACCACCAATGCTTTTTGCAGCATCTTTAAGGCTTCCAGCAAAATGTTGACGAAGAACTTCCAGTGTAATATTTTTTTCTGCCTTGGTACGCCTTTTTTCTCCGGATTTCCCTAAATTTGAGGAGCCACCTTCACCAACGAGAGTGCAATCACCACCAGGTTCAGAATTTACTTTTGTGGTAGACTCCACTCGATATTGTTTCTGCTCTGGAAGTTTCCCCTTCAACAATTCCCTTGAATTATCTTCTGTAAGTACTGAGGACATGGTAGAGGCCTGCTGGAAGGCGGTAGCAGAGCAATCTTCTTGGAGAGGCAAGGATGCATTTTCACCTTTTGAGGCTGTCTCCATTTTGTCCCTCTTGGGCGAATCATCAGGGAGAACAACCATGTTTTCAACAGGCACAGCAGATTCCTGTTCCAACTCCAGCTCGGTGACAACACGTAAACTCCTACACACCTGTTGCAACATCACAGAGAGTGAAGAAAGCATCTTCTCCTGCTGTTGTGGATCCCTCATGCTTAGCGGCAGAAAGAACTCTAACACAAAGTCTGAGGTACCAGTGTAGACACATCGAAGACGTATAGCAACAGCAGCACATATCCCAAACATCCTTGCATGGTGAGCAAGAGGATATTCTGTTCTGCTGAAGGTTCTTATGTCCTCTGAGAAGCATGGTTGATTTGTCAAAAATGCCCTCCCAGAAACGCCTTGGCCTTTTAGCAAGTGATGTTCGGAACAAGCTTCATGAAACCCTCGAATTTGAGGATCAGCGATAAAGCAAGCAGAATCAACCGTTGAAACACAGTATATCAAGTTTTCATCAGAATGTCTACAGCCGTCCTTTCCTTGCTGGATGCAAGGGACCCAAGTCTGGGCTAAAGGCAGTCCATGACTCTCACACGCAGATTTTAGGACCTCCAGAATCTCAGGTAATGCAGCTTGATAAGAACTACTGTGTTCCTGTCAGAGAGAGATAAACTGTTACTCTCAGTAAGGAAAATATCATGTTTCATTATCACCACATCCGTTGGAAAATGGTGTGATACCTTTACATGCTGAACATTCCAACAGTCAGAACTACGAAGATCAACAGCCTGCAAAGCAAAGTCCACAGAAAAGATAAATTGGAATAAATAAAGCTCTGATCATGAACTAGAAAAAAGCATACAACTATACGATAAATCATTAACATTTTAAGCAGCATTTTTTCCTTTTCCCTCACAGAATGAAGCAAACTTAAATGGCCTCAACATTCAAAGGTTGGACAATAAAGAACAAAAAGATAAGGAAATACATAAGCTTGACGAATTTTGTGCTAGCTCAGGCTAAACTCGTCCTTCACTGGAATCCCAAAAGGCCATCATAGGAACAAGTCTGGAAGAATAAAAAAATTATCTCACACCAAACAGTATAGACAGGAATCAGAGGATGCCTCTGCATGGGCATATATGAGCACAAGATGAATACATAATATCGCATTGTTGGAAGAAATGGAAAGTCATTTAGAAGACAGGGAAGACAAAAGTTTCATACTTATAAGCTCTTATCCAGGGGATTCAGAAGGCACTGAAACAACATTTTTTGTAGATAACACCAATTCTATGTCCAGTTTGGCATTTTCCAAGCTTATGTAATTGAACATGAAAGTAAACAAGAGCTTCAGTGCAAAGAAATATTGACAGAAGAATGCACTCTCTCCCAAGCCCTCAACCTTGTCATAAAATATGGTATAAGAATTAAGCTACAGCATAATTGGATAGCTAGCTGTACAGGGATGAGACTCTCATGAGACATTAAGCTTGTTCCATAGGATGAGATAAGATTTGAAGTCAGGAAATTCCAGGTAAGTCATATATGGGGTATGCTTCCATTTGCTATGGTAGTTAATAATAGTCAATAATTAATACCTGTGTTAATTAAAGGAAAATATAGCCAAGGATGACAATTTCATGGCTTAACATTAACCTTAAGCTGCTCTAACTTCCAATTTGATGATTACCAAAATAGTCAAAGATGACCAATTTCCACCTCCAGGGCAACCTCATTTCTCTAGAGCGCTCATCAAATGGTTCAGAGAAAAAAGTATTCTCTTGTCATTGACCAAAAGCATTTGGTTCATTACAACATGGAATGGCCGCATGGTATAGCACCTTCTTTCTTTGTTTCTTTCTTTCTTTTTTTTTTTGAGAAGAATAGCACCTTCTGTTATTTCATATTTTTTGGAGCTTGTGGCCTTGTGATGAATGAATGGATTTGAAACTTCCGAACTACAGAAAAGTATCAACACGAAGCATAAGCTTATAAAACATTCACTTTTAAGTATAATAACATGATTGTACATTGTAACTTGTAGCAACTTCATTCTTAATTACTTGGACTGCAAATTATGAATCACACCAACTCATCTTCCAGGAAGATCAACTAGAAGTGGCAGCACAATGCCTAGGGAAACACAAGAATCTGCAGCAGACCACACGTATACAGGAACAGAAAATATCGGCAACTCCCATGATGAATGTTCCACACTTCTTATTCTTCCAAATTACCATTTGGTTTGTAAATGCTCAATAAAATATTCACCAGATCAAATATGATAGACAATCGAAGCATACTGAAAGAGGTAGATACGAATAAAACAAAAATAGAGCTAGGACTGACCTCAAGGGCTTTGCAAACGCTTTCAAGCTCTGGACGATAGTTGACCTTCTGTGTAGTCATGATGACCTCAACAACACCCAAGCAGTTCCTACTACCTTGTTCAAAAACCGGAAGAGCAAGTGTTCCACGTACATCATATTGCTGAGCATGACCAACTCGCGGGTACTCCTCTACCCTGAAGAATCTAACATCAGGTGTCCACTCAGGAACTTTAGTCACAAAAACACGTCCAGGTAAACCCAAAGTCTCCTTGGAAACTTCATCCGCTGCAAACAGAAAATCCTCGGAGATTTTCCTATAATGAATAAGTTTTGGACAGTTGGGATCAAGCAGTGAAAAGGGTTGTTCACTGGTTGTAAGAAAATTTGAACCTCCTCTCCTGATAGGTACCCATATTTGAATAAGCACGTCTTTGTTTTTTGTTGAACCTTTGATATAATCAAGAGCAGTCATTAATCTAGTCATTACAGAGTACGCAGGACTAGGATTCATTGAGGGTGCAATCCAGATCATCCTGTTGAGCTCAGAACCATCTGCAAAAAGATTGCCAATTTGGTCAGAGTGACCGGCTATAGTCACTGAGCTCTTGCTGGGAGATGTGTTGTTGACTAGAGCTCCTCCTTCATGATCATAGACGGTTGAATTCTCGAGCATATCTGATCTACGTCCCTCCTCTTGGACATCCCTAAAGGATGGACTAGCAATTGATGTGCCATTAGCTTCCAACATAGGCCATAGCAGAGATGCATCATAGTAACCAGCAGATGTAGGTGGGATTTGATTTAAGAAGTCGGATCCATCGGTCGTCTCCAACCAGCAACCCCCCAACAATAGTTCTTCCATGTAATCAACATCCATCGCAGAATTGGCTGGAGGGAAAACGCAGTCATCCATTTCAACGCCCTCCTTAGTATCAACTTGGATTACGGGTCTGGAAGCCAGAACATGACCAGAACTGAAACCGCAGCAAAGGTAGCAAAAGTTCCTGGAACAATTCCTATCCCAAAAGTGTAAAGCCCCAGCCTGCCCAGATTGCCCAAAATATTGTCAAGAATCATACAAGTATTGCCCTATAACTTATCAGGGAATCAAACCCACAGTTGAGGGAATCAATTCATTCATGACATGGGTCAATGATTCTTTTCTCTAGAAACATCAAACGGCAACAGCGCAATATACTAAAAGAAATAGATCCATCAGAAAATAAAGAGATAAATATCTAAAAATCCAAGGCAGAGATATGCTGCAAATCGTTTGCAAATGAAGCGTACAGAACCAAAATAATATCAAAACAGAAAAAGCAATAAACAGATACACCCTCCTCCTTCCAGCATAGATTATCAGAACAGGGTTAGCATTAATTTCAAGTCATAACTTCAACTTGTTAAACCAAAATCAAATTTTAACTCAAACACAGAAAACCCCCAGAAACGTAACTTGAGAAATGGAATTCGTGTTGATCATTCTGAATGGAATAAACAAGGTTAGAGCAGCAAATACTACTGAGTGAACTTACAGCGTAAAGAGAAAGAATCCCCCAGATTCCTCAATTTTTCTCCAAAATAATCAAATTTGTTGTCTCAGATTGAGAAACAATAGTAGGCTTTTCGAACGATTGTCAGCTATGAGTGAAATGGGCACACAGGAAAAAGAAGAATTTAAGACAACCCCACCCTTCCTCTCTCTATCTCTCTCCCGCTAAACCTCGCTTCTCCACTCTCTAGTGACCAAATACCAAATGCAAATGGGCAAAAACGCAATCTAGAAATGAAAAGATTCCATTGCAAGGGAAGAAGGAGATTCTCCATCAAATAGCATGGACCCACCAATACATGTACCCTATAGTTCTTGGGATTCACGCTGTAAAGTCAACTAATTTGTGGTGGTCTTAGAGAGAGAAAGATGACGTTTGCACCAACCAATCAAAATTTGGGAACCTCAAGTAAATTTATGTGTCGATGGAATAGGGAAAGCCAACGGGGAATCAATGCAAAAGGAATACAAATAAAAGAAATGGAGAAGTGGTGGTGGTGGTGGGTAGTGGCTAATGGGGGATACCACTTTCCCATCCCTAGATGCTCGTTCATCTTTTTTTTTTTTTTTGACGGGGCACTCCTCTTTGTTTTAATTTAAAGTTAGAATGATGGAGCAGTAATATTTAATTAATGAATTGTGCATTCGAAGTATTGGTAGAGGTGTTTAATTTAATTTAATTCCACTTGTATAATTACTATCCACGACTTCATGCGACTTTTTGTACGGCAGTAACCCAGTTTTTTTTTCCTTCTCATTTTTCTGACATAAAATAAAGGGACAGGAATGCCGATCCGAGTAACTTCATAAGGTGCATGCTGCACAGGCGAGGGCAAGACTAGAGTATAGAGGAATCTTATTGGGACGAGTCGGATCAAATTTAAATCTGGTTAAATTTTTTATTATTTGTTATTTGTTGAGTTTTAAACATTTATATTTATATTTGATGTATTTATTAATAAATTGAAGAACTTATAAATAAATATCTAACAAAGATCAAACCAAGTCTCAAATAAGTTTTTAAACAATCATTAACTAAGCGTATAAATGAGTTGGCTTGTGAAAAAACTAACTGAATCTATCATAGCATAATTTTAATTCATTTAATAAATAAGTTTGAAAATAATATTTAAATTTGACTTATTTGACTAAATGAATAGGCTAAATTAAACATTTATCACACTAAATTGAATTAATTTGTGAGTCAATTTGGCTCATCAACAATTCTAACTAATTCTGGTTATCCATGTGAATGAAGGGTGTAACAACTCTATTTAAAATAAAAAATATATATATGCAAAAGTTAGATACAAACTTTATTATTAACTCAAAAAAAAAAGTCTAATAAACTGAACAAAACCAATTGAATATAAAATAAAAATAAAATGATTAATATAACCAAAATCTGTGAAAGTAGTCATTCGCGATAAATAAGACTATAAAAATCATTGTCACTCTTATTCTTACCAACCATGCATGCCATCCATACCTTGTACACATTCATACTTAATCTATACTATGTTATCTATTTACTATGTACATTATGGATCATCACAATCCTATTTAAAACACATAATAAGCTAGCTAAGAAAATAACCAAGTAACACGTTAGTATAATGGAATATTATATAGACTTGTGTGTGTGTGTGTATAGACACATAGATCAAATCATATAAGAAAACCAAATATGAATAAATGAAACATCCAATTATTAATCTTTACTTTAGTTGATCTCAACCTCCAATTATTTAAGTTGGTAAATCAACTAAGGGATCACCTAGTAAACTAAAGTTTGAAGACCTACCATCAACCACAAGATGATTAGAAACCACAACTGGGACATCTCAGTGTACATAGTCCAAAGGGGATAACAAAAGTCCAAAAACCTACTATCAACCACAAGAGGATTAGAAATCACATCTGGATCATTCTGATGGACATAGTTTAAAAAGGAATAACAAAAGTTTGTAGACTTACCACCTAGGTCATTATCCTTAAGTTTATACACTCCCTAATAGGGTCTAAAGAAGTATATAGAGTAGATGAGGAACCTTAACCATACACTGTTGATAGATATATAAGTATCCACAATAGGAAAGGAAAAGCTATTGTCGATTCTCAACTTTAGGATATTAACCCTAAAGGATCCAAAGCCCACTTGTTCCACTTAAAGTATTAATATCTTATTAAGGTGATCACATAATGCACACAAATAACTATTATTCATTAAATCTTTTTATTTTATTATCCAATTTCTAAACATGGGAAATTTTTTAAATAGGAAACTCTCCAAAAAATATAACTTTTCAAAAATAGATCGGTCCAACTAGAATAACCAGCTTTTTAAATCCAACTCTAATCTTTAACCAAAATCTCAAAAGTACATGAACATTAAAAGATCATGCCCAGTCAACCTTAGCCAAACATTAATACTTGGTGTCAACATAACCTCCAAAAGTCAAGCATTGGTCAAAACCATCATAACACATAAAAAATTTAATTTTGTATGCTATACTAATTTTTAAGGTTTGCTCGTTCCTTATTATAACCCCATATGTTTTTGGTCCATAACTCAAAATGAAAAACCTTTTATGAAAATTGGCCTTTTAGGGCTTCAATTTGATATGCAATATAATGGTAAACTCTTATAATTGAATTCGGTGTGATTCTTACAAAATAGTGTAAAGTTGTAGCCATATCAAAACTATCATGAATTTAACATAAAATTATATTTTCTTAGGATAATAATATTGTATATCATGACGCAAAAAATATATTTATAAGAAGGTATAAAATTATATAATAAATAAAAATCCATACTTTATAGGCATCATATTCCGCACACATAAAATATATACATATAAGTTTAAAAAATAATAATGTTATTGTATGTAAAATCCTTTTATATAGAATATAAGGTCTTCAAGCATAAAAAATGATCTTATGTCACCAAAATAATTTTAGGATTTGATGTTCTTGAGAGAAGGATTATTTTATGAACTCAGATGGAGAAGACAAAGAAGAACAAATATTGGATCTTCACTATATAACCTTAAAGATGATTGAATATTTTGATGAATAAATTGAAATTTTTAATGAATTGGTTGAAGATGTAAGCACCATTAGTGGGAGATATAGAACATAAGACATATCACAAGAGGAGAAATAAAAATATTGGTTATTAGGGTTTAGTATGGACTTTTAGAATAAAAAGATATAACAAAATTTCATATATAAGATGTCATCAACATTGATTGATACTTTTCAGTAAGTTTAATTTAGATGTTGAGATAACTCAAAAGAAAAAAAATTTGTAGATATTGAATTCATCTTTCTAATGCCAAAATGATCATTCAATTTCATTATTGAATGAAAAAGTTATGGCTAAATTACTAAATATTAGTATGTTTATCTTTACATTTGTACAAATACGATAAAAAAGATAATTTATATAATATCATTTAAGATAATTAGTAAATACTAATTACAAATACTAAGAAATAAATATAAAAATAAAAAATTATTATATGTAACAAAAAAAAATGTGCCTCTCTTCAAGATATTTTCACTAACTACAAAAATAATGTAAGATTCAATCATATGAATGTATAAATGAACTTCCAAATCAATTAATTAATCCCACTAGAATTATAATTAACAAAATTTATTTTAAATAAAATTAATATATCACCGTGCCCCACTCATAAGTTGCGAATCTTGTTATTTTAATTACTTACTTCCTTTTTCCCAACAAAAAAATTGTTTGTTTAGAATATTTTCATTTTACCCTTTTATTATTTTATGTAAAATTATTGTATTATTTTATGAAAGTAGTAAATTTTGGATTATCAAAAATATTCTAAAATAACCATTTTTTTTCTTAAAATATCTAAAACTGGAAAAAGAGTTTTTGTTTAACATTAAAATTAATAAAATAGTATAAATATAATACAATTATAATTCAAAATAAAAGGTATTATATCCTCATAAAAATTTAAACAATGATCACTAAAAAAGTAGATTTAAAGGTTTATAATTATGGAGTCTAATAGAGGGTATAGATCATGTGAAACTTTATCTTCGCATATTTGGGACAAGAACCAATCAAAGTGTTATCTCATTTGGTTTTGAATTGTTAATTAACTTGGATGGTTTGATAAGGTTTCTTAAGTTTAATTTAGTTTTGTAAGTAATATAGCTTTAAAAATACTTATACAAGTATGTTGTGATTTATGTTCAATGTTAATTCATTAATAGTTGTTATAACTATTTATATATTTTTTAAAAGATTAATAAATCTAATATTAATATAATATTGATATCTTGTATCAAAAAATAATAGAGTAATCGACACATTGATAAAGAAAATAAAGAAAATAAAAAAATAAAAGGAAGTTATTTTTTAACGATGTTCTTTTCTATTACCTCCAATTTCAAATAAGTATCATTTGAGTAAGATATTTTTATTCAAAATAAAGTCTTATTTTAGATTTTCAACATAAAAAATTATACTATTTTCCTTAAGTTACCCTATTGATTAAGGTTTCATGTTTTAAATAACTTTTAATGAAGTATATTAAATAAGGGTGTATTTAAGAATGACCATAGTTTGGTTTGGTGTTGTTAAAGCCTTACACCAAACCAACTTATATTTTTATGGTTTAAAAATTCTCAAACCGCACCAAACCATTTTTTGAATGATTTAATCAAACAATATTAGCCAAGTATAGTTTTGTTCTATATGGTTGAAGATATTTTCATCTTACACATAAAAAATGAATTGCTCAACATGAAATTACTTTAATATTCTTACGAAATTTAAGACTAATAAACAATTAATAATAAATTATAATGTAAAAATGTCATCTTTATAGTTATATCTAACGTGATATAAATTTATGTAGAGATGCTTTAACATATATAAATGTTTTTTTTATATATATAAGTCATATGTATAATTGCACGAAAAACATAATATAAACATAACTCATATTATACACAAATTATACAATATTTTTAAACAACTCGCTTACTACTTTAAGTATGTAAATGATAAAAAAAATCTTGGAAATATAACGATGAGAAAATCATGTTATAATAAATGATTTATGATGAGTACATATAATACTAACATAGCTATTAGCTAGAATAACACTAGATAATACTCACTTGATTATGATAGCGCGCGCACACATGCGCAAAAATTGATTTTTTTCAAACAATAACTATTTTATATTATGTTAATTTCTTAGTATACCTAATAATTAATATATTTTCTTAATATATATACAAAAGAAAAAAAATAACACTTATAGTAAAATGGAGCTAGTATAATTTAACAAGTATTTTCATATACCATTGAAAGAATCAACTTTTATAAGGTGTAAATGATGCAATTTCAATCATATCTTACAACACCCCCATTTTTCAATTTCACTAATGAAAAATTTAGTTTTGAAAACCTTACAAAAGTGGAAACTACTAAACACTTAGAAAAAATAGGCCATTACTAATGCACCTAACATAGGATAGGTGTTAGCCACTTGCACCATGTTGGATACAAGGCTGAGAACCAAATCAACCAAAACTAAAGTAGAGTGTGCTAAAAACACATTATATAAATATCGAAAGAAAGAATTTCAAGCACAAGACCTTGATAGTTCACAAATATTCAAAGACACGAGGGAAAATTAAGCCAAAGTACATGCTTTCAAATTGCATAACCAAAAGTAGGGTATATCCCTAAACCTTGGTCCATCAAGGACTGCACAAAAGTCTTCAGATGTCTACGCTCTCAGAAGTTAGAATCTATGCCCAACATGAGGTTTTCCAACTACTAACTATCTCCAAAAACCTGCATGTGACCTTCTACTGGGGGGAATGGGCAGATGATCGAGCAAGCTAACACATCAGTATGCTTTGTACTGAGTGAGCCAAGTTACCTCCTCAATGGGAGTCACAAGCACATAAGATTCCAACATACTAACATAGTTTATGCCTATTTTATATAATCAGAATACATGCTTTATCATGGCCATATCAAGCGTAAGAAACTTATACCATACATGACTCATCATGCTTAGCAACATAGCACACCATCATAGATGAAAACATGCAATCTACAAAGCATATTGACCAACTATCATTAAGGCTTCATTTATCCATGCATATAATTCATCTATAGGCCATTTTTCCACTTACCTAATCCATCAGGTCATTTATTTATAAGCCATTGTCTCTTTTTCGGCTCTTTTTTTAACTTTTTTTTTAATATTTATCCACCTTCTTATTCCAAATTCTTATTCAAATAATTATCGAGCAATAGATTGTGCATCACGCTATGGTCTCACATACTATGGAAGTCTATCTAAGTTAAAGGACATAAAGTCCAACTGAAGCCCAATAACCATTAGTGGACATAAGTCTAGGCCAAACCTAAGTAACCACCAATAGATATAAGTCTAAGTCGAAGCCAGAACTCCCTAGGTAACTAGATCATTTAGTATCGATAACCCCTAATATCAGTGTCTAGAGTAGGTAAGGTACTAGGATCTACTAGGATATTACATGAATGCACCAATAAATGCCCAAAGGGAGACTAACCCCTAGTAGCTAATTGAGGATTAGGTATTCCAGACCTATACTCATCTAGATCATCTTTCACTTTAAGTGATCAGTATGTTATTTTTTAGGCTACATGATCATATACAAGACCTATATTCTATGCAAGTAAGGAATCCATATATTTATTCCATCTTAACCATTTTCATCCCCCTAAGCTTGTGGTGGGATTTCCAATAATGCTTAATTGATATTAACTAATCCCTTAGGTTAATCCATTTTAGGATAGTAATCTATATTACATTACACCCTTTAAGATTATAAAATACTTATTTAGGTTTTTTCCGTTTTAGCCTTTACAACTCCCATTAAGCAAGCTATAAATTATGATCCATTTAATCCATCCATGAAGTTTTTAATCCATGTCAATAGATGTATTTTATTCATTAAATAATCAATCAACAACATTAGATATGGTCTCAAATCATATCCAAGTTAAAAGCTCATAATCATATAATATGGCTGAACCATCTAATCAGTTTAGCCTAACCAAATGATTGGTTTTACCAACCAGTAGATCGGTTTGAGTTAACCAGTCGATCGGTTTGGCTCGGTCAAATCTAAGGTTCCTTTGAACTGGTCTATTGGTTTGGCCAAACCATTTGACTATTTAGAGACCAATCAATCAGTTTTGGAAAGCTAGTTGATGGGTTTGAGCAGATAACAAACCAAGGTCACCACATACCTATCGGTTAATTAGTTTGGGCCAACCAGTCAATTGTTCTAAGAACCGCTTCATTGGTTTAGCTTAATCAGTCAATTGATTTGCTCCCAAATAGCACAAAATAGATATTTTTCATGGAAATCACCCTAAAAAGTCCTACAACATCCAAACTATAACATATCATAGCATCATGCCAATACTTCATTGGCTCATAAACTAAAACATGCTTCATAATTAATCAAATCGACCCTAATTTCCCTAAAAACATGCATTTTTCTTAATATTCACAAATTAATCAACATACATCAATCTAAAACCAAATTATCATGTAAACCTATAAAATTAGGATCTTAAAGAACACACCACATCATATGCTTAAATGAGTTACATTTTATAAGTAAGAATGACTTACTTGGTGTAAGCAAAACTTTTCCACAAATAGCAAAACTCAACCTGGAATATTTTTCACTTTCAAACCTTAAAAATATAAAATGATTAATTTCATAAATCAATATTTAAATTAAGAGAAAATAGGCTTACTAAATATAAGAGAACAACATAGGGAATTTATGCTAATAGGATGACTCAACTTCCTCCTAAATCTAACCCTCCCTTACTTAAAGATAATAAGAAGGAGCTATATAAATGATCAAAAAAGTAGAAAGGAATCGAAAATAATCTTGAAGTAGGGAGAAAAGAACAATGGTGTTAGAAACCTAGAGTACCTAGGAGGCTGAAAGAAAGCGCATAGAAGGGTTGATTAGGGTTATTTATAACCAATGAATCTGTACAAGAAGCAGTGTTGTTATTCTTAGATCAAAAGCCCCAATGTATACCATTTAAATTTTAGTTTAATGGGTGGATTTCATGAAATATAGGTTAACCTCCCTTCTAAAGCTAAAATGGTAATTTCTAGAGAACGCATGTCGAATTCTCCTAGAAAATGCCATACACAAGAGAGGAAATGAGCAATCAGTGAGGAAAGGAATCTCAGAGTTGAGTAGAGATAGTTTGGGAATCAAAGCAACAATTTTAGAAGTGCATAGAGGAGAAAGGTGGAAGAAGACAAAGCTGAGGTCATCCTCGCCCTCAATTATTCAAATCGAACACTAGAATTAGTTTGAGGTAGAATCTTAGGCTAAATGTATAATAAGAAAGGCTAAGAATCTATAAAGAAAAATTTGGAATTGGATTATCAAGGATCTAATTTCATATAATAAGTTTTCCTAAAAAAATTGAGTTTTTAAAATGTAGTTAGCTTGATAAATCAGTCGATCGGTTTTGCTCACTAGTTGAATGTTATAGTGACCATCCAATCAATTCCCAAAACCAGTCAACCAGTTAAGTTAAGCAAAACCCTTTTAGCTGAATCAATGAACCAATCGATTGGTCTACTTGAAACTTATTTTATTCAATTTCCAAAGCTTATTCAAATCCAAGTTTTCCTCAAACTCAATTATAGTCCTAAGTTAAAATCAATTATTATCAAATTTTGATAAACACTACAACTTTCCATTCAACAAAACCGACAAAAAGATGGGATGTTACGTATTTTCCTAATAAAAATAAGCAATAATTTATCAAATCAAAGTATAACAATATCAAAAAATTAATTCCTATTTTGGTAAATTAATTTGATATAAATGAAATGAATGTATTGATTCTTTAGATTAATAGTAATAATATTTGATTATAAATTATGATAAAATGATTATTTTTATTCTTTTTAATAAATTATAGATCATTGATGTATTGATATTTATTTAATCTAGTTCCCAACCTCTAATTCGTGTTTTGTAAATATGATCTCAAATTATAAATAATGTGTGTGTGTATTTGTATTTTTTAAGAATGTATGTTAATATTCTTTTTAAAACATTATCTAGTAAATTTAATAAAAATTAAGAATAATTATAATATTTCATGATAAAAATGGGTTACATATACTAAAATAATTTAATATTTAAGTCGGGCTGTTAAATGATACCTAAGTCGTAGTAATTTATTCCATCATCGTAAGATCCATATCCTTTTCCTGAGGACCACCAATTTGGATAGTCAATCAACTAATAGTAATTCCTCACAACATGCCCTTCTTTGTGTAGTGTGTCCATGTAAATTTGGGTTTCAAATCTAAAATCTTACCTTTTCTCTCAAGCAATTTTTTTCAATTCACAGTTTTGTTTGTATTATGAGTTTTGTAGAGATACTTGTTAATTTGTCCACGCAGAGCATATTATCATAACAAAAATTTTGGGATAAAGTTTTGTAACACCCCTATTTTTTTTAAAGTGATTTTGTAGAATCCCAAAGTAAAAACACAGGGGATTACACTACATTCAACATATAGAAGGTATTTTTCATACCCAATTAATGTCAGGTGTAAGGCTAAAAAGTAATTCATATCTAAATATTGTGGAAAATACTTGATTCTATAACGATGTAAGATTATGAAACATAAGAGGAGGGATAATGATAAGGAAAATGAAGGACATATAATTCCATAGAATAGATCCATTTAACCATACACTAATACCCACCAAAATAAATACTTATTGCATACATCAACTTAGAAGCATCAAATCAATAGTTCCTTGTGATTTTATGCAACATCTAATTGTGAGAGTAAGTAGGGGGCATAAAATGACCACGTTAATACTTGTTTTAATATCCCAAATTTTATCTAATCATAATTATGAGTAATTAATATCTTAACCTAATCATAATATTAAGAAATTAATATTTTTACCTTAACCTAATTCCTTAGTTCTAAAACCTAAATATAATCATAATATTTATTTTGGATCATTAATATTTTAACCTAAACCTAACCCTGGATGATTTCCATTTTAATCATACCCAATTCTCTAATCTAAAATTTTAATATAATTCTAATAATAACCCTAAAACCTATTTTCTTTTTTCTCCTTTTTCCTTTTTTCTCCATCTCCTTTTATTTTCCCTTTACTTTTTCTCTCCTTCTAATCTTCCTTCTTCTTCTTATTCTTCTTCCTTATTTCCATGTGTGATTCCCTATTCTCTATACCAAGTTTCTTCCATAATATCCTAAATTTTACCTAATATTAATACTGAGTAATTAATATCTTAACCTAATCTTAATCTTTATTTCAATTCATTAATATTTTTAACCTAAAACTAACCCTTGATGGCTAAATTAATTTTACCCTAATTCTCTTATCTAAATTCTTTTAACCTAATTCTAATCCTAACCCTAAATTTATTTCCTTTTTCTCCTTCTCATTTTCTTTTCTCCCTCTTGACTTCCTTCTTCTTCTTTCTCCTTCTCTCTGCATAAATCCCTCTCTCACCGACCAAATCCCTTCTACCATGCCTACCCACTAAACCTACCTATCCTACATTCATCACCACCACCATCAACTCCCGCATCTTAAGGGATGTGTCCATTGAAAATTTTATCAAAACCTTTTCCCCTTAATCGTGCTCCTTATCCTATATATGCCCTTATATTCCTTCTCTACCATGCACCTCATCCATGTGCAATGTGCTTGTGCTTGTGCACCCCTCCCAAGCTCTATCTCATTTTATGCTCCACTAATCTCACACACCCTCTATTTATGTCAAACAAAACCAACTCGAACACCTTTTTCGCTCCTCCTTCCTTCTTGCTCTGTTCATTACTATCATCCTCCATCAACTTAACTTGCCACCATCTTCCACCAAATTCCATCGTTACCCTAAAAAACCAACCACCACCACCCTATAACCCCTCTCATTGTCACCCAACAATTTCCATCTAATGCTTTTCTTTTTCCCTCTTCCCATTGTGCTCTACTTTGTTTTCATTGAGGCACACCATTCCTATCCCTTTCTCATGCACTAGTCATGCCCCTCTCACATGACCCACACACATCCTACATATAGTTATGCTCACCTTGCACATCCTACCGGTGTAATTTCCAAGTTCTCAACCCATTCATGCACTGCGAATAATTCGGTTCCCTTTGCTCCTTTGGCACAATTGTGCTTCCCTCCTAGCACACCCCCATGCTTCACTCAAGCACCACCATAGATTCTACCATACTTCTACGCGATCAGAGCTTCTCTACTTATTTCGGTTATCCCCATTTCCACCATATTTTACCTAAAAATTTCCTTGATTGTATTATTAAGTTCTAAATATGTTTTAGTCTCATTTTCATAGGTAATTTTTTGGTGATCTCAAAAGAGACGAGTTAGGCTTATGTGCTTAGAGATTGTTGTCCTTGTTGACAATAATGCATGTCATAGTTAGTGTCTGTATGTGTAATGTGTATGCATATGTGATATTCTATTTGGTAATGTGATTTAGATAATGTTGATAATGATAGTGTTATTACATGATACCTTTTAAGAGAGAAAATGTGAATGTATGTGTTGGTGTATATTGTTGGTTGGCATAAATCTAGATATGTGGTATTTGTATATGATCAGGGTTATATAAAATATAGTAGGTTGAAATTTATTGATATTGGGGCTCATAAAATAATTGGAAAAATATGAATATTTGGTTATCATGAGGGGATTTTGGTCATTTGATAGTAATATGGAAATTAATCATGACATGATAATCTTTTAGGGTTTTATAAATTATTTCATAATTAATATGATTAAATAATGTTTCAGTAAGACATAAGCTACCTAATGAGAAATTATGAGGTTTTTGGTAAAATAAGGGCATTTCGGTCAATAAGGATAAAAAAATAAAATTTTGGTGATTTCATAAAAAGAAATAGATTTGAAATAAGTTAAGTATGATATTTATAATATTTCAGATAATGATGATTAGCATAAGTAAATAAAATGAGAACTTAAGCTCTTAGGGGAATTATGGACCTTTTGCTTGGGGAATGCCCCCATAACTATGTGGTTGTGCCTAGCGTTTTTTTAGTTATGTGTTATATATATACATGATTCCTACTTGATGATCTTAAACAAAAAAAATTTGAATAATATACTAATCATTTAAAGTGAAAGATCACATGAGTCAAGCCAAGATATATTGTGAGTCTATTCCATTGGACGATAATAATGACTTAAAAGCATTTTTCCTTGAGAGGTGCATCAGTTTATTCTATTGGATTAAGAATAGAGGGAACCTAAATTCAATGTGAATAAAAATATAATTCTAAGATAATTAACTAATGGATAATATATTAACCACTTAAAATGAAAGATTATGTGAGTCAAGATTGAGGTGTTATGATTGTTCCACCGAATGAAAATAGTAGATCGGGTGTTTTTAACCTAAGAGGTGCTTCAAACCATTCTACTAGTTTAAGAATAGTGGTCAGGAACATGTTGCTCTACGATATGTTGGGTTTGTTCTACTAGTTGATAATAGAGGCTCAGGTGTGTTTTAATCTAAGAGGTGTTTTAGATTGTTCCACTAATTTAAGAATAGTGGTTATGAGTATGTTGCTTGAAATATGTTGGGTTTGTTACGCCAAATAATAACAGTGGCTTAGGTGTGTTCTTCCTTAAAAGATGGTTCATTCTATTATAATGGATTAAGAATAGTAGGGTCCCTAAACTCAACGTAAATAAAAGAATAAATCTTTTTTTATATCTAATAATGAGTTATGGAATTAGTGTTTATCTTGCATTGCTTAACATTAACTATCTTATATGCATTTTCTCTTTCTATACCCTTACTTCAATTGTATTTTTACCTTAATAAAAACATAGCGTATTGTTCATCCTTTTTATGGGTGTTGCTCATTCCCATGATAATACGACCCAAATGTCTTTTGTGTAAAATGATGAGGGTCCTTGGGATTTTGCTGCATATGATGACTTATGTGTGGATGAGGTGATTCTTATGTATTAAGTTTGGGCATAGAGTCATGTTATGCGGTTGTCATGTTTGGTCCAAATACTTTTTGGGACTCTTAGTTTCTAATGTATCCTTTTTATTTATTTTTGGATATTATAGTTAGAGTTAATCTTCAAACTCTTATCTAATTCTTATGGAAGTTAACTGTAATACCTCAAATTGAACGGAGTGTTATAAGAATTGATCTGGCTACTTACATTAACATGATATACCATCATTTTGGTGATTCCGTCCTAATAATTCCACAGTTAAGCATGCTGGCCGTGGAGCAATTTTAGGATGGGTGACATTCTGGGAAGTTCTGAAAATTTCTCGGAACGTGCGTGAGTGAGGACAAAGCACGCTGAAAGGACTCGTGTTGATCTGTGGGGCTAGCCGATCAATCAGAAAGCACTCCAAGGTAGCCTCCGTGTGGTCGTATCGACTCGGGGTGTTACATTAACTCTTTTTCTGTTTATTATGCTTTAAGTTTTAACAATTTTGTCTTGTATTAGATGTAAGGATGTTATGATAAGCCATGATTATGTAAAGTATGGTGGTAATACCTACTTATTTTAATATTACACTTCTGCTAAAAAAATAGTAGTAAGTTTTAAGGTGTTACACCTTCTGCCATGCTTATACCCTAAACATACCTATCCTACCTTTAGCATCACTTCCATCACCTTCCAAATCTCAAGGGACGTGTTTCATTGAAAATTTTGCTCCAAGATTGTTACTCTAATCATGTCTACACCCATAACCTTTAAATAACGATATTAGACATATAGATTTTTTTGTGAAATTTAAGCATTTTGTCACATTTAAGGGTATTTTGGTCAATATGAGTTAAATATAATTTTTTTTATTTTAATGTGTTAAATGGTTCAAACTCTAATAATTATACTATGTGGACTTTTTGTAGTAATTATGAATGGCCTTAGTCCAATAAAATAAGAAAATGGCTTAAGTTGAGAATAATAGCCCTAGAGATGGTGTTATTATTACATACATAATAACATTGGAGTTAGAATATGATTATCATATATGTTGTTGATATTGGAAATTTAGGAATGCATATTAAAATTTGTGACTATATAAGTAGTATGGGAAAAGTTATACCTAACTTATAAAATTAAAGTTTTGTTGGGGTTGTGAATAATGACTCTAGATAGGGTTGTTATTGCATGTGTTAAATATTGGAGTTAGAATTTGATTTTTAGATATGTTGATATTAATAATATTTGAGGAAGGTTTGTTAAAAATTGTGGATAAATGAGTAGTATGGAAGGGATTATGTTTAGAACGTGAAAGTAGGATTTTTTAGGGGGAAAGGACAATTTTCCTTGGTGAATGTTAATCTTCTTGTAGTTGTGTTTTACGTATTTTGGATAATTATATTAAATTGAATTGTATGTCTTGGATATCTATTAGTACGCATGTATGTTGGCTTTGAGATTAATAACCGTGAATAAGGTGCTAATTATTTAAAGTGAAAATTCATGTGAGTTATGACTAAGGTGTAGAGTTTGTTCCACCAATTTAAAAATAGTAGTCTGGAGTATTTTTCCCTAGAAAGTGTAGAGTCTGTTCCATTGACTTAATAATAGTAGTCATAGATGTTTTATCCTAGGATTTGTTTTAGTCTGTTCCATTGGATTAAAAATAAAGGGATCTTAAGCTCGACATAAATACGAAAATGGTTGGTTATATTACATAATGGCAGAAAACTAGATTAAATTATTCTCATGCATTATACCATGTTTAAGCTTTCCGCCTTATGATCTCTTTATGCAATATCATGTATTTTTACAATTTCTTGACTATATTGTCACCTTACTCAGTATATAGTGTATTAATCATTTTTTTCATGGATGCTACTCATTTCTACAAAAAAAGGGCCAAAATGTTTTTGTGTAAGTCAATGAAGACCTATTTGAAGAATTTGTTATTTATGATGCTTTAATTTTGGAGGAGTGATTCCTATGTATCAGGATTAGATGTATAGTCATGTTATCTAGTATTTGTTTATGTCTGGATACCTTTTTGGACTCTTATTTCTATGGGATATCTTTTGATGTGTTTTGATATTGTACTCAGAGTTAACCTTTAAGATATTATCTATGTTTAGAAATCTCTCTTATTCTCTATTTATCATATTTTAAGTCTTAACTATTTTGCCTTATAATTAATGTAAGAATGGTATGGTAATTCAGACTTATGTCTATTACATAGGTAACATCTATTTATGTTGATATTACACTTTCGCTAAAATAAAATTTTTTAATAGTAAATATGAGGGTGTTGCACTTGTATCCTAAATAAGATAATGATCGCATCAATAGAGAAATGCATGCATAACACATAGGAATCATATAATAAGAAAATTTATATGCATGAATATATTATTCATGATATGATATGACTTAATAAACATTGTATCATAATTTATATTTAGGTGACCACACATTTTATATTACTTGATATCATTGAGACCATAAACTCACTTGTATTATTACCACTTCACTTTCCCCTATATATGGGAGGTACAAATCATATCATTTTCTCTTCGCTTTCCACTCCTCTTCTCTCCACAAATGGGAGATAAAGAGTGAGACTAAATTTAAAACTCAACTAGTAGTCACTAGTAAACCACTAATCCTTAAGTATGTGTATCCCCTACTACGTAGTGGTTTAGAGTTACATAGAATAGATTATGATCATTTGGTTCTAATAGTTACATGCCATTATCACTTGAAATACATCATTATCTAAAACTTAACACTTAACAACACCCCCACTTATATTACCACAATCACTTATTGAAATTCCCCGAAAATCCAAATTTTTAAAAATTATAGTTAAATAAGGTTTTATTAGGAAAATTAATTAAATAATTAGTTTTATTAAAATAAAAAGGAATTAATTAGGAAAAATCAAGAAGAAGTTTATAAATCTTTTAATTAGGAAGATTTTTGGGTACTGTAGCTAATTAAAGATTTTATTTTGGAAATCAATTAAATAATTTTATTTTGGAAATCAATTAAATAAATTATCTTATTTAAAATAAGAAGGAGGAAGTAGTTCCAAATTAATAGTAAATTTTGGGGTGTTACAAGTTGGTATTAGAGCTAGTTTCGACCACGCTCTTTCGATTTTAAACTTTTTAAGCTGATACCACAAGTTGGTATCAGAGCGATTGGTCTTTTTGGCCATGTTCGTTTTTGAAAATAAATTTAGTTTACGAAAATTTTATTGGATTTTGAAGTGTTTTTTGACCGCCCTTTCGATTTTAAACTTTTTTTTAAGCTGATAATACAAGTGGTATCATTTTCAAAATGAATTTGATTTACAAAGTTTTTCCTTAATTTTAAATCATTTTTGAATCCAAAAGGATTTTTCCATTTTTATTTAAAGAAAAGTTCTATGTGTGGCCATGGTGAGAAATGAATGGTAGATTCCTTATTAAGTTTATTCTTAAGGGGGTAGTTGGATACCTGTTAGCCTATCTACTTAGAACCTTTCGACCCTAATCCTAGTAGCTACCGGAGACTTCGGGGGTGAAGTCTATTTTTAAAGGGGTAGTAATGAAATACCCCAAAAATCTGAATTTTTAAAAATTATAGTTCAATAAGGTTTTATTAAGGAAATTAATTCAATAAATTATTTTTTTTAAAATAAAAAGGAATTAATTAGGAAAAATCAAGAAGAAATTTATAAATATTTTAATTAGGAAGATTTTTGGGTATTTTAACTAATTAAAGATTTTATTTTGGAAATCAATTAAATAATTTTATTTTGAAAATTAATTAAATAAATTATCTTATTTAAAATAAGAAGGAAGAAGTAGTTCCAAATTAATAGTGAATTTTTGGGTGTTACAACCAAACACCAAAGTTTGCTAAGATACATAAAAGACACTAAGTACTTACAGTGGAACACCATGTGAGCTGGAGCCAACCGATCCACCGGTAAGAAATAATGGTTAGGGTATGATACCCTATGTGTGACCGATCCTCCGGCTAATAATAGTGGGCAGGTGCATTGTGTACTGTTTGTCTCCGGTCCTTCGGCTATAATAGTGGGGGCTTTCATACTCGTATGGACTTGATAAAGAGTATGGTATGGAATGAGTATCCATAAGAGACTAATTAAGTATTACTCTGGACTTAAAAATGGATCTTTGTATATTCAGCTGATTGATCATATGCCCTTATGTTATTATGTTGGACTTTATGATCCTTTATTTATTCTGCATGATTTTTGTGACCTTGTGTGTCGGCCTTAGTGCATCTATTACCTTACTCAGTACGTAGCCTACTGATCACCCTTTTCATGAGCGTTGCTCATTCCCACGAGTAGTAGGCATTTATGACTTTATGCAAGTGGGCGAGACATCAGGCGGGACTGAGTGTTGAGTTTGTTCTTGGCTCGATGATTGGGAGTAATGTGGCTGAATTCTCTTCTTATAATATTCTATATCTTTATGTTACTTCTTTTGTATTAGATTTCTCTTATTTGATTTTCCAAATTATGTTTTGAGTTCCTAGATTTATCTTTTAACATTTGTAAACTTATTTCTTTTTTAGGAACGTTGATTACGCACTCTAATTCCTACCTTATGATTGATTGTATGCGTACTCTGATTTTTGATGTTATGATCTTTTTAATTCATTTTATGAACTCTTGGTTTGAGTTTAATGACAATATTTTCTTTTAGCCTAAGTACTTGATATTGGAACGGTCGGAGTAAACCGGTATGATACTAAGTGTCACGGTAACATCTTCAGAATTCACGGATTTTAATTTAAATACTTCCATTTAAAAAAAAGTGAATTTTAGGGTGTTACACTTATCACTAAATTCATACCAATTATTATTATTATTTTAACTCTTAGAACTCCACCATGGTTAACCAAATCAAAAATATTATATCCACTTAAAATTAATGATAGGGCATGAGGAAAATAAACAAGTATAATAGACGATATTATATTAGTGAAAAATACAATAATGCCCTTATAAAATCTTAGTTCGCAATCAACTTATAAATTCATACATAATACTCACCAACTCACCCAAATTAACATTACACTCCAAAATATCATATTAATTAACTTGTTGAAAATTCAAGATTAAGCTTCAATATTTTACACATAAAATACTGATTATACACTTAGGGTTTCTTAATCCATTTTAATTAATTCTGACATGATATTAATGCATGAGGTCATGAACAACCCAACTCATTCATATATCAAACTTATAATATTGTCACTCTAAACCCCCCGATGCAACATTACATGTCTAGAAATAACCCAATATGACCACAATGCTCTTATTTCACCTAGGCACCTCAAACTTTCTTATTAACATAACTTAACCCAAACCTTGTCAAACCCAAATACATTATGTATAAAAAATTTATGTAAACATCTCAAAAATTATAGTGGTATACTTAGATTTCACAAAAAAAAAACCATTAAATTGACCATAATACCTCTTATGTTGATTGTACTACAAAATCATCCAAAATTTGACCCAACCTTTCACACATTATTAATCATTTAGAGATATTATTAATATATGAAAATAAAAAATAAACAGCCCTATAAAACTAAAAGGGTCGAGACCCACTAAGACCAAAAAGCCTAAAATCAAGCTTCATCGTTATACTTGTCCCAAAATATGTAAACTCATGATAATTAGCACTTGTCAACATGCTTATCATCCTAATCAAAAAATAGGTATAAAACCTAGCATGGCATAGGCATGGTATTTTCAAATAAAACCATGCAAACACATGATTTCATGAAGTCACTAACTAATACATGAACATTTAGGAAAATCTACAACATGTTTTTTGCACAATAACATGCTATCACGTAATTAAAATAAATTAATATAAAGTATAAAAACTCCTAATCTATTAAGATGTATATCCTTACCTAAAGCACATTGGTCTCTAAGAAAAAGTAAAGATTCCTAATCACCTTCTCCTTCTATCACCTTAGGATCATCTAACAACAAAACAATAACGGCTAGGAAAATATAATGGAATTCAGGAGTAAAAATCAAAGTGGAAGATGGAAGAAAGAGGAGCAATGATCAAATAAACAACAACATCAACTCAACACCCAACCACCACCAAAACTCCTACACAACTCCCCACTATAAGGCCAAGGAAGAAAAAAAGGAAAGAAAGGAGTTATGGTAGTGGTGGTTGAAAGGAGTTAATTACCAAATTACCCCTTACTCGGTTTATGTTACTAAGTTATCTTCTACACTTATTAGGCTACCAATCACCCTTCATAATGATTACAATTATCATATTTCCCATTAGGTTGGTTTGATTACCAAATTACGCTTCTCCTTCATTATAATTACTAAATTACCCTTTAGTTGGTTAAGTTACCAAATTACACTTCTTCATTATCATAATTACCAAATTACCTTTCTTCATTATCATAATTATCAAATTACCCTTTAGTTGGTTAAATTACCAAATTGCCCTTCTTCATTATCATAATTACCAAATTACTCTTTAGTTGGTCAAGTTACCAAATTGCCCTTCTCCATTATTATAATTACCATTTTATCCTTCTGCATTATTATAATTACCATTTTACCCTTCTTCATTATTATATTGCCATTTTACCCTTCTCCATTATTATAATTACCATTTTACCCTTCTTCATTATTATAGTACCATTTTACCCTTCCTTTACACCAAATTACCATTTCACCCCTTTACTTCCAAAATTACCATAATACCCTTTTACTTATAAAATTACCATTTTGCCCTTTATTACGCCACTTTTATTAAATTACCATCACTACATAAAATATTAATATCAATACTCCATTCTCATCATCCAACTCCACCAATTATTATTATTCAACATAATACTCATTAGCACCCATACATATTAGGCCATACTTTTACACAAGACATATTATCAAAATGCCCATAGGGCTCATAATAATATTATTCATGCATTAATGGTCACAATAACATAATACATCATGGATAAGTACATAACACTTCCATTAATAATCAAACTCCTTCCTTAAGCATTATTTTCACATATGGCACATAAACTAGCATGCTTTTCTTTTTATTAATCAATACAGATAAATATATATATATTATATTAAACAACATATATCATGTATAACAACATTTTAAAACCCTAATGTGCTAGCATACGTTTATTCATGCGTTTAAGTGGGGTTTAATGATTACCTTATTTCCTGCAAAAATTAAACCTTACTAGTATCCCTGTTAAAGATTCAAGTTTTGATTAGCAAAACCAATACCTAAAAATAATATCAATAGTTATCATATTAGAAATGAGAAAACCAAAACATAAGACTTTATAAAACTTAATTAATAAAATACTTAACTTAAATATTATTATACCTTAAAACTTATTAACCAAATTAGACCAAGGCATGCAACCACTCATATTGCTCATGCAACATGAGCTGCATGCATATTAAGGGAGGAAAAGGTCGAAGATGGTGGAGGAAAGGAAGGAAAAGGCTAATTTAGGGTTAGGGTTTTAGGGCTAGGAAAAAAGGTAGGTGGGGGAGGATTTAGGGCAAGGGAAGGGTGCAAGGACGGAGAAGGGGTGTAGGTGGTGGTTATGGATGGATTTTTAGCAGCCAAGGGTGGTAGAAGCTGGGTTGCAAAGGTGGTTGCCGAGGTGGAGGTGGCTGAGAAAGAAGGAAAAAGGAGGAGGAAAATGAGAGGATAAGGGGGTTTCTTTCGGCCAAGGAATGTGTGGGGGTGGTAGGGGAGATTGTAGGGAGGGGTTTGGTGGTCCAGGTGGCGGTAGAAGCAGCGGAAGGAAGAAGTGCAGGGTGGCTCGAGGGGTGGTGCGGTGGTGTAGGGCGGGAGTAGAAGGTGGCAGAACGAGTTGCAGGCGTGGTGGTCGGGCATGGCGGAGGTGGTCGGGGAAGGAGGTAGAAGAAGAAAGAAAGTAAGAGGAGAGGAAACAGGCTAGGTGAAGGGGAAAAACGAAGAAGTGTGCTTGGAATTCACAATTTGTTATTTTGATTCCGCTAATTCTTTTAATAAAACAAAATTTTTTAGCAGTGAATTTCGGGGGTGTTACAGTAGTTGCACAAGAAACACATGTTACCTAACCCTGCTACATGAGAAGCTCATGTTCCTTAGTATTGGTTATGTGGGATGCCAAGGGAAATAAGGGTAGAGTGGTGCATTGAGAGCTATAAAAATCCGAATAGATTTATAGTAAAAGGGAAGGGAAATGCATAAGCACACATTTAAATAAAAAAAGGAACCGACTAAACCAAGGAGAAGAGGGGTAATTGGGGGTTGAATAGCAAGTGAAAGAACTAAAAAAGAATAATGAAGACATATTCAAGGTAGGAATTGATCAACCATAGAGGAAAGAAAATGAGGACTCTGGATTATGCATGTGATTGTGTATGTTGAATGCAAATGAAAAACTTGAAAGGTGTGAGGGATAAAGGGAATGATTTTAGGTCTAGAAAACAAGGGTTGGAATAACATGAATTAGAAGGCATGGGTAACAAGGCTAAACTAACATGAATCAAAGGGCATGGGTAATAGTGGAACACCCCCTTTTCACTACCAAAATAAAATATTTTGAAACATTGTGAAAGTAGAAATATAAGTTAATCTTATAAAAAATAGGGTGTTATTGTTGTATCCAACATAAAATAGGCATCTCGCCATCTACCTCACAATAAACACAAGGTTAAACATCCAACCAATCAAATACAAGGAAGAAAATAGAGTGTGAAAGAAACACTTGGAGGTAGGAAAAATCAAGGTTTACAACCTAGGGCTATATAAGCCCAAATTTTGTACAAAGATATATTAGAAGAAAATGCTAACTAGAATAAATTAATTTCAAATGAGAAATGCCTTGGTCACTTAAGGACCATAGAAGAAAGTCTCTATGAATGCTTACGCTCATTAACCCAACTATGCTGATAAGAGGATGAACACTCACTGCCATCCTCTAGAAAGCTATATTAAACCTACCGCTCGTGGGATTGAGTAGGGGATTACAACAACAACCCCATCAGTATGCATACATACCGAGCAAACCAATCTACCACTATCATGTAGATCATAGTACAAGGAATACCTACATAATATACCCATGGTACAACCTACCAAAATGTACATGTGATTCTCCTACTATGTCATTCATTTACAATCACACATGTCATACAAGACATATTTGGATCTACTGAAATATGCTCAATCATAATCATAATCATACCAACATATAAAGGTATACAAATCATATCATACATATCACCTTCCTAAGGAACATGGAGTGCTTAGACTATCCACATAGTAGTGTTTGGATTATAGCTTAAAGGGTAATGTGAAATTTGAATTACATGTATGGCTTTCCAATCATAGATTCTTATAATAGGTGGATCGTGATTATAATAGCAATAGATCATGTCATAATTCATGGAAACATGCCAAAAATATAGAAACGTACCATAATGGTGCATTCAAGGGAAACAATGATTGACATAGAACTTAAGGAAGGTAAACATGGGTTACATCACATATTCATAGCTTAAATGAGGCATGAGCTTTTTAAGTACTTATATAACAAAACAAGTATCATGTCAGCAAAATAACCATATCAAGATTGATCATAGAATAAGATAAGGCAAATTAATACCTCTTTCAATTTAATTTCAGTTAATATTTTGTGTTAGGTAAATATAGAACTCCATTACAAAATAATTGAGCAATAGGTGAAATATAATTCTTTTACCCTAATTTATTGAGCAATAGGTGAGATTATTCTCCATGGTCTCTCAATACCCTAAAAGTCAAACCAAATAAATGGATATAAAGTCCTTGCTCATGTCGAAGTAACCTAGTGGACATAATTCCTAGCTCATGCTAAGGTAACTTGGTAGACATAAGTTCTAGATCATGTCAAAATAACCATTCTATAGTGACCATACTCTTCAGTATTGATACCCCATATTGCATTATCAATGTATAGAGTAAGAAAGTAATTAGGATCAATGAGGATCCCATCCAAAGGTAGAATAACCCTCGATAGTTACTTGTGGATTGAATAATCCATACCTTTCATGATGCTTATTCCACTTTAAGTGTTTAATATCTTATTGGATCAAGATGTGATATCATGTAAATGTCCATAAATAATATCACACCAAATAACATGCCAATTCGTTTTAATGCACCCATATAAGGTTCTCACATCATCTAATATTCCTATTTAGGGTATCTTCAAGTGATCATCCTATTACGTGATCAATTATTCCAAAAGGTGGAATTATATAATGTTAATATCATCCATAATGTCCAAGCCAACATTTTATTTCCATTTATTTCTCTTTTGATCACCATTCAAATCTAGGTTACAGCCTAGGGCTAAGGTTAAGCCATAGTTCATTTCTTAACCACAGTCAAACCATTAATTAAAGGGTGTTCTAAGTTAATTTCCAAAGGCAAAATATGAAGGTCCGATTGGAGGTTAGCTAGAGTCCAACCCTAACTCATGGTTATTTATCTAATTATCTCAATAGCTAAGTGAAAGTCATTGTTTATAGATAAGGTTAACTTAAGGCCACTATATATGTCCATATTATTTTCTCCTATTCCTACCAAGTCATTTAACTTACAAGGTTTTACATTTTAAGGTCGTGATATAGATCATTATAGGTCTATTATCCATCATTTTAGTTCATTACCTAAATACTAACCATAGGAAGAATCCATTTGTGGCCATATAATCATCCACTCATGTTATGGTTAAGAGAAAGGTCTAAATGCTGAATTAAGGTAAACATCAATCAACTAGCATAAAATATCTCTTTAATAACTTTAATCCATCATTTAAACTCACTTAATCTAGGTAACATATAGAAACTAGATCCTCAGGTTAGTATATAAGCATGAGACTTAAAACATAAATTTCAGAAAGAAATAGATAAGAAACATAATTCTTGTCGAGATCATTCGATGGATTTCCAAGAACCAGTGGGTTGGTCACATGGACCAATCGGTCGGTCTAGGTGGTACCAAACTTTCACAGTGGTAGTGAACCAACCGATTAGTTTAGTTAAACCAGTTAATGTGTCTAATCCAAGGCTAAGACTGTTAGGGTCATAAAACAACCAATCAACTGTTATAGGGACCATCTAATGGGTTTAACCCAAAACTAAGACCACTAAAATCGTGGGCTAAATAGTCGATGGCTTAACCATACTAGTCGATTAATCCTAGGGACTTTCAATTCGTCTTGGAGACCAGTTGATCGGTTGGGGAAAAACCAACCCCAAAAAAATGCACTTACACACAATTAAATTCCATAATCTTTATTTAATCAATCTGAACATCAACCTTGGGTCATTCAAGGTTCTTAACACAATAAATAAGGATCTACATGTGAAATACCAAAATCATGCTTGGAATCTCAATAAAATCATGATTGCACTTCATAGATACAATAAGAATTGGAAAACATGCATCATATTCTTTTATTGTTAGGCCATCATGCAATAACCTATCCATCATATCACATATACTATTGCCACTAAAGACACTCCAAATATCATAGGGAATTATGAATCTAAAATCATACTCATGAGGCTTATAAATATAAGAATTTAAGTTAAGCTTTCTACCACTTCTTTCATTCATTGCATAATAAATAGGTTCAAGCACATTATCATATCTAATATTCATGTTATCCCATACTTATAGAAAATGCACTATACTTACCCATAACATTTCCTATAAAAATAAGGCAGATAATTTTTTTACCTCAAAAGAGCTGAGCAACACACCAAAGAGAGAAAAAATTCTTTGAAAAATCCCTCCTTTCCTAATGAACATACACTAGAACACCTTCCTAATGAGAAAACATATTACACCAGAGATGAAGCTAAACCCTTACTCCTTTCCCAAACCTAACCCCATCTTGCTTAAGGTCAAAACAAGAAGGAGATAGCAACACTATTAGAAGAGGAAAGGAAGATAAGAAACAAAAGTCAAGGAGAGAAATGTGGTAAAGAAAGTATGAAGAAAATAATGCAATACAAAGGTGAGAAAATGAAGCATTTAGGTTCGAATTACCGAGGGATCTATTGAAAAAAGAAAGGTAAGGGAGTGTATACATTGAGACTCCAAACCCTAGCTCAAGTCTAAGATTCAAAGTGCAAGTTTTGAAGGTTCAGAGCTATTATTTATGCCTCTGAACTGAATTGGTTAAACTACAATGTTCTGGGTAATGTGCCTCAGAAATTTAGAACACAATAAGGGGATAATGATAACAATGGAAGGGAATCAAAGTTCAACAATCTATAAAGATAGTATGAGCAAATAATCCACTCAAGAATCTCATAGAAGAGAGAGAAAAGAGGGGACAGGAAGACATGTAATCCCCCAAAATTTTAAAAGTGTATAATTTAATAAATAAATTTTATTTGGGATAAATTAGCCTTTAAATCTATTTAGATTTAGTTTAATTATTTATAGATTTTTGAGTATATAAAATTGGATATAAATATTTAATAAATTAAAATAATTTTTTTTATTTTATCCACTCTTATTATTTAAATAAATTTTCAAACCCTTATTTTACTAAAATTATCCTTTTTTAAACCCTTATATTTTAATTATATTAAATTAAATTATTAAATAAATTTATTACCCAAAAATATTGTTTTTTATAATTCGAGATGATTGATTAATGATGAACTAATAGCCTTAAGGCCCTAAAAGTATCGATTATTCATTATGGCATATTAATATTTGGTTGACCTATTAAGTATGTGAATGTACGAAAGTGAATGTTAAGTATACACCATTGATATTAGATCGACTTGCCGAATATGTGAATGTATGGATCTGAATGTTATGTTTATACATGTCGTTATGTATGGATACAGTAGTACATCATGCGTTACATTGCGGACCTACTTTTAAGTGCGTTTTTAAAGGATTACTCAGTACCGTAATATTGAAGGGTTCCATTCGGGGGCCCCTGCCTATTCAATAGGTAGAACCCCTTGCAGTTTTACGCTGTTAGAGTTTTACTCTGTCTCCTTGAATTTTGTAATTTTAATGTATTCGTTGTTTTGTAACTACCACTTGATGGATTATATTTACTTGCACTACTCTGATTTAATTATTAGTCGAGTTTCT
This sequence comes from Tamarix chinensis, assembly GCA_030549775.1. Taxonomy (NCBI): domain Eukaryota; kingdom Viridiplantae; phylum Streptophyta; class Magnoliopsida; order Caryophyllales; family Tamaricaceae; genus Tamarix; species Tamarix chinensis. The sequence continues at coordinate 99,612,329 of CM060174.1, forward strand.
CATAATTTGTATTTTTCTCCTTTAGCCTTAACACTTGGTACTGGAATGGTATGAATGAACCGGTTTGGTACTAAGTGTGGCGGTTGTAATCCCCCAAAATTTTTAAAAGCCTATAATTTAATAAATCACTTTTATTAGGGATAATTTAACTCTTAAACTTTTCAATTTAATTATTTTGAGGATTTTGCCTTTTAAATTTATTTAATTTCATTATTTTTAATTATTTTGAGGATTGTGAGTATATAAAATTAGATGTGAATATTTAATAAATTAAAATAAATAAATTGCTATTTTATCATACTCATTTTATTTAAATAAGGTTTCAAACCAATAATTTCTAAGAGTTACCTTTTAAACTAATATAATAAAATATATTAAGTTAAATTATTAAAATTTTGTTTATCTACCAAAAATACTACAACCTAATCCCCATAAGCTATCTTATTTATTTTCTCCCATATTTTCCCATTTTCACATTTCCTTATTTTTCCTTTTCTCTTTTTCTCTCTCCCCCCTCTCCTTTGTCCCTTCTTTCTCCCATTTCCCCCGACTAGGCCAGCCCACTGGCCCAGATCAATTTTCTCCTCCCCCGTCTCGCATGCCAGGCCCGCCCCGCTGCTCCTTCGCCCGAACCGCCCGGCCGGTCGCCCCTTTCTTTTTCTTTTCTCCCCTGGACCGACCGGTCCAGCCCCCTTTCCCTTTCCTCCTTCCCCGCGCGCGACCTGCAAATCGCCGCCCTCCCCTTCTACGCCGACCAGCCTCCTGTGCAGCCTGCACACCTCCTCCCTCTCTTCTGCATCATTCGTCTGTCCCTCCTTGACCAACCGACACCCCCATGCCTCACACAGGCCTGCTACCGCCCCCTTCCTTTTTTTCGACCAAACAACAGGTTTGCCATGGCAGACCCGCGTCGGCCTGCCACCGATGACCGGCGTGCCAAATTCCCGCCTGCTCATACCTTCCTCTGTCCCCTCTCTCGATCCTCCCCCATTTTCAAGCCTATAAATACCCCCAAGAGTCCAGCATCAGGCTCTTTTGAAACCGCAGCCCAGAAACCCCCTTGCGTCATCCCTGTTTCAGATAGCCACCCATCGCCCCCGCCCGATCCACCCACGAAACTCTCCCTTGCATCACCCTCCCTCACCCCTCGGTTTGCTCTACACGAGCCACCCCGGCCGTGCAAAGGGCTCTTCCCGATCAGCCTTGCTTTGAGCCCCGCCACCCTTCTCACCACCGCCCACCGCCGGTGCCGCCACTTCTAGCACCCCTTCTGCCTTCTAAAACCACCAGGGGAGCTTCCTCAACCACCCCAAACCTTCTTTTTCCCCTTCCAGCCTCTCCTCTTCCTTTCTCCTCCCTCCACCACTTCTCCACCTCTCTTCTCCCCCATCACCGCCGCCGCCGTGCGCCGCCAGCACCCCTAGGTGGTCCTCTAAACTCCCCAACCCCTAAACCCTTGTTATACAAATGCTAGTTATTTTTAGTAGTATTATTAGTATTATTCTTAATGTTGTTATTATTATTATTATTATTTAACCTAACCTTGAAATATTTATAACTGTTATTATTACTATTATTAATGACCTATAACTTTAGTATTATTATTTTAACATCATTATTGTTATTATTACTAGTATTACTATTATCATTATTATTATGTTTATTATTATTATTATTATTATTATTTTTAGTTCCTTGTCACTATTAGTAATATTTCATATATCACTAACCTTACTATCACTACTACTATCATCATTATTAGTACCATTGAAACTATTACTGTTAATAATAAATATTATTAAAATTACTTTAAATTATTGTAGCTATTAAGACCTACTTTTTATTAGTAGTAGTATGATTAGCTACCTTAGGAATAATAACCCTACTTTTACTTATAAAAGTATTATTATTATTTTTAGCCCTAATGGTAAGTTATGATAAGGGTAAGGTAGGAAGAATAGTCAGTTTGGTTAGAGGGAAGTTAATCCATAGTTTTCCCTCTTATAGGCGAATCAAGTCAAAACCCGGAGGAGGCGTAGGAACGTGCTCCAAGACCGGTGCCGTATTAGGTAAGGATATGTCTAAGGTCCCTACGTCTTATGTGACTTGTATGCCTTGGATGCTTTGTATATATATCATGTCCTGTTGTGTATCACATGATTGTCCTTAACATGTTTTATGCGTAGCGCAGCTTGGAGTTAAGGTACGTGGTATGTGTTTTTCTTATGACATGAATGTGATATCCATATGTGGTGATTATGATGCGCTGTGACATGATGTAACCCTCTAGGATATGCATGTTAGGGTTATTATTATTATGACATGGAGATGAAAGGACAAAAAGAAATAAATGGGAAGTGAGTTGCTAAAGGGGGGTATGAGGTTGACCAAAATGAATAAGAGATGAGAACTATGCATGGGAATTCTAGGGTTTGCATGGGAACTTCGAGAGTTTGCATGGGTTGGATAAAACTTGCATGGGGATGATCGTTATGTGAGAAAAGTTGTATTAAGGTGTAAATAAGCTAAAAGGAGAGTTGTGGAGTGTTTGGAGACTTGGGATGAAAAATAATACGTAGGTTGGTGTAAGGGTGTATAAGGGACCCGATTAGGGTTTTGGGAGAAAGTAGTAATCTGGAAAATGTGGAAGTAAAAATGATTAAGGGAGAGTGGAGTACGGGTTAAGAGTGGAAATTGTTGTATAAGGGGTGATTATGGGTATCATGGGAGAGAAGAGATATTGGGTGAAAAAGAGAGGGGTTACTTGTGGGAGAAGAAAGGTGCTAGGGTTGAAGTGGCTAACTAGGGTTTTTCGGTCACATGTGGAATCGAGGGGTAAAGCGATATGATTTGGGATTGGATCTAAATGAGATGAGGTGTGGGACGATAAATGGAGTAATGGTAGTGTAAGTGAGAGAAAGTTGGGCCACATAGGTCCAATTAGGGTTTCCAAGGGAAAACCCTAGAGGGAGATAGCATGTGGAGTGGATGTCACGAGGTGTTGGGCCTTAACCTACACCCTTAAGAGTTGGTTTTCATTATGTGTAAGTGTAAAGGGGAATAGATATCGAGGTGTGATAAGGGGAACAAGTGTCCCAAGATATGGGACGGGTCCTCCTGGGAGGATAAGTGTGGATATAGTTAGCCGTGCATGTCAAGGGTAAAATACTTTCAAATAAGATATGTTAAGACACTAATCACTTAAAGAGAAAGATGTTGAGCTGGACCCAGACCGGTCCACCGGCGATTAATAGTGGTTAGGGCCAGGGTGCCCTACATGACTGGTCTACCGGCTATAATAGTGGTCAGGCGCGTTTTGCCCTACATGATTTCTGGTCCACCGGCTATAATAGTGGGGGATTCCGTGCTCAACAAACCGAGCGTAATAACGATAAGACATGGGAAAGACACAAAGTAATTACAGTGAAACATCATGTGAGTCGGGGCCATATCGGTCCACCGGCGAATAATAGTGGTCAGGAGCGTTTTGCCCTGTATGACCGGTCCACCGGCTATAATAGTGGTCAGGCGCATTTTGCCCTGCACGATCGGTCCACTGGCTATAATAGTAGGGTTTCCTTACTAACATGAATTGATAAAGACTCTGCTGTGAATCAACTTTATATTTACCAGAGATCTAAAGAATAAGACTATCCAGACTATAGCTGGCCTTTATCATCTATTTTACTTCTTGCAGCTCACGTGATTATGCCATGTATACTGTGTTGTGTGTTTTGTATGTTGGCCTTAGCGCATCTGTTACCTTACTCAGTACGTAGCGTACTGACTACCCGTTTCATGGGTGCTGCTCATTCCCACGAGCAGAGGACCCACCTGAGTTTGTGCAGGTAGGAGACGATATCTTCGATGCCTACGACTCTTACGAGGCATCGGGCGGGGCTGAGAGTGAAGCCTAGACTTGGCCTGGGGACCGAGAGCGACATGGCCGGACTCTCCTTCTCATTTTATTTTACCGCGTATCGTTTTATTTTAGTTCTGTTTTGTCGTACGACACTTTATGTTCCTTGAGAACCTTGTCTATGTACCCCTTTTGCTTGTAAACCTTTTTATGCGTATTGTGAATTTTATATTGTGAACTATTTAACCTCCTTATTAATTTTTGTTTCAAGTATTAGCTTTTGTTTGATGGTAATCCATTTTAGCCTTAGCACTGAGTACTGGAACGGTAGGAGTGAACCAGTCTGGTACTGAGTGTGGCGGTAATATCCCCATAATTCACAGTTTTCTTATTTTGCTTCTGTTAATTCTTTCCTTTAAAACGAAATTTTTCAGTAGTGAATTTTGGGGGTGTTACAGCGGTAATACCCCAGACTTCACGGTTTATTATTTCGCTTCCGTAAATTTTCTTTTAATTAAACGAAATTTTTCAGTAGTGAATTTTGGGAGTGTTACAAGACAACTGAGCAAAATTCATGAAAGTGACTTCTCATAAATTACTTCTTTGTAAATTCATTGAAAATCGATAGAAAAAGGTTAGGCATGATCAAAAGCTATGTAAAAATCATAAACAAATCACTCAAAACATAATCACAATGCTAGAAAAGTTTTGGAGAAGGATTTATACTAAAAATTGAGTCCGACGAACAGCCAATTTGGTCGAACCAGTTGACTGGTACCTCATACTAGTCGATCGGTCTGTCAAGTTTCAAAACTAAAAATTGAGGAATAAACCAATCGATTGATACCTCCAACTAGTAGATTAGTTTTCCTATAAAACCAATTATCTTCCAAAATTCAAAGTAAGCTTAACCAAAAACCATATCAATCTTAAACACATCTCTAAAACAAGATAAAAAACACTTAGATCATCATCAAAGGCATAGATTAATGCACATTAAAAATCCTAAGAAGTGGGGTATTACAAATAAGGCTAGAATAACATGAATTAGATGACATGGGTTGGTTAATGTTGGGTGTGATTTACTTGAATGAAGGATTATTGAGTGTATTAGTGTATATATCATTAAAAAAACATGATTAGTGTATTATTAACCAAGTATTTGGTTAAATGAAATCAACTAGGGAGGAAATCTAATTGGGATCTAGTTAGAGGTTGTTAGGATAAATAAAGATAGTTAGGAGTTTGGTTAGAATTTAATATAATAGATTAAATTGGCAAAGAAGACCTAAAAATAGTCACTTAAGAGATAAATAGAAACAAGCTCTAAAAATTAAGAAAAATTGTGTGAAGGTGCAAAATAATTTTAGGAAGATAATTATATAAAAATATTGAATATTAGAGTTGGTTTGAAGTTTGAAGAATGAAAAGCTAGAGAAAACATCAAAAATAAATAATCCGTATTTTTTTTTTTGCAAACGAGCAAAATATATAATGAAAGACCCGTACATGTACAGATTGATGCATAATGATTTTAGAAAATCAAATATATAAAAATATTTTATCTTAGAATTCACTTGGAGCCCAAGTAGATTAAATGAATAATAATAGATAAAATCGTTCAATGGTGTAAATGAAATTTTTTACAATTTAACAATTTGGAAGGAATATTGAATAAAAATAGAATGAATTGAGTTGATAGGCTTAGAAATATTTTTAGAATGAATTATGAATTTTAGATGAGTTGGAAATATATATGTGAAAACAATTGAGTCGGAAGATTTTTTTTTAATAAAAAAGTAACTTTCTTCAAATAAATAAAATAAATTACAGAAGACTCAAATTTAATATGACTAATAGAAAAATCAATAATAAAATTTTAGAAGTGGATTAGAAGTCTAATTATATGGCAATATAGGATTAAAAAAATAAAGTATTAAAAATTCATCGTTTGCATTCACCAAGTCAAAACTAACTATATATAAAATATAGCTACATACACAAAATTATATGCCTAATATTAAAAACACATTCTTGATATCCACATTATTAACTATTGGCTTAAAAATAATGTTGGTATTTCTAATAAGTACTCTATCCTTATTAAAAAAAATATTTTATAATTAAATTTTTGTATAAAAAATATTTTTAGTAAAGTCAAAGCCTATTTTTTATTTTTACTCTTATTTTTTTAATTATATTTATATTAAATACTTTGTTATTTTTTAACAAGTAATATAGATATAATATTAATATTATTTGTATTACTTTTTTAAAAAATATGTAAATTATTAGAATAAATTTTTTTTATAAGGAAATAGTATAATATTGACTATTAACCTAATAACGTTGATATTCGTAATATATCTCACATGCTTAGACTTACATCCTCATTTATTTACTTGAAATTGAAAATTCGTAAAATTGCATGGAACTCTATAAGGTTGTCGGCGTCACAACTCACAACCAATTATTACGTAATACTTTGCATGTACTTAACTAATGTTTTGTTGGACAACTAAGTTAATTTTCTATTATTACTTTCATTTAGTTGCTATCATCCATTACATTTAATAAGATTCGAAACTACTTTAGTTCATCGAATTTAACATAAAATATTTTCAAAAGTTATATAAATTTTGGTATCTGATTACATAACAAAGCATCCAAAGGGTAGACTACCTTTTAAAAAAATAGTAGTATATATATAGGTAATAAGTTTAAAAAATTATAATTTTATTATTGATATTTTCAAGACTTAATTGTGATTATATAATTTTAATTTTTTTTAATCATCATGAAAAATAATAATTTATATATACTATAATTAATTAATTATTGTAGTATTAATTATCATTAACATAATGTTAATTATAATATTATTTATTTTCTGAATAAAAATTTAAGAAATGAGATAACTTTTTTAACTTATATAATCACAATTAAATTTTAAAAATATTAATAATAAAATTATAATTTTTTAAACTTATTATCTATATATATACTATTATTTTTTTAGAGGATGGTCTCCTTATGGTAGTTCTAACATTATCCGAACCAAACAATGTGTACCGTCGGTATCGTCCTATAATTTGCCGTCGGCCGGGTGATTCCACTCGGGTTGCGGCTCAACTCCTCTCTCTCTCTTTTGATTTCTTCTGATTTCCGTAATTTGTGGGAAATGATGACGACGGTAAAGTTTGGTATGTCTTGCCGTCTGGGCAACTTTACCGCTGTTTGGCCAAGGGAAAAGGGGGGGATCTACTGGCAAACTTTTTAAATAAATGTAGTTTGTCTATCAAACAGACGTCATCCTGATGTTGATATTTTGTTTGAAACGAACTTTCCTCTATTTTTACGTATAAAGTTTGAGTCATTCAACATTTTTGGCATCATTTTTTTTAGTTATGACGCAATCCCATGATATTATTAGGACATCAGATAATGCAACATCATAGGTCATGATTTTTTCCACGAACAAGTTTTAGTGGTTTTTTTTTTCCCCAACAGCAGTGTTAAAATGGAAAATTATGATAATGTTGAATATTATTGCACTGTTTTGAACTCTCATATGATTAGCATTCGTCATTCTTGATTATAGGTCAATATACAATCCACAACATGACTATTGAATAAAACATGATATCATCATCATATCTTTTAATCCCACTTACCAAAATCAAGATCCGCTTGCATTTTCAACAATGCTAACAAATTGTTTATTTATTTTCTACCTTCTTTTACTATTGTGGTCAATGAACTATAAATCTTTTGTCTTTTAATTATTAATCGCGACAGATATAAATAATATTATATAGTCAAGTATATCCCATAAGACATAATTGAATTTTATTTTGTGATATCGTCATGTAAATTAAGGAATGATAAATTGTAGGTAATTATCTGGATATGCAACATCATTGGGTATTGTTGTTACTTATTAGCTATATATATAATCATTGATCATACGTTTAAGTATCATAAACATGTTAATTAATTATTTACTATTATAGTCATCACCTATGGCTATGAATACTATTTGAATCACTTGTTCATGTATACAATAATCCATGTATATTACCAGAAAATAAAATAGGCACGGCTCTACTGGAATTTAGAGAAATGTATGCGCTTATCCCTTGAAAAATTGAAATATTTTCGCTTTATTTATGTATTTATTTATTTATTGTTTTATATAATGTGTTGCCTTATAAAATGTTTGCATATGCACACGAGTGTTTGTTTTGTTACATTTTAGCGAAGTGCACCTTGTATATTCAGGATCCATGCATGAGTGCACGATACAATCACTTCTCAAATATTGAGTATTATTTTTTATTTTTTATTTTCAAACACTTTCGGTAACACAAAAGGCTTTGTCCGTTTGCTGATCAACGCGCATTCACTGCCCTTTGGCAAAAGGATCTCCGGGATTGATCAAATCCCCACGTAGGCAAGCATAAAACTGCTGACATGTAATGCACAATAACCTCTCCACGAACTTTTGATTGGTCTGTAATATTTATTCTTACCTAAATCAATTTGCAAATTTATTAAATAAGTTTGTCCTCTTCGATCCTAAAAAGCTTTGAAGGGGACATTGGTCACATGCATTATGATTATGTGGCGTCAATTTGACATTCGCCCATACTAATATGGATCGTGCGCATACAACATGAATATATATATAATTTCTGATGTGATTTTATATTGGGGATCTTATAATAGCATGAACACCAATTATTTTAGATGGGTTGGACTTTGATCTTCACCAATAATAGGTTTTGTGCATACTGATCATGGGTTGGACAAGGCTTTATAACTCCGATTGGTAAAATGCGGTTTAGAGAATTTGGTAAATAGAGTTTTAATTATATGCTCCACATATAATAACGAATGAGGAATTTATATAAACACCAAACTAACGCTTAAGGATAACATAAATAAATGAAACAAACTACTAATTAATTCACGAATCTCACGTAGAAAAGATCCTTAAGGTTATCCTAAAACAAAACATAAATTAATAATATTATATTAACTGCGAAAAAGTCCTTATCTATCACTATTCTTTATTCAAGTCATATAGCCACAAATTTTACTCATTCATTTACCAAATTATAGACAACACTTAATCACTTCATATTAGCCATGATTAACCCAAAATCAGAGATTAAACTCAATATTTTGTACATAAAATAATAACCTTACTCTTATAGTGGTTTGTGCTCATTTTATGTCATTTTATCATAAAATATTAACTTATACTAATTAAAACTATATCGATTAATCTAATCAATAAATTTAACTCATTTTCTTATCGTAATAATCATTTTAAATCCCAAATTTCATAATTAAAGTTTAAAGGCCAAAAATACCTTTATTTGCATAAAATCACCTTAGAAATTCTAAATTTCATACCTAGTTCCATACAATTCCACCGAAGCCCAAATCTACACCAAACCTTATATACCTAAATATATGCATAACAACATGATCAAATTAAAATAAATCTATCAAAGCTCACATACAATAATAAAGGATGAGAATACACCCTAGGATAGCTTAGTCATTTTTCCACAAAATGCATGATATTCAAGGATACGGTTTAGCATATTAATGTATACACAACACCATGCTTAGCTCATATTTAAAACCAACACATATCATTCCACACATGATTTTCTAGACAATTTTTTCCATCCAAATTTCAATATACATATGGTAATGTTCACATAAAATTATACATAATTCATGGTTAGAATATGGTTATCATCTTATGCTTATTTTTAACATAAAGTAATCATGCATTCCTGACATTTAAATTATCACAAAAAGTGTGCATAACCTATGTCTATAAAATTAATCACATTGTGGAGCCAATTAAATCTTCAAGCAAGATACTCTATAAGCCGACCAACTCTTCACTAAAGGAAAATTAAGATTATAGCTCCTCTTTCACTAAACTTTAACACTAAAATACTTAATATAAATGTTAAAGAGCTAAACTAAAGTGATTAGGGAGATTAAGGGATGCAAAATGAGAGGAGAGAATGAAGAAAGGAGCTTTGGCCAGTAGGTTGATAGCAACACTAATAACACAAAATGAAGAATGAAAAAGGAGAAATAAAGAGGAAAACTCAAGGGAACCAAAGGGGCCAATGGAAAACTAATGGAGGGTGGACAAGTAGGGAACTAAGGCACCCAAAATGAGAAGGAGGATGTCAAAGAGGATCAATAGTGGTAGCAACAAGAGCTGCTACATAATATAATGTGTCATAGCAGCCACATATTCTATTAGATGGGGAAGATAAGGCAGAAAAGAAAGGGGACGTGCCAACAATTTGGGGGGATTAATAGGTGGAGAATAAAGTGGAATATGAAAAGAATAGATCACAACAAAAATACTTAGAGAAAAAGAGGAATCTTCCCAAACAGTAGCACAAAGTAGCCAAGAAATTAGTTTAGCTACAATAATGACAACATGAAATAATGGTAGGAAGGAAAAGTTGGGGCTAGAAGAGGGGGTGAAAGTATTTAGGATACAAATATGATTTAGAATCTAGTTAGGGATTGGTTGGGTTCAAAAGAGACAGTTAGAAGTTTAGTTATAATTAATTTAATGAATCAAGTTGTAAAGAAGGCCGAAAATAGGTGTTTTCAAAGAAAAATAATATACAGACTTTAAAACCTACAAATATTTGTGGGAATGTGATAAATAATTTTAATAAGCAATATATATATATATATAGATTTAGGTTCTTGTACAAACCATTACTTAAAATACAAATGTAGGAACCTTTAATTACCATTAGATCTAGAAGATTGAAGGGTCAAGATTAAAATAAATTCAAGTTAGTTATTTACTAAATCTTGACCATTGATCAAATACTAATCTAATGGTTATGATTGGTTCCTACAAATGTATTTTAAAAATAGTGTGTATGGGACATTCACCCTATATATATATATATATATATATATAAAGTATTAGAGTTGATTCAAAGCTTGAGAGATGTGAAACTAGCAAAAACAACAAAATCAAATATTTTGTGGAAATATATTTTTCTACAAATTTACAAAATGAATAATGAAGAGTTTAACTTACCACAAATAAGTGAAAAATTATTTTATAAAACCAATATATATATATATAGTCTCATAATTAGTTTGAAGCTAGAAGGGATTTATATGGATAAATTTGCCTGATAACATAAATGAATAACTTTACAATTTAATGATTCGGAAGGAACAAGTAAACATAAATGAAATGATTTAAGTTAGTAAGCTTAGAAAATATTAATATTGATTTACAAATTTTGTATGAGTTAAAACTATGTGAAATTAATTCAGGTCTTATTTGGAACTGCTTACCAAAAGTTATTATACAAGATAACTACTTATTTTAAAAAAAAAATTAGCCTGAAAATTTCTAAAACAAGTAGTTATTTTATATAATTACTTTTAGTAAGTATATTCAAATAAGACATAAATTAAAAGAATCGTAGAAAAGACGGTGTTCCGCGTATGAATAAAATAAAATATAAAATGCTAGGATTTAATATGAATAATTTGAATATCCATATTAAAAATTTTAGAAACGGATTATAGTATTAATTATATTGTAGTTAGGGTAAGGAAAAAATGGAATGTTTGCAAGCCCCCCCAAGTGGTTTGACGAAGCGTGTCTGATGATGAACGCGGAGCAGGCTGCTCGGGTGTTACTCCTTTGCATGGGCGATTTGGTGGGGAAGAATGGATGAGGTCTTTAATGGTGCGTGTCGTTCAGGAGGAGATCTCGTGGAATATGTTGAGAAGATGATGCACGCCTTGCAGGATAGAGAACGCAAGTTGTAACCCAACGATACTACAAGGCTTTGGGAGAGACCACCAACAGGGGTCATTAAAGCCAATATTGATGTTGGATATCAAGGACAAATAGGGAGGCTTGTCGGCTTAATTTGTCTGCAGAAATGACAAGGGAGCGGCATTGCATGCGGGACGCAATGACGATAGATGATTATGGGCGATTTCCCCCCTATTGATGCTTACGAGGGAGTGGCTATGTTGCACGCACTCCAAACAACGAGTATGCTGTTGCTAGGCCGGAGAAAAAAAGTTATCTTTGATTGATCCTCTGGACCGGGATAACCGGGGAAAAAAAAATTAACTCGTATTTTATATATTTAATATAGTATAATTAAAATTAAAAAAATTAAATGAATATTTATTTTAAAATTTAATTTGATTTAAAATAAATATTTTATAAAATTTATTATTTTTATTATTAAACTAGTTACATTTCCCCGTGCATTGCACGGGTGGTGTATTAATTATTTATATATTATTATATAAGAGATGAATAGTTTAATAATTTAATTAATATATAGGAGATGAATAGTTAGCTATATATGTTCAAGTAATTAATTAATAAAATAATTAATTAATACTTGATTAATATGTATTGTTCGACATATGTACAGTAGATGAATAATTATATGCATTTGTTGTATATAGAATCAGTGGCGGAGCCAGAGTTTTGGATCCATGGTGTCCCTAGTATATTTATTCAGTAAATAATATACTAAAATAGATATTGAAATAAAATAATATTTGTAGGTGCTTAAATAAATTCGTCAAAATTTTCGAAAGTTGATAACACAACTTGATTAAGAGATTTAGATTCATCGTGGCTATTTTTAGGCCAGTTTGAAAAGTATCGTTGCATCCTAAATTAAGACATTAAACAATTTAATGAATTAACTAAGGAATTTACTAAAACTTAATTGATAATATAATTTTAGAACAAACTAATTCAAAAACTAACTAATAAATTAAACACTTCAATCTATAAATCTAAAAAATTTGATTTCTACAAACTAATTTTGATTTCTACCTAATTAATAAGTCAATTTCTATTTACTACATTAATAAGATAAATTAGAATTTCTATAAACTAAAAAAATTGATTTCTACAAACTAATTTTGATTTCTACCTAATTAATAAACCAATTTCTATTTACTACATTAATAAGATAAATTAAATTTCTATAAACTAAAAAATTTGATTTCTACAAACTAATTTTGATTTCTACCTAATTAATAAACCAATTTCTATTTTCTACATTAATAATATAAATTAGAATTTCTATAATCTAAAAATTTTGATTTCTACAAATTAATTTTGATTTCTACCTAATTAATAAGCCAATTTCTATTTTCTACATTAATAAGATAAATTAGAATTTCTATAAACTAAAAAATTTAATTTCTACAAACTAATTTTGATTTCTACCTAATTAATAAACCAATTTCTATTTTCTACATTAATAATATAAATTAGAATTTCTATAATCTAAAAAATTTGATTTCTACAAATTAATTTTGATTTCTACCTAATTAATAAGCCAATTTCTATTTTCTACATTAATAAGATAAATTAGAATTTCTATAAACTAAAAAATTTAATTTCTACAAACTAATTTTGATTTCTATCTAATTAATAAACCAATTTATATTTTCTACATTAATAAGATAAATTAGAATTTCTATATACTAAAAAATACAATCAATTAATACAACAAATATAATCAATTAATACTGTATTCTAATTTCACAAAATTATAAATTTATGATAAATAATTTAACAAATTAAAAATTAACTTAAATTTTACATAATTACAATTTACATAAATAATTGATGATAAATAATTTAACAAAATAAAATTTTACCTTAATGTCGACTGTGGTGGCACATTGGTGCCTGGTGGGCAGGGGCGCAGCCGCGCAGGGCCGGCTATGGAGTGTGCAGTGTGGAGTGTGGATTGGCTTGATTGAAGAAGGCAAGGCAACTAGGCACAACAGTCTACAGACACAGACGACAGTGGCTCCGGCGGCGGCAGTCAAGATGGCAGATAGAGGCGGAAGGCAGCGGCAGCGCCAGGAGTAGTGGTGGTGGCCAGTGGCGGAGCAACTACTCTGCACTCAGCAGCTGCACGGCGACGGCCCGCACCGCACCACACAAAGGAAGCCGCTGGAAGAAGAAGAAATGGCGACGGCAGAGACGGCGAGCTCCAGTATTGTCCAAGCCGGCGGTGTGTGTCTTCACTGGAGTGGTCTGGTCTCGAGAGAATGGGAGGGCCGAATGGTGAAGCCAGTAGCGCAGCAACGGTCGAAGACTCGAAGAGAAGGCTAGGAAGGGTAAGGGTTTGGGGGGGGGGAAACATCAAAACGACGTCGTTTTGATGGTGTGACAAAAATTCAAAACAAAAGGACCACGGGGCTTGAACCTGTGACGTCTGGGAAACAATACACGGGACCCCAACTTACCTTACCGCTCGTCCATTTTAATCGTTTGCTATGGTGTTCTACAAGTATTATATATATATAATATCTAAAAATCAAGCAAAACTTTTATATTCCAGCCAGGGCTCCGTGGTGTCCCAGGACACCATGCGGAAGCTCTGGCTCCGCCACTGTATAGAATATGAATAGTTGTACTGTATTAATGACAGAAGATGAATAATTATATGAATTTGCTGTTCGTATGAGATAAATAGTTGCATTCATATGTTCATTAGTTTGACAATTCAATTAATATGCAGAAGATGAATAGTTTGCTACATATGTTCAAGTAATTAATTAAGAAAATACTTGATTAATATGTGTTGTTCGACATATGTGCAACAGATAAATAGTTACATTTATATATTCAGTAGTTTTACAACTCAATTAATACGCAGAAGATGAATAGTTGGCTGTATATTTTTAGATAATTAATTAAGAAAATTCTTGATTAATATGTGTTGTTCGACATATGTGTAATAATGAATATCTCAATTAATACGCAGGAGATGAGTATCATTTTGTTGTTATGCAACGTAGGAGATGAATAGTTTGACGAATCAATTAATACGCAGGATTATTTCATCATTTATTTGACCTTATTAATTAGTAATAATATATGGCAGTGATAATATATGATTAGTAATAATAGGTATAGCTTAGGCGGAAAAATTTGTCTGTATATTATCTGCCAAACAACTCTATTTTTATATAATAACTAATGTTGTCGTTCTGTTCTTAATTTTTTTAATAATAATTATATTATTAATCATGATAATATTCATAATAGTAATAATCAATTATATTAATATTCATTATTATCATAATAATAATTATCATTATTATATTATAAATTATGATAATAGTAATTATCAAAATTATATGAATAGTTATATTAGTATTAATTATATTAATAGTCATATTATTAATAATAAATAATAAAATTATTGTTATTATTATTATTATTACTATTATCATATTTGATTGAACTTAAAAAAAAGAAAAAAATACTTTATTAAAATTAGTTATATGTATTTGCTAGTTGCATTGTATTAATGGCAACAAATGCATATGTGTTGGTTGACTGGTTTATGCACTTTATTTGGTATATTAATTATTTATCAATTATTTATATATTAATATATAGGATATGAATAGTTTGATAATTTAATTAATACACAGGAAATTAATAGTTGACTGCATATGTTCAGGTAATTAATTAAAAAAAATATTTGATTAATAATTTATTAAAATTAGTTGTTCGACATATGTACAGTAAATGAATAGTTATATACATTTGCTCCACATAGGAGATAAATAGTCATATTGTATTAATGAATATATACATGTGAAGCAAATGAATATGCATTTTGGTATATTAATTATTTATATATTAATATACAAGAGATGAATAGTCCGACAATTTAATTAATACGCAGGAAATGAATAGTTTTTTTGCATATGTTCGGATAATTAATTAAGAAAATATTTGATTAGAAAATATATAGTTAATACTTTATTAAAATTAATTGTTGATATATGTACAATAAATGAATAGTTATATACATTTAATGCACATAGGAGATGAATAGTCGCATTATATTAATAAATAGTTATATTAATTATTCCATCTTATTAATTAGCAATAACAATAATTAACACTAATATATGGCAGCAATAATTTATAATTAGTAATAATGAATATAGTTTAGGTGGAAAAATTTGTCTGTATATTGTCTGCTAGACAACTCCGTTTTTATATATACTAATTACATTTCCCCGTGCAATGCACGGGTAATGTATTAATTATTTATATATAATTATATAAGAGATAAATAGTTTAACAATTTAATTAATATGTAGGAGATGAATAGTTGGTTGTATATGTTCAAGTAATTAATTAATAAAATACTTAATTAATACTTTTTTAATATGTATTGTTCGACATATGTGCAACAGATAAATAGTTATATACATTTAGTGCATGTAGGATATGAATAGTTGTGTTGTATTAATGACAAAAGATGAATAGTTGGCTGCATATGTTTAAGTAATTAATTAAGAAAATACTTGATTAATATGTGTTATTCGACATATGTGTAGCAGATAAATAGTTACATTCATATATTCAGTAGTTTTACAACTCAATTAATACGCAGGAGATGAATAGTTTGCTGCATATTTTTAGATAATTAATTAAGAAAATTCTTGATTAATATGTGTTGTTCGACATATGTGCAATAGATGAATATCTCAATTAATATGCAGGAGATGAATATCATTTTGTTGTTATGTAGCGTAAGAGATGAATAGTTTGACAAATTAATACGTAGGAGTATTTCATCATTTATTTGACCTTATTAGTTAGTAATAATATATGACAGTGATAATATATGATTAGTAATAATAGGTATAGTTTAGGCAGAAAAATTTGTCTGTATATTGTCTGCCAAACAACTCTATTTTTTTATAATAACAAATGTTGTTGTTCTGTTATTAGTTTTTTAACAATAATTATATTATTAATCATGATAATATTCTTAATAGTAATAATCAATTATATTAATATTCATTATTATCATAATAATAATTATCATTATTATATTATAAATTATGATAATAGAAATTATCAAAATTATATGAATAATTATATTAGTATTAGTTATATTAATAGTTATAATTATTATAATTATATTAATAATAATAGTCATGTTAATAATAATAAATAATAAAATTATTATTATAAACAATCATCATCATCATCATCATCATCATATTTGATTGATGCTGATCTAACCTTAAAAAAATAACAATAATACTTCATTAAAATTAGTTATATGTATTTGCTAGTAGTATTGTATTAATGGCAGTAGATGCATATGTATTGGTCGACTGGTTTATGCACTTTATTTGGTGTATTAATTATTTATCAATTATTTATATATTAATATGTAGGATATGAATAGTTTGACAATTCAATTAATACACAAGGAATTAATAGTTGACCGCATATGATCAGGTAATTAATTAAAAAAATATTTGATTAGAAAATATTTGATTAATACTTTATTAAAATTAGTTGTTCGACATATGTACAATAAATGAATAGTTATATTCATTTGCTGCACATAGGAGATAAATAGTCATTGTATTAATATATATATGCATGTGAAGCAAATGAATATGCACTTTGGTGTATTAATTATTTATATATTAATATACAAGAGATGAATAGTCTGACAATTCAATTAATACGCAGGAAATGAATAGTTTTATACATATGTTCGGATAATTAATTAAGAAAATATTTGATTAGAAAATATATAGTTAATACTTTGTTAAAATTACTTGTTTGACATATGTGTAGTAAATGAATAGTTATACACATTTAATGCACATAGGAGATGAATAGTTATATTAATTATTACATCTTATTAATTAGTAATAACAATAATTAGCAATAACTGATATAGTTTAGGCGGGAAATTTGTCTGTATATTGTCTGCTAGACAACTCAGTTTTTATATATACTAGTTACATTTTCCCATGCAATGCACGGGTGGTGTATTAGTTATTTATATATTATTATATAAGAGATGAATAGTTTAACAATTTAATTAATATGCAGGAGATGAATACTTTGCTGTATATTTTAAAGTAATTAATTAATAAAATACTTAATTAATACTTGATTAATATGTATTGTTCAACATATGTGCATAGATGAATAGTTATATGCATTTGTTGTATGTAGGATATGAATAGTTATGCTGTATTAATGACAGAAGATGAATAGTTATTTGAATTTGTTGTTCGCATGAGATGAATAGTTGTCTGCATATGTTCAAGTAATTAATTAAGAAAATTCTTGATTAATATGTGTTGTTCAACCTATGTATAGCAGATGAATAGTTACATTCATGTATTTAGTAGTTTTACAACTCAATTAATACGCAGGAGACGAATAGTTGGCTACATATTTTTAGATAATTAATTAAGAAAATTCTTGATTAATATGTGTTGTTCGACATATGTACAATAGATGAATAAGTCAATTATTACGCAGGAGATGAATATCATTTTGTTGTTATGCAACGTAGGAGATGAATAGTTTGACAAATCAATTAATACGCAGGAGTATTTCATCATTTATTTGACCTTATTAATTAGTAATAATATATGATAGTGATAATATATGATTAGTAATAATAGGTATAGTTTAGGCGGAAAATTTTGTCTATATATTGTCTGCCAAACAACTCTATTTTTATATAGTAACCAATGTTTTTGTTCTGTTATCAGTTTTTTTAATAATAATTATATTATTAATCATGATAATATTCATAATAGTAACAATCAATTATATTAATATTCATTATTATCATCATAATAATCATCATTTTTATTTTATAAATTATGATAATAGTAATTATCAAAATTATATAAATAATTATATTAGCATAAATTATATCAATAGTCATAATTATTATAGTTATATTAATAATAATAGTCATATTATTAATAATAAATATTAAAATTATTATTATAAACAATTATCATCATCATCATCATCATATTTGATTGATGTTGATCTAAGCTTTAAAAAAAGGAAAAAAATAATACTTCATTAAAATTAATTATATGTATTTGCTAGTTGCATTGTATTAATGGCAGGAGATGCATATGTGTTGGTCGACTGGTTTATGCACTTTATTTGGTGTATTAATTATTTATCAATTATTTATATATTAATATGTAGGATATGAATAGTTTGTTGCATATGTTCAAGTAATTAATTAAGAAAATACTTGATTAATATGCGTTGTTCAACATATGTGCAGCAGATGAATAGTTACATTCATATATTCACTAGTTTTACAACTCAATTAATGAACAAGAGATGAATAGTTGGCTGCATATTTTTAGATAATTAATTAAGAAAATTCTTGATTAATATGTGTTGTTCGACATATGTGCAATAGATGAATATCTCAATTAATACACAGGAGATGAATATCATTTTATTGTTATGCAGTGTAGGAGATGAATAGTTTGACAAATCCATTAATACGTAGGAATATTTCATCATTTATTTGACCTTATTAATTAGTAATAATATATGACAATGATAATATATGATTAGTAATAATAGGTATAGTTTAGGCGGAAAATTTTTATCTATATATTATTTGCCAAACAACTCTGTTTTTATATAATAACCAATATTGTCGTTCTGTTATTAGGTTTTTTTAATAATAATTATATTATTAATCATGATAATATTAATAATAGTAATAATCAATTATATTAATATTCATTATTATCATAATAATAATTATCATTATTATATTATAAATTATGATAATAGTAATTATCAAAATTATATAAAAAATTATATTAGTATTAATTATATTAATATTTATAATTATCATAGGTATATTAATAATAATAGTCATATTATTAATAATAAATAATAAAATTATTATTATTATCATCATCATATTTGATTGATGTTGATCTAACCTTAAAAAAAATAATACTTCATTAAAATTAGTTATATGTATTTGCTAGTTGCATTGTATTAATGGCAGTAGATGCATATGTGTTGGTCGATTGGTTTGTGCACTTTATTTGTTGTATTAATTATTCATCAATTCTTTCTATATTAATACATAGGATATGAATAGTTTGACAATTCAATTAATACACAAGAAATTAATAGTTGAGTGCATATATTCAGGTAATTAATTAAAAAATTTTGATTAGAAAATATTTGATTAATACTTTATTAAAATTAGTTGTTCGACATATGTATAACAAATGAATAGTTATATGTATTTGCTGCACATAGGAGATAAATAGTCGCATTGTATTAATGGATATATGCATGTGAAGCAAATGAATATTCACTTTGGTGTATTAATTATTTATATATTAATATGGAAGAGATGAATAGTCCGATAGTTTAATTAATACGTAGGAAATAAATAGTTTTCTGCATATGTTCGGATAATTAATTAAGAAAATATTTGATTAGAAAATATATAGTTAATACTTTATTAAAATTAACTGTTTAACATATGTGCAGCAAATTAATAGTTATATACATTTAATGCACATAGGAGATGAATAGTCGCATTATATTAATAAATAGTTATATTAATTATTCCATCTTATTAATTAGCAATAATATACGGCATCAGTAATTTATAATTAGTAATAATGCATATAATTTAGGCGGAAAATTTGTTTGTATATTCGGATAATTAATTAATAAAATATTTGATTAGAAAATATATAGTTAATACTTTATTAAAATTAATTGTTTGACATATGTGCAGCAAATGAATAGTTGTATACATTTAATGCATATAGGAGATGAATAGTCGCATTATATTAATAAATAGTTATATTAATTATTCCATCTTATTAATTAACAATAACAATAATTAGCAATAATATATTGCAGTAGTAATTTATGATTAGTAATAATGGATATAGTTTAGGCGGAAAAATTTATTTGTATATTGTCGGTTAGACAACTCTATTTTTATATATATATAGATATAGATATAGATGCTTAATATAAAAAATATAAAATTTCTATTATTCCTGTACCAAATAAACACCGAGTTTATTTGATTAAGGAAAATCTAGCAATTCAATTGCCGGAATTAAAATAGAGTTGTCTAACCGACAATATACAAATAAATTTCTATTAAACCAGAAAGGAAAATCTATAAAGATTGTTTTGATTAAGGAAAATCTAGCAATTCAATTGCCGGAATTAAATCAAGTAATGATAATAAAAATTGTGAATAATAACAGAAAGTTTGTCGGTAATAATTATTACCGATAATGCTTTGTTGATATTAAACCATTGTTAGAATTGAGTTAGCAATATTTTTTTTTTGACAATTTAAGATCATGGATGATATTTTGGTTAGAATTAAGTTCATTACCAATGATTTCAAGATTTCAATTATTTTATTTTTAAATTTAAGATTCATATTACCGATGATAAATTGTGGGTAATATATTTGTCTCTAAGGATAATTTTTTCATATTTGAAAATTTTTAAATTAAATTTCTTTTTTTATTGTTAACAATGAAATCCTTGGTGATAAGTTTATTACTAATGATTTTTTTGTAAATAAAATAAAAATAAAATACATAAAATCACATTACTAATAATATTAGACTTAGTAAAAAGCTTATTATTGGCGATTTTATACAAAAATAAAATAAAATTGTAAAACCTTATTACCAATAATTTTATTTGTTGGAAAAATATAGTATATGTAATAATAGTAAAAATATATTATATACATTAAAAAATTAAGTATAAATGCTTAGTAATATAAATAACATTTTAAAATTAAATATTGTCATAAAACCATAATTTATGAAACAAGCATAATATTATCAACGTGTCCCAACTAACAAATGCTTTTTTTTTATATTTTATCTCAATTAATTGTTTCTAACATCAAATTTTAAATTTTGTATCTAAAATATTGAACTATTATGAATTCATTTTCAAATGGTATAACTTTGCAAAATTAATAAATATTGAAAAAATGAAACCCTTTTCCTAGTCTCATTAATTACTCTTTAAAGTTAATATTTAAATATTATGTAACCTAAAATATTTAACTATTATGGATTAATGTTTAAATGGTCTAAATTTGTAAAATTAATTAATATTGAAAAATTGAGCCCTTTTTCCTGCTTCCATTAATTACTCTTTAAAGCCAGAATGTAATTATTATGGAAAAAATTTTCAATGGTGTAACTATATAAAATGAATTAATATTAACTTTTTTTACTTAAAATTCCTTACTTGAATGTAATTAAATTTAAATATATTAATTAATTTAAATTATCAAAAAATATTTATGAAAGGTGAATTCATATTTATCAAGACATAATCAATTCATTAATGAAGCTCAAATTTTATTTAGAAGTGCATTAAGGGTCAAACATACACCTTTTAGGTCACACTTAAATTAAAGAAGGCATATTTATTTAAATATATTAAAACCACTTTCTCATCTATATATTAATGCTAACATTAAAATATTAATATTATTAATGAATACATCCTCACATATAAAAACAAATATAATGCATATGTAAAAATTAAACTCTATAATGCTCATCAGTAAAGTTATAATTATATATGTAACACCTCCAAAATTCACTACTGAAAAATTTCGTTTTATTAAAAGATAATAGCGGAAGCAGATAAATAAAATGTGAACTTTGGGAGTATTACCACCACACTTAGTACCAGACCGGTTTACTCATACCGTTCCAGTACCAAGTGCTAAGGCTAAGAAAATGAAATACAATTCGAAAGACATTCAACATGCATAAATCAGAGTAAATTGCAAGCTTCAACATATTTAAATCAGAGTAGCGCATCGAATCGTTCACAAGAATAAAATCCACCAACGGTGGTTACTTTAACAACGTTAATATTTAAAACCAAGAATTTAAATGAGAAAGAGAAAAAGCTAACGGTACCGGAAAATTCCTTACTCTCCTTCCCGTAACCCACTTGAGTAGCACCTGAAAATACCTGCAAGGGAACTGCCCGTTGAATAGGCAGGGGCCCCATAAAGGGAATCCCTTCAGTACTACGGTACTGAGTAACCCTTTAATACCATACTTAAGGACAGGCCCGCATACGACACACAATGCAAGCCACACACATATAAATAATGAGAGATGCATACATGATAATAACAAGCATAATACTTTATAAGTCACGATCGATACTTTGGGCCTTAAGCCATTATTCCATCATCATTCAATCAATATCATATTTTATATCCATGTGAGTATGAGAACCCCACTATTATAGCCGGTGGACCGGAAGTCAACACACAGGGCAGAACGCCTCTGACCACTATTATTTCCGGTGGACCGGAAGATAAACACACAGGGCAGAACGCACCTGACCACTATTATTTGCCGGTGGACCGGTCTGGCCCCGACTCACATGGTGTTCCACTATAAGTGATTAGTATTTTTCCATAATCTTATTCCCATACACAACTGATTTTATTGAGCTCGGTACCCCCACTATTTTGGCCGGTGGACCGGAATATATATAAAATCATCATCCAGGGCACAACGCTCCTTGCCACTATTATAACCGGTGGACCGGTACTAATAATCACACACCAGGGCAACACGCTCCTGGACCACTATTATAACCGGTGGACCGGTACGCAATATCACATACCAGGGCAACACGCTCCTGGACCACTATTATAACCGATGGACCGGTACGCAATATCATAAACCACTGGGCCCGACTCATTAATATTCCACTTTCAATAATCGTATCTTTCATTTCGTTAATCAGCACATCAATCATATTTATTTGCCTCGATTGGGAGATCGATAACCCGGGACACAAAGGTACACCGGTCGTACCGATGCATATCAGCTACTCAGTACCCTTCAACCGTGAACCCAAGGACGCAAAGGTACCCTGGTCGTACTGGTGCATAAAGCTAACTCAGTACCCTACCGACAAGGACACCTAATCCATAAGTATGCATACCCCCTAACTAGGTCCGTAGAGCTAGGAAGAGTAAGATATAGGGCCTGGCTGGGGCACAAAAGGCACACCAGCAAATACCAGAATAATCGTGGACTAAACCACGTCCTTAGGGTAGCGACCCCTAAGGAGTCACCATTCCCGATCTCGAGGTCTTTCACTTTAAGTAATAGTGTCTTAATTAAGGTGATCACAGAAAGCACGATGATCCGATACTTATTCACTTTCAATCGTTTCGATATCATTAATCGTTTCTTATTTAGAGGATTATCCAGGATGTCACAGAGAAACCATCAAGGCCATACTAATAATTAGATACTCTTACTTGGCTAATCAGCATTATTTAATTATATTAATATTCCACAATATCAAAGGCATGGCAGGTACAAACCACTCATTTTCCCTTTACTTATATAATTGTTAAGTATCCATTCCTTACTTGATAAATTACCACATTACCCTTAAGGTTGCATAATTACCAAATTACCCCTTGTCCACTTTAGATTACCAAATTGTCTCCTACACTTTTTAGACCACTGTTCACCCCTTATAATTACTACACTTGTCATATTTCCCTTTTGGTTGGTTATGTTACCAGATCGCCCTTCTCCTTTGTTATAATTACTAAATTGCCCTTGAGTTGGATAAATTACTAAATTACCCTCCTTCATTATCATGATTACTATTTTGCCCCTTTAGTTGGTTGAACAATTATCACTTTACCCTTTTATCGGCTAAATTACCAAATTGCCCCTTTAGTTGAACAAATTACCAAATTGCCCTTCTCCTTTATCATAATTACCATTTTACCCCTCTCAATTATTTTAATTGCCATTTACCTTTTTTAATTATCACAAATCCCAAATTACTCTTCTTCATAATTACCAATATTAATTTACCCTTTTTCATAATCAAAATTACTATATTACCCTTCTCCATTATTAAAATTACCATAATGCCCTTTAATTGGTTAATTTACCAAATTACCCTTCTATAGTATCATACTTATCCAATTGCCCTTCTACAATCATAATTTAATTGCTAAATTATCTTTTGTCGTTATCATAATTACCAAGTTACCCCTTACTCCCAAGTTTACCATAATATCCTTTCATTTACAAAATTACCATTTTACCCCTGACATCCAATTTTACCATAATATCCTTTTATTTATGAAAATTACCAGCATACATCTTTTACTTTACAAATTACTATTTTACCCTTTCACATCCAAGATTACCATCTTTATCTTTCCATACATAATTGCCATTTTGCCCTTCGTTCCCAAATTACCATATTACCCCTTTACTTATAAATTACCACTTCACCATTCACTTATAAAATTTACCATATTACCCTTTACTTGTGAAATTATGATTTTGCCCCTCTACCTCCAAAATTATCATAATGCCCTCCTTCATCCAAAATTACTATTTTACCCCTACTTCCAAAATTACCATTTTACCCTTCTTTCTCACAACTTACAATTTTATCCTTTACTTGTAAATTATCATTTGGCCATTTAATTATAAAATTACCATATTATTCTTTTGTCTCAAAAATTTCCGAAATACCCTTCTCCACTTATAGAATTTCCACTCAACCCCTTTATTCACCATTTTTATGAATTTTCTAACACTACATAAAATAATGATATTAATACTTCATTTTTATTATCTAAGTCCACCAACTTGTCATTTTTCAACATAATACTCATTAGCAACTACACACATTGATTTATATACCTCATAAGCATAATTACTAAAATACCCTTAAACAATAACATCATTCATGCATTAACAACATGGTACATCATAAACAAGTATTTAACATTTCTATCCATATTCCAACTCCTTCTTTATTTAACCTACCTACATATGGCATAAAAGTTATCATGCTATTTCTTTTTAACAAACAATATAAGAAACCATAAACATATCATGCTAAGCATACAAAACATGCATAAAATCATACTAAACCCTAAATGTGCTAGCATGCGTTTTTTCATATATTTAAGGGAGGATTAACAGTTACCTTAATCCCGCAAAATATTAATCTTACCAAGCATAATTAGCAACTCAACACCTAAAAATAATATCCATCATATTTATGTTAGAAATAAGAATCCAAGTATAAAACTTTATAATTTTAATTAATAAAACACTTAACATAAAATACCATTATACCTTAAAAATTATCCAAACTATTTTTAAAATGTAGGGGAGCTCACGCTGCATGGGCAGCGTGAGTTTCATGCAGAAAAGAGAAGGGAAAAAGGCTCAAAGAGGGGTGAAGGAAGCAAGATTCATCATTTTCGGGTTAGGGTCTTTAGGCTAGAAAAGAAGGTGGTTGGGGGAGGTTCTAAGGCAAGTGAATGGTGCAGAAGTGAAGAGGGGGTGTAGGTGGAGGCTAAGGGTGGTTTCACGGCGACGTAGGGCGGCGGAGACGGCGGCGGCGGGGCGGCGAAGTTGGCTGCCAAGCAGGGTCGAGGGCGAGGGGCTGAGAAGGAAGGAAAAGGAGAGGGAAAAATGGAGGGGTTAAAGGGCTGTTTTTGGCTAACTAATGAATGGCGGTTGTAGAGGGGGTTGCAGGGTCTTGAATGGTGGCTTGGGTGGCGGAAGAGGCGGTCGGAAGGCGGCGATCGGCGGCATTACAGGTGGGCTATCGGGAAGGGTGAAAAACCGGGAGAAAAGGAAGAGGGGAGGAAGAGGGAGTTGCGGGGTGGCTCGGGTGGTGTTGGGGCGGTGCAGGGAGGTAGCATACGGTGGCATAAGGCGGCTCTGGGGGTCCAGTTAGGCGGTGTACGTGGCGGAGGGTGGCGGTGGAGCAAAAACAGGGAAAAAAGGGAGAGGAAGAAAATGAGAGAGAAGGGAGGATCGGGGAGTAAAGGCTCGAGAGGATGGGCAGAAAATGGGTTGAAGAGGAGAAGAAAAAGAAGAGGGAGAAGAGAGGGGGCAGGGGCTGATCGACGGCAGCGTCTAGGGTGGTAGGGTGTCGTAGGGTGGCAGGGAGGGGAGACGAAGAGGAAAAAAAAACAGAGTTGTGGGATGGTTTGCAGGGCTGGATGGGTTCGAAAATAGGAAGAAAATGACGGGAGAGAAGGAGGGCAGGTGGTGGCAGCGATGGGTGCAGGCGGTGGCAGCCAGCGTCTCGGTGGTCGGGCATGGCAGACGGTTATGGCGATGGTGACGAGTCGAGGAGCTGCTGGGTCGAGAGTCATGACGTTAGGAGAAGAAGAAATAAGGGAGCAGGCCGATCGGGGAAAGGAGAAAAGAAAAGGGGCTGGCCGGCCGGTCTGGGGGAGGAAGGAGGGATGGGTCGGCCGTGCGGGGCTGGGGCGACGGGCGTGCGAGCGAGGGAGAGGAGGGGGAGACGGGCCGAAGGCCCAATGCGTGGGGGAGAGGGGAGAGCAGGCCGGGCGGGCGGCCCAAGGGGGAGAAAAAGGAAAATAGAAGAAAAGAGAAAAGGAGAAAAAGGAGGAGGAAAAGAAAAAGAAAAAAATGGGAAAATAGGGGAAATAAATTAAATAAATTTTATAAATCATAACATGTAATATTCTTAATAATTTATTTAATTTAATAATTTAATTTATTATAATCTAATATATTAGTTTAAAAAGGATAAAGTTGGTAAAATATTAGTTTTGGAAAATTATTTAAATAAAACAATATGATAAATAGCAAAATATTTATTTTTAATTTATTAAATACTCTTATCCAAATTTAAATACTCTAAAATCCATAAAATAATTAAAATAAATAATTTAAAAGCAATTCTATTCCAAATAAAATTAATTTATTAAAATATAGGTTTTCGAAATTTTTGGGGTATTACAATATATCACCAAAATTTATACTAACACGATACCATAAAAACATACACACATGCTAAGATGCTCATATATATATATATATACATTGATAGAAAACTAAAATATATATTCTAGTCTAACATGCAAATATTTATTATAGTTTAACACATGCATACTAATAATAAAATAAAATAAGATAGTACTAACATGCATACTAATAACTACATGTAACAATTTAATTATCCAATTGTACAAATGCAATATTATAATTTAAAATATTATTTTAATTTATATAATACACAAAAATAAAAATAAAAACCAACATACAAATACATAATAATATAGCATTCAACAAATAATCTACAAATTGAGTAGAGTAGAATTATCTTTCTTATCCAGTAAGTTTGAGAGTCTCTTCTCCATTTACTAGGGTTTCTCGCTCTAGACGCTTAAGCATAGTTTTCACTTGTGGCTTCCTCGCAAAGCCATATAGATTTATTTTTTAATTTGTTTCTTTACATTTCTTCCAAAGCTTTTCTGTTTTGATGGCTAATGAATTGGTGGGGGTTGTTGGCGTCTAGTAATTAGTGGTGTAAATTTAGAGGAACATGTTGTAGATTACGATGTTGATGATGGGAACATTAACAAAGTATTTAGGAGATCACTTATTCGGAATTTTTTTGTCGAAAAACCTTTCAATATGAGGGTTATGAAAAACACTCTTATTTTGGCTTGGAAAGCAAGTTGTGGATTGGACATAAAGGAGATGGGTCCTTGACAATGACCCATGTCATTTTGATAATCATTTGCTATTAGTCGTATAGTATCCCCCTTTTTCAAAACCAATCCATAAGAGAAATAAGTGAAAATATATGCATATGTTAAATACGATGAGAGCATTACCGCCACAACTAATATAAGTAGATACCATTTTTTTTGCTTACACTAGCTGCTAAGACTAGTTAAAATAAGAAAATATATCAAAATTTATTATGAACACAAGCCAATAGAAAATACTAATTTCTAGTAAATTCAATGGAAATTAGAACCGAATGAAAGGATAAAATAAAAATGTCATTACAGTTGAACATCATGAAGCTAGTTAATTGAAATCAATGGAGACAAATAAATAACCATGCACGTCATCTACATCTTGTACAGATTCACACTCTCTCTACACTAGGTCATCTACTCACTATTTATATCATAGATCATTGTATCCTTGTTTAAAATATATAACAAATTAGTTAGGGGAACAACTAAGTAACACATAAGTATAAAGAAGTATGATATACATATATATATGTATAGATATACATCATATGAGGATAATATGCAAACCAATCATATTAAAAAATAAATTAAGACGTACCAATAAACTTTTTATTATTCCCCTACCTTATATGGCCACACAATAAATAATATTAGTTTTAATATTATGAGTATGAGAAACCAACATACCAAGAGGGTCACCTAATAAGTATTAAGGGCTTAAAGGATCCCAACCCAACTGAGGGTTGGAGCTAAATAACCAATCAAACTAAATTAAACCAAACCCACAAGAGGAGCTAAAGGTTACACCTAGGTCTTCTTGTTAGACTAATCCAATGAGGATTACCAACAATCCTAGTCCTTAAATATGCACACCCCCTACTAAGATCGGAACTTTAGATAGAGTAGATTTGAAACAAACCAAAATGGAATATATACAACCATAGATGACCCAATATAGATAGTCAACACAAACAAATCAAAAGCGAAATATATATAACCGTAGCTGACCCAATTTACATTCCTTCAATATCCACCTTTTCAATAATAGGTACCTTCCATATTTATCGCCTTTCAAAAATAATAACTTACCACAGTAACTCTTAAATAACTAACACTTTAAAAAAATATCAGTCCATATATATTATTTTTCAAAAAAATAAATGTTCACAATATAACTTTTTTGAGAAAAATGGTAGGCCACTTGGGTCACCCTTGAACCAACATCACAAATCTAAACTAAACAATCCATCAAAGCTCATGAATATGTAATATCATTATAAAATAGCGTAAACCATGAATTTATATGACACCACTAGTACATAAAATCTAATAGTACCACATGTTCCATATAATTACTAAATAATACACAAAACACATAATCACCATATGCTTCGAATAAATTTATAGAAGAAATTTATCAAACTCTTATATAAATGCCTATGTTCATAAAAATCATAATTTCACATATACCAAAACAAGTATATAATTATATATATAAAAAGTTTGAAAGAAATGTTACCTGAAAAATAATTTGATCTACACTTACTTACTAGACAAAGGTCGTCTTTCGTGGTTAGCATAAGTATAGAGAACAATGTGAGATTAATTTTGGAGAAGCTGATCAGAGTCTGACGCAAGTGTTTGAGTTTTCATTCCTATAAATTTAACTAGCTACTAATATAATAGTAAGAAATCCTTAGGGTTAGGAAAATACTTATTCTTTTACTAGCCTATTAAATTATTGTTAGAAATGAAATAAAATAATTACCGTATCAAACAAATGGTTAGTAACTAAAATTTACTAGAGATAAAATATTAGTGAAAAATATAATTATTATAATTAATAAAAATAAGTTTTAAGTTGTCAAATTAAACTTGACCATTCGATAGCTATTATTATTTATTTTAACTTTATAAATGACACATTATTACAATAATAACTACAACATAAACCTTAAGGAGTATTAATCTTATAAAACTGATATAAGAATAATGGTCACTAAAATAATAAATATGGGTATAAAATTGTGGGGTATTATAGCTGGTGAACCTTAAGGAGGATTTGCAACCATCTAAGGTAGTGTTCACTTGACTCAATTATGGGTTTGGATTTTTTATGTACCATAAAACAAGTATATGAAACCTTCTGTTGTCTTTATTACCAAAAAAAAGTGGGGAGTTTTTTGTTTTTGATGGCAAGAGAGTAAAGGAATGGTGTAGGTCCATGAAGGTGAGAGCATAGATAGAAATCAATAAACCCTTAAATTAGGCTATTTGAATGCAATTCAAATAGAGGGATTCAATGAAAATAACCACTAAATATGAGGGCCTTGATAATTTCTACTACTTGTGTGGTAAGTTAGGCCATATCTATAAAGAATGTAACTTGTTTGAAGGAGGCAAATGGGGGGATGCAATCAAGAAGTTTGGTTCCTAGATGTGTGCCTCCCCATTGAAGAGTAGGAATTTGATATCTTGAGAGGAGAGTGGATGGCCTATTATTGGCAGAAGGCAAGTAATGAAAATCCACATAAATGCCCAAAATAGAAATTTATCTTCTTGAATGAAGAATCTGTTAACAAGGCAAAATTGGTTAAGAAGGATAATAAAGTTAAGGTGTCATAAAAAATTCACCCTAGGGATATGAATTTGGGTAATACAATAGGTGGGTGTTCCTAAAATGAAGTGGAGGCATCACCATGGATGGAATCATCAAGTGTTAGCCAAAAATCTTAGGCAATCAACTTGCATGTTTGTGATTTGACTAAAAATAAATACTAAGTGTCACTAATTGAGGAATAACATTGCAAGAGGATGTGCCAAATCTTGATATACTTTTCTAGATGGGTTCTAAAACTAAAAAGGATGTCAAAGGATAAAAAGCTTAAAAGAAACTACAAAAGCAAAAGGAGTAGTACTCCTTGAACCAGGGTAAGTAAGGTGGGAAATAGGAAGATAAAAGAGGTGCAAATATTAGAAGAAATATATGTTTTCTGAGGTGGAAATAAGAAATATAAACTTGTGGACTTAAGTTCTACAGAAATTTTGAACTCTAATGAATAGGCAGAGCATTAGTGGCAGAGCCCCGCTGGATTGAACAATGCTTTAACTCCTAAGGTCTTAGCAAGCCCCACACAATTCTCCAACTTTAGGATGCTTTTAGAAGTCTTCAAAAATTATTTTTTTAAAACCTATATTATCTATTTCAAAATTAAATTTTGTTGTTTTATGGATAATTTTGGCATTTATATGGATATTATAAGGTGTAGCATGGGGTTGAGGTTGATGTGAAACAAGGAGGTTGATGTGTGGCTTAGATCCATGTCAGTGCACTATGTTAATGTAGAACTTCTAAACAATACGGATTCCACATTGATAAGTACGCATATAATTTACTAAATCTTGTAAGGTAAATATTGATCTAGGCCTCTTTATTAGATATGACCATTTTGATTCTTTTATCTACATTGAGTTTAGGGATACAACTATTCTTAAACTGATGGAATGATCTAAAGCACCTCTCAAGAACAACACACCTAAGCCACTATTACCATATGGCAGAGTGGATCTAAAAAACATCACCTTGGTTTTGACTCATGTATTCTTCCACTTTAAATCATTAATATCTTATCCATTAGGTTACTCGAATCATATTCTTATTCATGATGAGTATAGGCCCCCACTATTCTTAATCCAGTGGAATGGGCCGAATCACATCTTAGGGACAATATACCTGATCCATTATTATCATCTGGTGGAACAGATCCATAAAAGCACCTTCTTAGGGCAAAACGCTCTTGAGCCACTATTATCATCCGGTAGAACGGATATGAAAACATCACTTTTTCTTGACTCACATGATCTTTCACTTTAAATGTTTAATTTCTAATTCATGATTGATTTATAGCTATACATCACATTAAAGTAGGTAAGCACATCACGCAGGTTATAAGGTCATTCTAAGGTTAGAGAATTAGGATAAGGTAGAAATTTTTATTTTCTGATACTAGAATTAAGTTATGATATTAATTAC
Source organism: Tamarix chinensis (assembly GCA_030549775.1). Taxonomy (NCBI): domain Eukaryota; kingdom Viridiplantae; phylum Streptophyta; class Magnoliopsida; order Caryophyllales; family Tamaricaceae; genus Tamarix; species Tamarix chinensis. The sequence continues at coordinate 99,644,724 of CM060174.1, forward strand.
TCAGGATTAGGGTTAGCTAAAAATTTGGGATATTACACTAGTCGAGTGGTTTCGACTTGAATAGACCATTTAGTTTTAAATCACTTTTGAAGAGTTTAAAAATCAAGATCTATCATGAATTCTTATGAAATGATTTTAGATCAGTTGCTTAAATTTTTTTTAAAGAGTTTTTATCAAATTATGAACTTGTTCAACTTAACTCTTTACATGGAACCTAAGACTTTAGAGATATGATCCTTAACTGTAACACCCCCAAATTTACTACTGAAAAATTTGGTTAAATTTTAAAGAAGTTTAGCGGAAGCAAGCAAATAAAACTATAAATTCGGGGGTATTACCGCCACCCTTAGTACTAGATCGATTCACAACTATCGACCCGATACTAAGTGCTAAGGCTAAAATAATAGAACCAAAACAAATCATTAGTAAGGCATAAGTGATAAGGAAATTAGAGTACGAAATTCAAGAGTTACGTTCGAAAGTACAATTTAAAATTCCAAATGTCAGAGGAATTAAAATGACGGAAGGATAAGGTACGATAAAACCCTTGGAAATTTAAATACAACACTTGTAACTTTCAAAGACGAATACGATTAAACAAAAAAAATTCCGAAGGGTAAATATCCGGACCACTTACTCACTCAAGTAAAGCCTTCCACCCCAATTTAGTAACCGATCAAAACCTGCATCAAAGGTCTGCTCCCCACCGTCGGTGGATCATCACAGGACCCATTCAACCAGTGTAGTATCAGTACGGGTCCAATACTGAGTAAGTCCCACTACCCTATCTTATAGGAGAGACGTAACTATAGCATCGAGTTCATATTATGATACAATACATTGATATAATATCATACGTACTCACAACCCTCAGCATGAATCTAGCCATACTCCTATAGTAACATATGAGACATATGTAACATCCCATTTAAACATATAAGCGTGGTATATCCGAAATATAAAGTGGCTCATGCGCCTCAAGTAGGAATAATCCATATTATTGGAAACTCAATGCGTGACATACTCACGTAAGCAGCATGTAGTAATACAGATAATAAAAGCTGACCGTAGTCCAATTAGACTTATTTCCTTTGAGTCTTTATTAAAAGTAGTCATTTCACACCATAGTCTTTATTAATCCACGTGAGTGCGGGAACCCCACTATTATAGCCGGTGGACCGGAATATATAAACTCAGGGCAGAACGCTCCTGACCACTATTATTTGCCGGTGGACCGGTCTCCATGGCAGAACGCTCCTGGCCACTATTATTTGCCGGTGGACCGGTCTGGCCCCGACTCACATGGTGTTCCACTGTAAGTATTTAGTATCTTTCCTATGTCTTATAAGTTTTACGTTTGGTTTGCTGAGCACAGAAACCCCCACTATTATAGTCGGTGGGCTGGAAATCATACAGGGCAAAACGCTCCTGACCACTATTGTTCGCCGGTGGCACGGTCTCCAGGGCACCCCGGCTCCTGGCCACTATTATTTGCCGGTGGACCGGTCTGGGCCCGGCTCAGCATCTTCCTCTTTAAGTAACTAGTATCTTAACGTATCTTATTTGAAATTGTTTTACCCTTGACATGCATGGCTGACTATATCCACACTTATCCTCCCAGGAGGGCCCGTCCCATATCTTGGAACTCGTGCACCCCTTATCACACCTCGATATCCATTTTCCCCTCTATACTTACACATAATAAAAACCAACTCCTAGAGTATGAATTAAGGCACAACACCTCGTGACATCAGACTCCACCCGCTATTAGCCTCTAGGGTTTCCCTTGAAACCCTAATTGGACCTATGTGGTCCAACCTCCTCTTACTTCACTACCATTAATTCATCTATCCTCAACACCTCATCTCGTTCAGGTCCAATCCCCAAATCATATCGTTTTACCCATCGATTCGACCTGTGACCCTAAAACTCTAGTTGGCCACTTCAACTCTAGTACCTTTCTTTTCCCACAAGTAACCTCTCCTTTTCACCCAATGTTTCTTCTCCCTCAAAACTCCCATAATCATCCCTTATAACATAAACTCTCACTCTCAACCCGCACCTTACTCGCCCTTAATCATTTTTCTTTCACTTTTTTTTCAGATTACTAATTCTTCCCAAAACCCTAATCGGGTCCCTTATATGACCCTACGTACTATATTTCACCTCAAGTTTCCAGACTCTCAAACAGACCTTCCACTATCTTCCTCACGTCCCACGGTAACTTTTCATACGTAAGGTTCGCCCCCATGCGGACCTTAACCTTCCCATGCAAACCCTATCATTTCCACCATGCCAACTCTATCATTTCCATGAAAACCCTAGTTTCCCCCATGCAACCTTATTTTATTCCCACTCTTCTATTTATTTGATTCCCCCTTTTCCTCATCATTTCACAAATTATGAATTCCTTAGGTCGTCCATACCTATGTTAACCGACGTACTTCCCTTTGGTTATCTTAATTGCTTATTTTTCTTTTTCAGGTCCCCACTTCACAACACTTCCTCACATAACCTAGCATGCATGCCGTAGGGGTCACATCACATCACATCATATTTGTACCATACCATATTAGTACACACAGACGAGAGCACGAGAACGTACCTCGGTTCCATGCTGCGCTACATAAATACACAGATAACATACAGGTTATAGCATACAACCGCACAAAGCATACAAGACAGGTAAAACATGCAATACACACAGGCGGCCTTAGTTACGTCCTTACCTAAATCGGCGCCGGACTTGGAGCACGCTCCTACGCCTCCTGGGGGCTTTGACTCGGTTCACCTATAAGAGGGAAATGCTAAGGGTCAATCTCCCTCTACTCGAATTACCATAATTTTCCTACCTTACCCCTATCATGGCCTAATACTAAGGCTAATATTAATAATAGGGGTTGATAAATAAAGGGTAGGGTTATTACTATTCTCACGATAGTTTGAACAGATTATTACTGATTAAAGTAGGTTTTAGCAAAAATCCAGAGTATTAAGGTGAGGGTTTCAATATTATTAATAATAATTACTAATAATACTAACAATAATAAGAATACTACTAATAATAATAGTACTCATAATAAGAATAATAATGGCTATAATGATAATAATGATGATAATAATAATTGAAATCATAGTAGCATTAGTGATAGTAATATTACCGATAATAATAAAATACTAACACAACCATAATCATTCTGATGATAATATCAATAATGACGATAATAATAATAATAATAGTAGAAGTAGTAATAGTAATGAAAATAATAATAATAATAATAATAATAATAATAATAATAATAATAATAATAATAATAATAATAATAATAATAATAAGAACAACAACAACAACAACAACAACAACAACAACAACAACAACAACAACAACAATAATAATAATAATAATAATACAATTGATAGTAAGAATACTAGAAATAATACTAATAGAAATAATAGAAATAATAATAATAGTTAGAAAGATAAACATCATGACACTAGTATTAACCATAGTAGTAATAATAGTAATGATAGCGATAATGATAGTAATAATAATAACGATAATAACAATAACAATAATAATAATTACAATAATAATAATAATAATACAATAGTTGTGGCATTACTAAGCATAACAAAATACTAAGGTAATAATATTAAGTTATAATGTTAAGGATAATAACGATGGTAATAATCGATAAAATAATAAATGCATTAAATACAACAACAACAACAACAAAATAATAAAAAGATAATAATAATAATAATAATAATAATAATAATAATAATAATAATAATAATAATAATAATAATAATAATATTAGAGGTACTAAGGATGTTAGTCATAGTTAAAGTAACACATGTGATAATGATAATAATAATAATAATAATAATAATAATAATAATAATAATGATAATAGTAATAATAATAGTAATAAAAATAATAATAGTAATAAATGACAATAATAATTATAATAACAATAAGAATAATAAGAGTAATAATAATAACGATAATAATAATAATAATAGTAATCATAATAGTAGTGCTAATAATAATAAGGATAATAATAGTAATACTAGCAATATTAACAATAATAATAACTTAATAGGGTCTTGTATTGCTTAATACCATTAATTAGAAGTTCTTAGGGGAAATGTTAGGGCCTGTTAATAATAATAATAATAATAATGGTAGTATTAATAGTAATTATAGTGATAGTATTAATAATAATTAGGTTAATGATAATTATAATGACATTAACAATAATAGTTAATAATAATATTAAAATTTATTAACCACTTCTATTATTCCAAGTCTAGGGTTTTAGGGAGTTGGACCACCTGGCTGGGGAGAGTGGCACCGGCGGTGGCGGCGGAGGAGGAAGAAGAATTTTGGGAAAGGTGGCTATGGAGGCTAAGGGGGGAGAAACTAGGGGAAAGTGGAAGTGTAGGGTGGTAGAGCAGGAAGTCCTGGTGGTTTTGGGGGGTGGTGAAGGTGCTGCAAGTGGCGGCACAGCCGGCAGCGGCGACGCGAAGGCGGCGCAGGGCTGGAAGGGGTCGATTTGGGGAGGGGTTTTCACACGGCCGGGGCGGCACATGCGGCGCGAGGCAGGGAAGCTAAGGGGGTTGGTTGTGTAGAGGGGGGTGCAGGGAAGATGTTGGTGGCACGGGCAGGCGGCAACGGTGGCCGAAGGCGGAGGAAAGGGCGGTTGAAGGTGGGGCGGCGTGCGTTGGAACTTTCTCTGGGTTCCAGATTTGCGAACCCGATTAAGGTGGTGGTGAGGGCTATTTATAGGCCAAATTGAACGGAAAACGACAAGCTTCGAGGGGGAGGTTAGGGGTTAGGGTTAGGGTAGGTCGTCCGGCGTAGTTGGCCGGCGTATGGTCTGAAAATTTTCAGACCATGATTTTCTGGGAAAAGGGGGGATTTTCGTGCGGGAGAAGGGATGTGCCGTGTGGTCACATCCATAGGGAAGTCAACGGGGAGAAGAGGGCGACATGACCGGAGCTGGAGCTGTCGTTGCAGGCTTTTCTTGCTCCGACGGAGTTTCGTGTTGCAAGCGGCGAAAGACGACGTCGCGAGGAAGAAGAAGAAGAAGAAAGGGGGGGCTGGACCGGCGGTCCAGGGGAAAGGAAAAAATGGAAGGGGGAACCGGCCGGGCGGCGGCAGTTATTTCCCCCATTAATGAAACGCGGCGTTTTGGATGAGTTTTGGGAAAAACGCGACGTCCGCGTCGGTCTGGCAACGGTTAATTTTTTTCCTTATCACGACGCGGTGTTTTAGCGACTTTAGCGTCGAAACGCGGCGTTTTGTCTCACGGGCGGCTGGGTCGCTGGGCCGCGGGCGAGAAGAAGGAAGGAGGGTGGCGTTGGGCCGGTCGAGGCCCAACTTCGGCGGGGAGGGTAGGAAAAAGGAAAAAGAAGGAAAAGAAAAAGGGAAAAAGGAAAAGGAAGGCTTTATTTAGGGTTTTGGATTTTGCATAAATTATTTAGAATATTTTTGGGCTATTTAGAATAATAATATTTATAAAATATTAAATAAATTCCTTTTTTTATTAGTTTAGACTATTTTAGATAAATTTCCTTAACCTCCATACTAATTAGGAAAAATACCCAAATTTTCTTCCAATTAAATTATTTATAAAGTGTATATTAATTGAAGCTATTTTATCCTTCTTATTTTAAATAAAATAATTTACTTAATTAATTTCTAAAATAAAACCCTTAATTATCTTAAAATACCAAAAGTCCTCCTACTTAGAACACTTATAAATTCCTTCTTGATTTATCCTAATTAATTCCCCTTTTCTTTCCAATAAAAGTAGTTTATCTTAAATAAATTTTCGAATAATTCCCTATTCAGCCATGATTTCCTAATTTAGGGTTTTGGGGTATTTCATTAACCTTCAAGACTTGGTTATCTTTTATATGTTGTTCTCTTGTCATTAGAAACTTGACTGCTCTTTTAAATTTGTACATTTAGAGAAATACTTTGAGTTGGTGTGTTTAGATTTCTTTGAAAGTTAATCATAGTACAAGCATAATTAAGTAAACGCATTAGTTCCTAGGATACATTTGTTATTATTAAACCTAGGAAAATGAAATTATTTAACCTATGAGGTCAAAAATTTATTCTATGATATGTGGCTAAATACTTATTGTTAGGGGTGTGATTGAAACATTAGACTATAGTCTGAGATATTAATAATATTTTCTTTATTTTTAATTATCAAGAGAGTTATCATTGACTCTGATTTAATTAATATTATTTATATGTGTGCTTTTGTAAAGTGTGGTTTACATGGTACATGCCTTGTTCTAACTTCCTCATATCGACGGTATGTAGAATTATATACTTGTTAGGTTGCTACATGATAGAGTTTGTGTATATATTGAATCTAGGTTAGATAATCATTTACCTAATAGTTTTTTATTCTAACCGCAGTAGTGGAATGTTTGGATGGAGGGAGAAAATACAACTACACACGCTTAAAGTACTAGTTTTGGTACTTAGATTGACATACTTCTACTTTTTCTTAAGACATTAGATCATGTTAAATATAAGAGCCATTTGTTACTAGTGCACTATTAGAATTCAATATGATTTCATATTGATACTTTGTTTTATTATTAAATTTAAGGAAGTAATATAAGGTGTATAGGCTTACTTTTGGGTTGAAACTTGGTCAATATTTTTCTTGTGACTAATAGGTGATACATAAATTATTTGCTTTATTTTGGCCTATTATAGTGAAGGAAATCGATTCCCTGGCACATTTGTCATCTTTAAATTCATCCATATTTTTTCCTTATTTGATTTGATTTTCTTTTTATTTTTTCTAGTTTAAACTCCTATAATATATTTTTCTTATTATTAGTGATTTGTGAGAGTATAAATTATTATGCAGTATTTTATTTGATTTTAGTTGTGTGCTAGTGATACATTAGGTGATTATTATCAATCCTTAACTTAGAACAATATATTTTTTTACTAATATTATAATTATGCAATAAGAGGATTTAAATTACATGTTACCTATAGTTAGCCCACCTAAGCCTTTTATTTAGCCTTCTTGCTTAAATATTTCAAAATTTAAAGGCAAACTTGTACAGAGGTTCTATAGAAAAAGCAAATTGAATAACCTTTAGTACTTTCATTTAATAGTATAGTAGATTTTTGGTCTAGGGATTATGGAGATCAATCAACTTTTGATGAATGTCTTAACAAATTTTCTGTGAGAGACTTTCATAAACATCTTATCAACATTGATAAATCTAAAAACCATATTTCTAAATTGTCATAGCTTTTTATAGTTTCCAAAATATTAGATAGGAAGTTCCAACATGCATACCAATGTAACGGAGGTTTTGGACCCAACAAATTTAAAAGTCCAATGATGAATGAAATAGTATTGAAAAATCTTATTAGATCGTTCAATTGATAAGAAAATAACTTATCCATAGATCAATAATTTTAAAGGGCCTCATTAATAGTTTCATGCATAATCGTATCGAATATTTTTGTCCAAAATTTTGACAATGAGACAATGATGAAAGGGATGATAAGTTCCCCATTATCATATGCAAACTTGTTGTGTTGTTACATTTACAAGAATAGGGTCATTGAAGCAATCATCCTAGATGTATTTATCAATGTTAACCCAATATTCTCTATCCTTTTCAAAGTAAAATACCTTTATAGGGAGGCCAAGCAAGTTGTCCCCAAATAGAGTAATTGGTCCAAACAACATGTTAAAGACAAGCTAGTGAAGGAGTAGTTTCTGTAGCATCTTGCTACATCTACTAGGTCATATTTAGGAATGGGAACGAGGTAACCCCATCCCTATCCCCAAACCCAAAATTAGTAAATTCTTAAACCGCCTTAATCCCTAAAAATTTCTAAATGAAGTTTTCCCACGTCGATCCCCACAAGGAGTTTATCCCTGCACCCCTCCAATCTATGCTCAAAATTCTCATCCTTGATCCCCAGTCACCGAACTTCATCTCCAAAACCCAATTCCCATACTCACCTTATACTGTTGCTAAATTTAACTATAAAAAATGAATTGGAGGATTAACACCAAACATACAAGAATACAAATATATGACTAATTATTATTTAAAAAAAAGGCTAATTGAGCATATTTTTATCAATATAACTCTAGTAGAGTATACGAGTGCAAAAGAGAGAATTGAGGAGAATAGTATTCATATTTCTTAATGAATGTCTAATAAAATTCCATCCATAAGAATAAGTTAACAACCAACATTTTTTCTAGACTAAAAGTAGGTAAAAAATGTGCCAACAAAATCAATACAAGGAGAAAGCAACTAGTAGTAGTAAGGGATTCAACACTCAACAACAATGCTTAGGTCAAAATAATAAGAGTAATTACGCCAATTGCACATATTCAGGAATCAGGGTTTGTTGGTTTATCCTTTCTCCATAAAACACAATACTACATATAATATTAACATAAATGTTCTGAAAAGATAAAGCTGCACATAAATATTAGAGATTTGTAATAACTTAGGTTAATGGATAACTGGATTTGGATAGGATGATATGAAAATGAGTGTGAGGAAGTTGGATAAGACAACACATGAATTAGTAAATGACTAAGCTCTTAAAGATGTTGCCTACCAATGTTGTGCTCGGTGTGTCACCTACCAACATAAGAGGGGTCTTCTATTATGTCAAAGTTGAATGAAGCCAAAAGGGGGACTAGGAGCAGTGGTACGGAGGGAGAGAGATGAAATAAGTTAATAACGGGTAATGGCATAATGGGTTTATCTCAATTGGGCATGGATCATATGGTATGTATTAACCCCACTATATATATATATATATATGCTATTAGAGATGGGGACCCTAAACCTTAATATGAAAATTTTCTCTAATTAATAATGGAAAGGTGCTCAATTTTCTTATTATTCTAATTGAAACATCAATGTAAACAAATATAGCAAAGGATTGGATTGGGTGAGGGTTTTAGATGCTGAAAATATTAGGATTAGGGGATATCCCTTCACCTTATCACAAAATAATTAATCAATCATGTCTCCAATTAAGCACATTATCTTAAACAAATAGATTTTCATCAATTGACAAAGAAAAGATTAAAAAAATAGATACAATACCCTCTTTATTCAAGAAGTGGAAATCTCCATTCAATTGTTGCATAAGAGTTACAATCATAAGGCTAAAGGGATGAATTGGAATGGAGAATGAGTGAAGATATGATGAACCTTAAAATCCCTCTTCTTAGCCTCCAAAGTTGCACGTAGGTTTTTTCAAAGATTTCTCCTATAAAATGGGTCAAAAAAATCATTATACACATAGTTAGGGGTTTAACACAGGCAAACTGTGATGTACTACTTTTATTTGTTTTATTGGTTATGGTCAACACAACCGTGTCAAATGACATGGTGCGGTCACATCAACTCTCAGTCTATAAGATTTTTGACAACTTCAACCATGTAGAATACTATAACCATGACTTCTTTGCTTGATCTTCGATTGAGATAATTGTTAATGTGTTGGAAAGATAAAAAAAAGATCTACAACTTTCATGTTCAACCATTTTTCAAATTCACATTGAATCATTGTTGAATGTACACATCTTTCTACCCTTGCACACTTTGAGTATCCATTATTATTTCCTTTTTGTTCTAGATGTTGCGTTTTAACTCATTTTAATCCTATTTTCTCCACATAACTATAAAATATGATCAAGAGAAATAAACAAGAATAATTGGACTAAAGTGTACAAATATTATCACTTAATCAAATTAAATATTTACATTAAGCTCCACATGACCACCATAAATTATACATATCAATCATGTATCTTGTTTGAGTATAATTCACCATTTTTGTTTTAATTATTCTTTGATCTATAAAATTAGAGCTCAATATTCTGATTTTATTTATCCAGTGTTATGATTTTGAGTATTCTTGTGTACAAAGCTCTTGCTTGTTCGAGACTTGCCTAGATATGTGCACAACCAATCATATTTGAGTTAGGCTCATTTTGATTTCAACTGCTTGAGCTTTAACTTGGCTTCTATAGTTGAAGATTCTTATTGAATCCTAGTTTGTTTGACTATGATCCAAAAAGAGAACCATATTAAATAAGTAATCCTATTAAGATGTCTACAGAGAAGAGAGAGAAAATAAGAAAAACCATGTTCCAAAACAATCTCTTAGGTGTCAAGAATCTAATTCTTAGTAAGTTCTTTAAGGAAATGGGGAGGTGATTGATGCTTATATGCCGCGTAAGATACACAAAAGCTCCCTTACCAATTTTCCTTCATTAGGGTTGAAGAGGAGGAAAATGAAGTTAGAGCCATTAATAGAGATGATGGAAGAAATCTGGGACAACAACATATTTTGGTGTAAATAGTAAGGTTTATTAGTCCTAAACGTGATATAATGTTTTGACTAGGTAAGAGATCTAAAAACATCAAAAAAAGGAAGGATGTGGCAATAGATGAGGGTGATGATAGATAGAGAAAGATAGCATTTAGAACAACTATAGAGAGACCTTGAACCTACCAAAAAGAAGCACAGTGGGAACTCGAAAATCATTTACCTCCCCAAGAATGACGGAAAAAAAATCATGCATAATGTGTTATTGAGGTACGGGCTGGATAAGATTAGTGGGAGGTTGTAACACCCCCAAATTTACTACTGAAAAATTTCGTTTAAATCCAGAGGTTTAGCGGAAGCAGAAGAATTAAAACCGTAAACTTGAGGGTATTACCGCCACACTTAGTACCAGACCGGTTCACTCCTACCGTTCTGATACTAAGTGCTAAGGCTAAACTAAACAATCATTAAGTAAGAATCATCAAAACATAAGTACGTAGTTAACATAGGTCATTCACGAAAACACGAGTCAACAATAGTTAGAATATTGTTTAGGAATACAACTTAAGAGTACGGTTTCAAAACAAGAAGCGTAGTACGAAATATCGCTAAATAAAATAGATCCCAAGGGACCAATATCCGGATTGCCTACTCACTCAAGCCAAGCCTTCCACCCCACAATTAGTAACCGATCAAACCTGCATAGGAGGTCTGCTCCCCACCATCGGTGGATCATCACAGGACCCATTCAATCAAGGTAGTATCAGTACGGGTCCAATACTGAGTAAGGGCGCAGGTGCACTAAGGCCAACCATACAATCATACCACATAGCATACATAGCACAATCATATAGACAACATGCGATAACCCGCAAGATAAGGCCTGAATACTTTTCTGTGACTTATTCTTATTTCTCATTAATAATACGTTCATTCCACACATTTTCTTTAATAGTCCATGTGAGTGCGGGAACCCCACTATTATAGCCGGTGGAACGGTCACGAGGGTCATGCCCTGCCACTATTATAGCCGGTGGACCGATCATGAGGGTAACATACCCTGCCACTATTATTTGCCGGTGGACCGATCATGAGGGTAACATACCCTGCCACTATTATAGCCGGTGGACCGGTCTGGGTCCGGCTCAACATACCCTGCCACGAGGGTAACATACCCTGCCACTATTATAGCCGGTGGACCGATCATGAGGGTAACATACCCTGCCACGAGGGTAACATACCCTGCCACTATTATAGCTGGTCTAGGTCCGGCTCAACATACCCTGCCACTATTATAGCCGGTCTGGGTCCGGCTCAACATACCCTGTCACTATTATAGCTGGTGGACCGATAATGAGGGTAACATACCCTGCCACGAGGGTAACATACCCTGCCACTATTATAGCCGGTCTGGGGTCCGGCTCAACATACCCTGCCACTATTATAGCCGGTCTGGGTCTGGCTCAACATACCCTGCCACGAGGGTAACATACCTGCCACAAGGGTAACATACCCTGCCACTATTATAGCCGGTGGACCGATCATGAGGGTAACATACCCTGCCACTATTATAGCCGGTGGACCGATCATGAGGGTAACATACCCTGCCACGATTATTTGCCGGTGGACCGGTCTGGGTCCGACTCAACATCTTTCTCTATAAGTGGTTAGTGTCTTAACATATCTTATTCAAAAGATCTTCACCATTGATATGCATAAATCATTCTCTTTATGCTTTACACATCACAAACAATAAAATTCCACATTCATAACTACACTTTAATCAATAATACACATGATAACACCAAACAACTCTAAGTAGCCATAACCAACCCTAATTGTCCATACCAAACCGTGGTTAACCACTCTTAACCCTATTTTACCATAACAACCATACTTAGCCATTCCAAACCTTAATTATCCTCAACAAATCGCAATTAGCTACTCCAACCCTACTTAATCACAACGACCCAGAGTTAATCACTCCAAAACCCTAATTATGTCTCCTCCATACCCTTATACTACTCCACGTACTATTCTCCGTCCAAAACAGTTAAACACCCAAATAATGCTTGCATTACCTCCCTTACATCCCAAATCGACCTTTCATACGTAAATTTTTCTCTCACGCAAACGTTACACATCCCATGCAACCTCTCAAACTTTTCACACAAACCCTAAATCCCATACAATCATTAACTCCCATGCAAAACCCTAACTCCACCATGCAAACCCTAGTACCACCATACAAACATTAATACCACCACACAAACCACAACACCACCATGCAAACCCTAATACCACCATAAGCCATTAATACAACCATGCAATCATTAATACCACCATACAAACATTAATGCCACCACATAAACCATAACACCACCATGCAAACCCTAATACCACCATAAGCCATTAATACCACCATGCAATCATTAATACCACCATACAAACCCTAATACCACCATACAAACCCTAATATCACCATAAGCCATTAATACCACCATGCAATCATAAATTAAACTCTCCCGTGCAAAATCATAAAAATCATAAATCAGATTCTCCCACACGAACCCTAGAATTCTCATTTTATTCTTTCACTCATGATTCATTAAAATAATTAGATCAACTCACCTCCCTTGCTCAATCTCCTTCCCCATCCTCCTTTCTAATACATCAATTCCCTCACATGCATGTCTTACAGGGTCACGACACATATCATCACATATACATAATACACATGCCATGTAAACATACCACACATATTTCATCTCCATGTCATGCACACGCAACATAATTGATAATGATAAACGTAGGGTACATAGCATGCGAAACACATAATACATGTAGACACACAAGAGGCCTTAGTTACGTCCTTACCTAAGGCGACGCCGGGTTTGGAGCACGCTCCTATAACTCCTTAGGGCTTTGACCGGGGTTACCTATAAAAAGGAAAAATGCTAAGTATTAGTTTCCCTTGCAAGTACCATAAACCCTTATTCTAGTTTAGGATTAGGGTTTTTATTACTAAAAAGGGTATTATACAAAAACTAGGGTTTTTACCTTAGAATTAGTATACTAAATATTAGTAGTCAAAATATATTTATTTTTGATACTTATTGTTACACTTATTTTATTAAACCCATTAGTTCTAATCTTGTAGTAATAGGGTTTATGCTAGCTTTAGAAAAATAGTGTTAGTATTAATAAAATAGTGACACTAATGTCTAGTGATAGGAACCCTAGCATTTTAAGGCCAAGTCTATTAATGGTGTTATATTTGAAATGATAATATTATAAGGTCACAATATTACAAATGAACTATTCCTAAGGGTGATAATGATAATAGTTGTATATTCTTGAATAATAAAAGGGTTCAAATGCTTTTGATTACAACAATAAGGTAGTGATAGTAGTAATAATAGTAATAGCTAATAATAGTGTCATAGTAATGAGGTTAGGGTTAATGTTAAGTGGTATGGTAATAAGGTTCAAGTACTCTTCTTAGTTAATAACCACATGATATTTACTAGCTTGAGTTAAGTAACATGGATAAGAACAAAAGTAGTATTATTATTAACAATAGTGATAAATGTGTTAAGTATAATAACAATAATAATAATAATAATAATAATAAGACTAATAATAATAATAGTAATAATAATAATAACAATAATACAACCAAGTAAGGTTAAGCAATAATAATAATAACCATAGTGAGGATAATAGAAATAATAATAATAATAAAAATGTTAATACTAATAATTATAAAAATTAGACCAAAGTTAAGTATAATACAAGTTAGGGTTTAAAAGGGATGTTAGTAGTAGTAATAAAATAAGAAAATTAATGATGGAGACCATAATAATGATAATAATAATAATAATAATAATAATGATAATAGTAATAGTAATGAAAGAAATAATAATAATAATAGTAATAATAGTATTAATATTGGTAGAAAATAGTAGTAGTTATATAAAAGGGGTATTAGGGTTGGATGAGGGGAGAACCACCTAGGGTCGGTGGTGGTCCGGCGGCGGCGCGTGGCGGCGGCGGCGGTGGAGGTGGAGAAGGGAGGAAAAGATGGAGGTGGTGGTTAGATGGGAGGGGAAAAGGAGGAGTTTGAGGTGGGGAAAGAAACAACAGGTGAAGGTGAGTGGAGTGAGGGTGGTGGTGTGGCAAGGGGGTGGCGGCGCGCGGTGGTTGGCGCGGTGGCCGAGGGTGGTGGAGAGAGGTGGAAGATGAGGGAGGAAGGAGGAGAGGGAGGCAGGGGGAGTTGAAGGCAAGGGAAGGTAGAGGAAGCTTCCCTGGGTGTTTTGGAGGGTGGAGGAGGTGCTGGTGGCGGCTGGGTTGGCGGTGGAATGCGGCGCAAGGGCGGCGAAGGCTAGGGGTGGTGGTTTTCGGGATAGGAAATTTGTACAGCTAGGGCGGCACGTGCAGGGCAAGGCGGAGGGTGGCGGTGGCTTGGTTTTGTCGAGGGAGTTGCAGGGGTGATAATGGTGGGCAGAGGTGGCGGCGGCGGTCTCCGGTGATGGCGGAAAGCCCGTCTTTTTGAGGCGGTGGAGAGGCAGGGTTTCGGGGCAAAAATCGAAAAGGGAGCTGATCGGGGCTGCCAATGGGGGGTATTTATAGGCAATTGGAAGGGGAAAACGATAAGGGGAGAAGGAAGCGTGCGGGGCAGGTGTGCAGGTGGTCGGCCGGTGGCAGGCGGTGCAGGTCCTGCCATGGCAGGTTGGGTCGGGGAAGGGGAGAGGAAAAGGGAAAGAGATGGCACGCGGGAAAGGGAGAGAGGGACTTGGTCGGGGTCGAAAAGAGAAAGAAAACGACAGGGAGAGGGGCAGGTGAGGACGACCGATCGTTGGCTGGTGGCTACCGGCGGAATCGGGGCTGCAAGTCGACGTTGCAGGTCGGGCTGGGAAGAAGAAGACAGGCAGGGTGGACCGGTCGGTCCAGGGGAAGGAAGGAAAAGAAAAAAAGAGGGCGGTTCGGCCGGCTGGGGGCAACGGGCGACGAAGGAGCCTGAGCGGGCCTGGTCGCGCGAGACGGGGGGGAGGGAGGGATCTGAGCTGGTGGGCTGGCCTAGTCGGGGGAGAAAAATGGGGGAAAAGAAAATGAGTAAAGGAGGAAGAAAGAAGAAAAAGAAAAAGAAAAGAGAAAAAGGGAAAAAATGATAAAATGGTTGGGTTGGGGTATTGGTCTTTATTTATTTATATATTTATTTTAGATATTTAATTTTAATAATAAGTATTTTAAGTATAATAATTAAATTCATTTTTAAATTAATTAGACTATTTTGGGTAAATTTCCTTAACTCCCATTTTAATTAGTAAAATGTCCAAAATTTTCTAAATAACTTATTTATTATTTTCTCCTTATTTTCCTCAATTAATTTCCTCTTTATTTAATAAGGTAATTTTTTTTCTTAATTTTTTTTCTAATAAATAATTATTTTGCTATAATTTCTAAATTATGATTTTTGGGGTATTACAGAGGTCCCCACCACCTTATAACTTTTTTTAGGACTGAAGATAAGGAGGCTATGTTGGAATATGATTACTTGTTTGATGCATATGATATCCAACTTGTGTTTTGCTAGGTTTTGGTGCTCTAAAATTATAGAACAACCGAAAATAAGGGAAAGACATGAGGAAGATTAGAATTGATAAAGATAAATTATTGAGTCAACACTTGCAAGAACCTCTTAAGGTATAAAACTATTAAGATAATTCTTGTAAGATTATTCAAATAATCTTCAAACTCATGCACTAGAGAAGGAAGAGGGTTCTCGGTTTTGAGAGGAAATGTGCAGCCAAGGTAAGTTGTCTTCTCATTTCATGCTATCCTAATACTTATAAAAGAAGTGTAAGATTAAATTTTATAACTTAAACAACTAATACATGACTTTAGGGATTAAGAAGGTCGAACGTTACGCCAAACTTTTAGCCAATGTGTTTGGTTATGGGGGGAAGGTTTAGGTAAATTTGTGAATCTCCCATTCTAATACCCTCTTTATTCAAGAATTAGAAATCACTGTTCAATTGTTGCATAAGAGTTACAATCATAAGTGTTAAAGGGATGGATTGGAATGGAGAATGAGTGAAGACATGAAGAACCCTAAAATCCCTCTTCTTAGCCTCCAAATTTATGCTTAGGTTTTTTCAAAGATTTCTCCTATAAAATAGGTCAAAAAATCATTATATGTGTAATTAGGGGGTTGACACAAGCATCCTGTGTTGTACTAACTTTATCTACTTTATTGATTATGTTCAACACAACCGTGTCAAATGACATGGTGGGGGTCACATCATCTCTCAGACTATAAGATTTTTGACAACTTTAACTATGTAGAAAATTATAATCATAACTTCTTTGCTAGATCTTTGATTGAGAAGATTGTTAATGTTTTGGAAAGATAAAAAATATTGACAACTTTCATGTTCAACAAGTTTTCAAATTCATATTGAATCATTGTAGAATGTACACGTCCTTCTGCCCTTTCACACTCTGAGTACTTGTTCTTGCTTTTGTTTTGTTCTAGATGTTGTGTTTTAGCTCATTTTGATCCCATTTTCTCCAAATAATTATAAAATATGATCAAGAGCAATAAACACAAATAATTGGACTAAAGTGTACAAAAATTATTACTTAATCAAAATAAATATTTACATTAAAGCTCCATATGACCAATATAAATCATGCATATCAATCATGTATCTTATTCGAGCTGAATTCACCATTTTTGTTTTGATTATTCATTGATTTATAAAATTAGTGCTCAATTTTCTAATTTTTTTTTGTCTGGTGTTATGAATTAATTTTGAGTATTCTTGTGTACAAAGCTCCTGCTTGTTTGAGACTTGCTTGGACAACATGTTGGATTTGAGTTAGGCTCATTTTATTTTGAATGCTCGAGCCTTAACTTGGCTTCTATAGCTAAAGACTCGTATTAAATCCTGGTTTGTTTGACTATGATCCCAAAAGAGAACCATATTGAAGAATTAATCATATTAAGATGTCTATAGAAAAAAGAGAGCAAATAAAAAATCATGTGGAAAACATTCCGCCAATGGAGATGGCCTCGTCCCATATGTTGATCACATTCTCGGTATCAAGAATATGATTCTTAGGAATTTGTTCAAGGACATGGGGAGGTGATTGATGCTTATGTGTCACATAAGATACACAAAAATTTCCCTTACCAATCTTCCTTTGTTAGGGTTAAAGAGGAGGAAAATGAAATTAGAGCCATTAATAGAGATGATGGAAGAAATCTGGGACAACAACATATTTTGGTGTAAATAGTGAATTTTATTAGGCCTCAACATGATATAATGTTTTGGCTAAGTAAGAGATATGATAACATTAAAAAAGAAAAGGAAGGATGTGGCAATAGATGAGGGTAATGGTAGATAGAGAAAGATGATGTTTACGAAAATTGTAAAGAGAATTTGGACCTACCAAAAAAAAAGCATAGTGGGAACTCAAAAATCATTTGCCTCCTCAAGAATGACAAAAGCAAAAATTCATGCATAATGTGTTATTGAGGTATGGGTCGGGTAGGATTAGTTGGAGGTCCTCACCACCTTATAACTTTTTTTTAAGATTGAGGATAAGGAGGCTATGCTAGAATAGGGTTACTCATATGATGCATATAAGATCCAACTTGGGTCTTGCTAGGTTTTGGTGCTCTAAAATTATAGACCAACCAAAAATAATGGAACGAAATGAGGAAGATTAGAAGTGATAAAGATTAATTATTGGTAACTCCTTAAATCAACACTTGTAAGAACCACTTAAGGTATACAACTATTAAGATAAATCTTGTAAGATCATTTAAATAATCTTCAAACTCATGCATTGGAGAAGGAAGAGGGTTCTCGATTTTGAATAAATGTGCAGCCAAGGTAAGTTTTCTTCTCATTTAATGCTATCCTAATACTTATAGAAAAAGTGTAGGATTAAAGGTTACAACTTAAACAAATAATACATGACCTTAGGGATTAAGAAGGTTGAACGTTATGCCAACCTTTCAGCCCATGTGTTCAGTTATGAGGGGAAGGTTTAGGCAGATTTTTGAATCTCCCATTCCAATACAATCACACAATACAATTCATAACAACCATATTACACAAAAGAAAATAGACAAGTATACCTTTTAACTTTGTAAGTGATAAAAAGAAGTAAGGAATGTCTTTTAGCCTTCCTTGTTCTTTCCTAAATTTGCATTGTTCTTCCCATGTGCTGAAAGTGACTTGTTATCCAAATGAAAGGGACTTGTGGCTAAATTGTGTGGCTTCCAAGGGGGACTTGATAGAGCTGAATTTTTAAGGGGTTCTTAAGATTAAAATATTAACAGAAATATAGTTTTAAAAATGGATGGAAAGGCTTGAACAATACATGGCTTTGGGTGCCCTTTTTTGGTTGGGTTTTGGAGGAAAAAAGAAGAAGGCTTTTGCATGGCTTGTATGGCTAGGTTTTGATAGTCACTTAATTTGTCTAAGTGAGGATTTTTTGGTTCTCAAACTGGAAAAAAGTAATGACTAGAATATTGTAATACCCCAATTTGAGCGGAGTATTATAAGGATTGATCTAGCTACTTATATCAATATGGTATACCATCATTTTAGTTATTTCATCCTAAAGAACTTTATAGTTAAGCGTGATGGCCGTGGAGTAATTTTTAGGATGGATGACCCTCCTGGGAAGTTTTAGAATTTTTAAAAAATTTCTCGGGAAGTGTGTGAGTGAGGACAAAGCACGCTGAAAGGGCTCGTATTGATATGTGGGGCTAGCTGATCAATCCAAAAATGCTCCAAGGTAGCCCCGTGTGGTCGTATCGACCGGGGGTGTTACAATTATGATCATCGATTGAGGATGCTCCTACATCATCATGGCTTTAATAGTGGTATATGAATATTAAGGGTGGGTTAGATTCATGTAATGCTAGATGGAAAGAAACATGGGTAATAGTTATGGCTGTTCCTTAAATTTTTTTAAAATGTATTATATGTTCTATATTATAGGATGCTTGTGGGAAACTATTACTTAATTGTACAATAATGGAGTTCTAGCTGTACCCTTTGATAATTGTAAAATATGTCTCCTCACTCCATATATAAGATGGATAGAGAAGGAAAATTAATTTCTTATGAGGGAGGAAGGATACAATGGTTATATGATGGAGGAAAGCACGTTGGTTATCTAGAGGGCTGGAACCCCCAAACCTCTATGGAAAAAATAGCTTCCTTAAGGAAGGTAACTCTTGTTGTGATGAAGATGGAGAGGTAGAGGATGTTCACCTAACACGCACCTTATCAATGAACAATTGTAATGGTGAAAATATGAAAGAGTGTAGTGTGGAAGCATAAAAATAAGGACTTTCAATATCCATTGGGCTCACGATCCTCATTGATATTTCTCTTATGGAGGAATCTCAATTAGGGGATGCAGAGCCTCAAAAGCATAATGCTCCACTACTAGAGGAATAATTTACCAAGTAAAAAGGTGGTAGGGACTTATAAGGAGTTAACACTTAACTCTAGCCCATAATGTTGGGAGAAGATAGTGTGGGAAGGGGAATACAAAAGAAATATGTAAGTGGTGCTCCAGTAGGCTTGAATAAAGACTCAAACAAAAAAGATAGGGTCTTGGTAGGGTGTAATCCAAGCACTAATGGGTTGTTGTCCAATTCAATATAAAGACCCTCAATCCCTCTTGGATTTGAAGATCATGCCCCACCACAGGTGAAAGAGACTCATGAAGAAAGGAAAAGAAATGTAGAATTAAGATGAAATATAAACAAAGAAGAACAATGAAAAATGAATAGAAATTTGTGGAAGTAGAGTAATGCTAGGACCCCATGATTGACAAAGTACTTCAAGTGGTAGGCAAATTAGGGATTCAATTAGAAATTTCTAATGCCAAGGTATAGGATTAGGTACAAATGTTAATGGAGGAAGAAGAGTTGTAGTGGTTAGATTCCCAACACATCTAATCTAGGGCTCATAGGAGTTTATGATTAACTAGAATAATGAAAATACCTTCTTGGAACGCAAGTGGATGGTGATATAGCTACGAGCTAAAAATTGACAAGAGAATATCATAAATTCAACAAATTATTTTATGTGTTTTGATAACTAAATAATATAGTGCAGCGAGCTATATCAATATTATATGGAGGGATGATGGCATGAGATGGGTGACATGCTTGTTTTAGCAAGTTTAAAGTTTGTTTGACTGAAGTGTTGAACATCAATAAGCTCATCTTGATTGTGTTGTATATAATGTATGAAGAGGGTTGTCTAAGTATAAGTTACTTTCGACATGAGGATCTTATTTCATTTAGGGAAAAAGCATTGCGGAGCTAGTGGTGATTGTTGCTGCTACAGTTATAGAGGATCAAATGTCGTGCCAAATTAGTTGATGGGAGAGGAGTTGCTTCCTCCTTTAAAATTTGGAGTTTGTGAGATGTTGATGCACATTTAGTTAGTTATTTTTTTTAAGCCATTTGGGCTAAATTTATATATATTCTTTTAAATTTGAGGTAATTAGTTTGTGTAATTTTTCCTTCCTATTTTTGTTGGGTTTTATTCTGTTATCCTATGGTTGTGTAGTCATGTTGAAAGTGTTAAGAATTTTTTTATTTTTCTTTTTTAATTTTATTGGACAACATATAAAAAAGTCTTCATACATCTATATAATGATCGTTTTTTTGTTTAATTTATTAAAAAATGATAATATCATAAAATCTGATCGAGATACTATTATATCATGTAGATCATCAGGTAGAGTCTATAATAAATGAAAGATGACTATATAGTAATATTAAAATAGCTTGACGATAAACGTGCCAGTGCTTCGTGCACGAATTTTTAATAGCTTGACGCCCCAGGGACTTTAAATTCGGACTCTTCCATTACTATTATCATCATTACTCTTATTATTTTTAATAGCTTTACATCATTTTTGTCATTATTAAAAATTGATATGGTACGTTTCAGAAATAAAATAACCATAGCCTAGCTCGACAAATACGTGCACGACTAACGGCGCGTGAATGGCGGGACCTCTATAGGTTCCCGAGCACGCGCCTGATTGGAAAATGTGATACTTTGCGGTTGTAATTATGGATTCCAAAACGTGATTCCATCGGAAGAAGCACTGCAGAACGAAAGCAAAAGATAAGGACCACAAAGACAGAAGGGGGGCATGCAGTGCAGAAAGGCTGGCCGTAGCTTGTGGTCCGTGGGTGGGTGGTGTTATAGGCGGAGATATTTATGGATTAAATATTAGATGATTAAATATTTAATAAATATTTTTAAATAATTAGATGATTAAATATTTAATATTTTTTTTAGATATTTTATGCTTCAAATAATTAGAGCTTTACATTATATTATAAATAATTAGTCAGATATTAAATACTCTATTAAAATAAAATAAAAAAATATTTGAAATTTTTTTTATAAATAATAAATAATAATTTGATTTGTTTTATTCAACTAGCAAATGAAAATAATAATACTATGGAATAAATCTTTAATCAGATTCTTAAATTAAGTATATATAATAAGTTATCATAAAAAATATAAGGCTATATATATAATTTATTAAATTAAATATTATTTATATTTATCGAATTAAATCATTAATTTATATAATTTTTTTATTAACTAAAGCAGTTTATTAAAAAATTAATTACTTTTTTAAAAATCGAATCAATTTTATTAAATATACGATAACCGATTCAGAATCAGTAGGACCTCACTAGGTCTAGGTCTAGGACTAGGACTTGGGAGCGTGTGTCCGGGTCTGCTTTTAACTTTTAACTTCACATAGATAGGACCACAATGACGATGGGAGTACGAAACTTGCCATAGCGAAACGTTTCATCGCACATGGGCAGCACTTTGCCGTGCCGACTTAAAGCATATTCACCTAACATTCTCATTTCTTCAGGCAGGTTCAGACGTTCTACCAAGCGGTAAGTGGCAAATTATGTTATGCTATGACTCCGAGATCACTTTACTAGCTGTATTCTGTATATAAAATAGCAGTTTTTCTTTTTAATTATAAACTTTACCTTTTTATTTATTTAATGTACAAATCTCATTTTTTTCCCCATCCTATAATCTATACTATTATATTTCCTTCAACTTTATTCAAAATTTATTTTTTAGATGACCAAAAATTTGATCCAAACTTAAAATATTACCCTTTACCTAAAATAAAAGTTTTATAATCATTAAAAACTACTCTTCCCGTATCGAAAAAGAAAACATTCTACCATTACATTTTTATATAAAAAAGAATATTATTTTAGAAAAATAAAAGTCTATTTTTACTCATACTTTGTTTAATTTTATATGCATTAAATGCTTTATTATTTTTTAATAAAGAATATTAGTGTAATTTTAAGACTATTTTTATTACTTTATTAAAAAGTGTGTAAAATAATAGAATGACTTTCTTTTTTATACAGAAGGAATATCGAATTTTAAATTAAACTTCGTAATTAATGACAATTAGTTGATAGTGAAATTCAATGGCTGCAATAAGCATAATTTTTACACTATACTAATTAATTCAAATTGATGGAATAGTAAACGAAAAATCTAATGAAATCTTTTGTACGAAGAATAAACTTAAACATCATTCATGGACTATTTGTAGTTGTTTAGTCGACCGAGTTTGTTTACAAAAGAACTAATAACTATTGGTTCACATGACTACAATCGGAGATGATCATCCTTTTTTTTTTGTATATGCAAGTAATTCATATAATTATTGTTAATATAATTATATGATAGTAATTATAATAATTGAAATGATAATTGAACAAAGATATAACATAAGATGACGATCATCATCAATAAAGATAATCACCGCTCTTTAATAGTATAACTGCCAACTTTACTTAAGATAATCACCAAGTTAATTATAGGATACTTACCATTACCACTATAGATGATTACCGTTCTATTAATAATAATCACCAAGCTATTCTATACTGATCACCATTTTATCATTATTATTACTCAAAATATATTTATAATTGTAATTATAATATATATATAATAACTATCATCATCATCATCATCATCATTCTATGATAGGATAATTGTACAAGTTGACTACAATAATCACATACAACTCTATTATATATATATATATTCACTACTATAAAGACACAATTTATATACCGCATATATGTTTTTAGTTGAAAACTTATACCTTGTAAGTATTTTACACCATGAAAGGCATTAAAGGTTAATTATGTTTTATTATATTTGAAGGTTTTGTTATGTAATAAAGCACCAAAACATATAAATATTATCATAACTAGCTTGCCGTATAAAGTTAGAATATGATGATTATTTCTTATTTTAATAATGATTATATTTTATTTTAATGATGCTTATGTTTCTTAACATGAATATTAAGCTAGAAAAACATAATATAGATAATAGAAAAAGTAAACAATATATAGTAAATTGTGATTATGTCTTATTTACATGATGGTTATGTCCTATTTATATGGTGGTTATATCATATATCCATATTAATTATATCTTATATACATAGTGATTATGTTCAGCTTTCTATTTTGTCCACCAAAAATTCCTAACTATGTGCTCCTGGTTTATGATATACCAGTTAGAGGCAAGCGCGGTTGTTGAGGTCTTTTTTCTTCTTCTTGTTCAGCCCTATACAAATCTGGGCTATGGTACGGATTAGGCCATTGGGCCTGTGGTCGGTGGTGCGGTTTCAGCGTCGGAGGCCATGAGACCGGGATATGTTTCTTCCCATGCGGAAACAAAAGATTGAATTTTCGTATGATTTTTTTGGCACGAATTTCATATGAATTTAATACCTATTCAGGGCATGAATACGTGTCCTTTTCTTAATTAAAAAGTTTTAATATTGTTTTATCGAAAAGGCATAAACATTATACTGTGTGATAAAAGAATTATGGTTTGTTTAAAAAATTAACGTTCTATTCAATGCAAAGTTTGATAGTTTGCTAAAAGTTAATACATACATACATATATATATATATATATATATATATTAATTTATGTTAAAAGTGTGATATACTTAATTGTTGGCATAGTTAAAAATATGTAAATGATATTAAAACATAACCATTTAGTATTAAAAAAAATGATGGGAAACAAGCTTAAAATTGGTCCTAAGCTTGTTGAGATAGTGTTTCAGTAGCCAGGTTACTCATTTTACACTTTTAAATTAGCTAGAATTAAAAGATTTATTTATTGACTCAATAATTAAGTTAAAAACTAGTTGAAACTATCTAAACACATCATTACAAAAGAAAACTATGTTTCTGTTGGAGCTATAACAATCATTAGCGAACATGCTCAAGCTCCACTTGATAGACTTGATCAAATTCGGCTTCTTTAAGACAAACCAACCTCAAGATTTAATTTTGGTTATGAGCCTCATAATTTGATTAGCTAACGACCCATTTAATTAATTTTGTACCAAACTTGCTACATTTTATGGACAATTTCTATTAATTTTTGCATATTACTTTAACAATTATCTAACTCTTATATCTCATTCTATATCCAAATAAATCTTATCAAGTTTTGAGTTCGTATTTAAGTCAACTAAGTTGAACTAAATTCATCAATATAAATTTGAATTTGAACCCTGATCTTAATCAATTCAACTTAAACTTAGACTGGATATTAAATAAGTCCAAAATACATGCCTAAATGAAAGAACAATATCATATGTTTACAAGATTATTGAATTGCAAAAAATGAAGGAAAAATATTACCAAAAAGAAACCCTCGAAAGAGGATTTGTAATTAGCATCTACCACTATCAATTATTAGGATCATTATGGTATTGGGACACTTAATTTACAATTACAAGTAATAGAAAATGAAAATTTATAGAAAGGATATAGCAAAAATATTACAACAACTCTATAGACTAAAGAGATTAGAACTAAAGATGCATCTCTCCTAGAATAGGGAAAAAATATACATACTTAAGGAAAGACTATATAGTAGGAGAAACTTAAATCTCTCTCTCTCTCTCTCTCTCTCTCTATTTTCCTTTTTATAATGGGATGATTTATAATGGTTGTGCATACCCCTTTTGAAATAAAATTTAGCTAGCAATATTTGGATAATGCTTATCTAAAAAGTGACTAAGAGACAAGATTTAATTTTTAGTCCAATTATAGACTAACAAATAAAGTGGCATGTATCAGCATACCACTGGATTTACCACAAATATCTCCCACTTAAATCCACTTGTTTCCATGCTACTTACTTATTTTCTAGGCCTATGGAAGATCGACACTAAATAAACTTGTATTTGTTAATAGGTTTTGTTAACATATCTACTAGTTGTATTTTGTATGGATTTTTGGGAAAATTTATACTTTCATCATTTTCCTTCTCACTAAAAAATGATACTGAACTCGTATATGCTTGGCATTCAAGTGAAATGATGGATTATTTGTTAAATAAACAATGATATCACTATTACAAAATAGAGGAAACTTCACTTGTTTGTATTCAAGCTCTTTCATCAACATTTGTAACCAAGAGGACTCCTTTCTAGCATAAGAAGCTACAATGTATTCTACTTTTGTTGTCAAAGTAGTTGTTGATTGACTGTGGTTTTGAAACCCAACTTATAGCTCCTCTAGCTAGAGTAAACACATAAGCTATGATGGACTTACTTTTATCAAGATCACTTGTAAAATTCGAATCAACAAAACCTCTTATAGAAAAATTTAACACTATAGAACATAATACAACATTTGAGGTACCATTGATATATCTTAGGAATTTCTTTACGGCATTCTAATGCTTTCAATCATGATTTATCTTCTATCAACTAACTATTTCAATTACTTGTGCAATATTTGGCCTTGTTCAAACCATGAAGAACATTAAAACACCCACTAGTGATGCATACAATACTTTAGACATTTCCCCCTCTCTACTTCATTGCTAAGACTCATACTTGATTGAGCAAAAATATTTATTTTTCACATCTCATTGCTCCAAGTGTAAGTAATACGTAAAAAAACATTTCCAAAACTACTTGAACTATCATAATTCAAACAATAAGAGAATACATCTTATTGAAGTCATATCCTTCTATTGAAGGAAATCTTTCACTACTAATTGAGCACAATATAACTCTGCTTGAACATTGATATCTCATTTGATCCTATATATCCAATTGATATTGATGGACCTCGTTCCTTGTGGTAATGAAACAAGGCCGCATGTCTTATTTTTATAAAGTGCTTCAAGTAATGCCTACATTGTAGTTACCCAAAGAGAAGTTTCTTGGATTTTATTAGCTTCCTGAAAAGTCAATGGTTCTCTATCTTTTATAAGTAGACACTCCATAATATATTCTAAGTGCTAAGTTTCTTATCTCCTCTCATGAGTTGACCATCAAACTTATAGAGTTGAAATCTCATCTTGAACTTGTTCTTTATGTTCATATGCTTCTTTAGAAGAATTTGAAACTTTATATTACGATCATTCTTCAACTTGGAATGTAGTTTTTTCTACCTTTTTATTGTCTCTTGCGCTTTAACTTCAGTAAATATCACATTTATACTAATTATCACCTTTTGGGAAGTGGGATCCCATATGCAGTACCCTTTAACTCCATCAGAGAGCCTAAGAAAAATACATTTTTTTAGTTTTTATATCAAGCTTTGATATTTCCTAGGCATTTTACATGAAATATATTAGACTTGCAGATATATGTAAGTAAGGATAATCAACTAGCTCACATGTTTTGATTGATCACAAAACAAGTGATCTTGAATAATTTAGCCCAAAATGACTCGGCCAATCTCATAGTTCTAAACATTACTCTTGTTTGTTTATAACAAGGTTCTATTCATCCATTATGTTACTTCATTTTTTTATGATGGGTGCACCATTATAAACAACCTCTTGATACCTTCTTGATGATAACATTTGTCAAAATCATCACTAGTGTATCGTCTGCTGTTGTTTGTCCTCAAATAATTAATCTTTTACTTAGATTCAATCCATGCTTGCGCTTTAAATTCCTTGAAACTTCAAACACATATGCCTTCCTATTGATTAGACACACCTAGAATATTCATTAATGAAAGATATAAAGTACATTACACCTCCTAAGGACATAACTGGTTCTTGTATAACATTAGAGTGGATCAACTTGAAATAACTTTGCTTCCAGCAGTAAAACTATTGAACATATAAAATGGAAAATATAACTTTTAAATATAGGAATAAGATTTTGTTTAGATAGAATCTATAGATCCCATTTTAACTTGTGTCCTAGCTCATTGTGCCACATTATTGTTAGTTATTCTGTAGAACTTACAAATGCAATAGTTACTTCTCCTTCATGCAGTATTTCATTACTACAAGTGTACCCTTAACTATTGTCACAATCCTATCTTAAATATGGGTTTTGTATTCGTTATTATCCAAATTTCCTAGAGATAAAAGATTTATGTCAAGGCCTTTCACATTTATCTCCTAAATGATGGAAATAGTACCATTAAATATATTTAGTTTGCAAGCATCACTAGTAGCAATTTCCAAGACATGATTGTATTCTATGAACATAAATCCTCAAGAGAAGTTTCATTTTTATATAACCACTCTCTCAGTGAGGTTATATTCCATGTATCTCTTAAATCCATCGGCTAGACAAAGTGATCTATGTTTTGGCTTTGGTATTTAATGTTGCCTCATTCTCACAGTATAAATTTTTACCATTATCTAAGGTACTTACTATACAATTATAATATTCCAAAATTTCCTCACACTATATTCTAGGTAATTAGCCTATTAATTCCACCCTAAAACCTTAATCCTTACCCACTCAACCCTTAAACATTTCTTTTCCTTTTTCTTTTAATTTCTTCTTTCACCTCACCACTCACCTTTCTCACTTGAACCCTCTTTACCCAACTGATTATGCTTATTTTTTTTTTTGTGAATAAAAAAAAATCCTACCTAAGCCTAACCCTTCACTCCACCTCTACTATCCTTTCAAGTATGAAACATTCCATTCCCATTCCTCTATTTTTTAGGCCTAATTGCACCTTATCAAGCTCTATTTCATCCTTTCTCCATTTCGCACAACAAACCTCTATACCTTCCCATCGTCTCCCTTTATACATTTATCCAACCCTAAAATCAATACTTCTTCTTTATTTTATCTAAAATCCCTCATTTACCAAGTTTTCATGTAATTCTCCCTTTCTCTTTCTCTAGATATATCAATTATTTTCATCATGCTATAACTTTGTTTGTAGTATTATTCGTACAAACAACGCCTACCTTGTGTTTAGCCTTCACGCTGCACCACCACCCCTTGAGCCATTATCTCATGTTGGAAACTACCACCCAATGCCTCCCAATCATGCCATAACCCTCTACAACGTCAATAATCCATGTTGAAACCATGCCTAAGTCACTAGTTCATGTTGTACAACCCCTCCCAGCATGAATACCTCACATTTGAGTCACCTTGCTACATCAAAGAATCAAGCAACTACCACCTAGTTGTGCCAATTCCTCACGTCGCTAACCACACCTCACTTGCGTGAGTTTTCCATGAAACCCACAAACTTACACTCAAAAACTCATTTGCCTCATTATTTTCCTTACCCTACCAATACTATTTTTCTTTGTGTTCTAACCCCTTGTTTTTCATGACTTTTTAGGTGATCATACAATGTTGAAGGAAGTTGATTAGGTTTTTTAATACTTAGAGATCATAATATTTTTTTGGGTATAGATACATGTTTCTAGATTATGGCCTTAATGTTATGAGTGTTTTATTAGTTTCATGAGCTTATGTAATTTCCATATGCTAAGATTGCTTAAAAATCTTAAATATGTGGTGAATTCTCTTATATTATAAGAGCACGTGAATAAGTGTATAAATTGTGATTATAGTAATGTGTTGGGGAAAATGGTTGAGGTTGGTTGATTTTGGTGATTTGGGATTAAAATGTTTACACCCTAGGGTCTTGATGGCATTTGGGGTCGTTTAAGTAAAGTAAATAATATACTTAGGTGTACTAAGTTATATGCGAGATTATTTGAGAAATTGGTTGAGTTTGGTGGATTTAGGAAATGAAAATTCAATAGATGTACACATCCAAGGCTTTATCTAAAAAGCAATCTAGAAATTTCAAGATTCAATTGAGAGAACAATCAAGGCATAAGAAAAATTGGGGAAACAATAATGATATTTATTACATATAGCACTGGTGATAATAAGGAGAAACAAACAATCATCATTATATCACTCTATACATAATTCTCTCAAAAACACAAGAGAATACTATAGAAGAGGGTTTTGACAGGCTTGATGGTATACTGCCATTGCTAGGATTACATACACAATCTATTTATATAAGTACCTAACCGATACAAGAAAATGGTAGAAAACTAGAAAAATGATGGAGCATGTTAATAAAGATAGGGGTTCCATGCTTTTTCCAAAACTCTCAAATTTACCAAATAATGTAGGACCAAGGAGCAAAAATAAACACTGGTTGTGTTAACTAACAAGGGACACCTAAGTTTTCTTCCTTGGCTTCCATTTGACTCCAAACTTCTCCAAATACTTATACGCAACAATCCACACTAGGCTACATACACAAACAAGTTATGATCTCACAGTGAAAATTACAATTTGATACATTTGGAATCATTTTTGGTTGTAGGGAATTGATGTCAAAATTGAAATTTTTTACAAAAAAAATAAGCATGCCATCGTATTAATTAATATTTTTATATTAAATTTCAAATAGAATATGTTAAGGTTTGTGTAACACCCTAAAATTTACTAATTTTTTTTAAAATTTTTTTTGTGGAAGCTAAACATAATGTAATTGGCTGTTACTACAATATCTAGTACGAGTCCTATTTACCATACCATTCTCGTACCAAGTATAAGGTAAAGCATAACAACAATTTAAATTACATAAAGAGGGAATAATAGGAATTCATAAAACATAATCAAAGGTTTGGAGATAAAATTCGAGTATAATACTAATCAAAATATAATAAAAAGTCAACTCATGAAACTAAGAGTCCACAAAGTATTCGAATAAAAACTCTAACCACTGGATAACCCGGACTCTACAACCACAACCTAACAAATAGTCACTCTTCCATAATCATATCATCAAATTTAGAGAAGTCATCAAAACAATCAGTAGAAACATATACATCAACAACTAGGTTGTCTACTCGTAAGAATGAGCAACACACATTAAAAGGATAATCAATACTTGAGTATTAAGTAAGGTAACAAATATATATCACTAGATTAAGGCATGAAAGACATAAGAATACCTAATAAGAGAAATAAATTACATAAGTGTGCTACACATGATTAATAACTTCCAAATATGAAACCACATTAATTATATGTAATAAGGTTATCAACAAAACAAGCTCATTAACACATTGAGCTAAAGGAACTTATAGTAACAATATTCTTCCATTTCCTTGTAAAGGAAACAAAAAAAAGGTCGTCAACCTCACTGATACTCTCACATGTAGGGTAAAACATGCATTGGTTACTAGTAAACCTCTAATAATTAAGTAGGCATACCTCTAAAAGCCAAAGGATCGATTAGATAGAGTAGATTAATTTCCTCTACTTCTGTTAAAACCATGCAATTAAGTTTAATAATTTCAAAGTACTTGGCTCTTATTCATGTGTTTTTCCACTTTAAGTATTAATATCTTATTAATACCTTAATCAATACTCAAAAAATATTGCAAGCATTACCCAAGTTACTTAGGTCATTGTACTTTAATTTTATTATCATTAGTTTATCATGAGATAACTTGCTTATTATGATCCCTGGTTATTATGAATTTCTTCCAACAATTGATAACATCTAACAATTAGATTATATCACTAATAACACATTGAAAATGCTACAAGAGTATGGAAAGACATAAGAATATTCATTAGATATATAAAGGAATATTTCTCAAGGTAAAAGACCATAATATCCTTATAACCCTAATTTCACAAGTATACTATAACTTCATCCATAAGGTTTTCCAACTCACCAAAATTAATACACTAACCTAAAATATTAATTAAAACATCATATCCAAAAATCATAACTTAACTCCAAAACTTTCACACATAAAATATTGATGCTACCCTTTCGGTTATTATTCCCAACTTAAGCCATTTTTCATAAAATCACACTCTTTGTTTATTCATAGTTTATCAAGATAACTCACAAATCATCATCTTCATATTTTGGACTATATATTACCTCTAAAACACCCAAATTTCCACAATTGACTAGAAGACAAAAATGCCTTTAGTTTACCTAAGCATCTCCAATTTTATTATTATCATAACTTAAGCCATCTTCATCCAAAACTTAACATATTATTTATCAAATTTATTTTTAAAACCTAAAGTAACACAATGGAACATTTAATTTCTTTAAAAACTAAAATAAAAAATCCATTTTACCCCTATGGTTGAGATTTTCCAAAAAAATATGCCTAGTTCTACATGTCTCCAAATACTACCAATGTTACACACATCATTTACATTATTTCCACACTAGAAATATAATTTATAAAAATTAAAACAATCCACAACATCACCAAGGGCTACATGGCTGAGCCTTCCACCCTCATATTTGAGATTTTGACACATTACAGTAACCACCATGCATATACATAATTTAATCTACTTATCCAAATACTTAAAATTATAGTATAACATGCTATCATGCTTAGAATTTTATGACAAAGCCTAGTAAGGCATAAAATATAACAACTTCTCTTAAAATCATACATTTTACCAAATAAAACATGGATGTAAATTTAAGATGAATCCTATCATGATTTATAGTATAAAATACAAAAATCACACAAACCAGCACATAAACACACAAAACACCCTAATCTAGAGATATATATTTCTAAACAGAGCTACTCTAGTCTCTTAGCACAAAAAAACTCGTAAGATCCTTCATCCACACTTTAATCACCTAAAATAATAAAAAAAAAAAAATATACAAAGAAAAAGGAAAGCATTCGAAGAGAAGAGAAATGATTAAAAGAAGTGAGAATAACTCTTAGAATTTAAAAAGTAGGAGCTTGGGAATTTGTAATACCCCAAAACCATAATTTAGAAATTAAAAATAAAATAAGGATTAATGGGTGAGATTTAATTAAATATACTATTTTTAATAAAGTAATGATATTATAATAAAAATAATTAAAGTTAAAGAGGAGAAAAATAATGTAGGGATCAAATTAGTGGAGGCTAGAATAATTTATTAAACTAAAATAAATTTTCTAAATTAATAAAAAATTAATTAATTATTTTTACTAATTTTATTATTTCTAAAATTTAAAAAAAAATCCCAAAACATCCCCAACCACCTCATTTTTCTTTTTCTCCTTTTCTTTTTATTTCTTCCTTTTCTCTCTTTCTTTCCTCCCTCGCCGGCCTGGGTCTCGCCTAGCACGAACCACCCCTCTCCTCTACCCCTTCATCTCCTTTACTTCCTTATGTGGCCCACTCCCTCTTTTCTTCTTTTTTTTCCTCTCACACGGCCCAGCACAACTACCCTTATTCTTCCTTTTCTCTCCCTCTCTTTTTCCTCCCTTTCCTTTTCTGCCCTCACCCCTACCTCTAGCCCGCAGCTTGTGCACACCGCTGTCATTTTCAGAGCTCTCCCTCCTTTCTCTCCCTCTTCCTTTCCTTTTCAACCATGTAGGGAGTGCAGCTGTCACATCCCCTACATGGTCTCCCTTCCCCTACACATCCCTCTCCCTCTCCCTCTCCCTCACCTATCCACTTCCCCCTGCTATCATGCCCCCTTTCGCAAACCCGTACAACTTGCCACCACTGGTCGACATCCACCTACTCCTCCCTTTGTCCTCTTTCATCCCTTTTCCTCTTCTCCCTCCCTATGCCTATAAAATTCCCCTCACCCTCTTCTCCCCTCTCTTTTATACCTTGATTCCTTCCTATATCCCTTTCTCCCATCGCCTCTTTAGACGCCACCACCACCATTGTCGTGCCGCACCACCATCCCAACATCCTCCATTCCTCTTCCCTACACTATCCTCCACCAAACCAGACCTCCCCTGCCCCTAACTCTCCCTCCTCTTGTCTCCCCACCTATGTAAAGTGGGTAGCTCGATCTGCCCATTTGCACCCCTCGCCGCCTCTTGCATCGCCACCACCTCCACTACCTCCCTTTCTACCCAGAAAACCTCCCCTACCTTCTATGCCCCCATTTCCCTTTTCTCTCCCTCCTTCCTCCTCCTTTCCTCTCCTTCACTCTCAATAATGCCACCTATGCCGCCGACGTGAGACACCACCACCACCACCACAACCCCCTCTGACCCAAAAATCCTACCATACAAGATAAACCAACGTTCCTCCCCTTTTCCAACCCCAAAATCCCTCACCACCACCTCTATCACCCTTGTGCCGCCACCCTGACCTGCTACTCCCCCTCTAATTGTGCCCTTAACCCTTATATTTATTTATCATGATTATTTTAAATATTTTACCATTATTGAGCTTATTATTATTATTATTATTATTATCACTAATATTTGGTTAGGAAAAATAAAAGAAAAAAGGAAAAAGATGTAGGAAGAAGGTTTAATATTTAGTGTTTCATTTTTATAGGTGAACCAAACCTTTCCCATAAGGAGACATAGGATTTGTGCTCCAAGCCTGGTGTCCCATTAGATAAGGATATGGTTAAGGCTCGGTTTTGCTATGATTTGTATTCTCATGGGTGTAATGATATGCATAGTGTATTATATGTGAATGCGGATATAAATGTGTGTAGTGTAGCTTGCTTTGCTTGGGGTTAAGGTAAGTTGTGTATGATTCATGATATGTGTGATATGACTTGTATTTTATGACATGCTTTTATGTAGAGTTGTTATGGTATGACATGTATGCTAGGAGGCCCTATGTGGTATTGTGAGGCTGAGGGGATCTAAAAGAAATAAAGAGAGTGGAGTGAGTAAGGAGAAGTGGGAAAAAAGCCTAAGTACCTTATGACCTAAGGGTGGTAATATAAAGAAAAAACGATAATAAAATAAAGAGTTGGAATAAATCTTGTATAGGAATTATAAGGCTTGTATGGGGTGGCTAGTATTTACATGGGGAAAAAGTTTATTTGGAAAAAGTTGGTTTAAGGTTTAAACATGGTGAGGAAAGAATACTTTAGGTAATTAGAGTCTTTGGGGAAGAGATAGTACGTGGGTTTGTAGAAGTGTGCATGAGAGCATAACTAGGATTTTTGGGGAAAACCCTAAGTAGGGGAGTGTTATGAGAGGGTTGATAGTGAATTTTTGGAATTATGGTTGAGATTAGAAGGGTATTTATGAAGGGTATGAGTCAAGTGGAAATGAAGGTGGAGTATGTGTGTAAGGGGATGGTGTAAAAGAAAAGAGGAGTATTAGGGTTTTAGGGTGGCTAACTAGGGTTTCTTTACCATATGTGAAAGGTGGAGAGCAGGGTTGTGATTTTTGTAGTGGGTTGAATGGAGTGATGGAGTGATGGTATATGATAAAAAGTGGTTAGGGCCACATAGGCTAGATGAGGGTTTCCAAGGGAAAACCCTAGTAAGTGATGGTGAACCTAGGTGGAGAAATGGAAACCGGGCCTTGACTTGCATTCATGGGGGCTTCGGATGTATGGTGAGTAAGGTGGAAGGTGAAAAAGAGGTATTGGAGTCTTAGGGAGTGTAGAAGCCCCAAGTTATGGGATAAGGATTATTCATGGATTATAGGATGGAATAGTGAGAATTGGAAGTCCTTTGGGGTATGTATGTCTAATAGGAAATTACTTATTGAATATGACATGAATAAAACACTAAACATTTATAGTGGAAGACTATTGAGTTAGGCCCATACCGATCCACCGGCGAGAATAGTGATCAGGTGCATTTTTCCCTAGAGACCTATCTACTTGCGAATAATAGTGGCTGAGTGCATTCTGCCCTGATTTTCAATCCACAGGCTATAATAGTGGGGGATTATGAACTTAGTAAACCAAACCTTAACCGATATCAAGTCATGGGAAAAATACTAATCACTTATAGTAGAACACTATGTGAGTTGGAAGCAGACTATTCCACTGACAAGAATAATGGCTAGGAACACTTTGCCTTGGAGACCGATCCACTGACAAAAAATAGTGGCCAGGAGCATCCTACCCTAGAGTGTATTTCGATCTACCGATTATAATAGTGGGGTTTCTATCCTTGTATGAATATAATTATCGAGAAGTGTGAAAATGGTATTAATAGACTAAATTCTAATAATGGTGATTAATTGGAATGACTTATTGCATGCATTATCTGCCCTTTTTATGTTATGCTCTATCTTAGCCATACGGTTACCTTATCCAATACATAGCGTACTATGTACCAATCACCCATTTCATGAGTGCTACTTATTCCCACGAGCAGTGACCCCTCCTGAGCCTGTGTAGGTAGGAGATGACATTTTTGATGATTTCGATGCTAATGATGCCTTGAGTGGGACTGAGTGATGACTTGTTGTACCTGTTGTGGGGTATAAGAGGGTGTTATCCAGACTTATCCTTATCCATTTTACTATCGTTTTTATTTCCCTTGTAGTGGGCGTGTTTGTATTTAATTTTCTTTCTTTATTATCTCTAACATTTGCATACTCTGGTTTTAGTTATGAAATGTTAAAATTTTATGGTTTTAACTAATTATTCGTGTTACTAATTTTAGTACCTTAGTATTGTGGTTAGTATGAGATTGGCCAGGGATCAATCTTATACAGATGACAGTAGTAGCACCCCCATTTTTAGTGTATGATTTTCTGTAACCAACAAAAATTTTCAATTGCACATTTTGGGGGGTGTTACAAAAACCCTCACAAATATTTGATCATAATTCTTTTTTGTTTAAAGAAAATCACTAAATAGTTAAAATTAATATTTTAAAATTAAGAAGATAAATAAAAAATAAGAAGAAAATAGAAAAGGGGCTCAACACTAAGCAAGATAGTTAGGAAAAACTTTAACTAAGAGGAGAGGAGAGACGAGAGAGAAAATT
Organism: Tamarix chinensis; assembly: GCA_030549775.1. Lineage (NCBI taxonomy): Eukaryota > Viridiplantae > Streptophyta > Magnoliopsida > Caryophyllales > Tamaricaceae > Tamarix > Tamarix chinensis. The sequence goes on from CM060174.1 coordinate 99,681,230, forward strand.
TGAAAGTAGAAAATTGGCTAAGTGTAAAAATGATCAACTAAGGGAAGTGAACCCCTTATGGTTGTCAACCAAAATAGAAGAGTGGGGAAATCAAGTGGGAGGGTAGCTTGTAAGCAAAAGGAGGGATGGACATAGGTGATAGAGTGTAACAGAGTTGGTTGATGGTGATGGAGGTGATCATGGTTAGATTTTTGTTTAAATGACCAAATACCATATGGTATATAATCATGGGGTGTGGGAAAGTTAGATTTATGAATACTTCATGTCCAAAAAAGTCAACAATGATAGACAATTTTTTAGGTAAGAAAGTCTAATAAATAGGAAAAGCAATCAAATAATTTCCAAAAATCATGAAATATTAAGAAAACATGAGGAATTAATTTAGGAGCCCAAATATATAAAAATGTTAGGCATAAAATTTTATTTGAGATCAAAAGAAGGTAAACACAATAGAAATGGTAAAAATTTATGTTAAATATGTTAAATATTTGATTATAATCCTAATTTTTAGATATGTTTGTAGCATGATATATTAAAGCATTACATCATTTTTTTTTTGTGATTTGGTGACCTTCAAGGATGAAGTTACGAGTTGAGAGTGAATTAGGGTTTCATGAAAGTATTTTAGTCATTTCACCTATGTATTATTTTGTAACACCTTCAAAATTTACTACCAAAAAAAATTTATTTTTAAAATTTAAGTGGAAGTAAAAATGATAAATTTCGGAGATACTACTGCTATACTTAGTACCAAACTGATTTTCCTCCACCGTTCTAATACCAAATGCTAAGGCTAAAAAGAAGAGAAATATCTTTACACAAATTCAAGAAAACTAAAATAGAGTAGCGCGATAGATTAACTTGCATGAATTAAAATCCACTACTAGTGGTTACAGAATGAAAATCATTGAACAAGTTGTAAAGAAAACACCAAAATCTTTCTGGATAGTCCTATGCTCTTAACTCGAAAATAAAGCATGGATAATTCCTGTGGGATAACCTATAAAGAACACTACCCATTGAATAGGTAGGGACCACAAAAGAAATCCTTTAGTACTATGGTACTGAGTAATCCTTTATATAGAACTAAAAGGTAGGGCTCGCATGCAACATATCAATCAAACACATGAACAATAAATTACACATATATATAGAACAAGATACACAATCATTAGCATGGACATGTACGTTAAGATCATATCTCACAAGGTTCATTCACTTAGAATTAATAGTAATTACCAAGAGAGCATCCAAACAAAGCTCTTTATAGTATAATTAAACAACCAACAACATAATCAACCATTGTACACTACCACTCAACTCCGGGAAAGCACTAAGACCGCTACTATATCATATCAACATATCATAAGTATAATCATCATTATCTGGAATTAAGCCATTAATTAGATATAAATTATCATAATCATCTCTTGAATTATATCCACTTAGGTTTTGGGACCCCGCTATTATAACCGGCAGACCAGGCATAAGATATGCAACTCCAGGACAAAACACACTTGGCCACTATTATAACCGGTGGATAGTAGATATATACAACTCTAGGGTAAAATGTTCCTAGCCACTATTATAATCGGTGGACCGGTACCTATGATATAATCCACATGGTCATGTTCCACTACAAATGATTAGTGTCTTTCTATTTAATTAGTACACCAATTTTATTTATTTAACTTGAGGGGGAGATCATAAACTCAGAGACACAAAGGTATACCGATTATACTTGCACATACAAGTAGCATAGTATCCTACAGACTATGAACCCAGGAATGCAAAGATACCTGGTTGTACTGGTGCACAAAGACATACAATATCCTACTGACAAGGACATTTAATCCATAAGTATGCATACCCCCTAAGTAGCTCTGTAGAGCTAAATAAAGTAAGATGTAGGGCCTAACTTGGTCATTAAGGCATAGGATGTAGGGCCTGACTTGGTCACTAAGGAAAACCAAGAAAATCTAGAAAAATTGTGGGCTAAACCATGACCATTCTTGATCTCGAGGTCTTTCACTTTAAGTATTAGTATCTTAATTAAGGTGACCATGAGAAACACATCAATCACATACTCAATCATTTTTATTTGCTTCCATTATTATTAAGTAATCAACGATAATGTTATTATCAACGTTAACTTATATAGTTCACTAAGGCGATCCTAGGTTTCAATACTCATACTTAGGCACCTTAGGTCAAAATGACCAAAATACCCCTAAGGCTAAGGCTACCTCTTATCATCCACATTTATCACATAATTCATTTTTATTCATCAACATGCCATAATAGGCTAACATATCATGATTATATTATTGATTATGAAGTTAAAGTAGCCTACACACCAAATGATCATTTACACATAAACCCTAACATATGCTTCTTAAACAATGAGTGCACATTCTCATTCATAACTAGCAATTAAGGCACGTCTTTCATGTTATGGAAATAAAATCATAACCCAACCTAATTTACCAATTTACCCCTAGACTATGCATACTCATCGTGATACACTCTAATTTATTGAATATACCCCTAGCCTTATAATATACATGATTATACTTAAAAAGGTGATGTTAAGGCCATAAACCCCTATTCTCTTATTTAACGTTACATTTTATTTGTTATAAAGGTTCATCAGACCAATAGCCATATTATGTGCAAAATTACTCAATTATCCCTTCTTACTTATAAAATTACTAAAATACTCTTCTTACTTATGAAATTATGAAAATACCCTTCTTACTTGTCAAATTACGAAAATACCCTTCTTACTTGTCAAATTACCAAAATACCCTTATTACTTATAAAATTACCAAATTACCCTTCTTACTTTTAAAAATTTTAAATTACCCTTCTTACTTGTAAAATTACCTAAATACCCCTAGTACATATAATATTAATATCTATGACCCACTTGCATCATTTAACACTACAAAACTCCTTGAGCACCAATAATCCACATCGTTCCACCCCTATTCAAACCTGCCAAATCCATTGTTCCCTCCACCAAACAATGGTCAAACTCATCAAAACACCCCTAGCTTTAGCAAGACCCACAAACCCCCCGCTTCCCTTTTGGCCAAAACCATTGAAGCCCTCCTTTACCCCTTCGGCCATTTCCATTGATTCTCACCCCCTTAGTTTGGCACCAACAAAAGTTCCCCTCCTATTTGTTGCACAAGTGTTACTGAATCACCTTTGAGACTTTTCCATTCGGTTTTCCCTCTATTCTTTCACACTTTGTTACTTTATCCATTCCCTAGTATATGCCTAAGTTCTAATTGTATTTTATCATTATTTTATAGGTAAGTATATAGAGATTCTAGAGGGGGTGGGATATGATATACATGCTTAGAGAATTATGTCCTTTTCGGTAAGGATATAATTCGTTGTTAGGGTTTATGTGATAAATGTTATATATGATTGTGTATATTAAGATATTGTTACAATTATGTTTTAAATTTCATTAATGTTAATATTATGATGAGGTAATGTGATATTATATGGTGAAAAGCAAGTAAGTAAAAAAAATATGCACTTATACAATATTGTTACATTAATCCTTAAGTTCTAAGCAATAAAAATAATAACACCCCAAAATTTACTATTTTTTTAAAAAAAAATTCTAGATATAAAGACCGTAAATTCTGGGGATACTACCGCCACACTTAGTACTAGACCAGTTCATTTCTACCGTTCCAGTACCAAGTGCTAAGGCTAAGAAAATATTTCCATCAAACCATAACAATACATAAATCAAGGTTCACAAAAAAAATCAGAGTACCCATGAATTATTATATAACCGAAATACGAGAGATAGTTTCTTAAAGTAGAAAGATGTCTATGATGTTAAAACTATTTCTGGAATCCATAACATAGAAAAGGGGTAATAATAATAATAATAATAGCATTGGAAGGGAAAACCGGCCAAGCCACTCTGAAGGTTAATCTAGCCCATAATCAACTCTCGCTCATGCCTGATGCCCCATAAACATTAATATCATCAAAGAAAGCATCTCCAACCTGCAACACACCAGATGGGCCTCCTACTCGTGGGAATGAGCAACACCCATGAAAAGGGTGATTAGTACGCTATGTATTGAGTAAGGTAACCGTATACTAAGGCCAACATAAAAAATTCACACAAACAATGTATAATAATAAAAGAGTATAAAGTCCAATATAATAATACAAAGGCAAATGAACGCTCAGGTGAAAATGTCAAAATCCAATATAGTCCAGATTAATTACTTTATTAATCCTTTATCAAATTTATTTTCACACCATGCTCTTTATCGAGTACGGGAAACCCACTATTTTAGTCCGTGGATCCGTCTTCAAGGCACTTCAGCTCCTGGCCACTATTCTAGTCGGTGGATCGGTCACTTAAGGTACATACCCTACTACTATTATATGCCGATGGATTGGTCTGGCCCCTTTCTCGCACGGCATTCCACTGTAAGTAATTAGTGTCTTTCCCATATCTTAGCAAAATATAGGGTTTGTTTTATTGAGCTTGAGATCCTTCACTATTTTAGCTGGTGGATCGGTCACTAAGGTAACATACCCTACCAGTATTATATGCCGGCGGATCGGTCTCCAGGATACTGTAGTACCTAGCCACTATTATGTCTGTGGATTGGTCTGGGCCTGGCTAAATACTTTTCCACTTTACATTATTAATGTCTTAATTATCTTATTCAGAAATTTAAACCCTAGACATACATGGCTAACTTCCTTTACACTTATTTCCCCCAAAAGAAACCGTCTCACTCATAGTCTCATAAAGCCCTAACTAAGCCCATCCTTCTTCCCTCTTTACCAAACTTACATTAGAGTCCATCTCCCTACATATAGACCCAAGCCCACTACTTTTTCACCACCTACCCATTCACTTCCTCACTAACACACTTTACTTCATCAGACACACACCCATCCACATACACCCCCAAATACCATACTAAACCCTAACCAACACACAAAACCCTAGATCGTCTACTATAGAACCTTATATTATTCCACGTATTATTTTTCATGCAACCCATTCAAACGCCCAAACAACCCTTTCTTCACCTTCCTCACACCTCAAATTAACTACTTATACGTAAAGTTTATCCCCATGCAAACTTTATATCCCCTATGCAAACGTGCAAATTTTTTCATGCAAAATCTTATGCTCACCTGTGAAACTCTAAATTCCCTATAAACCCTAACTCCCATGCAAACCCTAACTCCATGCAAATACAAATCCTAACTCCCCCATGCATGGTCATATAATACTTAGATCAACCTCACATTATTTCACTCCTTACCATCATATCACACAACCTAACATGCATGTCTTATGGGTCATACCATATCACAATAAAAACACAACTTTACATACTTTACGCATGCCATAAAATATCGCATGGCAAGCAAGGCATGTAAAACACATTACACACAAATGACCTTAGTTAGACCCTTACCAAAAACGTCACCGGTCTTGGAGCACGCTCCTATGCCTCTTTAGAGCTTTGACTAGTCTCACCTATTATAAGGAAAAAACTAGAATTAGATTCCCTCCTAAAAATACTATTATTTACTAACTTATCCTAAGACTAGGATTTTTAATAAAATAATACTATAGAAAATAACTAGTAATAATATTAATATGATTCAAAGCTGATGGTGAGATAAGGGCTTCAATCCTTCACCAAAATAATGCTAATAATATCATTAGGGCATTATTAATAAATAATAATAATAATAATAATAATAATAATAACGAAATAATAATCAGAATTACCAAATAATAATAATAATATTAATAATAATGATGACTTAATCCGAAAGTAATATAAGGTAGGGTTTTCAACTCTACCCTAAAATAGTAAAAGTACCATTAGTAATAATAATATTATTATTAACACATATTACTTATAATGATATTAATAATTATAATGATAATAATATTAATATCAATAATAGTAGTAATAATAATATTAATACTAAAAATAGTAGTAATCGCACCATTTAAGTAAAATAGGGCTTCATCCCTCTAAATAGATAATAGAAATAATAATAATAATAATAATAATAATAATAATAATAATAATAATAATAATGATGATGATGATGATGATGATGATGATGATGATGATGATAAAACTTATAATAATACTAATAATATTGATAATTTGAAACTAATAACCTAAATAATTTATATAAACTCTCGACCCTACTAAGAAATAATAACATTAATATTGAACCAAATAATAATAATAATAATAATAATAATAATCGAATAAAGGTTAAAATTGAAATAAAATAGAATAAGCCTAAATAAATAGGGGAGAAAGGCTGATAGGGTCTAGGGTTTCACCTTGGGTCTACAGAGATAGGTGGCACCGGCGGTGGTGCATGGCAGCGACGACGGTGGCCGGAAAAGAGGATAGAAAAGGAAAAAGTTGAGGTTTGAGAAGAAGAGGTGGAGAATGAGGGTGGTGGTTGAGGTGTTGGTGGTAGCCTAGACTAAGAGAGTAAAGGGAGGGTGGTGGTGCAGTAAGTGGCGGCGGCGCACGGCTGCAAAGGTGGCGGCCAAAATGAAGAGATAGAGAAAAAGAGAGGGGGAGAAGGAGAAAGGATAAAAGAAGGGTATGACGAAGTGGAGGAAGATTGGCAGCAGTTTTTGGGTGGTGCAGGAAACAATTATAGCGGCGGATGTGATGACGGATAGTGGTGCGAAGGGCGGCAGTTGTAAAAGTTTGGCTGGTTGAGCAAGGAACTTTGCATGGTTGTGGTGTCTCGTGCAAGAAGAATCGAGGAGCAAGGGTGGTTCAGTTAGTTAGAGGGTAGTGCAGGGAAGACTTAGGTAGGTAGAGCAGGCGGCGTAGTTGGCTAACGGCGAAGGAAAGAGTGTCTGAAGTTGCGATGGTGCACAGGGTAGGTTCTTGGGGTTTCGGGGAAAAAGTTTCAAGATCACTCAATAGGAGGGTATTTATAGAGTTTGGAGGGGAAAGTAGGGTTCTGAGGGTCGGCAAGAAGGTAATACAGATCGGGTTTGGGGTAGCCGGCGGCGTTTATTGGCCAGTGCAAATTCAAATCGTGGTCGACTTTTCATGTGGGAAAAGAAGGGTTTTGCACGGAAGAAAAGGGAAGTGGGTTAGGTTAGGTTGAACTGCGATTCAAGGGGAAGAGAAAGAGAGGATAACGACCGGTCAAGTCAAGCGTAGCCGGTGGCGCCATTTTCGGAGGCGACGGAGCTGCAGGTTGACGGTGGAGGAGGAAGGAGGAGGAAGAAGGTGAATCAGCTGACTGGGGGAAAAAGAAAGAAAGGAAAAAGAAGGGAGAATCGGGCCGGTCGGTGACGGTTATAAAATTTTAAATGGAACGCGGCGTTCCAGGGGGAAATGAAACAATACACAATGCTCTGGCTACCAAAGGAAGAAAAGAAAAGGAGAGGGAGGATGGGCTGGGAAATAGAAAGAAAGACAAAGAAGAGATTGGGCCGCAGACAGGCCCAATCGGAAGAAAGAAAGAAAGGAAAAAGGAAGAAAAGAAAGAAAAAGAAAGAAAAAGGAAAAGGGGAAAAAGAAAATTTTAAGTGGGTTGGGGTTAACTAAATTAATTAGAATATTTTGGTTATTTAAAATAAAAATATTTTAAATAAAATAATATTAAATTTTCTTTTTAGGCTAATTTAGGATTTTAAAAAGATTTTTCCTAAATTCCTTTTTAATAAGCAAAATGCCCAAATTTTCCCTTATAAAAATATTTGTAAATTTCTCTTAATTTTCCCTAAACAATTTCTTTCTATTCCAATAAAAATAATTAATTAAATTAATTCCCTAATAAATCCTTATTTAATTACACTTCTTAACATAAATATTTTTGGGGCATTTCAATATATTGATGTAATTTATATTTGAAATGTATGGAAAGTGGTAACTAATTATATTTAAGATGCATATGGAATTGAGGATTTGGAAGTAAGGACATTAGACATATAATGTCTCTATGAATATGAAAAGTATCTTGTTAATATGTGTTAAATATGAAATGTTGGTATTTTAATGTGTTGAATGGGCTAAAATATTCAAATAATATCATAAGGAATGTTTGGGTTATTGATGAATGACTTGAGTCTAAATAAAATGAGAAAATGACTTAAACTATAAAAATTAACCCTAGGAATGAAGTTGTTATCACATATATAAAAATGCTAGAGTCAGACCACAATTTTTATATATGTTATAAATATTATAATTTTATGAATTTATATATTTAATTTGGTGATTATAGGAATAATATATGGAAAGTTATTACTTACTCATGAAATTAGAATTTTGTAAGCATTGTGAATAATATATGTTGTCATTTGAGGTGTTTCAGTATGTTATATCAGATTAAGAATAGTGAAGTCCCTGAAATCAATGTAAATAAAAGAATGGAACATTTTATTACTAATAAAGAGATATGGAATTAGTATATATCTTACATTGATTTATGTATCATGCATGTATGCTTATTCTTTAATGTGAACATATTTAATTCTTTGTATCCTTCTCGACTATATTGTTACCTTATTTACTACATAGGACACTGATCATCCTTTTTATGAGTGTTACTTATTCTCACAAGTAGGCGACTCTAACGCTTTTATTTAGGTCGATGAGGAACTACTAGATGATTTTTTCTACTTATAATGCTCTATGTGTGGAAGAGTGGGTGTAGAATCATGTTATTTGGATACCTTTTTAGACACGTAGCTCCGTGTTATCCTTCTTTTCTTATTTTTTATTTTATTTTATGTTGTACTTGAATTTAATCTCCAAACTTATATTTAATTTATGAAGTTTCTCTCATTTTCTATTTATGACATTTTACATTCTGATCATTTTGTCTTATAATTGATGTAAGGATGGGATGATAAGTTAGACTTATGTCAATTACGATGGTAATACCTACAGGTGGCAATTGGGTCGGGCAGGTCAAGTCATTAACGGGTCTGGTCACAGCGGGTCATTTGAATTTTGCGGGTCGGGTCGGGTCATTTAATTTGTCGGGTCGGTTGTAGGTCGGGCCCAATCATTTCTGGTTCGGGTCATTTCGAGTCATTTTCGGGTAGGTCGGGTCGGGTCATTTCGGGTCAATTTGTCGAGTCGGGTCGGTTTTGGGTCGGGTCATTTTGGTTGCGGGTCAATTTATCGGGTCGGGTCGGTTCGGGTTAATTTTTCGGTTCAGGTTTGGCCGTTCGGGTTAAGAAAACTCAGATTCGGATAATTTCGGGTTAATTTGACTGGTAGGGTCGGGTCATTTCCTAGTTCACATGAGTAGGTAGCTTCGGCCCGTTCAGGTCATTTCATGTAATATGACGGGTTAGTCCCGCTATGTCCGAGTTATTTCGAATTAAGTTGATAGGTGAGGTCATTTCATATAATTTGACGGGTTTGATTCAATTAGTTACGGGTTAACTTAATGGGTCGGGTTGGGTTGAGTTTTGACGGGTTGACTCATATTCGAATCCAGGTATTTATCATTTCATAAATCATAAATATTAGAGATAGATAATCATAAGATTAATATTGCAGATAAAAGTATTAAAAATATTAAATGCACTTTATTTTCACAAATAAATAGTAAAGATATTTATAAATATTAATAATAAAAAATATTGCGCTTTGAATCAAACAAAGATATTTATAATTGATTATAATTTATTTAATAACTTAAAATATTTAGTTACTTAAAAAAAGATAATTTTATAAAATAAAGATGATCAAAACAAGACTATACAATGTATAATTATCATTTATTACATTGTATATATTAGATAAAATAATAAGATTACTAGTAAAGATAAATGAAATAAGAATATTATATGTGTTTTATTTTTACAAAGGTAAATAATAAAGATATTTATAAGTTTAGCAATATTATATTTAATTGCTTAAAATATTTATAAATTTTACAAGTAAAAATATTAGATTTTTATCATATATTATATTTAATTGATTGCTTAAAATATTTGATTACTTAAAAAAAGATAATTTTATAAAATAAAGGTGAGCATAACAAGAATATACAATGTATAAATATCATTTATTACATTGTAAATATTAGATACAATACAATCATAAGATCACTAGTAAAGATAAATAAAATAAGAATATTATGTGTTTTATTTATACAAAGGTAAATAATAAAGATATTTAAAAGTTTTAAAAGTATTAATGTATTATATTTGATTGCTTTAAAAATTTATAAATTTCAAAAGTAAAAATATTAGATGTTTATCATATATTATATTTATTTGATTGCTTAAAATATTTGATTACTTAAAAAAATATAAATTTATAAAATAAAGGTGAGCATAACAAGAATATACAATGTATAATTATCATTTATTACATTGTAAATATTAGGTACAATACAATCATAAGATCACTAGGACAGATAAATGAAATAAGAATATTATATGTATTTTATTTATACAAAGGTTAATAATAAAGATATTTAAAAGTATTAAAAGTATTAATGTATTATGTTTGATTGCTTTAAATATTTATAAATTTCAAAAGTAAAAATATCAGATGTTTATCATATATTATATGTACTTGATTGCTTAAAATATTTGATTACTTAAAAATGATAATTTTATAAAATAAAGGTGAGCATAACAAGAATATATAATGTATAATTATCATTTATTACATTGTAAATATTAGACACAATCATAAGATTACTAGTAAAGATAAATAAAAAATAATATTATATGTGTTTTATTTATAAAAAGGTAAATAATTTATAGAATAAAAGTGAGTATAATAATACTATAAAATATATAATTATCATTTATTATATTGTATATATTAGATACAATCATAAGATTACTAGTAAGTATAAATGAAATAATAATATTATATGTATTTTATTTATACAAAGGTAAATAATAAAGATATTTAAAAGTTTTAAGAGTATCATATTTGAATGCTTTAAATATTTATAAATTTTACAAGTAAAAATATTATATATTTATCATATATTATATTTAATTTATTACTTAAAATATTTGATTACTTAAAAAAGATAATTTTATAAAATAAAGGTGAGCATAATAAGAATATACAATGTATAATTATCATTTATTACATTGTATATCTTAGATACAATCATAAGATTACTAGTAAGGATAAATAAAATAAGTATATTTTATCTTTTTATCCAATAATTTTTATATCATTTATTCTAAATTTTTTTATATTCATTTCTCTACATAATTTATCTTATTAATTTCTCTAGTTGTATTTATTTTATTAACTTTCTTATATTTATATTTTTATTGTAATATTTTTATTAATTTATTATATTTGTATTTTTATTGTAATATTTTTATTAATTATTATTATTATTATATTAAAAAAAACTATAATAAGTTATTTTGAACATAATTTAAATTAAATAATAATTTTATATATTTTCATAAATTATTAATTATTATATATAAATTGATATAAATTAAATATTAAATAATGTAAACTATAAATAATTAATATTATAATTATTAAAAATAATTGGATATTGTAAATTTAAAATTGATGAACGTAGAATACTAAATTATATTTAAATTAAATTAATAATATTCAAAGAAAAAATATAACTAAAACTTTAAATTTATGGTTGTAACGTGAGATACTCTTGATATAGGGTATAGTTATTATTGTTGGATTTTGTGGGTGATAACTGATAAATGTCACTGTTATACTCTTCTATTAAGAGTTTCTTCAAATAGGTGGATTAGTGGATGTAATAGAACACTTTTTGAAAATTATTTTACAGGCTTACAACTGGATGTTTGCCTTTTTTATTTTGGTTATTTATTTATTAATAATATATCTTATTAGGATATCATTAATAAATAAGAATGTTTAGGGTAAAATTATGAAAAATAAGTACAATTTATAAAATAATATATTTTAAAAAGCTTTAAATGAATAATAAAATATGTATAATTATTATTATTATAATATATTTTGATATCTGATCGGGTTAATGATGGGTCAGATCGGGTGATTGCCGGGTCAGGTTGGCTCAGGTTGGGTTGAAGCGGGTCGGGTTAATATCGGGTCGGGTCAATGACTGGTCATGGGTTGGGATCAAGTTGGGTCGGGTCGGATTTATTTTTATCGGGTTAGTGCCGGGTCGGGTTGCTAAATTTTGCGTGTCTTATCGGGTCGGGTTTCGCTCGGGTCGGGTCAACTTTTGCCAGCTCTAGTAATACCCAACTAATTTGGTATTATGCTTCTATTAAAAAAAAATAGTAGTAAACTTTAGGATGTTACACTTGTAGGGGTATTATATATAGAGTCTAGACTATCTAATTGTTAGCATTTTTTCCTAGATACCTTATTGACTTTTAATCCCATGAGATTCTCTTTTATTGTATTTTGATTATCTTTATATTTGAATTTTATCTCCAACTCTTTTATATTTTATGAAATCTCTCTTATTTTCTTGCTATCTTTTTTACTGTCCATAATGTTTTTCCTTGTAATGGATATAATAATGGCACGATAAACTTAACTTGTATTTAATATAGGGGTAACACCTAATTATTTTATATTTAGCTTCCATAAAAAAAATAGTAAATTTTAGGATTTTATAACAGTCCTAAGCTTTTGATAACTCGATACCTTTTTCTTTAGCTCCTTCACTTTTTTTTCTAATATGCCAACAATCATTCTTTTAGTGTCTTTTCTTGCTATAGTAATTACACTTAACATTCTTCTTACTACTTACTTTTGATCTACTCCACTTTTGGCTCCCAATGGAGCCACACTCCAATGAACTCCCTCTTGTCACTGCCAAAGCATCAATTTACTTTTCATTTCTTGATTTGTTCTCCTTACGCTTGCACTCTCTCCTTTGAAAACCAAAGTTGCAATCTTTTTAAAGTCTAAAACTATTAAACAATTGGTAAAGTTGACAATAAGTTGATCATTTGAATCAAGTAGACCCTGGAGTATAGTTTCACCACACACACACACACTGAGAAAGTTCACAAAATAAAGTATCAAGTGTTGATATGGTTAGTCACCGTAGCCGTCTTCATCATTTGAAGGATAAATAATATTCTCTTTAGAAAAATTTCATTATGTAGTGATTTAGACTCATATAATTTTTAAATAGCATTCCATATTTATTTTGCTTTCTTTTTCACTACCACACTTAACAATACTCTATGAGTGCTAAATTTAGATTGGCAAAAACATTGTATTCTATCTCTTTCCGGTTAGCAAGGTTATTTCAGCATGGATTTTTCAATTGCCACCAAGCAACTACATTTTGTTAAAATTTTCCATAATGAAAAATTATTCTCGTTGCCATTATGGTAGATGCCTCTATTCCATTGATTCAATTAAAATAGTTAGATAAACCCAAAGTTGTGATACTATATATTAGAATTTTTGTGCTACTAAAGCAATTAATTTATAATCAAATGAAATAAAAAATTGAAAATTTGTATGCTAAATGGATAATTTTTAGAGAAGACCTTATTGTATCAAAAAAATTACAACTCTCTAGACTAAGAAGATCACAACTAAAAATACATCTCTATTAGAATGAGAGAAAATGCATAATAAAAGAAAGACAAATATTAGAAGAAACTTAAAATTTTATATATAATTTCTACATCTCTCTCTCTATATGTTTTTCTTTTTACAATGGAAATCATGGGATGATTGTTCTCGATAGCATAGGAGCAGTGGAGTATAACCCTTCTATGATAAGATTTACCTAGTAAAATTTGGATACACCAATTTATTCTTAACTTTTTCTATTAGTTCACTTGAAAAGAGAGTAACAGCTATAATTATATTTATCGTAGCATCAACTACTAGAGTTGTTTATGTAATTTAATATTTATTGATCTAATTCACTGTCCAACTTAATTTAGTTCAAAAGAATAAATAATTGATCCAATCAATGAAAAATAAAACAAATTGAATATCTAATATGATAATACAAATAATATTAAATCTATAGAAATATGTTAATTTAAATTAAGATTATAAAAATTAACCCTTTATGACCATATAAAATAATAAAATATTATTTATATTTTTAAAATAGTTATATAATTACATGGTTACTTTAGTAACTACATAGCCATTTGATAATTATTATAATATTAAATTTATTTTATTAGCTATAACTTATTTATTTTTTAGATTCAGAACTCAATAATATATTTTATCATTCTTTAAAAATAACATAAAATAATAATACAAATATGGGTATAAATATAATCCAACTTTCAAACATTATTTTTAAATATTTTATTACAAATTTTTTTAAAATTGATTAATTAAAACTCTTCTAAAAATAAAATATTTATCCAATCCATGGTTGTTGATATCTAAATTTTTAAATATCTGATTTAATGGACGGACAAAATCGAATATCCAGTCTAATGAATTCGATTATAGGATTTTGATCACCACTATCAACCACTAATGGACCAACATGAAAGTGTATCGTGGACAACTGCAATTTCCATTCTCCATCACCCACTAATGCATCAACAAGAGATATATCGTGGACAACCGCAATTCATCGTAGCATCAACCACTCGCGCTAAGAAGAAAATATAACGCAGACAATTAAAGGAGAGACAAATGAACTTCCCCAAATAATGGACAAAGTTGCCGATGAGATGATAATTTGATGATACAAGTCTAGAGGGACGATATAACTTATTCAGGCATTACAGTACGTCTAGAGGGACATATGATGCAAGTTCTTTATATAGTAACCAGCTATTGACAACACAAGGAGCGATAATGAGCTTTGTGGTTCCATTGCAGTGTGTAGTATACCGACTAATCCCATTGTAAATGAACCTCACATTGTTGGCCTCACGTTCAGTTTGTTTGCTAACTTCATACCGAGAGACTTATCAGCCTGCAGTCACATTATACAAAAATAAATCAATCGAGTTTTATAAGTCACATTACTCTAAGCCAACATCAGATTAATGTTCTGCTGCTGCAAAGAGAGAGCACGCTCATCACCTGAGACCAGTAAGAGATCCAGATACTCCGGATCTCATGGGTGACACGAGGATCAGATAGAGCTTCTACCCATCTGCGGATGAATCTTTCTTGCCTGTAATATCATGCAGCATTGGCGTCAGGCCACTGACTTAGCAAAATCCAATGAATTACATTGGTTAACATATTTCTATAAACACCAAATAGATAGCATCCGGACCGGACTATACATAATATTGCTCTAAACAACAAACAGATAGATCTGCATTGGACTTTACCTGGCTGGATCAAAAGATCTGTACCTCTCCCCTGGTTGTTTGAAGTTGTTCTCCTTAGGAATAATTTGCTACATTAAAATATGATAATTCTGTTAGTTAATTATACATTTAGATTAAACCTACTCCACCGACAATAATACAACACACAACATAAATTTCTTCCATGAAAGACCACGCATCTAGCTTGTGTAATGTGCTATGGAAAAGCTATTCCATCTAAACAGAGTTTAAAACCCTTAGATAACAAGTGCAGTGGAGTGAGGAACTTCACCATAGCAGTAAAAGCGCAACCTCTGGGACCCAAACCCAACTTCAGATTCAGTACTCAGGTCTCACAAGGACATTCTTAAAAGAGAGGGGCAAATACCTTTTCACGCCTGCCATTCAAGTTGTTTGAAGGCATGGGATATCTCTCAGCATGACGAACTGGATCATATCTTGATGGGAAGTAGTCAACCTGAGAGTAAGCAACTTATCAAAATATTACTAGAGAAGAACAAAACTATAAGGAGTCATAGAGCCATCAATATATCCCAAATAAACAATGCAGCCCATGTTTAAAAGAACAGTTATGCAAATGAATACCTCCTCATCTCTGTGCATAAAGTTCATAAATCCATCATAGTGATTGTTGTGATGAGCACACTTGGGGGCATTAACTGGAAGCTGCAGGTAGTTGGGGCCAAGACGGTGTCTCTGTGTATCGGAGTAAGAGAAGATTCGGGTCTGAAGCAATTTATCATCAGAATAGTAAACACCTGGGACAACAATACCAGGGCAAAATGCAAGCTGCTCATTTTCAGCAAAGAAGTTATCAATGTTCTTGTTTAAGACCATGCGACCAACTGGCTGAAGGGGCAAAATGTCTTCTGGCCATGTCTTGGTGACATCAAGTGGATCAAAGTCAAACTTATCTTCATCAGCAGGGTCAATTATCTGAACGAAAAGTCTCCACTCAGGATAGTTCCCAGCTGCGATGGAGTCGTACAGATCCTGAGTTGCATGGCTGTGGTTAGCCCCTCCGATTTTTATCGCCTCATCCTCCAGCAGACACTTGACTCCACATGTAGGCTTCCAGTGGAACTTTACATAATGCACTTTACCTGCCTTGTTAACTAGTGTGTAGGTGTTCACACCAGAACCATCCATGTGTCTGTAATCTTGTGGAACTCCAAGATCATCGAAGAGGAAAGTAAACATATGCAAACTTTCTGGGTGGTGTGAGAAGAAATCTAAGATCCTCCAATTTTCTTGGATGTGGGATTTGGGGTTTGGTTTAAGAGAGTGAACCATGTCTGGGAACTTCATACCATCACGAATGAAAAATACAGGGAAGTTGTTTCCTACCAGATCAAAGTTACCCTGAAACATTACAAATAACATATGATGATCAATACAAATAACATATTTCCACAGCTTAAGCAGTTGAAACATTAGCCATGACATAATGCAGAACATGTGCAAAAACGAGCTAAATATCTACTAGCGCACATTGACAATAATGGCAAAATGGGGAAATAAGCTTCATCATCATTATGAACCCAAGATAACCAGTTCAAGTTCAGTAGGGAGCAAGAGAACTGTGGTATCTGCCGATGAGAAGATCCCTATACCATAGACTAATCTCAAACAAAGTTTGAGTTTCAAAAATCTTATATAATGATTTAGAACAGAGAGTAACATGATGGTTGAACTGTTGAAGACCTTTACAAGATAAAGGTGTGTGAAACCAGGGAATGTATATGAATTTACCAATGGTACATACATTCAAAGTCCATAGCAACCTCAAACAAGAAGCAAATCAAGTTGCCTAGTCTAAACAGCATTCCAGCCTCCTTGCTACCTCACACAATGAATGATAGCTCAAGTTATATCTTTTACCTCTCTGGTATAGAATTTCACAGCAAAACCACGAGGGTCCCTCAGAGTTTCTGGGCTTCCACGCTCATGGATAACAGTTGAGAATCGGACAATGAGAGGTGTCTGGACACCAGGAGCCCGCAGGAAGTCAGCACATGTAAGGTGAGAAACATCATGGGTGACCTCAAAAAAACCCTTAGCGCTAGCACCCCTGGCATGGACAACTCGTTCTGGGATCCTCTCCCTGTCAAAGTTAGCAAGCTTCTCAACCAAATGATAGTCCTCCAAGAGAATGGGACCTGCATAATAGGGGATTGATAAGAAATTATTTGTATCTTCTAGAAAGACCACCAAAAACACAGTCTGTGACAGTTGAGAATATCAGTGCATGTTTATGGCCACTTAAACGATGTGGAAAATGGAGCCTCTGATGATACGTGATAATGGGGGTAGTAATTACCGATACGAGATCACCAATTTAAATATTTGTACATATTCGGCAAAATTATATCATCTAGTCTGGATTTATCACCAACTAAAACACAAATCCACAAAATCAGATATGCAAGGACCACTCCAGCTTTATTAAATGAAGGAAAACTCAGGAAATAGAAAAAAGTAGATACAGCAGGAACAACAAAATTAACGGCTAATTGAGATATACACAAGAATACTATTGGAACTGCAAACAACTACAGAAAGGAACCTCCGATTTATAGCATCTTAGGACAAGACACGTGATTTGTAAAACCACACCATATAACACAGAGAGTTCATGTAACATGGCAACACTTTTGGCTCATTGAAAGTGCTAAACACTAACCGAAAGGACAACAAGATTAAAAAAACATTCTGCATCCAGTGTTTACCAAGAGTATCAAGTCGATTCTTAGCACCAGACAACACGAAGAGCCATAATCTCACCACCAAAATACTACTGAAAAGCGAAAACTGAATATAAGAAACGCAATTAAATAATCACAAAATATCAATTCAACCGCGAAATTCAACCACAGAGACCGAGAGCAACATCAATTAATCAATAAATTAACCAAATCGATGACATACCTCTTGTTCCAACAGTCAACGCAGAGTTGTTGTTCCAAACCGGGGCACCAGAATTGGTAGTCCAGTAAGGTGAATTGTACGCACTTGATGAACGGTACTGAATCATCCAACCAAATCAAACAATCAACATAAAGCAAATAAAAAACAAATGCGAACACGAAATAAATCGAACATGCGATGCGGAAACAATAGAGAGAGAGCATCATACCTTGTAGGGATCCATGGCGGTGCCAATAAAATAGAGAGAGAGAACAATAAGATCGCAGATGAGGAAAGAGTGGGAGACCGACGACAGAAATGCACAGGGGAGGTCGGAGAACGGGCAAGGAAATATAAAGAGATAAGAACCAGCCTAGCTGTGCGGCGAACACACGACGACTTCAATTTTATCGATATTTATATACTTGGCAAATGGTTATCACACAATTTTTTTTAAAAAATAAAAATCGTCAAGCTAAAATATAGTAATTGTTTTTATTAATAGATGTCTTATAACTATTTTAGAACAATTCAAGTTGACAGTGACAGTAAGAGACAACATGTCAATAACCGATAAATATCACCTAAGAATTCCTCCTCTTATCTTCATGTAATTTATTTTATTTTCTATAAAATAATATATAAATTTGATCATTCACAAGATTTTATGTAATATTAGTTCTTATATTGTATAATTTCTTTTCATGCAATATTTTTCAATTGAGTATATACTATATCTATATTGGTCAGGAAACCCATAACATAATCTCATGACCATATATAATACTATATATGAATTTTACGATTCATAATAGTAATTTTTTATTTGATACTTTTGCACCAAATTTGTGGTTTACAAATACAAAAGAGTTAGTGTATAAATATATAGTATTTATAGTAGCAAAAATTCTTGTGCGTTATAAAATTCAATGAAATTAGCTAACTAGTGTCTACAAGTAAAAGTAATGAATATTATAATTTGAGATAAAATTTATGTAAAATTATTTAATATGTAGTTGGTACAAATTATAGCGAATGTGTTTGAGTATTTCAAAATAGATAAAAGAATAGTTATATAAATATTTAATCAATAAACATATATACTTTGATAAAAATAAAAATGTATATAAAGTCATTATTCAATATATCATAGCATAGCTACTAAATGTAGTTATAAAATTTCTATTACATTAAACAACAAAGAAGAAGAATAGATATATTAGACTAGACATGCGTTATTTTTGAAACTAAGTAATAAATATACGTGTTTGCGTTTTAACAACATAAATTGACACAATTCAATTAATTATTAAATAAATAAATAATATTAAAAATTAAAGCTAATGATTAAAAGATTATAATATAGCTAAATAAAGAAAATAATGCTTGTATAGATATAAGAAAATTTACTAGTAGACCTATTAAAAGTTTCAAAGTTTTAATAATTCAAAAAAAAATACAAAAATTGGTAAATATATTTGATAATTAAAACATATGGCCAATCGTTCTTTTTTTAATCTAATACCAAAATGAAAAATATAATTTCTATTTTATACATAAAACAAAAGCTTCGATTATATATATATACATACAATGTTTGATTTATATGTTAATAATTCTTAAAACTTAAATGCAAATAATATATTTGTCAGGGTGTATTTTTTGGAAGAATAAATATATTCCATAATTTCTGTTTATAAATTATTTTCCTCGGGACATGGACCCACGGGTGATATTCTAGAATAACGTTTATGGCAGGGGATAAACAAAAGCAATTGGCAGAAATATTAATAAAATTTATGAGACCATACCGCGCCGGTGGTTCCTTATCCAGTGTTTGGAGTTTTGCCGAGCCGCAATTACTACCACTTATGAACACGGACGACAGGAGCCATCAACGTTTAAACACGTAAACGAAGGCTTTTAAATTTTTTTTTTTTTAATGTGTGAGGGGTAAACTACTGTACAGTGTGAATGCTCCAATTCCGAGAAGATTCTAATGGACCTTAGATGCCAGAGGCCCAATCAGGACCCACAGGAAGATGTTGTTATTTTTTTGGGCTGGGCTGACATTTGTTTGTAGAAACTCGACCTTCTGATCATAGTATGCACACCCGGTAGCGGAAAACGATTTAGGCTAGCTTGGTATTGGGTAATAGGGTGGATTTTTTTTTTAATTTTTTATTATTAAGTATTTAAAAATAAAAAATATATTTAAATATTATTTTTATTTAATTTTAATTAATATCTAAACTAAATATTCATCTAGAATTTTTTAATTATAAAAAAAAATAAACTATACCGATAACTTTTTCACTCTTATTATTCTCATATCGAACGAACATTCAAATCTTAGAAGTTCCAATTTTATTAAAAAATAATAATTTATAGGTTCCAATTTTTAAGTTCCGAGTTAATTTTTGGTAAAAAAAAATAATTTAAAACTAAAAAAATCACTAAGGAACTATCTATTTTACAAACCACCATTCATGATTTCAGTTTTTAATCTATATACCATGTAAAGATATCAATAATATTTCAATTTCAACTACAATTATTAACTACTAATTATGAATAATTAATATTATTAATAAAAAATATCAATATTTATAATTATAAATATTCATAAATATTTTAACTGATATTATCTATTATAATAGTTTATAATTAAAATATATGTCATTTTTATTCATGGAATTGATATTTTAATAAAATAATTTATGAAATCAAGATTTGCATTGATAGATAATATCAATAATTTATCTAATAAAAAAATTTACAACATGAAAAATATGGTATTATATTTTTATTTGTGGTATTCGCATTTTAATTAAATAATCTATTCATTAGAATTTTGAATCATGATATCCATTTAACACCGGTATTCTTTTTTTAACAAATATTCCTATAAATAAATAATATTATCAATTACAAATATTTTTACAAAATATTATATTATATTTTTATTTGTGGCATTGATATTTTAATTAAGTAATTTATTCTTGATATATATACACACCAAAAAAATAAAACACAACAATAAAAGTGTTTGTGAATTAGGAACCATTTTTATCTTGTGTCGTTTTAGAATATATTTAGTTGAGAGAGTCGGGTTCTAACATTTTCTTTTCAACCTCAATTTTTAAAATTTGTAATATTTTTAGTAAATTTACTTTTTAAATATAGTAAAACGACTAACAACTGCCAACAACTTTCACTCCCTCCAACATATAATTAGGTTGCCAAAAACATATAAGGTATTATCTATTTGTCTTGTTATTTTGTTTGAGAAGGGGGATCAAAATAAATTAGGCATTGATGTTCCTTTTGACCTAATTTCTATAAAACTCTTGTGTCAAAATGATAAAGTGTGTGTGTGTGTGTGTGTGTGTGTGTGTGAGAGAGAGAGAGAGAGAGAGAGAGAGAGAGAGAGAGAGAGAGACATGGGTTGGGTTATTGAAACAAATGGATAGGTTC
Source organism: Tamarix chinensis (assembly GCA_030549775.1). Taxonomy (NCBI): domain Eukaryota; kingdom Viridiplantae; phylum Streptophyta; class Magnoliopsida; order Caryophyllales; family Tamaricaceae; genus Tamarix; species Tamarix chinensis. The sequence continues at coordinate 99,702,942 of CM060174.1, forward strand.
CTAAATAGATTATAAAATACCTTATTGAAATAAAAAGAATGATGAAATTTAGATTTAGGAATCATCCATGTGCATGCTCTAAGTTCTTCATTTTTTTCCCTACAAATTATATTCCCATTAGATTGATGCTAAGAGTTCCTTGGGTTCTTATATTCCTTTTTTTTTTCTTCACTAATGTGTGTGGTTTAAGAAGGTTTGATAAAGAGGTTGTAATAATCCCCTTGGTTAGATACACAATTATGATGAAATATAAGAACAAATTTCAAGTACAATAATGTCAATTTATGGAAGGGATGAAATTGAAGAATTATATTGAGTATAAAGATTTGGAGAAAATTAGAGAATTTGTAGAGAACATTTTATAACCTTCCTCATCCTGTACTAGAACACTAAACCATTATTGGTTCACTACTTTAATAATACTGTCTACCTAATATTAATTGTAGTTAAGGAAAGTGTACAAGTTACAACTAAATGATTCATTCTATGAGTTGACCCCTATCAAATTATAGATTGTCATGCTGATAGGTCTCAAATCCCTTATATTAATATATTTCATAACCACTGCCTAACATCCCTTCTTCGCTCCGTCTTCTCCCTCGATCTTAGTCGCTAGGCAGTCCTAGCCAACTAATCTCATTATTTGGTCTTTTGGGCTTTATTTTTTGGTCACAGCCATTTGGTATGTTTCCCTTAGATGATTCCCCTTGGCAAATGCCCATAGCAGACACCCTTGGTTGGCACCCTTTAACAATTGTATTTGTCTAGTGCCCTTGGCAGATGGTCCTGGCTAACGCCCCTCGATAGATGTCCCTGGAGGACGCCCATTGGAATATTCTCCTAGCTTACGCCTTTGGCAGATACCCCTAACTTACACACTTTGCTTTTGTTTCCTTTTAATTATCAAGGAACCCAATAATTCTCCCCCTTCTAAGATAAAGAAAAAAATCATTTTATTCTCTATTGAGAGGAACTGTGCACCAAATCAGCTTTGGTGTAACATAGGTCATGCTTACTTTTGGATAAAAAAAATTTAAGCTTATCAGACCCATTTTCATCGGTATGGACCTTCTCCAGATAGAGTCACCTCTCCTTGATTACATATCTTATCCGGTGATATCTGACTTGGATAAGTTTGGATCTTAAGTGAAAGTTGGCATTTTTACTGACATGGATGGTACTTAGTGAATCATTAAATACCACAAAATTGTCATATCTCAAGCTAATTTCCCTAAATAATTTATTTATCCACAACATTTCCTTGAACCCTTTGGTAATTTTTATGTACTTTGCCTTGATTGTAGATAGAGCCACACACTTGTGTAATCGATATTACCATAAGAGAACTCCCCCATAGAAGGTAAATAGAAATCCAAATGTTGATTGTCTTGTATCCACATCTCTTGCCATATTCTAGTTTGTATAACCCACCAAGGATGACTCAACCTTACTAAAACAAAGAATTATCTTAGACGCCTTTTGTAGATAATTTAATATCCACTTCACTACCTTTTAATGATCATTGTTGGGTTTGGATATGAACCGACTAACAACATTGATGACAAATGCAATGATGGGCCTAGTACACACCATTGCATACATCAAACTCCCAATGGATGACACATATGTGATATGACTCATCTTCTTCCTTTTATCTTCATCCGTGAGACATGATGTCATGCTCAACCTGAACTAGGTAGTAAGGGAAAATGAATAGGATTTGCTTGTTCTATGTTAAATCTCTTGAGTATCTTCTTCTCTATATGTTCCTCTTGACAAAACCATAGATTTCCCTTACCTTAGTCATGTGTGATGTGCCCAGGATCTACTTGGCATGACTTGAGTTTTTCATTTCTAAAGACTTAGCCAAACTTTAATATCTATTGTTGATCGTGGCTCACTATCAGCATGTCATCCTTGTACAAAAGTAAAGGGATGAAGTTTCTAAGCCAAAACCTTTGCATAAACACACAATGTTCTATGCCATCTTCTTGTACCCTTATAAGGCCATGAAAAACTCAAACTTCATATACCACTGCCTCAGCGCCCTACTTCAATCCATATAATCTCTTCACCAACTTGCACCCCATACCCTCTCTATCCTCAACCTCAAACATATATGGTTGTTCTATGTATACATGCTTCTTGAACTCTCTATGTAAGAAATTTATGTTCATGTCTAGTTGCTCTACCTCTAAGTTTAGAGTAGAATCTAGTCCCAAAATTACACAGATGGATATCATCTTCACCACTAGAGAGAATATATCATCACAATCAACCCCTTATCTTTGGAAAATTTATTGACCACCAACCTTGTCTTGTGACTCGACTCAATTATTCCCTCATTATGCTTGATATTGAAAAATTGTTTTTCAAGATCTTTCTCCCTTCTCAACCTTTCTATAAGCTTTTAAGTGTTATTATTTTAAAGAGAGCTCACCTTTTCTTTCATTTCAACCAACCACCTCTCCTTGTGGGTATCACTAGGGGTCTCATCATAACCGTGTGAGAATAACACATAATCATTGTAGGGTACTTGTTTGTCGATCTTGGTCCTCTAATGGATCTTCTCATTTCCTGTGGAGATTCAAATGTGTCAAAATACTGAGGTTGTGTTGGCTCGAGCTCTTGGTCCTCACATTATATTATCTCATCCATGTGACTTGATGCCTCTTCATTTGAGTTAGAATGTACCTTGACTACCCCTCTTAGATTAGCCTTCATCAACCCACCTGCCTCAAAATCATCACTGGATTTCACTAAGTCATCGATGTATGCCTTTAGTCTCCATCTTCTATGAAGTTTTTGATGTTTTGGTGTCATCAAAAAACATAATGTCTCTACTTTATATGACCTTCTTGGTTATCAAATCATACAAATTATAGCCAAAATTCACTTCATTATACCTAATGAACTTGCAATGATGAGCCTTCTCATCTAGCTTTATTCTCTCATCGTTTGGTATGTGGACAAATTCCTACTAGCTAAGTACTCTCATGTGATTGTAGCTCATAATACTTCCAATCTACACTCTGTCACTCACATCACTGTTGAGAGGAATTTATGGAGAGAAGTTGATGAGGTGACATGTCTTCTATAAAAATTCTCCTTAGATGATCTTGGAAGCTCGACATGTGAGTGTAAACACCTTAACTTCTCCATCAATGTGTGGTTCATTTGTTTCACCACCCCATTATGTTGAGAGGTTCAAGAATAGTCTGCTTATGTTGAATCCCATGAGCCTTATTGTACTCATCAAACAAACTGAGATATTCACCTTTGTTTTTTGTACGGATACACTTCAACTTCCTCCTAATCTCATGCTCAACTTTAGCATGAAAGACCTTGAAATTAACCAACACTCGATCCTTAGTCTTCATTGGATATACCTATAACTTCCTAGAAAAATCATTGATGAATGTCAAAATTTTTACAATCCACCCAATGATTTACCTTCACCAGACCACATATGTCCAACACAATCTGATCTAGTTTTCCTATCGACTGATTGTTAGCTCCTTAGAAAAAGTGGGCTTGCTTTTGCTTTCCCATTATATGATGAGTGTAATGGTTAAGCTTACCCCCTGAGACCTTAAATAAAGTGCCCATAAGTTTTATACCCTTATTATTCATGTGGTTGAGTCTATGATGCTTTACATCATAAGAATCTTCCATAAAGTTAACCTCAACTAACAAACACGACTTTTTTTTGCATCTAATATAGTGAGCAACACTTGCTCCCCCAAGAAACTACAAAGCATCCCTTTGTTAAATTCTAGGTGCATTTTCTAAACTGACTCACATAACCCTCATCATCGAGCTTCCAGCTGAGATGAGGCTCATCCTTACATCTAGAACATGCATTACTTCCTTTTTAATCAAACTACATCCCAAGATCATCTCTAGTCATATACTCCCCATATCGACCATTTTTTAGACTCCATAATTATCCATCCTTACTTCACCAAAAATTTTGGATGTGTAGGAGAAGAATTATTCTCTATGTGGGGTAATGAGGTAAGATGATTCATTTTCCACTACCCATTCGACGTTGTGCATGCATTCAATCTCTCCAAAAAAAACCCAACAATCCATCACCTGTGATGACTACCATTCCCCAATCCATATTACCCTTCCCCTTTACACCTTTATCCAAATCAAAAATTTGTTTCTTCTAGTCGATGAGTTTACCAAAAGGGAATAAAGACTTGTCCTTCTTTGAGTTGATCGGTTTAATCTTAAACCTCCCCCTCTACTTCTCACCTTTGAACATCCCTCATCCCATCACAAGTTCTTCAGACTTGGATCACGAGACCACATTGCCTTATATTATTGCTTATTCTTCAAGAAGTGATGTTCTCATAGAAGCCATTACAAGTTTTTCACATGAGGATAATTGCTGAGAGACACACAAATAATATCCCAACTAACAGGTTGATAACCTAGGACCAGCAGAGCTTGAACTTCATCCCCGAATACCATCTCCCTATACTTCAATTAGAGGAATATGTTGCGGAACTCATTGAGGTATCCGGTAATGGGTTCTCCTTCTCTATACCTCAATTTCTACAACCTCCTCATGAGTTGTACATTGTTTCCAATGGTTTTATTCACATAAAACAAATACAACTTTGACCACACTCTATATGTTGTGATTCCTTTCTTAATGTGATGGATGGAGTTGTTATCCACCCATTGATGGTTATAGCCACAAGTTTTTCTATCAAGCTTCTTCCATTCCTATTCCTTTCTTTTCATACTTTTTGGCATGATTCATTCATTTTCAATCAAATCAACCGGCTCTTTCACATAGAGTAGGTCTTCCATCTTATTCTTCCTAGTTCTATAATTTGTGTTGTTCAACATCACCATGATCAATTTACTAGTTGCCATGACTGTCAACCAAGCTCTTATATCAGTTGTAAAGAAAGATAATTCCTTGACTAAATATATAATTAAGAGGAAATGTAATAATAAATTGATGTATAATAATGAAGAATTATAGGAGGGAGGAAGTTAGAGACTTTCATTGAATATGAATATTATGAGAAAACTAGAGAACTTGCACGCCCATTTACAAATGGTCGGTAGAGGGTGGTTTACACCCTCCCTCATCCTTGACCAAAACACTCAACCATTATTAGTTAATTGACTCAAGATAACTTTTTACCTAACATCAATCATAATAATGGGAAGTGTACAAGTTACAACTAAATGATTCACTCTATGATTTAAGCCTTGTCAACCCATAGGTTATCATGTCGATGAATACCAAATCTCTTATATTAATTTTTTTTCTAACCACTCCCTAACATCCTTCTTTTCTCATGTCTTGACCCTCTATCTTAGCATTTAGGTCATCCCAACCAATTAATCCCGTCAATTGGTATTTTTTAGGTGTCACCCTTTGGTCTATCACCCTTAGTTGATGCCTCTTAGCACATGCCCCTGGTTAACTCCCTTGGCAGATTCTCCTAGCCGAAGCCATTGGCTGGTACCCTTGATTGACACCCATTGGCACATACCCCCTACTGACGCCCGTTGGCACATACCCCCAACTAGTGACTTTTGATTTCATTCCCTTTTAGTTGTTTAGGAAACCAATAGAGGTTTGAAAAGTCAAAAGTTGATAATTATGTAGATCTTAAGAGGAATGTTAAAGAAAATAAGTTGATTTGCCTAATGGAAAGGGAAAAAAAGAAGGGGAATGAAGAAAGGCAAGCTATATAGCAGGCATGCAAAGCTAAAGGGTGGGACCATAGAAGATGTTAAGTAAGGTAAGATATATTCCAAAACTTGGTAGCAATATTATTTATTTGAAAATGTTAGATGGTTTGGATTATTCTTTTCAAATGACAAATGAATAGATGAAGGCGAAAAAAATAACATCGATAATTAAAAGAACGAGAAACTAAAGATAACCTTTTAATGCTTGATGGTAGAAGCATAGAAGAACTCTAGTTCAATTGGATTAAGGATGATGTTAGGATCACACTCATTGATCAAGGATGGAGAAATACTAGAGCTTAAGGGCTTGGAGATTTACTACTTTCTAGGTGCAAAACCCCATGTGGATAAAAGATCATATTGTAATACCCCACTAAATTATTGGTAGATGATGGGTGCTTAAAATGTTTGATATCATTATATATATCAACAAGATATACCTTCACGGCTAAGCATGTTTAACTTGGAGCAATTTAAAGATAGATGACTTCCAGGGAAGTTTTCTACGTTAATGAAGAAGGATATCCGTGTAATACCCCATATTTTTAAAATCTAGATTTATTAAGTTTAATGATTTTATTAGTGTAATTTAATATGAACAATTAATTATTTTAATTTCGATTCATTTTATGGATTTATCGATGATTCAAATTCATATTTGAATTTAATTAATCGTTGTCATTGCGAACCATTCTAGATAAATTCGTTCACGACAATGATTTTATTATATTCTTATGAATTCGATTTTCGGTTAAAAATATGTATTTCCGTTCTTTCTCGTATTTTTATTTTTAATATTTTAGATTCGTTTTCGATTATAATTTTGTCATGTGATTTCGACGTTATTTTGAAATTATATTTCGTTGATGAAATAAATTATGTAAATTATAGAATTTCTGTTTAAATAGTTAAATTTATTTTAATAATTTTATCCATAAAAAATATTTCCGACTTTAAATTTTTTTGTTTTCGGAAATCGTTAATATTTTATGAAAGTTTAAAATTAAAAAGTTTTTAGGAAATTATTTATGAATTTCTTTCCGGAATTAACCTTCTTCTGTTTACGCTCTTTGATTTACAAAAAATTGATTTCAGAAATTATTTAAACTAGTCTCGGTTTATTAGAATTGGATTTAAATATTTTCTTATTTGCTTTTAAATAATTTTTCGAGGTCTTATAATATATTTCCGTAAATAATACAAATTTTTATGTTCGTTGGTAAATTCTGCCAAAAATATTTTCGAAATTCCTTATATAGCTCTTATATCAATTTTAAGCCTTCAGATCATTTTAAAAATAAATTTTCGTTTAATAAATTTAGATAAAATCTTCCAATTTTTTTTATAAATATTTAGTATTTTATTTTATGTGTATTTATTTTATAAAAAAAACCCTGCGCCCCTGACCCGTCGGACCCCCTCTCCCTTTCCCTTTTTCCGTCTTCTTCTTCCCTTTCTTTTCTTCCCCTGCTGCTCCCGACCCCCTGCCCTCTGCGCAGCCCCAAACCCTAGCCAGCCGCCACCTCTCCCCAGCTCCTCCCTTCCCCTTCGTCGACTGTCGCCAACCACGACCGACCTCCAACCGCCACAACTAGCAGCAATAGCCGTTGCAGCAGCGGCCGAAGCAGCCACGCCCAGCAGCAGTGACCGCGTCGACTGTGCCGCCACCGTCCGGCCATGGCAAGCATCGCCGACCACCGGCGAGCTGTCCCTATTCCCCGACGAAGCTTCCTTGACCTTCCTTTGCCCCGATTTCTCGGTTTTTTGTTTGGTATAATTTTCTGAAAAACCCTAATATGAATTTGATTAATTGAATGTGATTTAGCTTGTGAAAAGCTAAATTAATTGTTTGTTTATGTATATATGTGCTGTAAGATTGGTTTGGATAGGTTAATTGTACAGTTATGTTGGAATTTTGGAAAAATTAGATTTTTGGCCGGGTTATGCCCAAATTTTTCGGATTTGCCCATTTTTGCAATTTTGGATAAATTGATTATACAATATGTTTTAAAATGTATTCAATTTTATTTTGGAACCGTCAATTTGAGAAATTTATGTAGGTTTTATCGGAATTTAATTCCTAGGTCAAAATTCGGGTGTAATGAAATTGGGTCGTATAATTGAGTCATTCCACTCAATTGATTTTATAATATCGTTTAAAATGTATTTAATTTTATATTGGAAGTGTTGATTTGGGAAAATTGTGCGTAATTGATCGAAATTGGATTTTTAGGTTAAAACTCTCATGGGTTTAATTGGATTGTGTAATCAGGTTATTTTATTCAATTGACTATATAAATTACATCAGTGTTGCACGGGGACGTTTTTAAAAAATTTAGGAAACGGGGACGGCAGGAAACGTCAAAAAAATATTAATTAAATAATATTTTTTAATAAAAATATTGATTAAATAATATTTTTTTAATAAAATATTAATTAAATAATATTTTTTTAATAAAAATATTAATTAAATAATTTTAATATAATTTTTAATTAGTAAACGTTTCCGAGAAGTTTCCGGGACGGGGGGACGGCACCTAACTACCGTCCCCGTGCATCACAAAATTACATTAGAGTATGTTTAATTACATTTCGGAACCGTCAATTGATATGTTTTGGCAAGAATTGATCGGAGTTACGTTCCGGGCTCAAAAACCCTAATTGTGCTAAATTGTGTAATTCTTTTATTGGTTTTGAGCAATTGATTATTTGATATGTTATAAAATGTGTTTAATTGCATTTCTAAACACCCAATTTGATTAACTTAATAGAATTCAACCGAATTGTATTTTCGGGCCTAAAACCTTAGATTTCAAGTGAGATTATGAAATTGATCATGTGTATGATTGTTTTTCTAAAATTAAATTTGTAGAAATAGTTGAAATGATCCTAATTGCTTTCTAATATCTTTAATTTAAATTAATTAATTTGAATTACTTGAGTTTGTGTCGTGGGCTTTAAAACCCCAATTTTGAAAATGGATTGTCTTGAATTGGTTAATCGAAGATTGTTTTGTTGAAATTGATTATCTGGACTTATCTAAAATTAGTTTAATTGTGGTTTAAAACTATCAATTGGAGGTAATCGAAGTGATTTGGTCGATTCGTAGTTTAGGGATTAAAAACCCTAATCTTCGGGGATTGTTTTATAACATCGATTTTGCTATACATCTTTTATCTAATCGATTTCTATCTTTGGGTTTTAAGTCATTTAAGTTATGTTTTAAACTATCGGCTTGGATTTGGTTCTGTGCAAATGGTTGGTTTACCTATTTAGTTGTAAAACATAATGAATAAGTTATCTTTGATAAATTATCTTATGATCGATTATCTTCCTCGGGCTTTCCAAACTAGTTTGAATTGTCATAAGTGTAATTGTATTAATTCGTTTTGATTGATATTTAATCTTAAATCTTAATAGAGTTATACTTTTAAGTCCTAAGTTTTGGACACGTTTTCCAAGAAAAATAGTTTGTGTCTCTTATATCGATTAAATTATAATAGTTGAAATTATTGATTGATAGGATAGTTTTTAACTTATTTTTCGATGTAATCTAGGAAAGATTTATTGTGGATCCTCGAACTAGTGATCTCTCTCCCTCTTATCTCGCTTAGCTAGCTTCGGATCCAGGTAAGTCTCTACTTACCTCCACTTATGGGTGTTTCGTAAGGATGTGGCTAAGGTCCCTACGTGTTATGTGACTTACATGCCTTGGATGCTTTGTATATATATATATATATATATATATATATATCATGTCTTGTTGTGTATCACCTAATTGTCCTTAACGTGTTTTATGCGTAGCGCAGCTTGGAGTTAAGGTGTGTGGTATGTGTTTTTCTTATGATATGAATGTGATATCCATATGTGGTGATTATGATGTGCTGTGGCATGATGTAACCCTCTAGAACATGCATTCTAGGGTGAGTATTATTATGACATGGATATGAAAGGATAAAAAGAAATAAATGGGAAGTGAGTTGCTAAAGAGGGGTATGAGGTTGACCAAATTGAATAAGGGATGAGAGCTATGCATCGAAAATTCTAGGGTTTGCATGGAAACTTCGAGAGTTTGCATGGGTTGGATAAAACTTGCATGAGGATGATCGTTACATGAGAAAAGTTGTTTTAAAGTGTAAATAAGCTAAGGGAAGAGTTGTGGAGTGTTTGGAGACTTGGGATGAAAAATAATACGTAGGTTGGTGTAAGGGTGTATAAGGGACCCGATTAGGGTTTTGGGAGAAAGTAGTGATTGATTTGGGATTGAACTTAAATGAGATGAGGTGTTTGGCGATAAATGAATTAATGGTAGTATGGCAAGAGGAAATTGGGCCACATAGGTCCAATTAGGGTTTCAAGGGAAACCCTAGAGAGTGATAGTGGGTGGAGTGTGGTGTCACAAGGTGTTGGGCTTCAACCCACACCCTTAAGAGTTGGCTTTCATTAAGTGTAAGTGTAAAGGGGAATGGATATCGATGTGTGATAAGGGACGCAAGAGTCCCAAGATATGGGATGGGCCCTCCTGTGAGGATAAGTGTGGATATAGTTAGCCATGCATGTCAAGGGTAAAATTCTTTCAAATAAGATATGTTAAGACACTAATCACTTAAAGAAAAAGATGTTGAGCCGGACCCAGACCGGTCCACCGACGAATAATAGTGGCTAGGGCCGGGGTGCCCTACATGACCGGTCCACCGGCTATAATAGTGGGGGATTCCGTGCTCAACAAACTGAACGTAATAACGATAAGACATTGGAAAGATACGAAGTAATTATAGTGAAACATCATGTGAGTCGGGGCCAGACCGGTCCACCGGCGAATAATAGTGGTAGGGTATGTTACCCTCATGACCAGTCCACCGGCTAAAATAGTGGCAGGGCATGACCCTCATGACCGTTCCACCGGCTATAATAGTGGGTTTCCCGCACTCACATGAATTGATAAAGACTATGATGTGAATTGACTATATTTACTAGAGATCTAAAGAATGAGTCTACTCGATCGGGGCTGAGCATGTCCCTAAGTAATGCTCGGGGCTGGACATGTCCCTAAGTAATGTCCGTGGGGCTAAATTCCCGATTGGTTGGTTTAACATTACCCATAAATGCCTGCTTGATAAATGCTCGATTTGTCTTGGTTTGGTTTGGCTTTGTCCAAAAATGCCCGGTTGGTTGGTTTAACATTATCTATAAATGCCTGGTTGGTTTATTTGAATTTCTTATCGGTTTAAGATGTTACATATGTTTCGCATGTTATTATATGTGTATGGTAGGGCTTATGATGTGGGTATTGAGTAGGCATACTATTGTATCAACGTAATGCAACATGATTCAATATGCACTTGATGTTATAGTTTACATCTTTCCCATAAGATAGGGTATTGGAATTTTCTCAGTATTGGACCCGTACTGATACTACCTTGGTTGAATGGGTCCTGTGATGATCCACTGATGGTGGGGAGCAGACCTCTTGTGCAGGTTTGAGATCGGATATTGTATTTGGGTGGAAGACTTGACTTGAGTGAGTAGGCAATCCGGAATTTGATCCGTCGGATTTTATCTTGTTTAACCGTATTCCTCTTTGGAAGTTACAAGTGTTGTATTTGAAATTTCAAGGGTATTGTAATTAACTTTAAATTTCTCGTACTATGATAAGCTTTTAAATTTCGAATTTATTCCACAGGTTCTGCTGATTAATTCAGCGATGATTTTGTTTAGTGAATTTATTCACTTGCCATCTGCCTGTGAATATCTCCTTGTGGGAGTTTATCCTCACGGCATAGATGTTCGAAATTTCGTTTGACAGGTTTAGCCTTGCATCTAGTATGAGATAGATGGTAGACATTTATCTTGTGCTAGATGTGGCGGTAACATTCCCCAAATTCTATTCTAGCTTCCGCTTTATTCTTTCAATTTTTTTTTCAGGAGTGAAATTTGGGGGTGTTACAATCCGTGCATACGATACAAATCGTTCTAGATACAAGATCATACGTTTACGAAGAAGGATGTACGTTCTCAACTCAAGTCTTGTTTCTAATTTTGAGCATAATAGCCAAGTTGATTTTTATTTATTCTAGCCTTGTTTGTTAGCCTTTGAAGGACAATTTAATGTATTCATTAGATAATTCAATAACTTGTTGAACCTACAGATATAGATCCTAGAATTAAGAACATTAGGTTTTAATTGCTCAAGTCTCGAGGGATAACTAAAAAAGGATTATTGTGCACTTCTTTGTAGGACAAATTTGATTTAGATACCATGATATTTAGCATAATTCCATTCAAGTACCATGTATTTTGATAAGCCTCGTGAAAGTATTGCAGCACTCTCCGCTTATTTTTATGTTTGTATCATCCCGTTAATTATGTTAGCCTTAAATTACCATAATGTGACATACTTTTTTTAAGCTAGCTTTAATCATGTTAAAATTATTTTTTTATTTATCTTTTGGATTCCAGATATTTTCAAAAGAAAACATCCTTGCGATCTCAAAGAAAAAAAAAACAATATGAAAAAGTTAGAAACTTTCAAAAAGTAAATAACTAACATCATTAAAATGCTCTCATATTAGCTTAGAAGAACATTTGGTGGCCTAAACCATTAATAGGGTGATATATATATATATATATATACTAAGTAAGAATAAACTAAAAACATCTTGATGTCCGATTAGCATTATTCAACATGCTTGAAGTGGTTGATATGAGATTTTAATTTATTTTTCTTAAAAGGTGGCAAAAAGATTCAATATTTCATGAAGGGAATCTCATTGCCATTGATTTTCTGATTTTAGCTTGTATACAAGTTCAGTTCATACATGGATTCATCAAAAGTGTATATATATATATATATATATAGGCTCTTGTACAAACTATTATTTAAAATACAAACATAGAAACCTTTAATTATCGTTAGATCTAGAAGATTGAAGGACCGATATTAAAATAAATTTAAGTTTGGTATTTACTTAATTTTTACCGTTGATCAAATACTAATCTAATGGCTATATTTAGTTCCTATATATGTATCTTAAAAATATTATGTATGAGACCTTCACCCATATATATATTCAATCTTTTGACGGCGGAGTTGCTTGGTGCAGTTCTATTATTGACTATAACCACGCAATATAATATAATATAATATCATGCACCAATATAGCAGTATATATTAAGAAGAAACATGGTATAGGTAGGTAGGTAGAGAATTAAAGAAGAGATAAGAAACCTTGGTTGATAAATATGAAGGAGGTACTCGCCATGCATTGAGATAATAAAACATTGGATGCAAAGTCTGTCATAGAAACCAAAAAAAAACGTAGAAACTCATTCAGAGACATTGTTATACCACATTTGTACAGAGACAACGTGAAAACTTTATTCAAACGTTACATTACATTTTACAGAAACGCATGCGTGACGAAAGCGTAAAGTTCTTGACGCACGGTTTGCGGCCAGGCCCCGGTACTTCTTCCCCGCAGACCGTGCATCGCGTCCCGATCGGCATAATTATTAGCTAAATCGGTCGACCGATTTATTGAAATCGAGGTGATGATCACATTGTTGGCCTGACGTTAAGTTTGTTTGCTATCTTCATACCCAGAGACTTATCGACCTGCACATTCAGATAATTAATTATATACACATCAACGCTCAAAGACTTAGCTAGTGTTCTGCTGCTGTAGGCGTAATCAGTCAGTCACGGCACGGGTATCGCTGGTTTCAACCCGGCCGCTTATAAACTTTTAGTTAATTTTTAAACTTTCCAACTAGTTTAACTTTGTTGTCAGACACACACTTAAAAAGGATGACAATTCAGAGAGAGTTGCATGCATTGATTGACCCATTACCTGAGACCACCAAGAGATCCAGATACCTCGTATCTCGTGGGTGATGCGAGGATCAGATAGGCCTTCTACGACCCTGCGAATGAATCGTTCTTGCCTGCAGGAATATACGTCCCGTGAGACAATTAATCGAGATTGGACGGCTAACAGACAGCATCACGTTTCGATGACATGCGGGCAGGTAGATAGATTCTGGACGAAACCATAAATTTAATTACCTGGCTGGGTCCCAAGATCTGTACCTCACCCCTGGTTCTTTGAAGTTGTTCTCCTTTGGAATGATTTTCTGCATTTTTATAAGAAGGCGATGTTAATTTTGGTTAATCAACCATGAAAGATGAATCCTAGATAGCTATACCACTCGAACAGTTCAAAAACAAGACATCAGATCCAAGATGCTACGTACAAGTACGCAAGTGAGATAAAACCCAAGTGGGCGAGTACAGCGCGGGAGGCAAAAATAAGCTCGCTCTATGGAGTTGGTTAAGTCTATCATATGAGTACCAAGAGCTGACGTACACACAACTTAAAAATCAAGCCTTGTCCGTCCATTATCTAGCTATTTCCTATTGGTTTTAGAATCAAACAGACCTTTTTCATTTTATCCTAACTTGACCTCCTCTGTCCTCATTAAAATATATACATAATGAACTGTAGTAAACCTTGGAAGATAAAAGTAGAACATTACACTACCTTTTCACGCCTTCCTGTCAAAACCTTCGAAGGAATTGGATACTTTTCAGCATGGCGAACGGGATCAAATCTTGATGGAAAATAGTCAATCTGCAGAAAAATTATATTGGTGGAATGATAACCAAGTGAATCAAACAAATAAAGAGATTGTGTTTGCATACTATAAGATCGAGAAGACGATTGTTTAAATAAGCTTCATGCATATATATATATATATACACCTACCTCCTCATCTCTATGCATGAAGTTCATGTACCCATCATAATGGTTATTATGATGAGCACATTTCGGCGCGTTAACCGGCAGCTGCAAATAGTTGGGACCGAGGCGATGTCGCTGAGTATCCCCATAAGTGAACACACGACACTGGAGCATCTTATCATCGGAATAATAAACTCCAGGAACCATCAATCCAGGACTGAAAGCAAGCTGTTCGTTCTCCATAAAGAAATTATCGATGTTCTTATTCAACACCAAGCGACCAACCGGTATCAGAGGCAATATGTCCTCAGGCCAGGTCTTCGTATCATCTAACGGATCAAAATCAAATTTGTCCTCATCGTCCGTATCGATTATCTGGAAAAACAGCTTCCACTCCGGGAAGTTCCCCGCCGATATCGAATCGTATAAATCTTGCGTCGCATGGCTGTGGTTAGCCCCGCCGATCCTGATGGCCTCTTCCTCTAACAAACACTTGACGCCGCACGTCGGCTTCCAGTGGAACTTCACGTAGTGTGACTTGCCGGATTTGTTGATCAGCGTGTAGGTGTTGACGCTTGAGCCTTCCATGTGGCGGTAGTCTTGTGGGATGCCGAGGTCGTCGTAGAAAAACGTGAACGTGTTCAGGCTCTCCGGATGGTGGGAGAAGAAATCAAGGATTCTCCAGTTCTCCTGAATGTGGGATTTGGGGTTCGGTTTGAACGCGTGAATCAAGTCCGGGAACTTCATGCCGTCGCGGATGAAGAAGACCGGGAAATTGTTCCCCACCATGTCGAAGTTGCCTTCCCTCGTGTAGAATTTGACGGCGAAACCGCGAGGGTCGCGGATTGTCTCGGGGCTGCCGCGTTCGTGGATTACGGTCGAGAAGCGGACGATGACTGGGGTCTGGACCCCCGGGGCTCGGAGAAAATCCGCACATGTAAGGTGTGAGATATCGTGGGTGACTTCGAAGAAGCCTTTGGCGCTAGCCCCCCTGGCGTGGACTACTCGTTCTGGGATTCTTTCCCTGTCGAAGTTTGCCAGCTTCTCCACCAAATGATAATCCTCCAACAGAATCGGACCTGCTTGCATATACGAGTGCAGATTAATTAATTAATTCATTCATTCATGGAGTTAATTAATTTCACAGTCGCATACAGTACTACTATTGATTCCGCACACTACTTCATAGTCAATTGAGCCGCTCGAACAAGAAAACCTTTATAGTTGTTTATTTGAATCAGTTATCTATAATACTTATTTATTTTTAAAAAATTTAAAAAATTTAAAAAAATAATTACTATAAATTATTTTTTTTAATAATTAACTCCAGACATAAATTTGATCGTAAAGGCACTATCCTATAAACAAAGATCATTACTTTGCTGGAAGGGAAATTGAAACTAACGTATCATGGTCATATAATGTTTAGTGACAACTTTTTCAAGAGATTTTAGTATATAGGAGGCACGTAAGAATAAGATGTCTCTAATTTGGGTGTACTATAAAAGACATATTAGTGCGCGGAAGTGTTTCAGACCCAAATTAACCATAATCTTTTTAATAAAAACTCTATATATATATAAATTTAGGCACTTGTACAAACCATTATTTAAAATACAAATGTAGGAACTCTTAATTATCGTTAGATCTAGAAGATTTGAGGGCCGAGATTAAAATAAATTTAGGTTAGGTATTTACTAAATCTTAACTATTGATCAAATATTAATCTAATGATTAAGATTAGTTCCTATATATATATATATATATATATATATATATATCTTAAAACATACGTCGGAGCTATAAATTACAACATTACACACCTCGTGTCCACAAATATACAAAGTTAATAAGCAAGACTTTCTTGACAAATGTATCATCTGAAATCATACAATATTTTTTACTAGAATGACAGTATCAAAATTATATTGAGAATGAAGGATTATTTTTATTGGTTGTTTAAGCACCTTTATATTGGAATCGATTCTAAACTTGTTTACCTTAATTCAGACCCAAATCTATTAGATTTCCCAAAATTGTAAAAATCATACCCAAACCTAAGCTTGCCTGAGTCTATTTACATCTAGACTTGCTAGACCCCACAAAAAAAAAACTTATCCCCAAATTTAAGCTCGTTTAACTTGACTCAATCATAAAATGCTCATACTCAAACACAGTGAAACTCTAGATCTTGACTAATATCTACCATATTAAAAAAAATAACTCATACCAAGACCTAAGCTCGTTTAAATAGAGTATGAATATAATCTCTCATATTAGGGAAAATAACATATATACACAAACCTAACCTTGTTTAAGTAGATTCATAATCAAATATGTCATATCTAAAAACTTATACCCAAACCTAAACTCGTTTAATTAGATTTAGACCTAGATCTATTAGATATAAAAAATCTCACTCCCAAATCTAAATTAGTAAGATTGGAATCAAAGTTAGGTCAACAAATCGACAAAAAAAAGGGAAAGAAACCTTTATATATGGACCTAAATTCATTTATCCAATTTTATATCCAAACTTACCGGACTTAAACAACTCATACTCCTGCTTAAGCTCCTTTAATTAAATCCAAATCCAGACATAGACTTTTGATGTTGTATGTCACAAAAAAAAAAAAAAAAAACCTCATAACCATTCATTTGAATTCAAATCTAGTTCACTCCATCCAAAAAACTCATGCCCAAACTTTTTATCAATGGTTTGGGTCTAACAAGTTTGGGAAATTTAAAATCCATTGTCATATCTACCTATGAATGATAACGTAGGTCAAGGCTCATGATTGTAACCAGTCCTTTTTTTAAAACAATAAAAAAAAGAATTGGACGCAATTAATCACGAGAATAGAAAGTTCAACAAACACTCTTTTGCTTTCTAAATTTTCCATCACGTGCCCCTGCGTCGAGTTGTTAGAAAAATACAAAACAAAAACAGCCAAAGAACACTAACGCGTGAAACAAGTCACCAAATATCCTAGGACATTATAGTAATATAAACTAAAAGGGTGGAGGGGGGTAGGGGGGCTCAACAGTCCCAACTCTTGGGAAACCCTATTTTCTGGGTTAACATCGTTTTGATCTAAAAAAACAAAGAAGAAGGAACCTATATATAACTTAAAGTTAGGCCAACATATTTCCGGCTGAAAAAATCCTAGATCTCAAGAAATGTAATCAACAACGAAAAAGTCAATATATATGTGCCTGGGTCCTGTTTTATTAGTTTGGATTTTCTAATTTGATTTAAATTGAATTTAAAGTAATTTATTATTATTATTATTATTATTATATCTATAATAATAATAATTCTTATAATAGTAATAATAATATTTTATTTTTATTAAAATAATAATATAATTCTGAATAATAATAATACGCATAATTATTACAAATAATAATATTGTATTTTAAAAAAAAGATAACTAACAATTATTATTATTATAGTTATAATAATAATAATAATAATATATTGTGATCTAATCAAATCTGATTAGATATGATAATAAGACATAGAAAATAGGGCCCGACAACTACAAGAGTTACATTTCATAAATCTTCCACCCAAAAATTAGGGGGGAAAACAAATATTTATGACGATTATAAATAAAAATACACAAAGGTTTGTTTTTTATAAATAAAAAAATATATATTAAACGTTAAAATTTTATTTAAAGTATATATTTTTTTTAAAAAAAACTTGTTAAACGTTAAGTATATTTTTTTTGAGTTACAGAATATGCGTGCTTCTCTTATAATTGTCTGAAAGATTAACTAGATGTTAAACCGATGTTATAAATCGAAAAATGAAATAGCATAAAAGGACACACCTATAATTATTTGAAAAACTAGATGTTAAAGTTTAAACTAATATACCAATATAATGACATACAACGAGCATATTTTATTTTATAAACAGGGGATGAAAATGGATCGGATGTGTGTCGGGTCCGATCGGATCTAAATCTAGATCAGTTTATAATATTTAGATCTATATTTAAATCAGATTCGTCATATTTTAAAAGTTTAGACATAGAATTCGAAATATCGGATCTAGCTGGTAAATAGATCAGATTAATTTTTTAAATATATATATATATATATTTAAAAAATATTAAGTATAAGGAAAAAGCTTTTAAAATAACTATTTTATTTCTTTAAATAATACTTTAATATTTTTATAATAAAGTATTATACATATTATTTATAAAATAAATATACATAAAAAAGAAGGAGAATAATAATGAAGAGCTAAAATAAAATTACAACTCGTTTAAATATATACATCCACGTCCGACAGATCTAAGTCGGGCTCAGGAATTGATCTTATTTTGACGAGAAATACTAAACGACAGTCCGTTCGTGGGCGGTGTGTAAGTGTATATATATCTACATATATATAAATTCCAAAAATACTGACTCGACGATGATTAAAGCAGGCAAGGCAGGCAACGAAAGAGAGAAGTAATGAAAGAAAAATAATTGAAGGAACAAGTCCGTACCTCTGTCTCCGACAGTCATTGCAGAGTTGTTGTTCCAGACCGGAGCGCCGGAATTGGTGGTGCAGAAAGGCGTGTTGTACGTACTCGACGGACGGTACTGCAGTGCATAATATCAAACCATCCAACGAAAGAAGAAGATATTAGTAGGAAATTAATTAAGCACACACGAGGCTCGACTGGTTCCTTAATCTATCTGAATATAAACGACCGACGTCAGCTCGATCTGAAACGTGTAGCCTAAAACGGAAAAGTCTAGCTCTTAAAACATTCTGTAATTTTATTTTTTTATTATTATTCACCGTGAAATAATATATATATATATATATAACACGAGCCTCTCGCTTACTAAACAATCAAATATACATCGCTGATAGTTTAAATTAATTCTGTTCGTTTTCGGCCGCATCGCATGCGCCTGTTTCGTCGGTCAATGGAAATCCAAGAGAATAATCATATAACATGCAGTTTAGTTAAGATGGATTTAAGTCTGCAGTTGAAGGGAAAATATATATCAGACCTTGTAGGGATCCATGGCGGTTGCCGGAGAAAAAGGAGAGAGGGGAATACGATCGCCGAGCTAGGTAGAGAGGAGGGCCGGAGGGAGTGACTCAGTACTGTCACTCTGTGTGCGCGTGTGTGTAAAGATGTGTGTGAGTGAGCTAGAGAGAGTGCACGATTCTACTCCAGCCGGTGGATATTTATAGTGCAAAACTAGTTAGTCTGGCTAGCTATGATTTTATGATTGGTACGTGTACGTTATCCTATACTACGCCCCCATATACAGCAAATAACGATTTGAATCGCTTTTCACCATTTTAAGATAGATTAAAATTTTTATTTTTAATATTTGATAAAAAAAAATTAGATTAGCGATTTGGGACAAAAAAATTGTTTTAAAAATGTTCAAGATACAAACGTTTAAGATTGATTTGTTTAAAATTAAATTTTTTTAAAGTCATTTATACTTACAATCCGTTAAAACTAGTACAGTCATTTAATATTACTCGACGGAGCAATGACAAACTATTCAGCATCGCTGAATATTATTTGTTGGTTCTTTTTTATATCACACATTGCTGAGAAATAGTAAATTTAATCAGTTTTTATATCCCTTTACCTATTGACATGCTTGAGTATCGAGTTTGGACTATTTTATATAGGCGGTGGACTGAATTATATACCACACACACGCGCACGCCGTCCTTCCGTTCGGTCCGGCTTAGGTATGGGTGTGTCATAGATTCAGACGGATCCGATCTTATCTTATATAAACACTTAATATTATCTAACAGTTAAACCATCTAATATAATTTATGATTAACTAAATATGAATATAATTTATCAATTGCTATAGATTATCCGCCGATTATAATTAAAGATCGGCCTCGGATATATATAGATGCTTTATAATCAAATTTTCTGTCCTTTCTTTTGAATAGTAGAAGTTACTTATACAATACTTTACACGCTCGTAGTCACCAACTCTCTTTGAAAAACAATAATGATAATATTAATAAAATCGATACGTAGAGACGACGCCGTTAATTTAATATTTGCACCAGTTGTTTGGGAGGAGGCCGGAGGGGGTACTTGTTGTGTTGTGTCATGTGTGTGCGACTATCAGATGTAATATCATCTACTCGTGTTGCGACTTACGATTTGCCAACGTGGGGCGACAGACTGGTATGGAGGGGCCATCGAAGGTTAAAACATGTAATCAGAGAGAGAGAGAGGAGAAGAAGAAAAAATACGCCGAGTGTGCCTGTATGTATATAAGGTGAGGAGATAAGCATTTTCCCAAAGAATTTTGGGACTTCTGTCTTGTCTTCGGATAAGATCAGCAATGCGTTTTACTTTTCAGCGTGCTTATCAACTCAACTGACCGATTTCTCCCCCTTTCCATTATTATTTTTATTTATATTACATAATTATGAAATATTATATTTATAATGATATTAAAGAAAAATTATAATATTTTTTTTTAAAAAAATTCTAAAACTTTTAGTATTTAAAAAATAACATTTACCCTTAAATCAAATTTAATCGGGTCCCCTCCATTATTGTACTACTACGCTCAATCAAAGCCAAATATTTGGCACATGTGGTGCTTTCTCTATGGTAGTGGAGGTCCCTCTACAGACGCTGCATGATTTTTTTCCGTCCTGCGGTGGAGTGAGATCTACTTTTTTGGCGGGGAAAAGCTGCCTCTCTTTGCCGGACGTGGACCCCCGCACTGACTATTCCTCCCCGGCCCCCCTTACGCCCCACCTATCCAGCAGCCGTTGTCCTTTTCCGGCTTTCAATTTGCTTCTCGGTGCGATGGCGCTATGGTCGATGGTAACTCCATGTACATATTGACCTTCCCAAATATCGACGCTCGGCCGACTGTACATGATTTATCTAGCCAGCTTGGATCCCTCCCTCCCTTTGCTTCGAATAGGTATGTAGCTGGTAGCATAGCATATGCATGGTTGTAGATACATACCAATACCATACGTACGAGGCCGTGATCTGCTTGGTTCGGCTCCATCAGCTCCGACGATATTCGAAACAAGCCGATTACCTTCATTTCTGTAGAAACATTTCGCGTAAATCAATCAGTTCATGCCCGTCTTCATTCTTTGAACGTCTAATGAAAATAATTAAATCACCCCTAAGTTAATCCATGTAGTCTCCCAAAAAAAATAAAAAAATTGGACTGTCCAATTTGGTCGGACAACCGACGAAGGCCAGGTTCCTTGTACAGGACGTCATGGCTTGGCCAGGCCACTGCAACATGTATTGTCAAACAGGGCAATACTATTTATCCAATCAGATGGAACAATTACCCTATTAGTCCAGTGGGAGAGAAAAAAATATTCTAATATTTATAAAGGTTATAAGGATAAAGTTGTAATTACTCTATTCATTTTCATTCTAATAGGGTAATATTATTATTCTACTAAGGAAAACTTTTAAAATACCTTGGCATTGTCCTATTTGACCCATTTATTAGAGCAACACTATTGTCCTATTTGATTTCTTAAATATTTTTTCTTATTTTATTCTGACAATTTACATGCATATTAATCTGAGTAGTTAAAGTTTCACATAATCAATTTGACATAGAAAGGAAGATTAGATATTGAATATATATATTTTTTTAAAAAGGTTTTGCATGTTAAGCAACGATACCTATGTACAACTTGTCATCCACCATTATTATTTTCAACACAAATAATAAAAAATAAAAAATTATTCTTTTTAAAACTTATATTATGTACACTTCTGATATCTATAGGTCTAGTACAGACATACATTCTACTTTTTTCACATCTTAACGAGACTCTACCTGCTCATATATCATTTGTTTTTCTATAACCTTTGATGATCAAAATCATCTTATGAGTTATACCCATTTGTTAAACCCATGTTACAAGTTTTTAATGATTAGAAAATAGTTGTTATATTATAAAAAAAATATTTGATAATTTTATATCGTAAAATATGTACTCATATGTTCCATATCTAGAAAAAATAGTTCACCATAATAATATAATAAGAAGAAGTAATAATTTTATGAAACCAAATTCGTTAACACAATTTATTATTATTATAGTAATAATAATAAATTAACTCTTTGTCTAAGTTGTAATTAATATTTAGATAATCCATTTTTTTTCCTGTGTACCCATAGTCTGTTAGTATTTTAAATGTATTATCGTAGTACATTAGGGTTTTGAACCCATCGTTATAGTTCATTAGAGTTTCGAACTCATCGTAGTTTGTCAGAGTTTTAAATTCGTCTTAGTTTGAAGGGCTTTTAAATTCATTATTTATTGTGAGTGTTTAAAAAATGAAATTTTATAGGAAGATCAAACAAATAAGTGAGTTTTTGAAAAGAAAAAAAAAGTATATTGAAGCGTATAGTTGATTTCTCTACGATGAATAAAAAAAATTAAAGTTTTTTGTAGTTTGAAGTTTATATGAGCATTTGGACAATACAAATCGAAATGCTAAATTTGTGCTGAACAAAAATTTTTTTCCTACCCATACTTACGCCCATGATTGCTCATATATTGTATTTCTGATAAAGTTTTTTTTCTATCTATAATTTAGCTACATAAATTTTATTTTATATAACCATACCTCGTATTTTTTATTGATAAATTTTTGTCATTATTTATAATAATTGTTTGAATATACAGAAAAGTGGGTAGGAAATTGATTGTATTCACCCATTTCTATATAATTGTCTATATATATATATATATATATATATATATATATATATATATATATATATATATATTTCATGGAGAATGAAAAAGTTTACCCTTTTTTGATGAGGGGTAACGACATAATTTGATGATGATGGGGGCGAGGAACAACAAAAACTTCAGGCGGCGGGGTAAAATGAGGAAAAAGGGTGGGGGTATAGTAACGGAAAAAAATGCTAGTGGTCGGAATAGGGTAACGGCAAAAATCGTTAGTAGCAGGAGAAAGAACACCAAGCATTGCCGGTAATTAGGACAGCGATTGGCTAAAAATTTTGGTGGTGGGGGTGAGGTATAAGTAAAAAGTTTTGGTGGTAAGGATAGGGGAGTGGCAAAAATTACCTATGGTGGGGATGGAGAACGGGCAAAAATTGTTAGTGTTAGGAGTAGGGGACCGACAAAAATCACTAGTGATAGGAGTAGATAAGGGCATATTCAGACATTTCCATGGAGTAAAAATTTATTTTTTGAAAAAGAATACTATATCCTTATGCACAACTTATCATTTGTCTATTATTTAAAACGATCACATATAATCATTAAAGTAAATATGTCCTGTCTACTAAGAAAAAAAACAAGGATCACCTGAATGATTGGTCCCACTATGGGGTTAAATAAATTAATTTAATAATTTTTTATTTTCCAATAAATTACTTATTATTTTTTTCAATAGTCTTAGATTTTTACCAACTTCCAATAAAAAAAATATCCCCCTCACCTCATTAATATCTCATAGTAATGAAATTATAGTAGTAATATATACATACATAGAGTAACAAAAAGAAATGAGTTCCATATATTTTCTTATTTGGACCCCCTAACTCTAAGGATATTTTCTAAGGCTTGTGTATGTGTAAATAATAGAAATTACGTTCCATTTTATATCAAATATAATATTTTTATATTACCATATGAAATATAAAATTATCAGATAGATTTAATCTTAGTTTGGTGGAGGTGGATTTCGATCATTCATGCCACATACACATTCAAACCATATCAAAATTCGATATTGGCTATTTTTATATAGTGATTGAGTGTTTTGTGAACATCTGGTCTACTGATAGATCGATAGATATTTAATTTAGATTTCATTTTTGGATATTTTAATCTCTTATTTCCTAAGTTATCAGTTTTCCTCTTCTCTCCCAAATACACCCATGCCAAGCGGGAAAAAAATTATGTACCATTTATTCCTTATAACAAAACCCACCTGGACAAATGAAACCAATTTTTCTCCCAAAATGGCATGTTACCTCCCATCCCCTTCCATTAAACGATCTTAGTATTAGTAACTCTAATCTTGGGGGCGCTTAAGATAAGTATATTAACTTTTGTTATAGTATTATTAACCCTTAATAGGACTGGATTTTCTTCTACACTTGGCAATCAACAAGATAATTGATGGTGATGATAATGATAATGAAGATTACTATTATAAGATTCTTTCGTAATAATCAAAACTGAAACTGACAACTAATCCACTATTAGCGGATTCCCGTACAAAATAGATAAATAATAATAGACAAAAGAAAAAATCAAGAATGACAATAAAATTTCAGCGGATATCTTGACAAATCTTTTATGGACCCCATAAAAAAAATAAACTAGACATGTCTTTCAGTAGACATATCCTTCAGCATATAAATATATATTACCCTTTTATTTGATAAGAATCCTTAAGTTTGAAGCGATCATCAAAATATCCCTCCAAATTCAAATCATGAAAGGAAATTTACAGATAAAATTCCTATTCCGTAGAGAAATTTATCATCACCTAAGAAGATGGTGAATATGTGCCCACTATTCAACTATTGTTGTCTTACAAATGTTATTTTGTTGATAACTAGTGTGTATTATAACAAGTTGTCATCACATATTTAAAAGACACATTTTAACTATTAATTTTTTTTAATTATAATAAATTGTAATATAATTATTAAATTCATCTGAAAAAATATATTTATAGTATTATTTTTATAATATACATTAAAGATATTAATAATTAAAATTTCTTATCAAAATATGTAATAATAAGTGTTTGAGAACGGAGGGAATATGCCAGCGAACATTCCCAAATGTTGTTCAGTGCCGGTTACTTTGTATTCTCAACGATCACTTACATAGTTTCATTACAGTGAGCGTAGGCGTAGCTTAATATCCCTCTGCAAAACGTAGCCTTTGTCTATTGTAAACGACGATCACAGGTAATCATTAAAGTGATTATGTCCGGTCTACTACGAAAAAAAACAAGGAACACGTGAATGAGTGGTCACGCTATGGGATTAAACAATTTTTTTATTTCCCAATAAAATACTTATTTTTTTTCAATTGTCTTAAATCTTTTCTAACTTCTAATAAATAAAAATATCCCCTCGCCGCATTAATATGTCATAATAATAAAAATATAGTAATAATATATACATACATAGGGTGAAAAAAAGAAACGAATTTCATATATCTTCTTATCTCAACTCCTCAATATTAAGGATATTTTCTATGGTTCGTGTATGTATAAATAATGAAAATTACGGTTCAATTTATTTCAAATATAATATTTATATATTATCATATTAATTATAAAATTATCAGATAGAATTAATCTTGGTTTGGTGGGATAGATTTTGATCATTTGTGTCTTACATGCATTCAGATTATATCAAAATTTGATATTAGTTATTTTTATATAGTGATTGAGTGTTTTGTAAATGATTTGGCCCCCGTTTGGTTTTACTTATTATTAATAATTACTTTTAGATAAAAACTACTTTTTATAAATCTATTTTTAAAAAAGTACTTTTATAAGTAAAATGTATAGTAGTTTTGATAATTACTATTGTCATAATTTATAATATAATAATGATAATTATTATGATAATAATGAATATTAATATAATTGATTATTACTATTATGAATATTATCATGATTAATAATATAATTATTATTAAACAAAAACTAATAACAGATCGACAACATTGATTATTATATAAAAATAGAGTTGTTTGGCAGATAATATGCAAACAATTTTTTCTAACTAAACTATACCTATTATTACTAATCATATATTATCATTGCCATATATTATTACTAATTAATAAGGTCAAATAAATAATGAAATACTATCCATCTCCTACACTACACAACAACAACATATGAATATACATATATTAATATATCAATTTTAATTTTTAATATCCATCTCATATGTATTAATTGATTTGTTAAACTATCAATCTCCTACACTACACAACAACAACATGATATTCATCTCATATGTATTAATTGTGATATTCATCTATTGCACATATGTTGAACAACACATATTAATCAAGAATTTTCTTAATTAATTATCTAAAAATATGCAGTCAACTATTCATCTCATGCGTATTAATTGAGTTATAAAATTACTGAATATATAAATATAACAATTCATCTGCTGCACATATATCGAACAATATATATTAATCAAGTATTTTCTTAATTAATTACTTGAACATATGAATGCAACTATTCATCTCCTGCATATTAATTGAATTGTTAAACTAATGAACATATGAATGCAACTATTTATCTCATGCGAACAACAAGTTCGTATAACTATTTATCTTCTGTCATTAATATAACACAACTATTCATATTCTACATGCAACAAATGCATATAACTATTCATCTGTTGCACATATATCGAACAATACATATTAATCAAGTATTAATTAAGTATTTTATTAATTAATTACTTGAACATATACACCCAACTATTCATCTCCTACGAATTAATTAAAATTTTAAACTATTAATCTCTTATATAATAATATATAAATAATTAATATATCACCCGTGCATTGCACGGGGAAATGTAACTAGTTTTAACATAAAAGGTTTCAGTAACTGCAGCTGGCTGCTGGCAGCATACATAATGGACCATCAGTCTGCTTGCAGAGGCAATGGCTCATGGGACAGATTTTTTCTGTTATGCCCTTTCAATGTTCTGATCCGACCACAAGGATTATCAATTGTAGTATATATCCAAAATCTAAATCCTAATCAAAACTTAATTTTTTTTAAAATATACATATATTAATATATCAATTTTAATTTTTATTAATAATTAAATAACATAAACTAATAATAATACATTATAAAAGAAAATTATGACATATAAGTATAATAAATTTATTATTAGTATAATTTTTATTATAATCATTATTATTATTGTTATTATAATAAAAAAATATTTATATTTTTTTGTGTCCTAATTTTATTTTATTTTATATTATTATTAGTTTTTGTTATTTAATTATTAATAAAAAATAAAATTAATACACTAATATACATATTTTTAGTAAAATTTAATTTTTAGTTTGGGTTTAGAATTTGGATAGATAGCATTATTCAAGGATTATTGTCTATTTAAATAGTATTTTAGTTTTTTTAGAATAAATATTTTAAATTTTGAATAAAAGAAATATTTATTGTAGTTGTGTAAATTTTATTTTATTTATTTATTTTAGTCTTTCAATTAGAAATTAAAAATAGATAAAATTATATTTTAAATGAATTAATTTAAATAAAAATAAAATTTAAAGAGGCCAAAAAAATAAATATTATATTTTTTATTGGTGAAGCGAAATGGGCATTGAATTGGGCAGCTCTCTAGCTCTCTAGTCTCCAGTATCCATTGTGATACGCCTAAATTTACTGATAAATGGAAATATGTAGTACTTTATCCGTGTTTTAAAATAAAAACTGCGAGCTTTAAAAAAAATCTTAAAGAAACAGAAGAAGTAAATGCCCTTGATTCAACCCCATCTGCTGTAGCCAATCAATTCTCCTTGATTGTGGGTTAATAGTTTGGTCAGAGATTTTTTTGATGCAGGAAAATGAACACTACTACGAAAGCGGAAAATAATAACGAGACAATAATAACGGTGGTTCGAGAACCGTTGTCAAACGCATGAAAATTAATGGGCGGGAGGGTTTTAATAATGGTTCTAGTTCAAAACCGTTATTAAAAGAGCAATGCTAAAATTTACACGGATGTTTTAATAATGGTTTTATTTAAACCATTATTAAAAGAGGTTTTAATAACGGTTCATATTAGAAGCGTTGTCAAAAGGCCGAATGTTTTAATAACGGTTCCTAGAAGAAGCGTTATTAAAACTCCAAAATCAAACTTTTATTTTGCTCAGTTATGTTTCGTGCCAAAAGTTTCAGACTCTCTATACCTTCGTTCTCTTGCTCTCCTTCTCCTTGCAAACCCTCACACCACCGCACTGTGCACCACCACTCCGGCTCCTCTCAAGTAAGGGAAACCCTCACACCGTCAACTCTCCACCATGCCTCTGTCATTGTCGACTCTGCATGTGCGTGCTGTCATTGTTCTGAATCTAGCTAGCCAGCACTTGCACCTTCATCCTCCGTCGTGTTTGTAGCTAGCTCACTTTATGTATGTGTTTGTTCTTACTCTCGTAACTTTTTATCTACTTATATATGTATATATATATATATATATATATATATATATATATATATATATATATATATAAATGCATGCATGTTGCTACAGGGTTTCGTTTGTTTGTTATTGAAAGATTGCGGTTTGTCGTTCGAAAATGTGTTGTTGAATGTGTTGGCTCAAAATTTTGCTGTTCGTTGTTGAATTTGTTGTGTTATTGTTATATATTAACAAATGCATGTGTTGGCCGGCCGATACCTTTACATATATATATATAATATGAATGTGAGTGTAGAATTATATACATTTTCACTCATAAAATCTATACACACACACACACACACACACACATTTTCATTAATAAGTATAGGAGACTAGCAATAAGATATAGGAAATATCATATAATGAAATGCAAATATATTTTACATATGCACGTGCATAATTAAATGAAAATTTCAATTAGAGATGCATATGTTAATGATTGCTATTTGATGAGGATTAAATAGATATAAAAAAATAAGGAATATATAAAAGTGAATAATTAAATATAGAGAAATAATTGTGTATGATAATAATAATAATAATAATAATAATTAATAATATGATTTATATATTATGGTTTAATTACATTTAGCTAGGTTTAGGGATTAGGGTTTTATGAGGTTTAGGGTTAGGTTTTATTATAATAAATTATGGTTAATTAGCTAGGGTTAGGGTTAGGGTTTATCGTTTATTATGGTTAATTAGGGTTGGGGAATATTAATATCTTTTTGGAAACATGTTAGCATGATTCGTATATATATATATAGAATAGCATGATACATTTGAGATTAATTCTTTCTAAGCATGATTCGTATCGATAATATAATGGTACATTAATATGCTCAATACATGACATTCTAACATAATTTTTTTTTTGTAGAGATATGACCAACAAAAACATTGATAGGAACAATAGTGATGAAGAAGGGAAGAGAGGACCTACGATTATGAGAATCATCACAGACATGAGGAATAGAGGAGAATTAGTCGAGTTGGGACGGAATACTTACAATCTTCCCATCGACCCTTACGCAGATATGTTCTTGACTTACATTTCACTTGTGACCCATAACCGTGTTCCTATCTCCTATAATAATTGGAAGCAGGCTCCAAAGGGTCATAAGGAGCATATTTGGCAGTAAATATGCTATTTTATGTAATCATTTTTGTATGTCAAATGTTATTAATTTTATTACATTAACATCGGTATACATCTACATATCTTATTTTTCATAGAGTGTTCAATGTCCCAGAGAGTAGGAAGAAATGGCTTCTTAGACATTTTGGGGAGCGTCTAAGAACCTTTAGGTCATATTTAGCTCGTAGAAAAATGTATAGAAAGAGCGATGGTTCTCTACGATATAACCCACCCAAACGATACGGTTTCATCGATCAAGAAAGTTGGAACCAATTCATTGCTTATCGTCTTACGGGGGATTTTAAGGTACTTGTTAGATAACAATTAAACTTTTTGTATCAATTCCAGTATTATGCTTAATATTGAAATAACCATGTCATTATGTTTTGGCTTGTCACATAGGAAAAAAATACCCAAAATAAAGAGATTGTGAAGCAAAATAAATACCGGCATAATATGGCTTGCAAAGGCTATGCGGGCCTTGAAGAGGAGTTGGTATGCATTTTGTGATTATCTATTTACATGTAAATGTCAAATTTTATAATAATATTCTTAATTAAGAATATTTTTTGATTTTTAGCTCCTAGCCCAAGACTTGGACCCATGTACCTCGTCCATCAATATTGGTACATTATGGAAGAAGGCTAGAGCAATAATAGATGGATATATTAATGAATATGTTGATGTTGCAGCAAAAAAAATTGTAAGTTTGTAGATATCTAGAACCCTACTTAGTTTTCTTTTATAAAACTATTATATTATGCTTATTTCTATAAGTTAAATTTACATATATTATATACATTACAGGACGAACTTGAAACGTCAGATGGTGAGGAGGTGGACCAATATATCATTGTGTCCCAGGCTACATGAATTGTAGAACACCCTGGAAGACACAGGGGCCTTGGATTGGGTGTTACGAGAACGAGCATATGTGGTCGATCTCGTGGTTCTCGTAGCACTAATGAGCAATTCGTCATCCTCACCCAAAAATTGAACGTGGCATTTGAACGGATGACAACAATGGAGCAAGAGTTGTCATTTATTAAATCTCAAGGGTATAAGCCATCTGATTCAGTAGACCATGATCAGCTTCACATACCTAATGTAAATAGCGTCAGAGATAGTTGGGAAGCTGATGCACTTCTTTCTACTCTTCCCGAGGTAAGCATTACAAACTATGAATTGTTATTAAATGTATTTGGTGTAATAAATTATTAATAATGTGTAATATTTTTGTTTAGGGTTTGCATAAATGTGACTTATTAGCGAATGACCTTTCAACAATTTTGGCGAAAGGAAGGGTCCGCATCATTCACAGTACCGAAACGTAAACAATCCACGGGTACAATTTAGCCCTAAATATAAGGCCGGTGAGTATTGACACTCCAATCATTGACAGTGCGCACTTGCCTTATTATAAAGAGGGCGATGAGGCAACCACAGTACTAGAAGCTCATGGAAGCTTCATGCCTTGGCCTGCGGATCAAATACGTCTCACTACTGAAGAGGTATTGACATTTGAC
This sequence comes from Tamarix chinensis, assembly GCA_030549775.1. Lineage (NCBI taxonomy): Eukaryota > Viridiplantae > Streptophyta > Magnoliopsida > Caryophyllales > Tamaricaceae > Tamarix > Tamarix chinensis. The sequence goes on from CM060174.1 coordinate 99,734,339, forward strand.
ATCTTCATTAGACCTTGTTTAGTAGTTATACTATTCATACCTTTTTCGTATATATATTTATATGCTCAATATATATTTTGTTTAATATTATCAATTAAGGAATCAAAAAAGGAATAAAAAAGAAGACTGCTTCTGCTAGTAAAACCAAGAGAGGTACTAGCAGAACAAGCAACACAAAACAGGACGCTGCTAAAGGAAAGAGAGCTAAATCTGAAAAATCACTTGCCCCACAAAAGATTCCTTCTTCAGATCAGCAAAGACAACCTCCACTAGCATTAGCTTTATTATATTTTTATGCCCAAAACTACCTCAGGGACAATTATATTTTTATTGATTGTCGTCCTGAGTATATTGGGAAGGACGATGCTACTTACATGGTATCGACGGTTGACATAAGCGACATTTATAATCAGGAATGGATGTCAACCATGAGTGTCGTCGTCTATGTCACGTAAGTATTATTTCATTTTGAGATTTTAGTACTCTTAACTTGTACAATTGGAATTTTTATGACCTCTTATATGAGATATTAGTTATTAACAAATATGCATTGTTTTTGTCGTCCATAGATTGGTAGCTACTCGAGCTGCGATGGAGGGAATGTTGTCATCTATTGTGTTTGTGTGCCCATACTACATAGCTGACGGTAGTACAATAAGAGAGGGTAGGCACATAAACTGTAATACCCCGTATTTTTAAAATCCAGATTTATTAAGTTTAATGATTTTATTAGCATAATTTGATGTAAACAATTAATTATTTTAACTTCGAATCATTTTACGGATTTATCGATGATTTCGAATTCATAATTGAATGTAATTAATCATTGTCGTTGCGAACCATTCTAGATAAATTCGTTCACGACAATGATTTTATTATATTCTTATGATGTCGATCTTCGGTTAAAAATATATATTCCCGTTCTTTCTCGTATTTTGGTTTTTAATATTTTTAATTCGTTTTCGATTATAACTTCGTCATGTGATTACGACTTTGTTTTGAAGTTATATTTCGTTAACGAAATATATTACTTAAATTATAGAATTTCTATTTAAATAGTTAAATTTATTTTAATAAGTTTATCCGTAGAAAATATTTCCGACTTTAAATTTATTCATTTTCGGATATCGTTAATATTTTTGGGAAGTTTTAAATTAAAAATATTTTCGAAGTTTATTTATGAATTTATTTTTGGAATTAATTTTTCTTTCGTTTTATGCTTTTTGGGTTTGCGGAAAACCGATTTCGGAAATTATTGAAATTATTCTCGATTTATTAGAATTTGACTTAAAATATTTTATTATATGCTTTTAAATAATTTTTCGAGGCTTTATAATATATTCTCGTAAATAATATAAATTCTTATGTTCGTTGGTAAATTCTTCCGAAAATGTTTCCGAAATTCTTTATATAGCTTTTTATTAATTTTAAGTCTTCGGATCCGTTCGAAATAAATTTTCATTAAATAAATTTTAGATAAAATCTTCCAATAATATTTTGATATTTTTAGTATTTTATTTTATGTGTATTTGTATTTAAAAAAAAAACCCGCAACCCCGCGCCCCGGCCGACCCCCCTCTCCCTTTTCCTTTTTTCTCTTCTCTTCTTTCTCTTCTCTTTTCTTCTCTTCCCTCTGCTGCCCCGACTCCCTGTTCGCAGCCCTCTACTCCCAAACCCTAGCCAGCCGCCACCTCTTCCCAGCTCCTCCTCCCTGCTCCTCCTTCGTCGACCCCTGGCCTCCAACCTGCTGCCACACACCACCACGAGCGACTGCCACCGGCGAAGCAGCGCAGCAGCCCACCGAAGCGCGCAGGAGCAGCAGCGGCAGCAGCGACGAGCCACACAACTCGCGCCACCGCCCGGTCACCAGCGAGCCTCGCTGACCACCGGCGAGCAACCCTCGGCCTCCGACGAAGCTCCTCCGGCCCTTCCTTGTCCCGATTCGTTGATTTTCGTTTGGTATAATTTTCTGAAAAACCCTAATACGGATTTGATTAATTGAATGTGATTTAGCTTATGAAAAGCTAAATTGATTGTTGTATTATGTATATATGTGCTGTAAGATTTATTTGGATATATTAATTGTATGGTTTGTGTTGAAAATTTGGGAAATTGAATTTTAGGCCGGGTTATGCCCAAATTTTTCGGATCCGTCCAATTTGGCGATTTTGGATAAATTGATTATACAATATGTTTTTAAATGTGTTTAATTTCATGTTGGAACCGTCAATTTGAGAAATTTATGCGGAATCAATCGGAATTTGATTTCTAGGTCAAAATTCTTGTGTAATGAAATTGGGTTGCGTAATTGAGTCGTTTCGCTCAATTGATTTTACAATACCATTTGAAATGTATTTAATTTCATATCGGAAGTGTTGATTTGGGAAAATTGTGCGTAATTAATCGGAATTGGATTTTTAGGTCAAAACTCTTGCGGGTCTAAATTGGATTATGTAACCGGGTCGTTTTATTCAATTGAATATACAATTTATATTAGGATATATTTAATTACATTTCCGAACCGTCAATTTATATATTTTAGCAAGAATTGATCGGATTTGCGTTCCGGGTTCAAAAACCCTAATTGTACTGAATTGGGTATTTCTTTTATTGGTTTTGAGCAATTGATTATATGATATGTTATAAAATATGTCTAATTGCATTTCTAAACATTCAATTTGATTAAATTAATAGAATTCAACCGAATTGCATTTTCAGGCCTAAAACCCTAGATTTCAAGTGAACTCATGAAATTGATCATTTATATATTTGTTTTTCTAAAATTAAATTTATAGAAATAGTTGGAATGATCCTAATTGTATTCTAATGCCTTTAATTGGAATTAATTGATTCGAATTACCCAAGTTGTGTCGTAGGCTTTAAAACCCTAATTTTGAAAACGGATCGTCTTGAATTGGTTAATCGAAATATTGCTTTGTTGAAATTGATTATTTAGATTTATCTAAAATTAGTGTAATTGTGTTTTAAAACTATCAATTTGAGGTAATCGTAGTGATTTGGTCGATTTGTAGTTTAGGCATTTTAAACCCTAATCTTCGGGGATAGTTTTATAAAATTGATTGTGCTGTGTGTCTTTTATCAAATCGATTTCTGTCCTTCGATTTTAAATCATTTGATTTATATTTTTAATCTTAATCTTAATAGAGCTATGCTCTTGAGTCCTAAGTTTTGGTACACGTTTTCCAAGAAAGATCATTTGTGTTTATTTAATTATAATATGTGAATTGTTTATGGATAAGAAAGTTTCTAACCTAGTTCCGATTTCTATCGGCGATCTAGGAAAGCTTTATTGTGGATCCTCGAGCTAGTGATCTCTCTCTCCCTCTTATCTCGCTTAGCTAGCTTCGGATCCAGGTAAGTTTCTACTTACCTCCACTTATGGGTGTTTCGTAAGGATGTGGCTAAGGTTCTTACGTGTTATGTAACTTGTATGCCTTGAGTGCCTTGTATATACATATCATGTCTTGTTGTGTATCACATGATTATCCCTAACGTGTTTTATGCGTAGCGCAGCTTGGAGTTGAGGTACGTGGTATGTGTTTTTCTCATGACATGAATGTGATATCCATACGTGGTGATTATGATGTGCTGTGGCATGAATTAACCCTCTAGGACATGCATGTTAGGGTAATTATTATTATGACATGGAGATGAAATGATAAAAGAAATAAATGGGAAGTGAACTGCTAAAGGGGGTATGAGGTTGACCGAAAGGAAAAAGAGATGAGAACCATGCATGGGAATTCTAGGGTTTGCATGGGAACTTCGAGAGTTTGCATGGGTTGGATAAAGCTTGCATGGGGATAATCGTTACGTGAGAAAAGTTGTATTAAGGTGTAAATAAGCTAAAGGGAGAGTTGTGGAGTGTTTGGAGACTTGGGATGAAAAATAATATGTAGGTTGCTGCGAGGGTGTATAAGGGACCCGATTAGGGTTTTGGGAGAAAGTAGTAATCTGGGAAATGTAGAAGTACAAATGATTAAGGGAGAGTGGAGTATGGGTTAAGAGTGGGAATTGTTGTATAAGGGGTGATTATGGGTGTCATGGGAGAGAAGATATATTGGGTGAAAAAGAGAGGGGTTACTTGTGGGAGAAGAAAGGTGCTAGGGTTGAAGTGGCCAACTAGGGTTTTCGGTCACGTGTGGAATCGAGGGGTAAAGCGATATGATTTGGGATTGGATCTAAATGAGATGAGGAGTAGGACGATAGATGGAGTAATGGTAGTGTAAGTGAGAGAAAGTTGGGCCACATAGGTCCAATTAGGGTTTCCAAGGGGAAACCTTAGAGGGAGATAGCATGTGGAGTGGATGTCATGAGGTGTTGGGCCTTAACCCACACCATTAAGAGTTGGTCTTTATTATGTGTAAGAGAAAAAGGGGAGTGGATAATGAGGTGTGATAAGGGGCGCAAGTGTCCCAAGATATGGGACGGGCCCTCCTGGGAGGACAAGTGTGGATAAAGTTAGCCATGCATGTCAAGGGTAAAATACTTTCAAATAAGATATGTTAAGACACTAATTACTTAAAGAGGAAGATGTTGAGCCGGACCCAGACCGGTCCACCGGCGAATAATAGTGGTTAGGGCCGGGGTGCCCTACATGACCGGTCCACCGGCTATAATAGTGGCCAGGCGCGTTTTGCCCTGCATGATTTCCGGTCCACCGGCTATAATAGTGGGGGATTCCGTGCTCAACAAACCGAACGTAATAACGATAAGACATGGGAAAGACACAAAGTAATTACAGCGAAACATCATGTGAGTCGGGGCCAGACCGATCCACCGGCGAATAATAGTGGCCAGGAGCGTTCTGCCCTGCATGACCGGTCCACCGGCTATAATAGTGGCCAGGCGCGTTTTGCCCTGCATGATTCCCGGTCCACCGGCTATAATAGTGGGGTCCTCGCACTCACATGAATTGATAAAGACTATGATGTGAATTGATTATATTTACCAGAGATCTAGAGAATGACTGAATGAGTCTAACCGGACCATAGCCGGCTTTTATTATCTGTATTACTACATGCTGCTCATTTCCACGAGCAGAGGACTCGCTTCTGCTTGGTTGGTTTGGCGTTGTCCGAAAATGCCCGATTGGTTGGTTTAATATTGTCCATGAATGCTCGGTTAGTTTATCTGAATGTCTTACTGGTTTAAGATGTTTGCTGCCACACTTACATGTTTAAATAAATGTTATATATGTTTTGCATGTTATTATATATGTATGGTAGGACTTATGATGTGGGTTTTGAGTATGCATAATATTATATCAACGTAAATGTACCATGATTCAATATGCACTTGATTTTATAGTTTACGTCTCTCCCATAAGATAGGGTAGTGGGATTTACTCAGTATTGGACCCGTACTGATACTACCTTGGTTGATTGGGTCCTGTGATGATCCACTGATGGTGGGGAGCAGACCTCTTGTGCAGGTTTAAGATCGGATACTATTTCGGGGTGGAAGACTTGACTTGAGAGAGTAGGCAATCCGGATAATTATCCTTCGGAATTTGTTTGTTTAATTGTATTCTCCTTTGGAAGTTGCAAGCATTGTATTTAAGTTTTTAAGGATTTTGTAATTGACTTTTAATTTCTCGTAACGCTGTTATACTTTAAAATTCAGATTTAATTGTTTGACAGGTTTTAGCCTTGCATCTAACATGAGATAGATGATTGACATTTATCTTGTGTTAGATGTGGCGGTAACATTTCCCAAATTCGCTCCTAGCTTCCGCTTTATTCTTTCAAAAAAATTTTTTTTTCAGGAGTGAAATTTGGGGGTGTTACATAAACTATTTAGCGGATCACATTTTGATTGAGGGACACAATAAGCTCTATCTCATTCCTCACCTCGCAACTGAACATTGGGTTTTGTACGCCGTCCGACCTGATCTTAATAAAGTCTATGTGTTTGATTCCCTTCGAACCTATGACATGCCTTTTGAAGTCACTCGTCGTGGTGGGAAGGAATTTATCGACATGTTAGTATACTTTTCACTTCTTACTTCATTAGCTTATTTATACATATATTCTACTAGCTTTCATTATTTGAGGTATATATGTGTACTTACAATATTGTGTATCCAACTCTATTTATTAGGGCACTACAGACAGCGTATCAAAGGAGAGGTGGGAATAGTGTCCCAGACCTAAAGAATGTTCAATACGAACCTGTCATAGTAAGTAGGAAGACAACTATTTCGTATTTTATTTTAATTAAAATTAATATCTAATAGTTAGAGAGTTAACAGAATTCATTTGATAGTGTCCACAACAGCAAAACGACAATGATTGTGGATATTATGAATGTAGAGCAATGGATCTGATAGTCCAAAATAGATCGGTCAACATAGATCCAAGCCATGTATGTTTTCTTTTCGACATTTTTCCATTAATGAATCATGATATATATGTTTAGTACTTGACGTAAGTGCTAACTATATATTAATCGAAACTTGGGCATTGTAGTTTTTCACCGATGATTATGCACAAGGCCAACAATACAATGTTGAAGAAATTGATGAAGTGAGAGAACAATGGGCCAAGCACGTGCACTCATTCATTCGGTATTAGATAGAGATCTATATATTCTACATGCATGTTTAGGTTTGTATTTTGTCTATGTCTTTAAGTCTTCTAGGCTAGATTTATGAACATTTTACTTTGGAGTGTAGAGCTACCAAGTTATAGTATGCCTACTAATTTTGATTCTTGAGTATATATGTCCGGTGTATTAAGACATGCATATTAACTAAGGATTGATTGAAATTATGGTGTGATTGCATATTTGTTATGAATTGATGTTGTTTTACCATACAGATTTGGTAATGATTTGAACATACAACTGTGTATGTGGTGGGCAGGAACAAAACTACAAAAACTTTTTTAAAAAAAACTGTAGTTTTAATAACGGTTTTTATAAGAACAGTTATTAAAAATGCATATTTAATCTCAAATTTATGCTCATTTAATACGTATTAGGGTTTAATAAATACCTAAATAATGTCAGAAAGTCTAATTGGATGATGTTTTAACAATGATTTTTGTAGTAACCGTTGTTAAAACTCTCTTTTTTAACAACGATTTTTCTTAAAAATCGTTATTAAACATATAGTTTAGACTTATATTGGTGTATTTTTTTATATTTTTTATAATGATTATAAACCGTTTTTAAAAATTTAATAATAAACATTTTAATAATGGTTAAAAATTATAAAATAATCAGTATTAAAACTGCTTTTTGGGCGGCGGAAACCGAGCGAACGCATGCTTCGATAGAATAAGATTCAGCCCCATAAGGGCCATAACCTTGTAACAACTGTAGTTACCAGCTGAGTCAGCTATATAGTTACTATAGTATATACACGCGCATGCGTTTTAACTTCCAGTCCTAATTATTTAATTAATCAGTAGCCGTTAGCTTAGCTTGCCGCCTCGGCCTAGCCCCCATCTTCTGTTAAGGTATCTGTTCATAACTCCTCATTTGTTGTAAGATCAAATTAGCCTTCCTCTGAGCCCTACTCGTGCCGTTCTGTGCAATCTCAACCAAACTGTCGTACACACCGAACTGCAGAGCAGCCAGCATGAATGAAGAACCGCTTAGACCCAGCTCAAGAAGAACGGCCGCGGCACCCTCTTGGTTCTTCCGGCTTCCTTCCCGTATTAGCTCCACCAACACCTCGATAAACTTCAGCCCTCCGATCTCCTGCCTTCCGTCCTGGTGTGAGGTGAGGAGCAACGCTATCGAAAGCGCCTCGTCGACGAGCTCCAGATCCCTACGATCTTTCAGTAACTGAAACAGAGGCCCTACGATGCCGCCTTCTACAGCCCTGCCTTTATTCATATGATTCAGGCACAGGTTGAACAGCGCGGCCGCCGCGTCTCTCCTGCCCCGGATCGTCCCGTGTCGTAAGAGGTCGATCAACGGGGGTATCCCGTCCGACAGCCCCACCGCTACCTTGTTCTCGTCCAGCATCGTCAGCGAGAATAGTGCGGCCGCGGAGTTTTCCTTCGCGCCCACGTTGCCGCCCCGCAGGATCTCTATGATCGCCGGGATGGCTCCCGCGTCTGATATCTGCTTCTTGTTCTGTTCGTCGATCGAGAGGTTCAGGACGGCCGTGACGGCGTCTTCTTGGATCTTGGAATCCGGGTACGATAGGATTTGAACCAGGGGCGGGATCCCTCCGCATTCGGCTGTCAAGATTCTGTTTTGCGGGCTTTCCCTGGACAGCAGCCGGACTTGTCGGACCGCTTCTCGCTGCACTTCTAGCCTCGTGGACGAAAGGTCTGGTACCAGCGAAAGGATTTTGTCTCTGTTTTCCGCCACCGAGGAACCGCCGCCGTCGTCGTTGCGGCTTCCGGCCACTGAGGTCGCCGATAGAGTTGGTTTTTTCGGCGGACGGAAATTGTTTTCCTCGCACCATTGTGAAATCAGGTTCTTGAGGGCGTAGTTCGTTGCCGCGGATGGGTGTGTTAGAACTTGGCCGGTCTTTGGGCACGTCCGGTGATCGGAATCCAACCACTTCACAATGCTCTCTCTTTCGTACGTCTGCGCACACAGACCAAAACCGAAAACACCACGTGATTATTACATTTACACCTCCCCCGCCTCCACCAAAACCGACTATTATTTATTATAGGCGAGATGATGTACGCGACTCCGCCATTACCTGTCCTGTCGCAACAATGACCGGATCCCTCATTAATTCCTTTGTAATCGGGCACAAAAACTCTTGTGGGATTCCCATCGATTGGCACTCGGTTGCCTCACCGCCGTGTTGGATTGGAACGTCGTCGTCGACGAGCATACGGGAGGTTTCTTCGACCCCAGCTAATTGTCTAAACTTGTTCAGGATGCTGATCGTTCTGCTTATATCCTCTGGACTTTTATCTCCCATTTCCTGGGCGAGTTTTCTTATGGCTGCGGTCTCGCCGTTTAGATCTTCTACTGTTTGGAGTTCAAGCTTCTTGGCCAGTCTCTTAATCATGGCCATTTTTGCATAACTGTCCTTTTCTTCCGCGTCTTCCTTGCTGAATAGGACCATCATGTCCATTGCTAGCTCCATATCATGTGTGTCTGTCCTCCTCTTTGCTCTCCTTAGTTGATTCTGCATTAAGTCTACCTGAGACGTATTTATGTGGGGGAGGAATCAGAAGTTAATTTTATCCGTTGCTTGAGATATTATCAAATAAAAATGGGTGCGCATTGATTCTTCTTACTTATTAATATATTACTATGCGTCCGATAAAAAAAATAATAATAATATCTTTCTTTGCTTAAAATTAAATACACACACACACACACATACCTGTGTAAGGAAATTACTTTTAGGTCCTTTACTTGGACCACAAGTCCTTCCCTTTCCCGAAATTGTGGTCATTATAGGAATTCCGTTTTCATAGGATAAATGCTATTTTCTACAAAATCAGGTTTTAATTAAGGAGTTATATTCCATATAAATCACTACCTTGATGGACGGTTGAGATTGAATTAAAGAAAACCCTAATTAGAATTTCGGTCCTCTCTCCACCCATAAATATAAGCTTTTGTCCATCACAAAAGCTAGCCGTAATTATCAACACATTAGGGTTTATGGGCGAGGAGAGAGAAACCGAAACTATTCACTAAAGCTTTTCAGGATCAAGAATCTCCTCGTACCATGATGAATGGAGGTAATTCTTAATCCTTCTTATATCGAAATCTTATTGTGATTATCATGCAGTTCAAGATCTTAGGGTTTATGTTAAAAACGAATTAACAACCTGCTCTTTCGTCTCGTCAGATAAACCAAGTTCGTCGTAAGGTATTTTCTCCAAAGCTTCCCCCAGCTTTCCATGAATTGAATTAAACACCCCCATAATTGCCTCGTATTCTAAGGCCTGGCTAGTGAAAGCCCATGCATGCATCATCATCCATTAGATATTCATCAAAATCACGATGAAATAAAATAAACTAATGGAGCGAAATCATGCAAAACAGCATGCATGCACGTATGTATAGAGATCTCTAATTACCAAATAAATCTTGCTTGATTCCGAGCAAGTCTTCAACAATTTTTTGGCCGAACAAAGGACCTTTCTGAGATCAGCCATGGCAGAGTACGAGGCGGTCGGTCCTTCATCGTGTTCTTTGATTTCGTCAAGCAATGGCGTCAGAAGCTTGATTCTTCTGACAAGGCCTTGACATTCTTTTCTCTGTATAACCCTGTAATTCCCAATCGAACAGATTGATTCGATTAAGCCTTCAATCTCTTGAATTATGTTGGTTCCTGATACATTTTCACCGTCTTCCTCCGACAGCATTTCTTCATGCTTTAGCATGCCTGTTAGGATTGGAGTCAGTTTATTTTATTTATTTACGTCTTGATTTTGATATGCTTTGGGTAGAAACAGACTTGGGTTCGGATTTTAGGAGTGTTATGATATGTCGAGGGACGGAAAGGGGGAGGGACAGCCCTATCCCCATCGGATACGGAAGAGATCATCAAGCTAGGCAATTTGTTGGTGGCGATGCTAGATGTGGAAATTTGCACGCCAATTCCGGAATCATTCTGGTCTGCGCCTCAGGTTGTGTGATGGAAATTAGAATGAACAAATGGATGATTGAGATAAAAAGGATGGATTTTTGAAAGTTAGTTCCTTTCAGTTACTTCAATCTCTGCCTCTTTTTTCTTCTTCTGTTTTTTTTTTCAGACGAATTCAACCATCTTTATTGCATACTCACGTGTCTTCTTATTTGTGGCAACGTTTAATTCTAGGGTTACAGAACTTCTAAGGCTCGCTTTGAAACGTAAACAAAGTATTGTTGACGCGACGCTTGTTGTGTATTCGCTCACAAAGATAATCAAACATAATTTTAGGTCTCTATTCATGAGTTTAAAAAGTTTCACTTTATATCCCTCATATGTTATACAACGATAATATTTTTTTCATCTAGTAAGTATATTAATATATGTGTCTATTCATAAACAAAAATCTTATGAATATTTTGATATAATTGTTTTAAATACCTTAAATTAAAGATCATCTTAAATGTAAAAATATATTTTTTAAAAATCCATTTCCAGTCCTTCCAACAAGGCAACAACTCTCCCTCCCCTCTCAATAAGCTCTCATTTTGTGTTGTTCTCCAAAGGCAAAAAATAGTTTAGGAATGCCCGCGGCTTATTCTAAAGATTTTTAGGATTTAGGACCCCAATATTTATGCATCATTAATTACTCAAGGTCTAGAATCTTTTAAGAGCCGTCAATGTAAGTAGGGACTAACAAGTTAAATAAGTTAGTTAAACCAAGTTAAAGATTGTGGGCCATTTAGTTCGTCTCATTTGTAGAAGTTATTTTTATTATTCTAAAACTATCTTGCCATAATTAGTTTTTTTATTCCCACCAACATTATCATTTTCCCCCACCTAATCTGGCACTGATATGTCATTGACTCAAAATAAGAATTTACAAACAAAACTAACAAAAACTATATGCAAGAGATAAAAATGCATGTAACTTAACAATCCTAAATCCATAGGTGATCCTATGACCCATCACAATAGCTATATATGCTTATGACCAACACTAACTGGGTAACATCTTGCTGCTGAAAAATCTTTAAGGTCCTTACTCTCCAGATGAATTAGATAATAGTAACTAGAAGACCCCCTCAACATCTTGTATCACAATTGTGATTTCTTGTTCTTGGAAGCAACATTCATCACATTTAGGAAAGAACTAGTCTGGCTACCCTAGTCCCCCATCCATTACGGTCTATAGTATATTCTAGCAAAGGTAGGGCGATAAAGGAACAAATGGTCCACAAATTCTACCTTATAGTAAAGAAACACATTAAGTATCATGGAATCCTGTAAATAGCAATGATCCCTCTAATGGTGAACCAAGTAATAAGTTGATAACTAGGCATAGCTAGACTGTCCCACTCAACTTCACTATAGAGAAGAAGGTATTCTAGGTTGCATGTCCTTATACATCACTTGAATCAAGTAGTGATCAACATGGGAAGAAATGTGAGGGTACAACCTACCTCGTAGGCTAAGAATGCACCTCAAAGGCCATGAAGCTCCACTTGGCACCGTCATGTCCCAAATAGTCTCAATCCCGATAAATATATTGTGAATCCCCCAAACACAAACGGTATCCTTCTTCTGAGCTAGATTCTATAATAACTTGCCTACAATGGTAAGGGTTTCAACTATACAAATCAATTAAGCCCATACCTCCTTCCCTCTTAGAGAGGCAGCAGGTAGACCATACAACCTAAGCTTTCCTACTATGCAACACATTACCAATCCAAAGGAAAGTGTAGTAAAGAGCAATAAGTTCGACAAGGACTTTCTTAGGCAATAGATAGATCGAAGACTAATACATCTAAATACCAAAGATAATAGACTTAAGTAGTTGAAGTGTACCTGCATATGAGAGAAGCTTTATGGACCAATGAGTCATCACGACCAACACCTTGTCTACAAGAGTAACAACCGATATGGGCCACCTTCAACCTAAATTTAATAACCGATACACTCAAGTACTTGAAAAGGAAGAACCCCTCTAATAGGGAGCAATTGCAAAAAAACATCTTTTACGTCTTTGTTCATCCCTCCAAAATACATTGAAATCTTTTATTGATTGATCTTCAGGCTAGAGATATTATTAAAATGCCTAAAAACCTCCATCATACACTTGACAGACTTCAAATCCCCTCTATTGAAAATGAGGAGATTGTCAACAAAAGAAAGATAAACGATTTTGAGAGCTTTGCACATGGGTAGCCTCTAAAATTAACACCTTATCATAGTATTTTGAATATAATAGTGAGTTACTCCATAACAATGACAAAAAAGGGGAGGAAAGAGGATCACCTTACCTCAAACCTTTATAAGCATGAAAAGGCTCTAACAAACACCCATTCACCACAATGTGATATTCCATCATAGAACAAAAGCCATACTCACCCTAACCAAGTGAACACGAAAATGCAAAGCCATAAGGATATTAAAAAGAAAATCCCAACTCACCGAGTAAAAATTCTTCCATATATTAAGCTTGGACATGCATCTAGAGGACACATTCTTTCTACCATACATCTTGAGAACTCATAAGCTAATAAAACATTCATGCTTATTGATCATCCCTTAAAAATGCAGATTGGGAGATATAAATTATTTTAGACATAACCATTTGTAATCTAGAGGTGACAATCATTGTAAAAGCCTTATAGAGAACTGAGCAACAATCAATAGGTTTAAAGTCCCCAGCAGAGCTAGGATTAGAAACCTTAGGCATCAAAAAAATTATGGTAGAGTTGAAAGAAGAGGGATGCTTAGTTTTTAGGAAAGTAGTGTTTAGGACTTTTCAAATTTCTAATCCAACTATATATCGAGCCTATTTAAAGAAAGTAGTCTTACAACCATCTAGACCCAGCGCTTTGGTGTCCATATAGAACTAATAGCATGTGACACCTCCTTAGCAATAAAAAATGTTGTTAAGTTAGGTGAACATCCTATGAAACAATGGGGCTTTACATAAGAACAGAGATTGAGATCTACCCTAGAGAAGGCTTATTGCTTCCTAGGAGACTCTGTTAGTACCCACGATATAGGTCCAATATTTATTTTGGATATGTAGTCTAATTCTCACATCCATCCTAAATTCTATAGATTCTACTTTTATGGTCGCGAAAAAGAATTTGGTATTGGAGTCACCTTCATTAATCCAATGCCATGCCGTATTTTATTTATAAAAACTCTCCTCATAGAAGGATAGATGTCCATACTTCCTAAAAGCCTCTTTTTCTTGTTGTTGTGCTGTAACTCTAGGGTTAACTGTCAAAATTTTTTGAATATGTAGGAGCACTTGATTTTGGTTACTAACCATAGTGGAGAAATTACAATAATGTTCCTTATTTGGCTCACTAAATTTCTTCCTTAACACCATAAGTTTTTGTTTCACCTTATTACTAATTCTTCACTCTTAAGAACTAGACCTTATAGACCAGACTAACTAACTAAAAATTGAGTTGTAGAAGCTAGTGCACGAGCAAGCTAAGAATTATTCTCCATGACTCTATCCAGCTTGCAAAGAATTCTCTGTGAACCCACGGGTCTATTACTCCAGATGAATTTGGCTTTAATGTAAGGCAAGTCCTCTATCATAACCTATTAAATACATGCCCTAAAATCTAGATCTTCCTGCATAAAAAGCATCATCTCCTTAAAATTTCTCCTCAGTATTAAGGATAACATTGAAATCCCCCATCACCAACCATGGTGTAGTGATCATATGAGTCCCTAACCAATTCCATAAATCCTTCATTTTTTATCCAATATTGTAATCATAAACCAAAGTAAGATGGAAAGTTGCCCCATTACATCATGTGATATGAAACATGATCCCTTTGACACAACTAGATAACATAACCACATTCCAACGAGCTTTATCCCAAATACTAAGAGAGACATTATTTATACTACACCACTCTTTTGTCTCTCTTTTTTTTCTGAGGCTTATTTAAGCCTCTAATGTTTTGATGCACAATCATTGAGAATGGGTCAGGCTTGGCAATCGTATATCCCCTGTCAATATCCTATTAGAGATCATTATCCTATCCGAATCTAACAAAGCAAGATATTGATTAATAAAAGTGTTAGGATCATAAGAGATACATGTGCTAGTAGCAGTTGGAGTAGAGGGGCCAACAAAAGGAGCGACATCGATAACATGAATAAGATTACTAGAAGAGGCCACATGGTTTCCCTTCATAGGTTCCACTCTCTTCCAAACAACTTCCTAGTTATTATGGACATCAAACTATGGTCGAGAACCTTTTGGGGTTTAAGAAGGGACGAGTCTCTTTTTAAGGCAAGAGTAGACGTGATGACCAAAGACATCACACCCATCACACTAAGCAAGCCTCCATTCATACTCATCGTGCTAATTAATGAGCTCACCATCATCCTCTATCTCAATAGATTCCACGTACTTTTTTATGCCAATAACTTTCACAACAACTCTAATATGAGAAAGTCACTCACTAGTCCTTGTGAAACCATTCATGAGTAGGGGTTTTCTAATCGTACTATCAATCCTACACAAAGTATACCGATCCCAATAATCTAGAGGCAGATTTAGAAAGTTAATCCACGGAGGTAACTACTAGAACTTGGTCTTGACAAACCAAAAGTGTCGGTGCCAAGCCTTCATAATAAAAGGACTATTGAAATAAGTATAGTATAGGTAGCTAATCACCAAGTGTTGATCCTCCATTGATTGCAACTTTAAAAATCATAAATCTATCATCATGCATAAAAATATGTGGAGGCTTCATATTAGGCCACTAAGTTTTAACAAAGGCATGCATCTACCATAAGCAGGCTTTTACACTATTATATAACTGACAACGTTAAACTGTTAGTCTTCCAAATTTTCCTAAATTTTCTCTTTCAAAACTATGTGTAACACCCCCAAAATTCACTACTGAAAAATTTTGTTAATTAAAAAGAAAATTAGCAGAAGAAATTAAACAAAACGTGAACTTTGGGAGTATTACCGCCACACTTAGTACCAGACTGGTTCACTCATACCGTTCCAGTACTAAGTGCTAAGGCTAAAGGAAATCAAATACAATTTGATAGAAATTCAACATACATAAATCATAGTAGCGCATCAAATCATTACAAGAATAAAATCCACCAATGGTGGTTACTTTAACAACGTTAACATTTAAAACCATGAATTTAAATGAGAAAGAAAAAGCCTAACGGTACCGGATAAATCCTTACTCTCTTTTCCGTTGCCCATTTGAGTAGCACCTGAAAAGACCTGCAAGGGCACTGCCCATTGACTAGGCAGGGGCCCCATAAAGGGAATCCCTTAAGTACTATGGTACTGAGTAACCCTTTAATACCACACTTAAAGACAGGCTCGCATATGACACATAATGCAAGCTACATACATAAATAATGAGAGGTGCATACATAACAATAACATACATAATAATTTATAAGTCACGACTCACGATTGATACTTTTGGCCTTAAGCCATGTCATAGTGTAAGATCAATACATTCGGGCCTTAAGCCATTATTCCGTCATCATTCAATCAATCTCATATTTTATATCCATGTGAGTACGAGAACGCCACTATTATAGCCGGTGGACCGGAAGTAAATACACAGGGCAGAACGCCTCTAGCCACTATTATTGCCGGTGGGCCGGAAGGTAAACACACATGGCAGAACGCACCTGACCACTATTATTTGTCGGTGGACCGGTCTGGCCCTGACTCACATGGTGTTCCACTATAAGTGATTAGTATTTTTCCATAACTTTATTCACATACAATACTGGTTTTATTGAGCTTGGGACCCCCGTTATTATTGCCAGTGGACCGAAATATATATAAAATCATCATCCAAGGCACAACGCTCCTGGCCACTATTATAACCGGTGGACCGGGATATATAAAGAATCATCATCCAGGGCACAACGCTCCTGGCCACTATTATAACCGGTGGACTGGTACTCAATATCATAATCATCTAGGCCCAGCTCATTGATATTCCACTTTCAATAATAGTATATTTCCTTTCTTTAATCAGCACATCAATCATATTTATTTGCCTCGGACGGGAGATCAATAACCCGGGACACAAAGGTACACCAGTCGTACAGGTGCATATCAGCTACTCAGTACCCTTCAACCATGAACCCAAGGACGCAAAGGTACCCTGGTCGTACTAGTGCATAACGCTACTCAGTACCCTACCAACAAGGACACCTAATCCATAAGTATGCATACCCCCTAACTAGGTCCGTAGAGCTAGAAAGAGTAAGATATAGGGCCTGGCTGGGGCACAAAGGCACACCAGCAAATACCAAAATAATCATGGACTAAACCACGTCCTTAGGGTAGCGACCCCTAAGGAGTCACCATTCCCGATCTCGAGGTCTTTCACTTTAAGTAATAGTGTCTTAATTAAAGTGATCACGAAAAGCACAATAATCAGATACTTATTCACTTTCAATAGTTTCTTATTCATATGATTATCCAGGATATCACAGAGAAACCATTAAGGCCATACTAATTATCAAATACTCTTACTTGGCTAATCAGCATTATTTAAATCATATTATGAAGTTCCACACTCACAATGACAAGTTAGATACAAATTACTTATTTACCCCTTAATTATATAATTGCTAAGTCATCCCTTCCTTACTTGATAAATTACCATATTACCCCTTTCGATCGCATAATTACCAAATTACCCCTTATCCAATTTAGGTTACCAAGTTATCTCCTACACTTTTTAGTTCACCATTCACCCTTCATAATTATTAACCTTAACATATTTCCCTTTTTGGTTGGTTAAATTACCAAGTTGCCCTTCTCCTTTGTTATAATTACTAAATTGCCCTTGAGTTGGATAAATTACCAAATTACCCTCCTTCATTATCATAGTCACCTTTTTACCCCTTTAGTTGGTTAAATAATTACTAATTTAGCCTTTAGTTGTTTAAATTACCAATTTGCCCCTATAGTTGGATAAATTTTCAAATTGCCCTTCTCCATCATCATAATTACCGAATTGCCCCTTAGTTGATTAAATTACCAAATTACCCTTTCCATTGTCATAATTACCATTCTACCCTTCTCCATATTTATAATTATTAATTTACCCTTCTCCATATTTATAATTACTATATTACCCTTCTCCATTATTAAAATTACCATAATGCCCTTTTATTGATTAATTTACCAAATTACCCTTCTCCATTATCATAATTGTCCAATTGACCCTTTTTAATCATACTTTAATTATTAATTTATCCTTTGTCTTTATCATTATTACCAAGTTACCCCTTACTACCGGGTTTACCATAATATCCTTTTATTTACAAAATACTCTTCTACCCCTTACTTTCAAATTACCACAATACCCTTTTTATTTATAAAATTACCATAACACTCCTTTTACTTTACAAATTACTATTTTACCCTTTCGCATCCAAAATTACCATCTTTATCTTTCCTTACATAATTACCATTTTGCCATTCTTTTCCAAAATTACCATATTACCCCTTTACTTATAAATTACCATTTCGCCATTCACTTATACAATTACCATATTACCACTTACTTATGAAATTACTATTTTGCCCCTCTACTTCCAAAATTTGCCATAATGCCCATTTACTTGAAAATTACCATAATTCCCTCCTTCATCCAAAATTACTATTTTACCCCTACTTCCAAAATTACCATTCTTACCACTTATAAAATTACTATATTGCCCCTTGACTCCAAAATTACCGCTTTACCCTTTTCTCCAAAAATTACCATAATACCCATTTACTTATAAAATTATCATTTGGCCATTTAATCATAAAATTACCATATTATTCTTTTATCTCAAAATTTACCATAATATCCTTCTTTCTCACAACCTACAATTTTATCCATTTACTTATGAAATTATCATTTAACCCCTTTCTTTTGAAATTACCAAAATACCCTTTTTGCTTTCAAAATTACCAAAATACCCTTTTCACTTATAAAATTTTCCACTCAACCCCTTTATTCACCATTTTTATGAATTTACCATCACTACATAAAATAATGATATTAGTACTTCATTTTTATCATCTAAGTCCACCAACTTGTCATTATTCAACATAACACTCATTAGCAAGTACATACATCAGATCACATACTTTATAAGCATAATTACTAAAATACCCTTAGGCAATAATATTACTCATGCATTAGCAACATAATACATCATCAACAAGCATTTAATATTTCCATCAATAATCAAACTTCTTCCTTAATTATCATACCTACACATGGCACAAAGGTTATCATACTTTTCCTTTTTATCAAGCAATGTATGCAACCATATATATATATATATATATATCATGGTAAGCACACAAACCATGCATAAAATCATACTAAATCCCTAATATGCTAGCATACGTTTTTCCATGTATTTAAGGGAGGATTAATGGTTACCTTAATCCCGCAAAATATCAAATCTTACCAAGCATAATTAGCAACTCAACACCTAAAAATAATATCCATCATTATTGTGTTAGAAATAAGAATTTAAAAGGATAAGACTTTATAAAAAAATTTATTTAATAATAAAACACTTTAAATTAATCATCAATATACCTCAAAAATTTTCCAAACAAATTCCAAAACAAGGGGGAGCTCACGCTGCATGAGCAGCGTGAGTCTCATGCAAAATGAGGGGGAGAAAAGGGCTCAAAGAGGGTGAAGGGAGAAAAATAAGCCATTTTTGGGTTGGGGTCTTTAGGCTAGAAAAGAAAGTAGTTAGGGGAGGTTCTAGGGTAAGGGAATGGTGCAGAATTAAAGAGGGGTGTAGGTGGAGGCTAAGGGTGGTTTCACGGCGGTATAGGGCGGCAGAGACGGTGGCAGCAAGGCGGTGAAGTTGGCTTCAGAGATGGGTCGAGGTGGAGGGGTTGTGAAGGAAGGAAAAGGAGAGGGAAAAATGGAGGTTCAAGGGCTGTTTTCGGCCAACTGATGCATGGAGGTTGTAGAGGGGGTTGCAGGGTGTTGAACGATGGGTTGGGTGGTGTTAGAGGTGGCCGGGCGGCGGCGGAAGTGGAGGTTGCAGGTGGCTCAGCGGTAAGGGGAAAAACTGGGGAGAAAAAGGAAGAGGTGGATAAGGGGGAAAGTGTAGGGTTCGAAGGGCTTGGGGGGTCTCGTGCAGGGTGGTAGTAGGTGGTGGCAGAAGGCGGCGCAAGGGTTGGTCTTGGTGGTTCAAGCGGCGGCGGGCGGCGGTGATCAATAACCGGGAAAAAATAGGGAAGAAGGAAGGAGAGAGGAGGGAGCTCGGGGGAGGAGGAGGTGCTCGAAAAAAAGTGGGAAATGAAGGCTGGAGAGATGAAGAAAAATAAGAGGGAGAAGAGAGGGGGCAGCGACTGGCCGGCGAGGGGGCATAGGTGGCAGCTCTGGTTGGGTGGCAGGGGAAAGAGGGGGAAGAAGAAGGAAAGGGAGAGGGTCACGCGGGGTGCGGTCCAAGAGCCGGTTTGGCGCGAAAAAGGAAAGAAAATGACGGGGAAAGAGAGAGAGGGAGAGGGAGGTAGGTGGTGATGGCAGGTGGCGGCAGTTGCAGGCGGCCGAGTTGCAGGCGGTGGCATGCTTGACCATGGCAGAAAAGATGGTCGGGCGTGGGAGAAGAAGAGAGGAGAAGGAGAAGGCTGGCGGGCGGCTGGACCGGCACAGGAAAGGAGAGGAAGCCGACTGGTCCTTGAAAAAATAGAAGGAGGTCGGGCTGGGCATGCTGGGCGGTGCGCAAGGGAGAGAAGGGAGGAAGCAGGTCGAAGGCCCAATGCGCAGGGGAGGGCTGGCCTGGCCGGGCGGCCCAAGGGAGGGGAAAAAAGGAAAAAGAAGATAAAAAAAGGAAAGGGGGGAAAAGGGAATGGAAAATGGGGAAAAATAAAATAAATTAATTTATAGAATCATAAAATGTAGTATTCTTGATAAGTTATTTAGTTTAATAACTTAATTCATTATAATCTAAAATATTAATTTAAAAAGGATAAAGTGGGTAAAATATTAGTTTGGAAAATTATTTAAATAAAATAATATGATAACTAGCAAAATATTTATTTTTAATTTATTAAATGCTCTTACCCAAATTTAAATACTCCAAAATCCATAAAATAATTGAAATAAATAATTTTAAAAGCAAATTTTATTTCAAATAAAAGTTATTTATTAAAATATAGGTTTTCGAAATTTTTGGGGTATTACACTATGATTCTAACTTTATCCCCCAACAAGAACATAATGGATATAAGAAAGGGAATTGCTAGAGTTGGGGTTGATTTTACCCTATTATATACCAACAAACCTCCCACGTTCAACTTGATGACTCAAAGGTGTGGTAGCTATCCAAATAATTGGTTGAAAGTTGAAACTGTGATGATCGACAATATGAATTCAGACTTCAACGACATTGGGGGAGAACATTGAAGTAGATGATGGCATGAAAATTCTGCCAAAGGCACTGGGATATCAACCAGAATTGTTGGTGAACCAAAAGCAATGATTGCTACCAGATCTTGCAACGTAGCTTGAAGAGGATCGTTTTCATGAAGAAGAGCGTTGTCATTGTCCTATAGAAGACCGACACTACTATTGGAAGAGACTGGTAATGGAGATTGGTTAGCACTGGTGGTGGTGTTGGCAACCAAGATCTTATGGGGGTAACCACAACCTCTCTTAGCAAAGCCTCTTCTCACCATAGATGAGAGAGGAGAGAGTGGGGACAACAAGCTTAGCCACTACTATTATTCAAATAAATACTAAAGAAGCAAAAAATACAAGTCTAATCTAAAAATAAAATGAGGAAAAAATATCTCATGTTTTGTTTTAAGAAGTTTAAATGTAAAGAATTTTTATTTTAAAAAATGATTGGTATGGTCCATGTCTATGTCAAACATCTTACGAACGAGTTGCTATATATATAGGACCAACAAACTTTATTCCATAACACCATTATTACTATGAAGTTCTAAAAATATCCTCATTTAAGGAATAAAGTAGTTGATATTTTTGTTTAAACCTTTGACTCTCTAAGTAAAGTATTTTCTTTATTTTTTTGACAAGCAATACACACTAGTTGAAGATTTTTATCTGAATGTGTGATTTATGGCTAGTACGTATAGAGAGTATTTATTTTAAATAAATTAAAGTGAGTTGTGCACCTGGCGGTACAAATATATGTATCTAATTTTTTGAACTATTTTTTTCATAAATAAAATTTATCTATAACATTTATAATAAATTTAATTAATCTATTGTTTTTTTTATATTTATAGTTCTCAAATGGGATTATTTTTAATTATAAGTAGTATGTATCATCAAAAATTATATAAAATGTAAATAAAATATCATGAATACATATTTCTATACTAAATTAATTAGGCTCATTTACTTTTATTTCTAAGCTAAATAAAAATAATATATATATATATATATATATATATATTCAATTGACTTAAAAAAAATTTTTAGCCTAAGACTATACTTATGGTAAAAATAATCTTTCTAAAATAACATTTAATATGCATTGAAGGTAGTACCTATTTAGAAGTTTTTTTTATCATAATTATAATAAGATATAATAATAGTATTAAGCTTTGCTAAAAATAATGAAGTATTTTATTATATTGATGTCAAACTGAACTGCATTGTACATGATGAAAATGTTCCATCACGACACCACCAATTAGGGCAATGCAAAAAAAATTGAGATATGAAAAATCTAATATAAGAATATTTGATTGCAATTAGAGTGAATAATCAGTATGATACTATATTTATAGTATATTGTACTATATTTTTAAAATATTATACTATATTCAAATATATATATATATATATATATATATATGTTAATGCATATTAGAGTATAGTATATTGTATTTTTAGTGTATTATATTATCATATGTAGTATATTTTATTGTAGTTTAGTGATTTTCTAAATATATGTATTTAATTATTAGTATAATTATTATAGAATATTTTAAATATAATGGGTGTCCAATTTGACATCACAATCATCCAATCTGGTGTAAAAAAATATATCCAAATTAGTTGGATATAAATATTTTATTTTAAACACTCCTACCATCAATGCTAACTTTTATGTATTAAAACCTCTAATTTTTTAATAATTTTATAATAATTATAGCCACCTATATTATTGTGACACCCCCAAAATTCACTACTGAAAAATTTCGTTAATAAAAAGGAAATTAGCGGAAGCAAATAAATAAATCGCGAACTTTGGGAGTATTACCGCCACACTTAGTACCAGACCGGTTCACTCATACCGTTCCAGTACTAAGTGCTAAGGCTAAAGGAAAATGAATTACAACTTGAAAGAAATTCAACACACACAAATCAGAGTAGCGCATCAAATCGTTTACAAGAATAAAATCCACCAACGGTGGTTACAGTAACACATAACATTAAAACTAGGAATTTAAAGAGAAAGAGAAAACCCTAACGATACCGGATAACTCCTTACTCTCTTTCCCGTAGCCCACTTGAGTAGCACCTGAAAATACCTACAAGGGCATTGCCCATTGAATAGGCAGGGGCCCCATAAACGGAATCCCTTCAGTACTACGGTACTGAGTAACCATTTAATACCACACTTAAAAACAGGCCCGCATACGGCACACAATGCAAGCTACACATATAAATAATGAGAGATGCATACATAACAATAACAAACATAATACTTTATAAGTCACGATCGATACTTTGGGCCTTAAGCCATGTCATAGTGTAAGATCAATACATTCGGGCCTTAAGCCATTATTCCATCATCATTCAATCAATATCATATTTTATATCCATGTGAGTGCGAGAACCCCACTATTATAGCCGGTGGACCGGAAGGTAAACACACAGGGCAAAACGCACCTGACCACTATTATTTGCCGGTGGACCGGTCTGGTCCCGACTCACATGGTGTTCCACTATAAGTGATTAGTATTTTTCCATAATCTTATTCACATACAAAACTAATTTTATTGAGCTCGGGACCCCCACTATTTTAGCCGGTGGACCAGAATATATATAAAATCATCATCCAGGGCACAACTGTAATACCCCGTATTTTTAAAATCCAGATTTATTAAGTTTAATGATTTTATTAGCGTAATTTGATGTAAATAATTAATTATTTTAATTTCGATTTGTTTTAGGGATTTATCGATGATTTTGAATTCATAATTGAATGTAATTAATCATTGTCGTTGCGAACCATTCTAGACAAATTCGTTCACGACAATGATTTTATTATATTCTTATGATTTCGATCTTCGGTTAAAAATATATATTCCCGTTCTTTCTCATATTTTGGGTTTTAATATTTTTAATTCGTTTTCGATTATATCTTCGTTATGTGATTACGACTTTGTTTTGAAGTTATATTTCGTTAACGAAATATATTATTTGAATTATAGAATTTCTATTTAAATAGTTAAATGTATTTTATTAATTTTATCCGTAGAAAATATTTCCGACTTTAAATTTATTCGTTTTCGGTAATCGCTAATATTTTCGGAAAGTTTTAAATTGAAGAGATTTTCAGAGTTCATTTATGAATTTCTTTCTGGAATTCATTCCCTTTCGTTTTATGCTTTTTGGGTTGTGACAAACGGGTTTTGGAAATTATCTAAATTAATCTCGATTTATTAGAATTTGACTTAAATATTTAATTATATGTTTTTAAATATTATTTTGGGGTCTTCTAATGTATTTCCGCAAATAATATAAATTCGTACGTTCGTTGTTAAATCTTTCCGAAAATGTTTCAAAATTCTTTATATAGCCTTTTTACTAATTTTAAGCCTCCTGATTCGTTCGAAATAAAATTTTGACTAGATAAAAATTCAGATAAAATCTTCTAATAATATTTTGACTTTTTTTGGTATTTTATCTAATGTGTATTTGTAAAAAAAAAAAAACCCGCACCAACCGGCCCGACCGAACCCCCCCATCTTCTTTTCCTTTCTCTCTTCCCCACCCCGACCCCTCTCCTGTGCGCCCCTGTTCTGCACTCGAAGCCCTACCGCCCCCTCTCTCCAGCTCCTCCCTTCTCCTTCGCTGGCCGCCGGCTACCGCCACCGCCAGCCACGACTGCCACCGACCACCGCAGCAGGCAACAGCCACAACAGCTGCAACCGATGCAGCACAACAGCCACGCAGGAGCAGCGGCGGTAGCAGACCGCAACAACGACGAGCCACACAGCTCGTGCCACCGTCCGTCACCGGCGAGCTCGGCCGACCACCGGCGACCAGTCCTTGGCCTTCGACGAAGCTTCCCCGGCCTTCCTTTGCCCCGATTTGTCGGTTTTTCGTTTGGTATAATTTCCGAAAAACCCTAACCCTTGTTTTGGTTAATTGGGTATGAATTAGCTTATAAAAAGCTAAATTAGTTGTTTGATTATGTATATATATGCTGTAAGAATGATTTGGATAGGTTAATTGTGTGGTTGTGTTGGAATTTTGGAAAAATTGGATTTTTAGCCGGGTTATGCCCAAATTTTTCGGATTCATTCGTTTTCGCGGTTTTGGACAAATTAATTATACAATATGTTTTAAAATGTATCCAATTTCATTTTGGAACCGTCAATTTGAGAAAATTATGCAGGTTTTATCGGAATTTGATTCCTAGGTCAAATTTTGGGTGTAATGAAATTGGGTTGTATAATTGAGCCGTTCCGCTCAATTGATTTTATAATATCGTTTAAAATGTATTTAATTTTATATTGGAAGTGTTGATTTGTAAAAATTGTGCGTAATTGACCGGAATTGGATTTTTAGGTCAAAACTCCCGCGGGTTTAAATTGGTTTGGGTAATCGGGTTATTTTATTCAATTGACTATATAAATTACATTAGAATATGTTTAATTACATTTCCGAACCGTCAATTGATATGTTTTGGCAAGAATTAATCGGATTTGCATTCCGGGCCAAAAAAACCCTAATTGTGCTAAATTGGACATTATGTTATCGGTTTTGATCAATTGATTATTTGATATGTTATAAAAGGTATTTAACTGCATTTCTAAACATTCAATTTGATTAAATTTATAGAATTTTACCGAATTGCATTTTCGGGTCTAAAACCCTAGATTTTAAGTGGGAGTATGAGATTGGTTATTTGTATAGTTGTTTTGCTAAAATTAAATTTATAAAAGTAGTTGAAATGAGCCTAATTGTATTCTAATACCTTTAATTTAAATTAACTAAATGGAATTACTTGAGTTTGTGTTATGGGCTTTGAAACCCTAATTTTCGGGGATGATTTTATAAAATTGATTTTTGCTACGTGTATTTATCTAATCGAATTCTATCTTTGGGTTTTAAATCATTTAAATTCTGTTTTAACCTAATCGGTTTGGATTTGGTTCTATGTAAACGGTTGGGTTACCTATTTAGTTATAAAACCTAATAAATAAGTTAATTTCGGTAAATTAACTTATGATCGATGATTCTTTTCGGGCTTTCCAAATTAAGTTGAAATGTCCCAAGGGATATTTGTATTAATCCGTTTTTATTCAGTTTTAACCTTAAATCTTAATAAAGCTATACTTTTAAGTTCTAAGTTTTATACACGTTTTCTAAGAAGGATCATTTGTGTAGTTTGGGTTTATTTAATTAGGGTATGTGAATTATTAATTGATAGAATAGTTTCTAATTTAGTTTTCGATTTCTATCGGGTTTAGGAAAGCTTTCTCGTGGACCCACGAACTAGGGATCCCTCTCCCTCTCATTTCGCTTAGCTAGCTTCGGATCCAGGTAAGTTCTCTACTTACCTCTACTTATGAGTGTTTAGTAAGGACGAAGCTATGGCCTTGTGCTATGTGTAATGTAATGTGTGGGTGAATGATGAACATGCCCTGTTGATGTGTATTATGCATGCGTTATGAATAACCTGTTTTGTGTAGCGCAGCGTGGATCATGAGGTATGTTGTGTGTGCCTTGTACTATACGTGTATGACATGTTCCATGTTTGAGGTTGATGTTGATGATGTGACTTGTTATGGCCCTCTAGGACATGCATGCTAGGGTTTAGGGTAGCATGGAATGATAATTAAAAGAACAATGGGGAAGTGGAAGTTCGGGGAGTTTGCATGGGGAACTAGACCTTGCATGGGCATGGTCCCTACGTGGGAAAAGTTGACTTGGGTTGTAAGTAAGAGCTTGGGAGAGTCTTGGAATGATTGGTGACTTGGTATGAGAAATAGTACGTAAGTTGTTGCGTAAGAGACCTTATTAGGGTTTTGTGTGTAAGTGGGCGTTGGGGAGTCTGCATGGTTTATTTGAATTACGCATGGGGATGAATCTTACGGGAGGAAAGTTGATTTAGGGCGTAAATGAGATAATGTCAAAGTTATGGGTCCATTGGAGACTTTGATGTAAAATAGTACGTAGGCAGATGTAAGGGTATCTAAGGGATCCAATTAGGGTTTTGGGAGGAAATGAGTAATTTGAAGGGTACCAGGGTAAGAATGGTCAAGGAGGGTTGGAGTATGGGGTTGAGAGTGGGAGTCCACTTGTATGAAGGATGAGTGTGGGATTATAAATCAGAGAAGAGGTTTTGGGGCAAAGAGGGAGGTTACTTGAGGAGGAAGTAAAGTGCTAGGATTTGGTGTGGCCAACTAGGGTTTGGCGGTCACATGCGGAGTTGGGGAATAAAGGGATATATATTTGGGAACTTCTTAGTAGAGACGGGGTGCAAGACAAGGAACAAAGTAAAGTTAGGATGAGTAAGGAAGAGTTGGGCCATATAGGCCCACATTAGGGTTTTCCAAGGAGGAGCCCTAGAGGGGTGAAGACATGCGGGACCGATATCGTTGTGTTAGGGTTAGTCCACATTCTCGGGAGAGTGTGCCCTTACTACGTTTCCTTATGTATAAGAGTAAGAGGGGATGGACATCGGGCATGAGAAGGGGAGAACAGTCTCAAGATATGGGACGGGCCTCCTCGAAAGGAAGAAGCAGAGAGTAGTAGACATGCATGTCAAGGGTGGAATCCTATTTAATAATACATGAATAAGACATTAACTACTTAAAGAGTAAGATTGTTGAGTCGGGCCCAGACCGATCCACCGGCATAATAGTGGCCAGGTGCCGGGGTGCCCTGGAGACCGATCCACCGGCATATAATAGTGGTTAGGTGCGTTCTGCCCTATACGTGACCGATCCACCGGCTATAATAGTGGGGGATCCCGAGCTCAACAAACCAAACAGTATGTTGTAATTAAATCACGGGAAAGATACTATATACTTACAGTGGAACACCATGAGAGTCGGGGCCAGACCGATCCACCGGCATAATAGTGGCCAGGAGCGTTGTGCCCTGGAGACCGATCCACCGGCATATAATAGTGGTTAGGTGCGTTCTGCCCTATAAGTGACCGATCCACCGGCTATAATAGTGGGGTTCCCGTACTCGAATGGATTAACAAATATTATGGTGTGAAATGACTTATAAACAAATCATGGAAAGATACGTTACAATCACAGTGAAACACCATGAGAGTTGGGACCAGACCGATCCACCGGCATAATAGTGGCCAGGAGCGTTCTGCCCTGGAGACCGATCCACCGGCATATAATAGTGGTTAGGTGCGTTCTGCCCTATAAGTGACCGATCCACCGGCTATAATAGTGGGGTTCCCGCACTCTCATGGATTCATAACGATTATGACGTGAATCTACTATATTTACCAGAGATCTAAAGAATGAGTCTACCCGGACCATAGCCGACTTTTATTATCTGTCTTACTCCATGCTGCTTATGTGCATAATGAGTTACTTTACATTTTGGTCATAACACCCTTATATGTTTCAATACGATGTTACACATGTTTCATATGTTACTATATGGGTATGGTAGGACTTGTGATGTGGGTCTGAATATGCGTAATAATGTGTCAACGTTTTGTATCATGATTTAATACGCACTTGATGTATAGTTATGTCTCTCCCATAAAATAGGGTAGTGGAACTTACTCAGTATTGGACCCGTACTGATACTACACTGGTTGAATGGGTCCTGTGATGATCCACCGATGGTGGGGAGCAGACCTCTTGTGCAGGTTAAGATCGGATACTGTTTTGGGGTGGAAGGCTTGCCCTGAGTGAGTAGGCGATCCGGATATTTGTCCTTCGGGATTTATTTTGTTTAATTGTATACACCTTTGGAAGTTGCAAGTATTGTTTTCAGATTTCTAAGGGTTTTGTAATTGACTTTAAATTTCTCGTATTCTGATAAGTGTTTACTATTCAGATTTAATTGTTTGACAGGTTTTAGCCTTGCATCTAACATGAGATAGATGGTTGACATTTATCTTGTGTTAGATGTGGCGGTAACATTTCTCAAATTCGCTCCTAGCTTCCGCTTTAATCTTTCAAAAAAAATTTTTTTAGGAGTGAAATTTGGGGGTGTTACAACAACGCTCCTGGCCACTATTATAACCGGTGTACCGGTACTCATAATCACATACCAGGGCAACACACTCCTGGACCACTATTATATCTGGTGGACCGGTACTCAATATCTCATACCAGGGCAACACGCTCCTGGACCACTATTATAACCGGTGGACCGGTACTCAATATCATAATCATCTGGGCCCGGCTCATTAATATTCCACTTTCAATAATAGTATCTTTCCTTTTCTTTAATCAGCACATCAATCATATTTATTTGCCTCGAATGGGAGATCGATAACCCGGGACACAAAGGTAAACCGGTTGTACCGGTGCATATCAGCTACTCAGTACCCTTCAACCATGAACCCAAGGACGCAAAGGTACCCTGGTCGTACTGGTGCATAAAGCTAACTCAGTACCCTACCGACAAGGACACCTAATCCATAAGTATGCATACCCCCTAAATAGGTCCGTAGAGCTAGAAAGAGTAAGATATAGGGCCTGGCTGGGGCACAAAGGCACACCAGCAAATACCAGAATAATCGTGGACTAAACCACGTCCTTAGGGTAGCGACCCCTAAGGAGTCACCATTCCCGATCTCGAGGTCTTTCACTTTAAGTAATAGTATCTTAATTAAGGTGATCACAAAAAGCACGATAATCCGATACTTATTCACTTTTAATCGTTATGATATCATTAATCATTTCTTATTCAGATGATTATCCAGAAATTCACAGAGAAATCATTAAGGCCAGACTAATTATCAAATACTCTTACTTGGCTAATCAGCATTATTTGATTCATATTATAATGTTCCACAATCTCAAAGACATGTTAGGTACAAATTACTCATTTACCCTTTACTTATGTAATTGTTAAGTATCCATTCCTTCCTCGCCAAATTACCATATTACCCTTTGGGTTACATAATTACCAGATTACCCCTTATACGGTTTTGGTCACCAAATTATCCCCTACACTTTTTAAATCACCATTCACCCCTCATAATTGCTACACTTATCATATTTCCCATTTGGATGGTTAGATTACCAAATCGCCCTTCTCCTTTGTTATAATTACTAAATTGCCCTTGAGTTGGATAAATTACTAAATTACCCTCCTTCATTATCATGATTACTATTTTGCCCCTATGGTTGGTTAAATAATTATCACTTTACCCTTTAATCGGCTAAATTACCAAATTGCCCCTTCTGTTGGATAAATTATCAAATTGCCCTTCTCCTTTATCATAATTACCAGTTTACCTCTCTCAATTATTTTAATTGCCATTTGCCCTTTTCAATTATCATAAATTACAAATTAACCTTCCTCATACTGAATTTACCGTTCTTCATAATTATAATTACCAAATTTACCCTTCTCCATATTTAAAATTACCATAATGCCCTTTAATTGGTTAATTTATCAAATTACCCTTCTATAGCATCATACTTATCCAATTGCCCTTCTACAATCATAATTTAATTGCTAAATTATCTTTTGTTGTTATCATAATTACCAAGTTACCCCTTGCTCCCAAGTTTACCATAATATCCTTTTATTTACAAAATTACCATTTTACCCCTTACATCCAATTTTACCATAATATCCTTTTATTTATGAAAATTACCACCATACATCTTTTACTTTACAAACTACTATTTTACCCTTTCACATCCAAGATTACCATCTTTATCTTTCCTTACATAATTACCATTTTGCCCTTCTTTTCCAATTTACCATATTACCCCTTTACTTATAAATTTCCACTTCACCATTCACTTATAAAATTTACCATATTACCCTTTACTTATGAAATTACGATTTTTGCCCCTCTACCTCCAAAATTACCATAATGCCCTCCTTCATCCAAAATTACTATTTTACCCCTACCTCCAAAATTACCATTTTACCCTTCTTTCTCACAACTTACAATTTTATCCTTTACTTGTAAATTATCATTTGGCCATTTAATCATAAAATTACCATATTATTCTTTTATCTCAAAAATTACCGAAATACCCTTTTCACTTATAAAATTTCCACTCAACCCCTTTATTCACCATTTTTATGAATTTACTAACACTACATAAAATAATGATATTAATACTTCATTTTTATCATCTAAGTCCACCAACTTGTCATTTTTCAACATAATACTCATTAGCAACTACACACATTGATTTATATACCTCATAAGCATAATTACTAAAATACCCTTAAACAATGACATCATTCATGCATTAGCAACATGATACATCTTTCGTGTGTGATCACTGTAAGATCATGACCATTAATGGTATGAGGATCAATTGAATTATAAGATTTCGGTAGCATTATCATGTCATTGGTATATTTTTATTATATGATTGCTTTATTATTATTATTATTATTATTATTATATTGACGTATATGCTTTTTAGTATTAAACTTTCATCATTTAGGGAATAGAGAAATCTGTGTATTTTTATTTTATAATATTTTTTATATTGACATGTATAATTTTCAAGGTTAAACTCTACTTATTTAAGGAATGATATTTACTTTTGGTGTTTAAATTTAAGAATTTGGTTTTTTTATTGCATTAAGAATTTAATAGTTTCAACTTTTAGGTATTGCACCATAATATTTAGAACCATACATCACCTAAACTCTTTGAGGAGGCAGGTAAAATTATGTTATAACCAATCACTAAAGACAAGGTGTGGTATGCCTTGGCCATTATGGGTAGTGAAAAAACAACAAGGCCAAAAGGATTTAATGCTTTCTTTTAAAAACAACTTGGCACAATGTTGGCAATTATATATGGCAGGTTATTAGGGAAGTTTTTATGGAAAGTGATCTTACCTTGGTTATCAAAGTTACATATCTTATTGTAGTACCAAAAGTATCTAATGTGGAGAGTCTGAGTGACTAAAGGCTAATTATAATACCTTGAAATTTTGCTAAACCTAATCCCATATAATTAATACCTTAATATAATTCTAATCTCGATAAAATTTTATTTTAGCCTTACCCAAATTCCTTAATCCCAAAATCTTAACCTACTCCAAATCTTTAACCCAGATAAATTATATTTTGTTACCCGGCCTTAATTCTGGTAGATTTATATCATTAATATTACCTATTTTAGCTAATAAAAATTTAATATAATATTACCCTTAAGCCTTTCCCCTTTTCCCTTTTCTTTCTCCTTTTTCCTACCTCCTTCTTACACCGAATTCCTTGACTTCTCCTACTATTTTGCGTGTGTTTTTCTCATCTACTACAACACACAACTATCACCTCCCACCATCTCTCCCTTGTGCCCTTGCTTCCCTGCCATCCCTCCCCTATTTTTGCTACCATGCTTATCACCATCAGCATTCATCCTCCTTTGCATTTTCACCATCACACGCCACACACATATATACACTACTCTCTTCTCTCTTCCTCTCTCATTTGTTTGCTTCATTTTTCCCATTTTATGTTAAGCAAACAACCTCCCCTAACATTTCTTCCTCTTCGACTATTGCTATAACACCCCGAAATTGCATAGTTGAAAATTTTCATTTGTACAGAAACCATACACTAAAACAGGAGGTGCTACTACTGTGATGACCCCCGACCAATCTCATACCAACCACAAGTCTAGAAAATTTTAAAGACATCAATTTGAGTAGAAGATAAAACCACAATGTTTTAACTAATTCATAAATAAAATAGAGTGCGCAATGTAAGCGTCAATATAGGAATAGAAAATGAGTACAGTGCTAATACCCTTATCGGGGAAATAAAATGATCAATAAAACGATAAAAATATAAGAATAGGTGAGTCGGGACAATACTCTTTCGGACCCCAAGACAAGTCCTGTAACACCCCCAAAATTCACTACTGAAATTTTTTATTTTATTAAAAGGAATAGCGGAAGCAAAATATCAAACTATGAATTCTGAGGATATTACTGCCACACTTAGTACTAAACCGGTTCACTCCTACCGTTCCAGTACTAAGAGTTAAGGCTAAAAGCATAAAATAAAATTTACGAGAACCCAAACCATAGTTAAATCAGAGTAGTGTAGTAAACCATTTATAAGAATAGGATCCACCGATGATGGTTACAAGAATATAGATTACATTTAAATTAGGGGTTAAGGGAGAAAGAATGAAACCCTATAAGTCCGGATAACTTCCTTATGCTCTTTTTCATTGCCCACTTGAATAGCACCTGAAAACAACCTGTAAGGGACACTGTCCATTGAATAGGTAGGGGCCCCACGAGGGGAACCCTTCAATACTACGATACTGAGTAACCATTTAAAAACATAAATGTAACACATGATACAAAGGTATACATATATATGATGAGATGCCCACACATAAAATTCACCTACTTAGCATTCACATACTTAACATTCACCTACTTAACAATTCCATCAAAAATTCATGAGTCATAATGCGAAATCAATACTTCCGGGCCTTAAGCCATTAGTCCATCATTATTCAATCATCTCTCGGATTTTATATATCCATGTGAGTGTAGGAATCCCACTATTATAGCTGGTGGACCAAAAATCATGCAGGGAAAAATGCTCCTAACCACTATTATTCGTCGGTGGACTAGTCTCCAGGGCAGAATACTCCTGGCCACTATTATTCGCCGGTGGACCGGTCTGGCCCTGACTAACATGGTGTTTTACTGTAATTACTTTGTGTCTTTCCCATGTCTTATCGTTATTATGTTTGGGTTATTGAGCACAGAACCCCCCACTATTATAGTTGGTGGACCAGAAATCATGCAGGGAAAAACGCTCCTGGCAACTATTATTTGCCGGTGGACCGGTCATGCAGGGCACCCCGGCTCCTGGCCACTATTATTCGTTGGCGGACTAGTCTGGGTCTGGCTCAACAATATTCCTCTTTAAGTGATTAGTGTCTTATTCATATCTTATTCAAAAGTATTTCACCCTTGACATGCATGTCATCGACCTCTATTTTTATCCTCCCAAGAGGGCCCGTCCTATATCTTGAGACTTATGTGCCTCTTATCACGCCTCGACATCCATTCCTCCTCCCATTTACTCATAACAAAAACCCAACTCCTAAGGGTATGGGCTAAGGCCCATCACCTTATGACATTCAAATTCTCTCACTTCCACTATCTAGGGTTTTCCCTTGAAACCCTAATAGGACCTATATGGACCAACCTTTCTTTTATTATCCAACCTCATCTCATTTAGATTTAACCCAAATCCTACCATTCTACTCACCAATTGTACATATGACCATGAAACCCTAGTTGGCCACTCAAATCCTAGCACCTTTCTTACATAAGGATCATTCCATGCAGATTTCATCCACCCCATGTAAACCCTAGAAATATCTCATGCAAGAGTTGCATCACTTATTCATTTTGATTATAACCCTCTTTTATTTTTTCCCTTAGGGATCATGAGATAATTAGGTCAATCTCATATTCCTTAAATCAACTCACTTCCCATTTTTTCCTTTTTGTCCTTTTACCCTATATCATATTATTAAACATCCTAGCATGCATGTCCTAGATGGTCACATCATATAATATCATAAGCACAACACATATCATCATTGCACATATGCCATAAGGAATTCACATAAGCATACCTCAACTCCAAACTGCGCTACAATAATTAGTCATTAAGCATAAAGTACACAACTCGGTATAACACATTGCACACAAGGTACATAACATGCACATAGTTGTTCTTAGCCACATCTTTACCCAATTTAGGTTACCAAGTTATTTTCCACACTTATTAGGCCACCAATTACTCTCTATAATTTTTACACTTATCATATTTCCCATTTGGTTGGTTAGATTACCAAATTACCCTTCTCCTTTTTTCTAATTACCAAATTTCCCCTTTGTTGATTAAATTACCAAATTACCTTTCTACATTTTCATAATTACCATATTTCCCTTTAGTTGGTTGAATTGCCAAATTACCTTTCTTCATTTCCATAATTACCAAATTACCCTTCTCCATTATTATAATTACTATTTTACCCTTCTCCATTATTATAATTATTATATCACCCTTTTCCATTATTATGAATACCCTATCACCCTTCTCTATTATCACGATTACCATTTTACCCTTCTCAATTATTATAATTACCATTTTACCCATCTCCATTATTATAATTACTATATTACCCTTTTCCATTATTACAAATATCATATCACCCTTCTCCATTATCACAATTACCATTTTACCCTTCTTAATTATTATCATTACCATTTTACCCTTCTCCATTATTATAATTACTATATTACCCTTTTCTATTATTACAAATACCCTATCACCCTTCTCCATTATCATAATTACCATTTTACCCTTCTCATTTATTATAATTACCATTTTGCCATTTTCTTCTAAAATTACCATAATACCCTTAACTTCCAAAATTACCATAATCCTTTTTAGTGATAAAATTACCATAATACCCTTTTGCTTACAATTTATCATTTTGCCCTTCTCTTTCAAAATTACCATTTTAACCTTTATTACACCACCTTTATCAAATTATCACCACTACTTAAAATATAAATATTAATACTCTATTATCATCATCTAATTCCACCAACTATTATATTTCAACATAGTACTCATTAACAACTACACATGTTAGGCCACACTCTTACCCAAGACATATTACTAAAATGCCCTATGAATCACAATAATGTTAACCATATATTAATGTTTACAATAACATAATATAGCATGGATAATACTTAATATATTTTTGAGTAATAAATCTCCTTCCTTAAGCACTTCTTCCATACATGGCATATCAACCAACATATTTTCCTTTTTATCGAACAATATAAGAAACCACATATAATATATTATACAATATATCAAAAACACTAATGTACTAACATGCGTTTATCAATACCTTTAAGTGAGGTTTAATGATTACCTTAATTCCCGCAAAATCGAACACTACTGGTATCCCAGTTAAAGATTCAAACTTTGATTAGCAAAACCAATACCTAAAAATAATGTCAATACTTATCATATTAGAAATAAGAAAAACTAAATCATAAGACTTTATACAACTTAATTAATGAAATACTTAACTTAAGATATTATTATACCTTAAAATCATTAACTAAAATAACCCAAAGGAAGGAAGCAAATCAACTACTCATGCACCATGAACTGCATGCAAGGCAAGGAAGAAAAAGGGGTTGAAAGTGGTATGAAAGGTAGGGTTAAGGTTTTGGGGCTAGAAAAAAGGATAGGTGGGGGGGGGATTTAGGGCAAGGGAAGGGTACAGGGTTGGAGAGGGGGCGTAGGTGGTGGTCAGGGATGGGTTGTTGGCGGTCAAGGGCGGCAATAGCGGTGGCAACAAGGCTTCAAAGGTGGTTGTCAAGGTGGAGGTGGCTAAAAAGGAAGGGAAAAAATAAGGGGCCGCAAGGGTTGGTTTCAGCCAAAGGAGGTGAGGGGTGGTAGGGGAGGTTGCAAGGAGTGGGTTCGTGGCTTGGGAGGTGGCAGAGGCGGTGGGACGACAGCGGAAGGAAGGGTTGCAGGGAGGTTGCCGGGAAGGGAGAAAAAGAAGGAAAAAAGAATAGGGGAGGAAGAAGGGAGCTGCAGGGGCTCAACATGGTGTTGTGGTGGTTTAGGGCTGAGGTAGGGGTGGTAGGGAGTGGTGCAGGGGGTTGGTGCGGCGGTGGAAGCAACGGAGGGCGGCAGTGGTGCAAAACAGAGAGGAAATGGAAGGAGAAGAAAATGAGAGAAAGAAGTCGAGGGAGGTAAGGAGACCGATGTTATGGGGCAGAATGAGGCAGGGGGAGGGAAGAAGAAAAAGGAGAGGGAATAGAGGGGGCAGGTGGCCGATCAGTGGCAGGTCGTAGGGTGGTAGGGAGGTGTCGCATGGCAGGGAGAGGGATGGGAAAGAAGGGGGCATGCGGCTGGGGTGTAGGGGGTTGGTCGGGTCGAGGAGGGGTAGGAAAATGGCGGAGGAGAGAGAGGGAGGTAGGGGTAGGTGTGTTGCAGGCTGGGTGGTAGCTATAGGGCGTGGAGGAGTTGGTCGGGCATGGCTTGGGATAGTCAATGAAGTATAGGTCGGGGCAGAAGGTAGAAGAAGAAAAAAGGGAGAGGAGGGCAGGCTGGCGAAGGGGGTGAGAAAGAAATTTGGGCCGGCTCGGTCCAGGGGAAGAAAGGAAGAAGGGCAGGGCGCTGGGCTGCATGCGGGAGAATGAGAGGGGGAAGGAAGTGGGTCGGTGGCCCAATCGCGCAGGGGAGGGGGAGGCAGGCTTGTGTGGGTAGCCCGAAGGGAGAAAAAAGGAAAAAGAAAGAAAGGAGGAAAAAAGGAGAAAAAGGGGGAGGAAAAGAAAAGGAAAAATAGGGAAATTATAATAATTTAATTTATAAAATAATTGAGTGTAATATTTTTGGGTAATAAATTTATTTAGTAATTTAATTTAATATGATTAAATATATGGGTTTAGAAAGATAATTTTAGTAAAATATTGGTTTAGAAAATTATTTAAATAAAATGAGTATGATAAAATAATAAAATATTTATGTTAATTTTATTAAATATCCCTATCCATTTTTATATATTAAAAAATCCATAAAATAGTTAAATTAAATACATTTAAAAGCTAATTTACCCCAAATAAAAGTTATTTATTAAATTATAGGTTTTTAAAATCTTGGGGGATTATAAGTCAAACTGACCATCACTCAGTCTCGCCCAACGCATCGAAGGCATTAAAATCATCATATACAACATCTCCTACCTGCATAAACTCAGGAGAGGCCACTACTCATGAGAATAAGGAGCACCCATAAAACGGGTGATCAGTACACTACGTATTGAGTAAAGTAACCATGCGGCTAATACCATACAACATAAATGGCAGATAATTGATATATGGGATTTATATGTTATTTTTCTAAGTAAAAATATCATTTATTTCTCATTATTTTATAATATTTAATATTTTCTCGAGTTTTTCTCTTTTGGATAGATTTTGTAGGAAAAGATAAAAATAAAGAAATTCAAAGGAGTAATCGATGGAAAGAGGAAATGAACCAAAGAACACATCAAGAGATATGGAATCAATGGAATAAAAGAATATAAATGAAGAATATATATCAAAGGGAAGCTTGTGTTGAAATTTCATAAGGAAATAATGAAGGAACAAGAAACACGGTACCCCAGTGTTTCATAAACATGGCCCGTGTTTTTCTGTGAGCATACAAAATCTTAGTTTTCAAATTTCATCATTTGGCATTGGATTCAAGGAAAAACATGGAGGTCCCATATTTCCCAATGCAGACCGTGTTTTTCTTAAATTCCGTAGTTGTTTGTGCGAGCTTTTCCTTGATATATTTCTAAAGTTCTGAACTTTCGAGAGGTGGTTCTGGGGAGTTCGAGAATGGGAATCTCTCTTTTTCTCTACATTCTCTAGAAACCACATGTATTTCACAATTCTATTTCTCTTTCTCTACATTGTATTCAATTGAACAATTAACACTATGCAATTCAAGTAGATAAATTCTTCTTCATCCCTCTCTCAATTGCAAGTTTTTATTTTTGATTGAATTCAAGTAGATTCTCTTTATTGCATGGTTATTTCTCTTACTTTTAGTGTTTCATTGTTAATATATTAATAATCATTGATGTTAATTATAGATTACTGCATTTAATTGTGTGTTATTGTAATTATAAAGATAGTAGTATAGGTGGTATGGGGTAGGAGGATTTGATGACGGAATTAGGGTTTTGAATATGATAATGTAATTTGAATTTATGATTCTAAATGAAATTTAATTGAATTAATAGATGGAATTAAATGATCTCGCATCATAGGTTAATAATTTAAACTAATTAGATTGATCACCTATTTAATTTAGATCTTAATCAACACTAGGATAATGGAATTAATATGTTATTGTTAATTAATATTTCCAAAGTAGAAAAAGGTTAATTATTAATCTTGTTTATTAATTTATATGATTGCATGACCCGAGCATACGTGATTATAGTCATAGTTGACTGTTTTCCATTCATAATGTTGCCCGTAATTGAATCTAGAGTTCTTAACATAGGTTATTAAATGGTTAGGGATAAATTG
The DNA here is from genome assembly GCA_030549775.1 of Tamarix chinensis. Taxonomy (NCBI): domain Eukaryota; kingdom Viridiplantae; phylum Streptophyta; class Magnoliopsida; order Caryophyllales; family Tamaricaceae; genus Tamarix; species Tamarix chinensis. Next base: position 99,773,479 of record CM060174.1, read on the forward strand.
GGAGCTTATTCAATTTGTTAGAATTAAGAAAAAGCAAAGAGATGAATTATTATGAGTTTCTAAAGGTCAACGTTAAATCATTAGGAATCATTCTTTTCTCCATGATTATTTGACATCCTAATACCATAATCAATACCTTCATATCCTTATTCATTATTTAGTGAGTAAAGCATTACATAGTATAGAACTTAGTGATAGAATTAAATGATATTGTATAACAGCGGTTTTAACATTGATTACAGAAATATTGATTATATACCATTTCTTGTGAGTTCGACTCCTTCTTGCCATCTACTACGTATTTGGAAATTAGGATTTATTTATTAAATTTGTTGTGCATATGACAGCGCATCAATAATACATGCAGTTAATCAGTCCAGTTAACCATAAGCATTAGATCATATATCATTAATTATATTTTCACACAACTCTCAGTTTACATCCATGGGAGTGCAGGAACCTCACTATTATAGCCTGTGGATTGAAAACACCCAGGAATGCTTCTGGCCATAATTATTCATCGGTGGATCGGTCTCCACAACAAAGTGCTCCTTGCCACTATCATGCCAGTGGATCAGTTTGGCCCCAACTCTCATGGTGTTCCACTATGAGTAATTAGTATTTTTTTCTCATAACTTATTATCATTTAAGGTTTGGTTTACTGAGATCGGGATCCCCTATTATTATAGCTGTTGGATCAGAAACATTCAAGGCAGCACGCACCTGGCCACTATTATTCGTCGGTGGATTGATCTCCAGGGTACCCTACACCTGGCCACTATTATTGTCAGTGGATCGATCCAAGCCCGGATTAATAATCTTTCACTTTAAATAGTTAGTGTATTATTCATGTCTTATTCAACAGGTACTTTCTTACTAGACATACATGTCCCACTGGACTTCCCATTCTTACCCCTTTCACCCCTACTTTCCTAAAAAGTCTCATCCCATATCTTGGGACCTCTATGCATCCTATGACTCCCAAAATTCTTCCCCAACTTTCCCTTACTCACCATGAAAAACCCAAACTCCTATATATGAGGATTAAGGCCCACATTCCTATGTCTCCGCTTTAACTCACCATCACCCTCTAGGGTTTTCCTTAAAAACCCTAATCTGGCCTATGTGGCCTAACCTCTCCCTATTATGCATGGCCTATGCCCCCTTTCTTCCAACACCATAACCCCACTCAATCCACATCCAACATCACAACCTTACTTCCCATCCTTCACATGTGATCATTGAAACCCTAGTTAGTCACCCAAAACCCTAATACTTCTCCTTTCTTTTCTGCCATCCCCTCATCACACACACCCCACCTACCTTTCCACTTGACTCATTCCCCCTTTGATAAGAAACCCCCAAGTCTTCCCTCACTCCAACCACTTACCATCAACTCTCCCTTCCACACACTTCCTCCACTTAGGGTTTTTCCCACAACTCTAGTTAAGTCCCCCGTGCACGCTTCTAACAACCCACATACTATTTTTCACTCATGGACTCCAAGCACCAAAAATACTCTTTCGTCACCTTGCCTAACCCTTAAATCACGTTCTTCCACATAAATGTTACCTCCATTCAAGGACTATCCACCCCATGCAAGTATTAAACTTCCCATGCAATATTTACGCCAACCTTTCATTTTATTCCTATTATCCTTTTATTTGTCCACCCATAAGTCATAAGGTAATTAGGCCTTTCTCACTTCTCTCTAATCATTCCACTTTCTTTATTTCTTTTTAACTCCCCACAACCTCATCATACTACCTAAGGACTCCTAGCATACATGTAATATTAGGGCAACAATACATAAGGGCATAACACAAAATACAAGTCATATCACCATATTAAATATGTTATAACAAATATACAACTTACCTTAACTCCATACTTAGCAAGCCACGCTACAAGCATTTAGTCCATCACCACATATGATACAAGCACATAAACAAACACACATGAATGCATAACACACAATTTGGCCTTAATCACATCATTATCTAGATCGACAACGGGCTTGGAGCACGAATCCTATGCCTCCTTAGGGGAAGGGTTTGGTTCACCTATAAGAGCGGAACACTAATTTTAACTTTCCTTTTATTTCTTTTATTATCCCCTAACTAATTACTAGTAAAAGACTAATAATAGTAATGATGATAATAATAATAATAATAGTCTGAATAATACTAACATTAGTAATATTAATGATACTAACAAAAACAACAATAATAATAATAATTAATAACCATAATAAGTTTAATGGTAGTATTTATGATAATAACAATAATGGCAAGAATAGTAGTAGTAGTAGTAGTAGTAGTAGTAGTAGTAATGACGATAATAATAATAATAATAATAATAATAATGATGATGATGATGATGATGATTTTGTTGTTGTTGTTGTTGTTGATGATGTTGTTGATGATGATGATGATAATACTAATAATAAAAATTATACAAAATAATTTATAGTTAAGTAGAAACAAGGGTTCGGGTACAACCAATGGTGAGGGCAGCGGCGGCGGTGGGCTGTGGGAGTGGTGGTGATTTGAAAAGACCCAACTTTAGGGTTGAAAAAGGGGAAGGGAAGTGGTGGTCGTGAGGTGGTAGGTTCCCTAGACTAGGGGTTGTAGTGGTGGTGGTGGCGTGCCAAGGCGATAGCGCAGGTGGCGACAACATAGGTGGCCGAAGGTGGAGAAGGAGGAGGAAGGAGGGGAGAAAGAGGGAAGGAAGGGTATGGGGAGGAAAGGATTGTTTCTTAGGTAGAGAGGAAGGTAATGGGGGTGGTGGTTGTGGCGAATGGGGCAGCGACATTTTACACGAGTAGGGAGGGCAATGTAAGGGGAGTTAGAGACGCGGAGTGGTCTTCTTTGGTAGAGGGTAGTTTGGGGAAGAGGTTGTGTGGAAGTTTGGACGACGGCAAGGCACGACGGTGGCTGGGGTTGTGTCTGATGGGGTGGTAGAGGAGAACTTAAGGATTTTCTGGGTAGAGAAAAAAGAAGAGGAAGAAGGGTGAGGTTGGGGGTTTGATAGACATGGGGAAGAGAAGAGGACAAGGGAGTGGGGGTAGGAAGCTACCAATCAGTGGTGGCAGATGGTGCAAGGCTGCAAGGTGCAATCCTACATGTGACAGGGGAAGAAAAAGGAAGGAAAAGGGGTGAGCGCGAGCATGGGACTTCAGGTCTAGAAAAGGAAAGGAAAAGGATGGGGGAGAAAGAGAGAGGGAAAACTGGTTGGTGTAGGCATAAGAGTTATAGGCATGCATAATCGACGATGGGTGGGAGAGAAAGAAGAAGAAAAGGAAAGGAGGGAGAGGGGGGTTGGCCGACCGGGCAAGGGAAAAAGAAATGAAGAAAAAAAGAGGCGGACAAGCTCGCACGTGGAGGAAAGAAAAGAAAGAGAGGTGGGTCGGCCTGCGGGGGGAGGGAAGAAGGAGAGAAGGAAGGGGTAGAGGGTTGGGTTGTGCTGGACGGGGCCTAGACCGGAAAAAAGGAGAAAAAAAGAAGGAAATGAATAAAAAGATGGGAAAAAAAGAAGATGAGGTGGTTGGGTTATTTGGGATTTTTTTTAATTTTTTAAAAATAATAAAATTAGTAAAAATAAATAATTAAAATTTCTTTTTATATTAATTTAGAATTTTTCGTTAAATTCCCCTAAAATCCATTTTAGTTAGCAAATTATTTTGTCCTAATTACTTCCATTATAATAACATTATTTTATTAAAAATATTATATTTAATTGATCTCACCTATTAATTCCTATTTTATTATAAATTCCTAAATTAAGGTTTTGGGGTATTACATTTGTTGCTCTGTTTCATTTGCCAATCCACCACCATCACCACCACGCACAACCATAGCCACCAAGCGATGCCCACAACTTGGTGGATCGACCACCACGACCACCCCATCACTTCCTATAGTTGTCACCAACCATCGCCACCTACCACTGTCATTTTCCCCTCTTCTTTCTTGGTGTTTTGCTGCATTTTTTGAAGTGCATGGTTTCTCGCATAGTCACGCACTACTCTTTTTCCTTGTCGCATACGTGTACTTGTTAGCACATTTCATCCATGCATACTCGCACTACTTGCGCAACACCTCAGCATGATTGTGCATCCCTATTTGTTAGTACCTATCCATGTGTTGCATGAGAACATCCATGCCTCTTCGCACAGCCTACCAGTGTAGGTTCCCAGCTCTTGGCCTAAGCATGCACCGCCTACCACATGTCCGTGCAACCCTATCTTTTTAGATATGCACCCCCTTTTTCACACCCAAACATCACCAAAATTTTACTATAGCACCACCAAACCTTCCACCACACTTCTATACAGCTCAAGCTTCTCTTTAATTTTGGTTATTTCTATTTTTTCCCTCATTTACCTTAACTTTTCTGTCAAATATAATCTTCAAGCCTAATCATGTATTATCTTTTTTTCGTAGGTGATTTTCCTATGATATCGTTGGACGAGATTTAGGATTTACATGTATAGAGTTCAGTGTTCTTGTTGGTAAAGATACATGTTGTAGCTAGGATTTTATGTGCATGTGCATGTACTTTTATATTGGACATGTTACATGAATTATGTATTTATGAAAATTCTATAATATGATATCTTGATAGTAACAGAATTTGGAAGCATGTATTAGGGGAATAATGTTGGAATTGGTATGTATGTAAATAATTGAGGATATATGTTCCAAATGAATATTGGAGATTTATTTGTATTAATATTGATATTTATAAGGCATTAAGAGATTATGAGCATTTTTAACTACCTAAGTGTATTATGGTCATTTGAGAAAAAATTAAGTGGTCATAATTATGTTATTTAATTATATGTCTTGTATACCTATATGATTCCCGCATTATAATCTTGAATACACACTTAAATCTAATAAGATACTAATCATTTAAAGTGAAATATCACGTTATTCAAGCCAATGTGTGTATATGGCTCCATATCATTGGATAATAATAGTGTCTCTAGCGTGTTGTCCTTGAGAGATGCTTCAGTTCATTCCACTATATTAAGAATAGTGGGGCCCCATACTCAGCGTGAATAAATATACAATTAAGATATAAAGTATTAATGGAAAATATACTAATCATTTAAAGTGAAAGACTACGCGAGTCAAGACCGAGGTGTTGAGATTATTCCACCAGATAATAATAGTGGCTCAAGTGTGTTGTCCCTGATATGTGCTTCAAACCATTCGACCTATTTAAGAATAGTGGCTCATGAACATTTTTGGTCTGAGATGTGTTAAGGTCATTCCACCAGATAATAATAGTGCTCAGATATGTCTCTGAGAGGTATTTCAGACCGTTCCACTAGTGTAAGATTAGTGGGATCCTTGAACTGAATATAAATAAAAGATTGGAATATGATATATCCATAGAGTGAGATATGAGATTAGTAGCTACCTTTCATTATTTTATATTATTGTACCTATGCTTACTCTCTAATGTGAACTCATGTATTATGTGTAATCATACTTCGACTGTGCTATTACCTTACTCAGTACGTAGTGGAATGATCAGTCGTTTCATGGGTGTTGTTCATTCCCACAAGTAGACAACCCATATGTCTTTATGCAAGTCAAGCTAACCCAATGGATGAGTTTGCAACCTTTAATGATTTATATGTGGATGAGTGATTTTGGTATTAGGGATTTGGGCGTAGAGTCATATTATCCGGATGTTTGTTCTGACCGCATACCTTTTTACACTCTTAGATCCATGATATCCCTTTTTATATTTTGGATTATCGTACACGGAGTAAACCTACAAACTTTTATCTAATGTTATGAAAGTTCCCTTAATTTCTATCTATCATGTTTTACTTTCTAATTATTTTACTTTATGATTGATGTAAGGATGATATGGTAAGATAAACTTATATCAATTACGATGATAACACTCAACTATTTGATAATACATTTCAGCTTAAAACAAAATTTTTTAGCAGCAAATTTTTTGTAGCAAATTTTTGAGGTGTTACACTAATTGTTTGTTTCAATACCATATATAAGGTCACAACCAAGGTCCCCACAAATAGGATGCAACCATGGCTGTTTTTTATTAAGGGAAGATGCATAGGTGATAATATTTTAAGGGAATTGAAGTTGGTATATGGTTATACTAATATATACTTGTCGCTGAAGTGTATTGTAACATTATAAAATTTTGTAATCCTAATTATTATGTAATTAGGCTTGTAGTCTAATTTAAAAATTTTTACCATAGTTTTCCAAACCATTTATATTAAATGTAAGCTTTGCGAAATGTATTTCATTCATTTGCGGAAAAAAAAACATACGTTTACATGCATTCTTTGATTGTATCATTTTTTCTCATTTTGATTCATTATAAACTTTTAATTAATTACTAAAAATATTTACAAGCATATTTTTCATTTTGAGACTTTATGCATCATTTCTCATTCGTTTTGCAAATTATTTATTCTCTGACGGAAAATTGTTGTTTATGCGATTTTTTACTCTAAGGTGTTTCTCGCTCATTTTTATTTGACCAAAAGGTGAAATTTATTTTGAACTCAAATGAGTTAAAACAGAAAAATTAGACAAAATCATCCATCTTAGAAAATGAATATTTTCGTGACTTTGTGATTTCGAAGGAATTGATGAACTTAAAAATGTTGCATCTATACATATCCTTTTGAACACTTCGTTAATTGTTTCGCGTGTTTGTGACAAACTATATTTCTTTGGATTATTTACTTTTGTCATTCTCATTTGTTTTCCATCCACCAAGTTTTAAACCAACTATCATACCCAATATTTTGGGTTCCTAAAATTATTTTGTACATTCACATATATTTGTTTAATTTTTAGAGATAGTTTGCAATTTTATTTCTACAAACGCCTATTTTTGGTTATCCTCCGTATTTTAAATCATTAATATAATATAATAAATTTCCTAATCATCTAGTAGGATCCTAACTAAACCATATCTATCCTAAAAGTCTAATTCGCCATAGTGACTTTATTTGACCAAAAATCCAACTATAAGTACATAATTAGTATTACTTTTTTCATTTAATATAATCATACCCTTTCTTCCTTTTTACCCTCTCGTACACTTTAATTTTTTTTTTCAATAAGTACTTTCATTACTTATAAAATGAGAAAAGTAAAGGAAAACAATCATCTAACCATGCTATCCAACATACTATCCCACCTATCAAAATTTCTTAGAATTGTGGGCAGAGCATTCCCCTAGCCATAATGACACCAATAACATGAACAAGAGTAGACTAACTCCAAGAAATTTGTTAAAACACTCTCAAATTTATTTATTTCCAAAGATTAGCTACAAAAAAAGAAAAGGAATCCCACACACCTGTTTACACATTTCTTAGTTAAACTCTGCCTTGATCTTGTTACAAGAGTGTTTGCTTCTCTATTCCACCCACATAGGTCATCTTATCTCCTAGCTACCGACTAAATGTGCTTCCAAATTCTAGCAAAATAATGTCATTAAATGAAGAGATGATCTATTATCTCCAAGTGTTGATTGCAAAAATTATGTTTGACCATCAATAACCATCCCTACATGTAGCAATATTTATGGTGTAAGAAGCCTTTATCTTATAGCCAACTAAAGAGTAAAGTTGTACCTAAGCAAATTCAAACATCTCACACCAACCAAGACCACCTCTACTTAGGTTGTTTTTGACATAGTTCCTCATAAGGCGCTTTAATGACATAATAATCACGCCTTTCAATGTATCTTGCATAGCCATGATTTTTTGGAAAAACCCATGAGGTATAAGAGTTGGGATTGTAATTCTATAGGTATTTTCTCACACACTTTAATGGTAACCAAGTGTTAAGAAAATAACTTAAATCCAACCTTACCTTCTATGTGAAGGTAGGCCTAGCTGATCCTTAATGCTTTATGCTTGGCCCATTTTTATTTCCTATGTATACTCAAGTTTTTCTTTTTCATTACATGTAACTTTCACCTCTTCCACCAACCATCATTTGTCTATATATCTCTCTCGCTCTCTACCGAAAACTTACAGAGTCTTAAGTAACTTTTTCCAAACCTCTTTATCCTGCTTTCTTTTCTTAACAAACCCTCTAATTATACCTCCATTTATTCCTTCCACTAACATTCTTTTTCTATTTTATGCACTAAAAGTGCATGTTTTCAAACATTATTATTTCCCTCACTTTTGATCCTTCCAACCCTATTGTAACCTCCTTCTTTAAATTTATTTGAGCTTCTCCATTTCCAAACAATCCATATAACTCCCCTCTAATTCTTCGTATAACTAGGTTTTTGTTTCGTGGTTTTTGGTTATTGTTTTCCCTTATATATTTTTTACCGGCAAGAATAGTTCACGACTGATCGAGTTTCGTACTCCCAACACCTCTTGAAGCTTTATTTCTCCTTTTTTCCCCCTTATTTTTGGTGCATAGGATTCCTCACAACACATACTCCTTAAATCGACCCATTTTTTTCAAAAAATGATAGACTTTCCCCCTCTTTTATCCCCTGATATTCTCTACCTACATTATTTTATGGTGCCACTTTTAGGAAAGCTAATCTTTATGGCTACTTCCTTCACTTCTAGCCACGTTGTTTCTCCTGGATTTTTGTGGGTTTTGAATCTTTTTAACGCAAATTGCAAGAACCACCTAACCTTGCACTTTAAACCCTATCTTTAGTACCCCCTTTTTTTTGCCCCAATTCCTCCCTTTCTAACTATCCTAGAGCTGCCACCGTGTGGTTGTTACTGTTGATTTCACCCATTTTTCCCTTTAGTATACCTCCTATTTTTAATGCCTTCAATTGCTCAAATACTTACCTTCACCTTAGTCTTCCATGTTTGATTTATCTTGGTTGTTTTCCCTTCTATTTTGTGTCGAAGCATGGCATATTGTTGTTGTTGTTGTCTACCTGTTGGTCATAACACTTTAGATTCATATCCTACCTCTCTTGTCCTTTATATTTTTCCTTGCTAATTCCATCAATATTATAATTTTTTTATATCATTGTAGGTGATTGGCAAAAGGTGCTAGAAGGTTAGGTGAGAAGTAAGCTTTGATTACACTCTTAATATAGAAATTATGTGTTAATATTAGTATTAAAATTTTTAATATATATAAGCATGTTGTATTATGTTACTAATATATTATTTCCATAATGAGCATGCTATCTTATATTATAGTATTATTTTATGGTTAAGTTGATGTTCTTATATTTGTTAGCATGTTGTTATTTTATGTGAAAATACATTAATAAAGGGAATGGTATATATTATGCTGGTATATATATGCTTGGAATTATATGGTTATAATTTTTATGTAACATGTTAAATAAATGTATTGTCTTGTATCTTAATTTTTTATGGAAATAAGCTTGTTTGGGTTAATTATTGTGGAGTGTGGTTTGTGGAATTCAAATTCAGCATCTTTAAGGGGTACTTTTGTCAAAATGTGCAAGAATGGAGGTCTCCATTGTGTTCATTAGGTCCATTACATAAAATTTCAGAAATTATAAGTCATGATTTAGAGTTGTATAAGTGGACTTATGATTAAAATAAGTTTAAAAATATTTTAGGTCAAGTGAAGGGTATTTTTATCTTTACATGTGATTTTTATCCCTTAGGGGTTTTAAAATATGTCTTAGGATAGTAAGTTAATTATAACGTTGAATTTTTAATCATGGTTAGTATTAGTTATCCTAAAATAATTATTTAAGTTACAAAAGGCTTAAAATAAGCATAAAATACCTTAAGGGTGAAGTTGTTATTTTATTTGTTTAATTTTGAGTTTAACTTAAATTTTTAGCTTAATCATATTTAGTATGAGGTGTTTATGCGTTGTATTGAATTTGGTAAATTAATGAGTTTAATTTGTATTTCATTGGCTTGATGAAAGATTTAGGATTAATAAGAACAATTTGTCTTCTTACCCGCCATACAATTTTCTTAGGCCATGATTGGCTTTAGGATAACCTTAAGAGCCTTCCTTGGTGAAAGCCTTGAATTAAGTGGCGTGTCTTATTTATCTATGTTATCATTAAGTATTATTTTAGTATTTATATGAATTCCTCCTTTCTTAATTTGTGTGGACCTTTCATTAACTAGCCTTAGTGTAACCCTAATTTCATGTTAGGAACACAATTGTTGGAATGAATTCATGCAAATGATGAATGGCTAATAATGATATAAGTGCTACACATTTTATGAACCCTCAATATTTCATATAAAAAATGATAAGATGGTGACCCATGTGATAAGGATTGTAGGATAAGGGAGGAATAGGAGTTTTTTGCACTTGAAGGTACATTGTGATGTTGTTATTTCTGCCCTCGTTATGTGGAACTATGGCCACCCTAATCTACTCTATACATATTCATTCCACCAACTTATAGGAGGTACAAATAATTAAGCATTATCTTATAGATTAGTGGTTCTTGTGTGTGTTATGCTCTAAAAGGTGCTATATACCAACCTTTGTTCCACTAAATACTAATAGTGATCCCCAAGTGCCCTATTCCCTAGAAGGTGATTTATATCCTTATAGTATTTTGAGTATTGAGTATGATTAAGATTGTAATGGTGTGATTAGTACTTAAAGATAATAGCATGGTTATATAGCTATGGTTAACCGCATGCCTATGTTCAAGATTCATATGTGTTATCATATGCTTTAATTTATGTATACCATTATCAACGGCCAACATGCTATGCCTTTTAAGTATCTATGCTTACTAGTACGTCATGAATCGACGTCGTTAGTGGTGTTATGCCATTCCCGTTGATTTTGGGGGAGACTATGACATTTTTTAATTTGTTGATTATTCTTTCTCATTGCTTATTGCTTGCTTGTGGTGATTAGCTATTGGGTACCCTAGTAGAGTGTTATCCGTTTATTCTTATTGTTTTGTTTTGGATTTTTCGTCATAAATCTCTTTTCAATGAATTCTATTTAATCTCCTCATGTTATCTTTTTGTAATCCTGTATTGTTAAGTCAAGTTCTTCTTACATTTGATTTAGTATAAATTACTTATAGTCTTATATCTAACATGAATTGGGTATAAGAAATACATTTTCTATGTTGGGTGTGATATAAAAACTCCTGTATTTTATGTTTTGGCTTCTTCAAATAATTTTAAAATAAAATTTTTCTGTAGTGAAATGTGGAGGTGTTACATGTATGATCATACTTGCCATGAGAAGAGTGTATAAGTCAATCAATGGAGATCTCCTAAAAAGAATTCTATTAGCCTAGAATTTTCCATTTCTTTTTTCACATTATTATGAAGTGTGTCATGATTATTATTTACTCTTTGGTCCTTAATGGTGCGCTACACCCCCACCTTCAAAGCTCATAAAGGTCACCTGACCTTTCTAGCTAGGGAACAAATCCCTAAGTAGATTATGTGATTTATTGTAAAGGAATTGGCTACTAAGATTGATAATATATATCCCTGTAAATTGTATGAGGACTTAGTTACCTTTAGTGACCTAAGGTAGAGATTTTTCTATTATCTTGAAGGATGTACATTTTCACAATGTTTGATATTAATCGACCTTTTATACATACATACATATATATATTTGAAATCCCATGCGTGTGTGTATTTTATTTATAATAACATTTTGCTTATAACTTTTTTAAAAAGAAAAAAATTATTTTATTGATTATTAAAATTAGCTCTTTGTGTTTACATTTATAAGTGTAGATGGGTTAGTTACTGAAGGGAATTTCTCTTAGCCACAAGAAACTATAATTTATGATTATTATTTTTCTTAACAAGAGATAACCATATTATAAGATTAATTTAACCAAAACAAACCCTAATTTTATGGTTTTATTTGGCCTAGTTCATGTTAACCAATATATATATATATATATATATGGTCATTTATATGGATAAAAAATATATTAACATTCAATTTCTAAAGTTCACACAATTTATGACAACCAAAATAATGTTAGAACTCCCAAAGAGGAAATGGATAGTATGAGAAAATAGTTAAGAAGAAACAATATTGAATCTTGGGGCCACAAATATATTCCTCATCATTCACAAAAGAATAAAAGAAAGAATCTGAAAGGTAAGAATGGTGATGATGAGGGGTGTATCAATCCAAAACTAGACTAGACTAAATTAACACAACTCAAATGCTTGTGTTTATAGAAAATAGAGTCAAAAACTAAACCAATTACTAATCAATCCTAGCCCAAATTGGACCAAATAATTCTATGTTTAATCTATAGTCAATTTGTTTCTTGAAATTTTAATCTATTATTAAATTAAAAATCAAACCATTCAAATTACTTGTCACTACACATTTATAGGATTCATAAATAAAAGCGGGAATTTTGTTCTAATTGTTACATGTTTGATAATTCATTAAAACACACAAAGAAAATTCATTCTTAGTATTTATCATTTTCTATTCATCATTCCCCCTATAATTTGGGATAAAAATAAAGGACAACAATTTTAACAAAATTAATTAAAAGCCAACATATACATTTGAGATAAGTTTAACACTAAATAGTATTCTTTGGTAGCTGAAAATCCAAGGCCAACTATGAACCAAAGGGGTTTGTATAAACCTATCAATTCATTCAAGTCCAAACTAAAATGTTTGAGTCTTAGATTGGACCAATCGAATGTCTAGATTGTGTAAAATTGTAAACTAGTGACCAATCCAAAATCTTATAGGTCCCAATAGAAACCAAAATTTTCATGTTTGATCCGGTCCAATTTCTAGGTCTAACCCACTTGTTGTACACCCCTACTTATGAAAAGTTAACCATTAAACCACCATTATAGTTATCAACTATTTATAGGATCTTAATAATATAGAATTATAATAACCCACATTTTTGGACCTTTATGTGCATTATTTATAGTGTGTTTAATCATGATTTAAACATGTTTGGTTTTGGTCTAGAGGTGTGTTTAAGTTTCAGTTTGGAAAGGTATTAATAAATGGGGTAATGGGAGTGTTTGGTTCACTAGTCGACTAGAGGGGGGTATTATGCCAGTTGACTAGTGCAACCCTTGTATTTTTTCTCTCTATTTAGGCAGGGTAGTTGGCTAGCCTCGCGATACCAGCTAATTGGTGTCCCTATAATGAAATGTTTTGATCAGGTTCTATTTTGATTTTTCTTCCAACATTTATGGGACTTTGTGATTATGTTTTGGGTGGTTTGTTAATAATTTTTAAAAGTAGATGAGATTTTCCAACCTAATTTATGAATTTAAAATTGGACTTGTGGGTTGAATTTAAAAAATTCACTTTAATGACCTAATCACCATTCTTCTTCTTCTTCTTCATCGTCCTCCTCCTCCTCCACCACATCCTCTTCTTCTTCCTCCTTTCCTTCTTGATTTTATATATCGCAACCTCAAAAAACATCTTGTATCCCTTTCATTTGTGTTTATTTCTCTTCTTGTGTTTCTAACATTTGGTGGTGCATTACCTTGGAACTCTCAACTAGCACCATTTGAGGAGTGAGGACAAAATAATGACACAAAAACTCCCCTTTCCTCTTCAATTTTTTTCAATGGAACCCCTTAACATTTTCAAGCTTAAATTCTCTATTTTATCTATTTTTCCCAACCTTAAAATTTATCTATTTTTTTCATACTTACTTTCATTCACATTGTCTCCATCTAATCTCTATTTTTGATCCATCCTCTAACTCATCATTGTTTGTCTCTTAAAAAAATAAAGTTTTAGTTTTGGGAGAGGTTGAGAAATTGATAGCTTCTATTGGTGTTCCCTAATTTTCTTGAAGAGGTTGATCTTTTATGTTTTTCACCCTAATAATTTTTTTATTTGAGTTCTTGTGATATTTTAGGAGCTCCACTATGTCTTAAATTATAACACCCTAATATTTTGGGTATTTATATTGGTGGAGGTTAAATTTCATTAGTTGAGTGGTTTATCACATCTATGTAGAGTCTTAGAACATTTCATTTCGAAATCATTTTTTTCCCTTATGGATTTGTGTTCCATGAGATTTGGGAGTCAATTTTGGCCTTCAAACTATTTTAAATTCTTATTTTGTTTGGATATTTTATATCCTTCTAATTTTCTAAGTCTCCTAAGATTTTTCAAATTACAAAACCAAGTCGTTGGTAAAAAGATACTATTTATCATTCTAGTGGGGGCGTAATTGCATATTTTGAGACTTGTTAAGTCCTTTAATTATATAAATTTTATGAAACTTTGGAGATTGTATTATTTTATTATTATTGAGCTAAATATAATTCAAGAACATCCCATCATCATTCATATCTTTTTTCTTCAAATTTTAGATAGTTTTGGGACCATATAAGTCACTAAATTGCACTTTTCTTCTTCAAATCCGATCCAAATATTATGATACTTGATCTTAAACTTTAGTTATTATTTTTCATGTATTATAACCTTTCATTTTATCCCTATAAATTTATCAACCCTTGGTATAAGTGGTAGTGGTAAATTTGGTTTTGTCCTACATGTTAGATATTTTTATAAAAATATCTTTAGGTTGGTTTATTTTTCATTTTTCCTCCTTGTTCACTCATTTTATTGGTGTGGTGGGTCAAGGAGAGACATTCTTTTCTCCTTTATCCATATGAAACCACATTATTCCAAGTTGTGGCCATGTTGATTTTGATTTCCTAGGTGAAAGGATCTTGTAAACCTTTATACCTTTACTTAATTTCTAAGTATCCTACATTTAGAGGGGTCATTTTTCTTATCCTTCCTCTCCCTTTTACCTAAACCTTATCCCTCCTTTCTGCCTAACAATTCTGTGGTCTTCATGGCCATTGACAACCATTAATGGAGCTTTATTTTTCTTCCAAAAGTAAAAATAAGTAATAGGTTTTTCCCTCTTCAATTCTTCTCCTTTGATTTGGTTTTTGAGGATTATCTCCCCTAATATTCTCTATGGTATTTTTTGGTTGCAATTTTCTTCCCCACCACTCTAGTAATCACGATTGAAGATTAAAGGTAAAAATCCCAATCTCTAAATATATATAATTGGCATGTGCTTTATATTTTAGTTTCAAGTTAGGATGATTTTGTGGGTTCCGTGATGGATTTGGAATTCTAGCTATAAATTGTGAGTCATGCGATTTTAGTTAAATATAAGAAAACCATGATGATCCTTTTTGTTTTAGGATGATTTTTGGTGTATAACATGTTATGATTTGGGTTTGTTTAGTGTGTTTTATTAACGACGGAAGATTATCATCTTTAAGCTTTCTATTTGGTATATTTGGTTTTGGAGGATTTTTAGAGTTATTGTTGTTTTTATTTGAATCTAATGGTACCATGATATCCTTTGACATGTTTAAATAAAGTTTTATGTTTTAAGTTATCCTTATTTGAGCATGATTTACATGTCTTAATTTTTATAGAAGATGTGGTCGCTCTAGGATTTTTATATGGTGTATTATATTTCTACCATGATTTTGGATGATAATCCTGCTACCATGTCAATTTTGGGCATATGTTAGGGTGATTTTGGTAAACAACTTATTAGCTCAAAATCAAGTTGACAGCCTTTTAATTAATGTTAAAGTAGTTTAAGATCTAGGCATTTTTCATGAAATCTCTAAGTGTTCTTGAGGTGTTGAATGTGTTCTTGAGATATTCATATATTTTTGGCCTAATCATATGCTAACTACCCTATATTGGGTTATATTTAGAATTAAACATGGTCTTGATTAATTAAGCTTAAAAGAAAAATTTTAAAAAGTCAACATATTTTTCAGGGTATTTTGCCATCATTGAAATATTTTAAGATGTTTGGTCTTATCATGAATAGTTTCTTTTGTGAATAGTGATTTATTAGGTTTTTAGTGACTAGCAATTTTCAATAATAAAATATTTTAGATTTTTAATTTTAATTTTCTTGGTATAAAATGAAATTTGTTGTCGTTCATTGTGTGCATAGCATTTTTTGAGAGAAGTTTCCATTTGATCTGTTTTAGCATTTCGAGTCATTTTCCACTATCAATTTGATATTTTATGACCGTAAATGTGATTCTTTGTATCTTAAAGCATTTTTTTTGTTTGCAATCAAAATAGTTTCACTGATTAAGTATTATTTTAACTTGACCAGCTTAAATGTTTTTAGTTTTGATGTTTGGGTTGTTTTGATTTCTATAAAGGTTTGTCTTAGTTTAGTATGGGTTATGCCCTTGTTAAGTTTTATTAGTTTAAGACTTGATTCATTTTGGATCTTTATGCCTTATTTAACTTTAAATCCTTAGGATTCTTATAAGTGGCATTGGTAGTTGATGAGTTGTGACTCATCTTATGAAAATGTGTTGCTAAGATTTTAATTGGATGCTTAACCTTAACCTTGTATAGCTAGATATTGTGGTGAGAAAGATACAGTCAAAGGCCTAAGTTTAGCCTTTCATGGATAGTTTTGTGTGACCCTAAGTAGTCAAATTTGTTCAAAAACTTATTTGGTTATTCTATGTGGACATATTGTATTTTTTGGTGAATAATACAATATTCTTGAATGAAACATTAATTGCTAATGTGAAAGATACTTAGATTTGGGTAGGCAGCTTGAGCCTCAGTTAGCCTGGATGCTCAAGGCATTTGTGTCAAATGGTCCTTTCTTCATGGGTCAAATCACAAACACTATGGGGGTACACGTGTTTAAAGAACTAGACACTTAAGTTTGGCTAGTAGTTAGTCCATCATAATAGCTTCCTCGATAATTATCTTGGAAGTACAAGTTATGTGGATATGGATTTTGTGTCATGGGTGAGATTGCAATCCCTCTCAAGTTTAATTATATCTCTTGTCCGAGATACACAAAACTAAGTGGTTGTGTGACTTCCTTGACTAGTCTATCTTCAAAGTGAGTGGACTAATTTTGGTTTGATGAGTTGTACATGACTAGGTGGCTATGTGGTTTTCTTGTCTAAATTTCCTCATAAGCAAGTTAGAGTTACTTTTGATTGTGTGTTATGGTTTTGATAAGAGACATTATGTGCACTAAAATTATATGTTGTTGTTTTGGTACGAGGCATTATGTGCATTATCCTTGTATATTGAGATGATTATTGCTATTGCATATTGGTGCATGTGTTATCTTGGGAATATGCATGAATTGGTATTATAGCATGTGAATTTGTTAGTTGTGCATGATTTCACACTCTTTGTATTGTAATATTGTTGATAATGCTAGGATTTTAGTATGTTAAGTTTCATGTGAAAGAATGAGTTTTATAATAGCATGAGTTGGGAATTTTTAGATATCATGGCTATTGTGTTTACCCTGTGATGTACCATACTAGGTTGTTCGATGCCGTTATTGCATGTTAGTATGTTTTGGTGAACATGATATTTTCTCATGGTCAGATGTGTTTACTCATTACTTTTGTACTTGCAAAATCCCACTTTCTAAAAACCTAAATTACTTTAAATATAAGCTTGATTTATGAAAACTAATATAATATTGCATCGAGATCAAATTGATTTATTTAAATCATGATCTTTGAGGAAACATATTTGATTTATCATTCAATCGTTTTGATTTATAACTCCTACAATGATTATTTTGTTGGAAATTTAAAAAAAAATTAAAAGAAAATGATGCTTTAGAATTTAATACATGATTTGAATCACATTTCACTTATTTTATATGTAAAATTACTCTTTTTATTTTCTATGTAGGTTTTATTAGAAAACATCTTTGAATTCATTTATATTCATATTTAATTTTGTACAATTTGTTTTATTAATTTATAGAGAAATTCGGCTTCATGCTAATATTTTAATTAATCATTTTTTATTATAGATGATTCTAGATAAATTAATTCATGATTATGGTTTTAATAAAATTTATATGATTCATTCTTGTTTCTGAGTATGTATATGATTTAATATATTTCATATCTTTTGATTTCTTTTAAAAGTCTTATGGTAGCTCTTCAATTTTTGTTTGAATCAGTAAAATTTTAGAAAAATAATATTTCATATCTCTGTATGTTTATATCATAAGTTTATGATTTTTCTGATAGTTTGTAATCCTACAATATACCTATTTGGAGTTTTTGTTGACTCGTTTCGATTTTCTATCAAAAATGATTCATGATGAGTTTATAAGCATTTCATTGAGGTTTATAAAATATATTTAAATAATTATGTGGACTCGTAGTATCGATTTAATATCAACACAACATTAGGAATTAACATGAAATTTTTTTGAAACCTAGTCTTCTTTAGAAAATTGGTTAAATTATTATTGGATGCTTAGAATCTTATTTAAGTATATTTCTTAGTATTTTTACATATCATTTTATGTTATATTTTTTACTTTTGTAAATAATATTAATTATTGTTATTGTTAGTGTTTTTGTTCAAAGGCTAATCTAGAAATCCTTTAACATATTTTTCATTGATTTTAATCTTGGGTCCTTATGGAATGATTTCTATTAAATGAAATTTAGGTAACAATTCACCCTTTAATATCTAGAAATTTTATAGTTTGAGATAAAGGACCCTTAAGTTTTTTATAAAAAAAAACAATAACAATAATGATAAATTTAACCTAACTAGTTATTTCTCTCTACCCTCTTTCTCTTTTCCTATCTTTTGCGTAGGATAAACCCTAGATCCCCAACACTAATGATTTCCCCTTCATTATCCCACTTGACTCTAGCATCTCCACTTTTAGCAACTAGATCATTGTAATTTGGAAACAACACCAATCTACAACGGTTGGTGCAAGGGAATTGCGGAGGTGACCCATCAACATAGAGCTTTATTCTCATCCTCAACTCCTTCCTTTTTCATAGATCTGGAGCATAGTGGTGATGAGCAGCAAAGTGTGACTCCAACTACCACAACACTACCCAACACTTAGCCACAACTAAATCTAGTTGATATAATTTTTGACCCTTATAGCCAATTCTAATGTAGGGAATGGAATTGGGTCTAATTTGCATGTTTAAACTATCAATTTGAGTTGATCAATAATAAGCAGTTAGATGGAATTTTTGGGTGACTTAGATTGTGATAAGATAAATTAGTTGTTTGATTATGTATATACGAGTTGCATGAGTGATTTGGTTAACTTGATTGTCTTTTATGCTATTGATTTGTAAAATTTAAACTTTTAATCCTAATATGGCCGAATAATTTGAGTTTATCTGATTAAGATGTTTGATAAAAATTTTATAAAATATGTTTTAAAATGTATTTACATTCATGTTAGTGGTTTTGCATTTGATAAAATTGATAAATTGGACTTGTGGTTAAGACACCTAATTATTAGAAAGAGCCAAATAAAATTGATTACTCTTATGTTGTTTTCTTTTTAAAATTAACTATATAAGTTAGTTTTAAATTATTAATTGCATTTTTGAATGGATTTTTATGGTGAAACCCTTATTATATTAAATTGGGTTATGTCTTTATGGTTTTTAAATAAATAAATTATATAATATGTTTTAGAATATGTTAAAATTTATATTTGGATCATCAATTTGAATAATTGAGTAAGAATTTACTGGATTTACATTTTTGGACAAAACCCAATTTTTTTAAAAAAAAATTGGTACCTTAAATTGGCTATTTGTATGATTATTTTTGTTAAAATTAATTATCTAAAGTTGGCTTAATTGTATTTTTGAACTATCAATTTAAGGTAGTCAATATGAATTGGTTTATTTGTAGCTCAAACATACAAATCCTAGTTTTTGAATTTTAATTGATAAAAATGAGCGAGTTTTGATAAAGTTTCCTTAAATTTATTTATTGGATTGATTTTATATATGTTCGATGGTTTATAAATAGAATCAACTATCCATAATTGAATGATTTATATTCAAGTAGTAAAACCTACTAGTTAAGGTTGTTTTCTATGGAATTACCCTTGCTTTTATAACTTGTGCTTAATTAGCGTTCTAAATAAATTAATAACACTTTAGAATATTCATATTATCTTAAACTACTTAAAGTCTTATTATTTTGAAATGTTTTAGAAGTGTTTCCTTGAATCTTGAATATGGATTTGCCTTCTAATAAAATTAGTTTGCACTTATTGTTGATTGATTAACATTATGTGAATCTGTGATTGCTAAGCTTGCTTGATAGTTTAGTCTTTCAATTTTTGAACACAACCTAGAAAAATCATTTTAGTGAGTCTTAAAGCAAGGGCCTCAATCCTTCGTTCTTTTGGTTTAGCTAGCTATGGACTAAAGTAAGTCTTTACTTACCTACACTTATGGTTATTTCACGAGGACATATCGCCATACGTGTTTTTTGGAGGTCAAAGTTGAGTGAATCACATGGTTTGGTATGGTAAGCATGTATTATGCCTTGTATGATTCTTTGTACTAATCATGAGTTTAAGGTATTGAACGAAAGTGGGAAAATATGGCTTTTGAGAATGAGGTTTTAGTAATTCATATTTTTGGTGTATTGTTGAGCATGTAAGGATAAAAATATGCATTATAGGGATATTTGACTCTTTTAATAATGATGAATGTGAAAGTATATGCATATACGTGTTGGAACGTAATTGTATTTTATATTTAGGAGTATGATTGAGTAAAAGAGCATGTTACAAGAATGATTAAGTAACAAAGTATGCTAATCTTGTTTATCTTCAAACATGGTTATATGGATAATATGTTAAATTCATAATATGCACTTTGATTAAGTGAGTGTAAAGTATGTGTAATTGTGTTGAAGTGATGTTTGTAATAATATATGGTTTTAGGTAAATGAATCCTCAAACTATAGCTTGAGGGTTGAGCATGTCCCTAAATAAGGCTCGAGGTTGGACATATCCTTAAGTAATGTTTGAGGTTAAGTATATCCTTAAGTAATGCTTGAGGTTGATCATATCTCTAAGTAATGCTTAGGGTTGGATATGTCCCTAAGTAATGTTATCATGTCTTGAGATGCTCAACTGGTTTGGTTTTATGTTATCCAAAAAATACCCAATTAGTTGGGTTTGATGTTATCCATAAATGACCATTTGATTTGGTTTGGTGTCATCTAAAAATGCCCAATTGGTTTGGTTTGTCATTATCCATAAGTGACCATTTGGTTTGGTTTGGCATTATCCATAAATTCTCAATTAGTATGGTTTGGAGCTATCCGTAAATTCTCAATTGTTTTATTTGAATCCTTTTATGGGTCAATATGTTTATATCTAAAATTATATGGTCACATAATGAGCTACCAAAATTATGGATTTTTCATACCTAAAATTCATAAGTTACCTTACATTTACATTATACCACGCTTACATATTTTAGTATGATGTTACATATTCTTGCATGTTATTATGTGAATGTTATGATTTATGATGTAGTTATTGACTAAGCATAATATTGTATAAATGCAATGTTCTATGATTTTATTTTATACGATCTAGTAATTCATGCTTCCTCTATAAGATAGGGTAGTGTGATCTAATTAATATTTGACTCGTACTAATAATACCTTAGTTGACTGGGGTTCTGTAATGAACCACTGATAGTGAGGAGCAAAGCACTGTCGTATGATTGATTTTGAAAGTCTTATAGTCGAGTTGAAG
This sequence comes from Tamarix chinensis, assembly GCA_030549775.1. Lineage (NCBI taxonomy): Eukaryota > Viridiplantae > Streptophyta > Magnoliopsida > Caryophyllales > Tamaricaceae > Tamarix > Tamarix chinensis. Next base: position 99,795,055 of record CM060174.1, read on the forward strand.
ACATGAGGTTTGAGAGTAGACTATCCGGTGTATTGATTTGGTGATCAAGTTCTATCCCACTGATGGGATCCACTTTTGATATTCTTTTCAAAAGTATTGCATTTCAAATGTATTTATTTGGTTTGTATTTTTACTGGAGACATATTTGGATTCTAGTTCCTTTTACCTTTTCATGTTTATGGAAAATCATGGTTGGAATCACATATTTTTCACTGTCTTTATTTGCAATAATTTGGTTCAATCAAACCATTTATTTCCATCTACCATTAAAAAAATCCTTGTGGGAGATTATTCTCCTACAATAGATAGGGTTTACTTTTCAACTGAATGAGTTTTATCCTTGTGCTCAACACAAGTAAGGTAAGTGCATGCACCTCTCCTTATGTTAGATGTGGGGGTGCCATCCCATTCTTGTTTTAGTTTTCACAATTTCTTTTATATAATTAATGATTTTAGGAGTATAAATAGGGGTGTTACTGTACTAAACATATTATTTTTTAGAGGTTGTAACACAATTGATCTGAATACTATTGGATGTTGAGTTGGAGTTAGAGAGTTGGGTTTTTGGTTTGTTAGTTTTTATTTGGATTTTGTTGTTTTAGATCTATCCATTTTGGTTCAATTTCCAACCCTAGATTATAATTTTACATGTAAAGATTTTTACTTTACATCATTGTTTCTTTTTGTTTAATTTTTTTATTACCCCGCATTGCATATATGATGGAAAAAGTGAATGTGTGCACCTTTCCTCATGATAGATGTGGCAGTTACATACCTCATTTTCAGTTTTTGCTTCCACATTATACTTTTGAAGTAAAAAAAATGAGTTGAGAAAAATGGGGACATTACATTAATATTATCTTTTTAAGGTAATCAAGCTTCTTGAAGTTTTTTGGGTACAAGGCTTTCTTTTTTGTATGGCTTTGTTGATTTGAGTTGAGGTAAGTCATTATTATCTTGTCGTGGGGGTAATAATCATTTAGGTTTGGTATAAGCCTTAATCCTGAGTTGTAAGGAAGTATATGTGATAATGGTTTATTATTATAAACATGTCTTTGTGGAGTATGAGCAAATATGAGTAAAAAGATTGTATCTAGAGCTGAGTTTGACTTTTCAAGTGTGGTTTTATATGGTTTGTACATATTTGTTACAAAGATCTAAAAAGGAGGAATTTTTAGCATTTGATCATGTTTTAGAACGAATTATGGTATGTTTTCAAAAAATATGGAAGGATCTTTATGATTTTTTTTTATTTTAGCATGACATGAGATGGGATGACTTAATAATGATGATTTCATGGAATATAAGCATGATTTAACTATAGAAGTTGTTGATACACATTTTTTTGGTTGTTAAATGATGTGTATGCACTATGGTGGATGTCTATTTTTAAATGAGAAAGCATGAGTAATCATGGATATAATGTAGAATCAAACCCTTGAGTGAACCAACTAACTAGTGGAGCCTAAAGCATTTCGTTGGTAATACCAATCGACTAGCCTACTACTAGATTGATTGGTTATGAGGTAAAAAATTTGTTATCTTTAGATTTATTTTCTTTTCTTTGAAGTGTGGCCTCTGCAGACCACCAATCAATTGGCCAATCCTTACCAGTTAACTAGTGGTGCTCTAAACTAGTCTGTAGGTCCTAAAAATTAGTTGAATAGTGCTCTAGGGATATTTGTGACACTTTGTAAGGCCTATTCTTGTATGTTGATCTTTGTTTTGACCTTAATCTTATATTTAACCTAGATTATGGCTTGTTATTTAAAAATAGAGAATTATTGGATTTAAGTGATGGCTTGGATGTTTATGGTTAGTACCAATACATAAGTATCATTCTTGGTATAAAATGGATAAATAATGGAAATTTCCACCCTAATAAACCTTATTGGGAAATGATGGTATTATGAGATATTTATGTGGTGGTATTTAGATATTGTGGCATATGACCCTATATGTGGTTTATAACCTATATAAAATTAAATATTAATCTCTTAAAGTTAAGAAAATCGCTTGAACCATAGATTCTCCAACTATTAGAGCAACTAACCAGGGTAGCTAGTATTATATTCACTTACGGGAAAAGGAATCCACATTAGTTCTGGTACATCTCATACTATATGTTACTCCTGGTGAACTTAAGTGATGTCAACACTTAAGGGTTAGGATACCTATCGATGTGATGAGTTTGTCACTACCTTAGCTTATGAACAAGATTAGTAGGTGATGATGCTTACTTCCATATGTATACTTGGTAACTACTAACTCTAGGTGATATCATGGATATGTTCCATGATGGAGAACTTAATTACTTGCTTGTGATTCTTATATGAAATTTTAATATGTGGTCACTATATCATTAAGATAATAAACGAGATTTAACCATTAATATATTGAGTGGCTTGTATCTTCTCATGTGACATTCTATCATGCTTATAGTTATCAATTGAGTATAATATAAATTTCATGATTTTTAATAATCATGACTCATATATTTATCTATGCTTTTATGTTATCATAAATTATGCCATCTTTTGTATTTTTGTGCATGGACAAGTGTATTATGTTATGTGTACCATGTTAACCATAACATTAAGGCATGATCCCTATACCCATTATAACTCCATCTGAACATAGTGCGATTACGTAAATACATGATTAAGATAGGTGCACGTCAGACATGACCCATGTATCCTTTTCATAACCTTATGTGCATCAAGTTAACTTCATGATATGATAACTTGGCTTACAAATTTAATACACGAGCACCAACATGTCCATTAATTTGGTTATAGGTTCAATCCCACGAGTAGAAGACACTTTGCGGATTATTAGGGATGACCAATGGATGGTTGTTTCCTTTCTTCAAGCTTAGGGCATATGAGATTAGACATTATGATGGATTATATTTTTATGGTTCTTTATGACCGAGATGATATTTTGTATCATTATTCTTCTCTAAACATTAGTTGTTCTTATTTATGTATTTTTCCTTTCTTTTTTTTGGTCTTGATACAACCTTGGATTATAAACCCTTAGCCTTCTTACTTTTCATGTGATTTATTTGGTGCACTCTATATTTTATTATGTGTTGTGGTTTTGGATACTTATCCCTATTTCTAACATGAGACAGATGGTGGGCATCTATATAATGTTAGATATAGAGATATTGTCCCCTTTTTCATAGTTCATTTTTATATTTCACTTCCATAAATATTTTTAAAATAAAAATTTTTAGTAGTAAAAAATGGGAATGTTGTAAGTTGATATCAAAGTGTTTTGGTTTTGAAACTCCTAAATTTTATATTAAAGTTAAAGTTTTAATGATTTTGAACCATTTTTGGGTCACTAAATTGAAAATGTTGAGTGTTTTCAAACCTAGAATAGTCTATGAGTGAGAGTGGGATTGGGAATGTGTTATAAATTCTTTATGTATTACATGCTAATTATTGTGTGGGCCTCTAGTACTTGGTTACCTTGTGGATTGTGATGAACTTTAGTCTTTAAGAGATCGATGATCGCCAACTGCCACTTCAAGCATTTGGGAGCTTTCATGGAGACCATTAGCACTTATGTGGAGGGCGAAATTCATGCTCCACAATCGCTACCTCCACCATAAGTCTCGACACTTGCACTAGAAGGTTGCCTTAGGAGAGTCAGACTTCATCATCTACCAATTTTTAAGGGCCAAGAGGACCCTCACATCATTAAGAGGTGGATTAGGAATATGGAAAAGATCTTCACCGCATTTGGATTTGTGACAGAATGGAGGGTGGATGTCATAGTGTATTATTTATAGGGCCAAGTAGATATGTGGTGCAAGAGCATTTAATGTGGGGGCAAATAGTCCACTATTTAGGAGTTATTATTGGAGGTATTGCAAGCTAGAGCTCACCTTTACATGGGAAAGTATGATGAGCTTATGACACTTTGATAGGGGAGTCTAATGGTGGAGGAATGCTACACGAAATTTATACACTTGGCTTGTTTTTCTCCAATGGTACAGGCTAGTGAGGCCATGTCAGTTCATAGCTTCAAGTTGGACCTTGAGATAATGTACTGAGAGCTATTGGTTTGCGTTCTCCCTCTAGATATGGTTACTCTATATGAGTAGATATTAAAGGATTACTATCTAATCTAGGTTAAAAGTGACTAGTCAAGGGATGAAAGGAAGTTTGAGGGTAATCAACACTTCAAAGGAGGGAAAATGTCCCACTCTAAGGGCAATATGCCACTAGGGAATGGTAGGTATATAGGGCTAGCACCCTGGTCCAGAGGTTATTTAGGAGATTTTTCAAGAGGTCATCACTCTGAGAGACATTATCACTATAAGCATCATAAAGTAGATCTTTCGAGAGTAGAATATTTTGGCAATAAGGTGGCTTACCATGTGTATGGTAAAAAAGGGCATAGTGCCTTTGATTTATTTGTTGCTAGAGTTAGTGTCCAAAGGATTCAGACCCTATCTCAGACCATCATATATGTGCAATAGTAGCAACAAGCACCCAAAGTTCCTACGTCATCAGCCAGTGTAGCTAGTCATGCTCGTCAATCAAGGTCTTAGAAGCCTCGTACCTTTCAGCTAGGTCAAGGAATTAGCAGTGTTGCTAGAGTATCTTTAGGTGGTCACCTAAATGTAACCAGTCATTCAAAGGCTAAGTGTTAAGCTGATGTGGTGGTTGATAGGCTTATTGTATCTTTTTTGTTATTATATGTGTTATTTCATTCAGGTTCATCCCATTCTTTTGTGAAATCTTTCTTTATTTCTAGAGTTTCTTTGTATCCATCTATCAACATTCCTACTTTTTTTTGCCTTCGGAAGATAGGATTTCTTTTTCTAAGGTCTATAGAGGTGTGAAATTACTTGACAAGGGTGTTGAATTCTTTCTAGACCTTAAAGAGCTTGAGTTGCACATTTTTGATGTGATAACTAGGATGTTGGAGATGTATCAAGCATTGATATAATTTCTATTAGAGCATATGGTGCTTTAAGTACCAAAGGGTCTTAGGGTATCTTATTAGAAATTCAAGATTGGTCCCTTTATGAGGGTTACGTTAGCTATCACTCTTAGCACTTTAGTTTGAAAGGGTTATCCATTCTTCTTGTGTAGTGTTTATGATACTGAGGTTGAGGAGGCATTATTAGAGCATATTCCAGTGATTTGAGAGTATCTAAATGTGTTCCCTAAGGATATTTTGAGGATGCCAATAATTCAAGATGTCAAGTTTATAATTGATTTACGATCAAGGACTTAATGAGTTGCTAAAGAAGGGATACATTCGGTCAAGCGTATGACCACAGGTAACAAGTCCCTTTTTATTAGGAAGAAGGATGAGAGTTTGAGGTTGTGTATTGATTATCAAGGGTTGAACTAAGTTATAGTAAATAACCATTATCTTATTCTTCACATCAATGATTAATTCAACCAACTCAAAGGGCCCGTAGTATTTTCAAAGATTGATCTTTAGTTAGGTTGTCACTAATTAAGGATTGTGGAATGGGGTATTTTGAAGATTGTTTTGTGGACCATCTACAACCATAGTGAGTTTACATTCATGCCTTGTAAACTCACTATTATAATGGTAACATTCTTGCGTCTCATCAATCAAATCTTTAAGAAATTCTTGTATCGGTTCATCGTTGTATTTGACAACAACATCCTCATCTATTTTTATTGCCAAGAGGAGCACGAGCAACATTTGAGGCAGATATGAGCTTTGTTGAGAACACATTAACTATATGACATGCTCTCCATGGGCATGAGATCTCAATATATGGTGTGTTAATATACCAATTGATGATTTGGGCAGTTTCTAAGTGGTCATCATTGACATTAGTTAGGGAGATGTGTAGCTTTATAGGTTTAGGTGGCTATTACCGATGGTTTGTGCAATAGTTCTTCAAGATAGGCCACCCATTGATGAATTTGTTAAAGAAGACTACATGTTTCCAGTGGGATAAAAAGTGTAGCAGGGCCTTTGAGGAGTTGAAGAGGCATTTGACTTTGGCTATAGTACTTACATTTTTGAGTGGTTCAGACGACTTTGTTGGTGTAAAGCAATGCTTCTAAGAATGGCTTAAGTTGTGTGTTGATGCAATGTGGGAGAATGGTAGCCCACAAAGCCTTATGAGCATAATTATTCAACAATCTAAAGTTAGAAGCAATTGTATTTGCATTAAATATTTAAAGGTATTATTTATACTGGATTTGGTGCAAGTTCTACACTAATGACAAGAGCCTCAAGTATATTTTCACCTAGTGGGAGTTGAATGTGAGGTAGCATTGATGGTTAAAAAGGGTCAAGAATTATGACTTGAATTTGAACTATGATGAGGGTAAATCTAATGTGGCATTATACACTCTTAATTAGAAGATGTATGACTCCTTGGGCATGATTATTTTGTTATATCTTTTGTGTCAAGAGCTTAGACATATGGGTATTAAGTTGATCACAATTAGTAACTTATAGGCAAGGATGATTGCTCTTACCATCACACCTTCCATATTTGAGGAGGTGTCTTTAGTGCGGAGATGTTTGGATCAAAAGGATTCTTCATGTAATTGTCAAGGGTAAAGTTAAAGATTTTCAAATCCATGATGGAAATGGTATCAAACATCAGGGAAAGTGGTGGGTTCCATAGGGTTGTGAGAAGCTTAAGAGGAATATCCTTAAGGAGGGTCATTGTACTATTTATCCCATCCATCTCCAATGGGATAAGGTGTATAGAGAATTAAATAAGGTATATTGACGGCACCATATGAAGTAAGAGAGTTCATTAATAGGTGTTTGATTTGTCAAAAGGTCAAGATCAAACACAAAAGACTAGTGGGATTAATGTAGCCACTAGAGGTACTAGAGTAGAAGTGACACAATATCTCCATAGATTTCATGGTTGGTTTTCTTAATACTCACAGTGGTTTTCATTCCATATAGGTCATTATTGATCGGTTACATAAGTCAGCGGTGTTCATTCCTATGAAGTCAACTTGGAGCATAAAGTAGATGGCTACTACTTACAAAAATCTCGTGGTGAGATTGCACAAGGTACCTAGAGATATTGTGTTGGCTCAAGATTTGAGTTTCTTGTCACACTTTTGGCAAAACTTACAAATGAAATTTAGTATAAAATTAAAAATAAGTACCACTGTTCACACAACCACCAATAGTTAGACAAAGTGGACAATTTAGACTTTGGAGGACATGCTTCGTGCATGTGTGTTGGATTTCGGTGGAAGTGGGGAGAATTGGACTTTATCAGGACTAATAATGGAATCCTATCTCTATACCTAAATACAAGCTCCATCTATGGTTTACAATTCACAAAATATTGGCTACTAAGGACAAAATGACAACAATGAGACTCAATGTGAATGATACATGTGCGTTGTGTGAAGCTAATAAGGAAAAAATTGAGCATTTTGTTCTTTGATTGTTCTTACTCTAAATAGGTGTGGTTACCTTTGGTTAGGAATTTTGGGTGTGCTCATGATGCTACCTCTTTCAATGTGGTGCTAAGATGAATGCAACAAGGTAATCGAGGTCCTATTTATAAGAGGTAGGTGCTTCATTATTTGTATGCAATGGCTACCTATTGTTTACGGCACGAAAAAAATCAGAGAATCTTCCATAAAAAGAGATGTGAACCACAATATATATGTCGCTTGATCGTCAAGGAGTTAGCCACTAGGATAACTAGTATGATCCATCGTAAATCCTATAGATCATTAGTGGTCCATGTCGATAGCCTGAGATATCTTCTAGTTGGTATTGTGATTATTTTGGCATACTTAATGATCCATGTTTAGAAGTAATAATATTTCACTTCTTTATCCAGAAAAAAAAAACATACAAGATTAATCAATTCGCATTTCAGAAGTAAAAATGCCTTACTTGATTCAGACAAAACTTTTCTTAAATAAGAAAAGAACCTGTGTAAATCCTCAACTTTTAAAACCTTAAAAATAACAAGTTGAAACTAAAAAATCATTGAATAATCTTCCTAAATCAAAACTTGAAATAAAAAGGGTAAATGGACATACCACACCTAAGAGAAAATAGAGGGAGATTTTGTTGAAACAACTTGACTTTATTCTAACTCTAACTCTTTCTTTCTTTACAATTAAAACAATAAGGAAATAAAGAAAGGATTAGAAGAGCAAAAGAATTCAATTTCAATGCTTAAAGTGGAGAGAGGAAAGGCAAATGATGGAGGGATGAAGTATATTTTTTAGCTAAAAGAAAGATGGATAGAAAGGGCGATTAGGGCTATTTATAGCTAACAAATCGATACAATCCCAAGTGTGATAAAGCACAGATCAAAAATCCTAATTCTTAATGTTTGATTTTGAGTTGAACGGTGAGATTTCATCCAAAATAGATTGACCTATCTTTCAAAGCTAAAATGGTGATTCTGGAGAGGTACAGATCAATTTTTCTAGAAATGCCAAACACAAGAGGGGAAATGGAAAGTCGTCATGGGAGAAATCTCTCAACTAAGCAGAATTAAGTTTGGAATTAAAGCAATGGTTCTAAAATTGTGTAGAGAAGAGAGGTGGAAGAAGACAAAGCTGAGGTTATCTTCCCCTTAATTGTCAAAATCGAACTTCTTAGATCAATTTGAGGTAGTATTTCAGGTCAAATGCATAAAATTTTGAATGGGGTTATCAAGTTTTCATTTTGGTATAAGAAAATTTTCTAAAAATTTGAGTTTCAAAAAATATACTTAGCTTGACAAACTAGTCTAACAATTTGGCCTACCAGTTGACTGTTCTACATACCAGTCAATTGGTTCCCCCAACCAGTTTATCAGTTCGGTCAAGTAAGAATCATTTAGCTAAAACGACGAACCAGTCGATTAATTCATAGAATCGATCAATCTGTCCACCTGAAAACTTGTTTAATTTGTTTTCCCATCCTCATTCAAATACATCTTCACCTCAAATCCAATAATAGTTCCAAATCAATATCAAACATTATAAAATCTTATTAAACACCAAAAAATTTCATTCAATAAACTTAATAAAAATATGGGGTATTACAATTTGATTATTTTGCTTCTAATATTTAGGTTTTAGCTTATTTTTTTTAAAATCAATCAAAGATGGGTTAATGCTTTTAGTATATTGAATAAAACCCTTGTTTAATCTTCTATAATTCAATATCATCAATTATTTGAGAAGTGTATGACTTTTTATTTCCTTTGTTCTTGGTATTTTTTTGATTTGTTTTATGCAATTTCAAGTGTTTCTATTATTTTTTGTTGATTTTTGCCAAAGGTGTTCTAGAAAAGGAAGAAAGCTTTGAAGTTGGTGGTTCTTTGCCTAATTAGAAGATTGAAATCAATGTAAAATCAACCAAACTAATAATAGATAGGTTTTTTATGTGTAAGCATGAGTATTTATTAAATTAGGGTTAAAAGTTTATCTTTTTCTTTATGTGATCTCAAAAATGAATCATTTTGGCTTCTTTTTTTTATGATGTAATTGAAATCATATATTTTTAGGTAAAAGTTGGTATGAAATACGCTTAGGCCTTGGTTTAGTAGGTTAATTTTAAGAAGAAAAAAATCACATTTATCGGAATTTTTTGGTATTTTAATTTTGAGTAGTTGTGGATGCATATATATGGTATAAATGTCTTTTATATGATATTTTTTATATGTATGTGAATTTTCATGAACGGATTCTATGTATAGTGCATCTTATGGCTAAATCTTGTTTTTAGGATTTTAGGAGTAAAAATGTCATTTTATATGTTTTCCAATTTGACTAAATTTATTTATGAGTTTTATTATGTTATAGATGATATAAATATGCCTAAATTTGATTTTCACGACTCATGGCAACTTTCTACTATTTATTTTGTATTTATTAAGTTTTAAAATGGACTTAAGAGTAATATGGTACTTACATACAAATGGCCTTATTATTGTTATCTTAGGGTTAGGGTCCTTAGGGATCATGATTGATCATTGACTATTAGTCTTTAACTTTATTGAGAATAGTAATTTAGATGGATAGAAGCTAAATGTGAATAGTAATTTTTAAAAGTTAATTTTTAAATTTTTACCGTAATATTTTTTTTATAACTTGAGAGGATGGATAATGTTTTACATGAATAGTAGATTTTTTGAAAAGTGGTGTATAGACTTAAATTGTGATTATATTAATTAATATATCTAAAAAAATATTAAAAATTCAAGTAAAAGGCTAAGCTTGTTTTAAGTGAGTTGCTTCCATTTAGCCATCAAGGTAGGGTAGTAATAGATCTCTTTCCTATTTATATGGTATATGGTAAATATCTATATTTTTAAATTAATACTATTTTAGGAATGAAATTAAATGTTTATTAATAATTCTAAGGGTTGTCATTAGTAAAATATATATTTTTTATATGCATAAAAAAATGGTAAGTATTCTTTTTACTGGAAAATAAAAAAAATAAAAAACAAAAATACTTTAATTAACTTATAAATTTTAAAATTTTAACTTGCTTTTAAACTAATTCCGAAAAACATAAAATGCTACCACTTATCTTTGAAGACTATTGTCCAACCGGCTCAGATGGGGATAAATACAAAGCAGTACAAAGTCGCCTTAACTCTATTAGAGCATTTATGGACATAACCGTTGGGCTCTTTTACTAGTTTCTCAATGTGGCCCCCGCTGGATTTGATTTTGCATAAACACTCATTACACCTCACCATATAAACTAATGAAACTCATAATGTTTAGGAAAATGCTATTTATTTATTTATTTATTTATATATCGGAAGTCTATAAATGGAGACATAAAATATCATATAAATAATTATCATTGTTATAAAAATATTAAAATATCAAGAAAGAAAAGAAAAAAAAAGTATTCAAATCTTGAGCCTACATTTTCTATTATCTATTAGGTCAACTTAATGGATAAGAAAAAAAAACAGTTTACAACTAAACATTGTATTTCCTCTATAAAATTATATTTGATATTTTGATTATTAATATATTTTAATATATATTAATAAAAAAATATAAATAATATTGTGAAAGAATATTTCAATACTAATATGACAACTATATATTTAAATTATAATGTAGTATAATTTAAAATAAATTAATGCACAAGGTTTGTTTATGAAAGTCAAGACATCAAATGTATATTGTGAAAGAATATTTCAATACTAATATGACAACTATATATTTAAATTATAATGTAGTATAATTTAAAATAAATTAATGCACAAGGTTTGTTTATGAAAGTCAAGACATCAAATGTATATTTACATGAATATAACTTTTTTATGATGATTTAATAAGGGGCGTGTCTCATATATATATTGGATTCACATGTTATGAAATGGTTAAAAAAAAACCTTACTTCTTTAGTTTGAAGAATACAACTATTTTAATGTTAGTACATACTTGAAATTTTACTTGGGTTATGATAAGTAAATAGTTTTTTTAAAAAGAAATTTATTTTAGGTATAACTTTTTGTCTCATAAAGAATATTGCATTTAGTGTTATGTTATTTTTCAATGGGTGTGATTGACTATTTAAGGTAAATTTATTATCTTCTAAAAAATTTATAAATTGTTAAAATGACTTACTTTTTAAAAGCAAATGGAATGTTGCTCAAGTACAGCGAATATATCTCATTAATTATTGTTTATCATTAGAAATAAAACTAATATTGATGTCACCGATCACTTTCTATATTTACTATTTTCAATTAATGCATTCAATATATCATTTTAGATAATAAAAAAAATTAAAATCACTGGAAATTGATCTTCGAGTATGAATAGTTTAATGAAAGTTATTGAGCAAGTATACCAAATCTCATTATTGTACACTAATCTATCTTATTTTTATTTCAACACTTAATTTATCCGGCAGTGTATCAATATAATTTTGGAACTAATTTATGAGCTTTACAGATAGTTTGAAATAAATATCATATAACATTTTTAAATACACTAATTATAAAACTTCATGAATTCTTGTGAGTAGTGCAATTATAAATGAGTTCATGTTTTTTATTTTCATTTTTACTGTCATTCTTTAGTTTCCCATGTAAAATATATTTAACTATATAATGACAAATAATAAATAGAAAGTAGGCTATAAATGTGGAGTTCTGAGCATTTTTATTACATGACATAAAATAATTATGCCTGAGGCTATACTTATGTATTTTGCTACTCAATAAGATGATATTGATATCATTATCTCATGATTTTTGTAAGATTTTGAAAATTGTTATAATTAAGAAAATAGATTAAATGCAATATGACATTATCAATTCCATAGTTATATTATCATTAATTATCCTCGTAATTAATGGGTTTATTTATCATAAAATGAATTGGATGTGCAATGATCTTTAATCAATAACAATATACAAAGAAAGTAAAAACATTCAATACCTTTTAAATTGGAATAATTTGCAACCAATATGAGATTGAAGGAGTATCATCATATTTACAGGTATATTCCTTTATTACATTAGTTTAATAATATCAAATTTTTTAAAGATTTTTTTTAAATATGATTGAGATTACGCATTCAAAAATTCAATCATATAAAATTAAATTTATTAATATCTAAAATTATTATAATAATTTGTTCATAGATGATGTGATTGTGCAAAACATTTTAGTAGCCACCACACCATTTTATAACTAAATTGGGATAAATTATTCATTGTATAACTATAGTTAAATCTATAGCTGTAATATAATTGTTTTAGATCAAAGGTTTTACATGATTATGTGTCAAATTTTTCGTGCCAATATTAATTACATTAATTACATGTCATTAATTTTGTTCTATTTTAAATATTATTTTATGACACTAAGCTTCCTCCTTTTTTCTATCTATCTGTATCTATCTATCTATGGAGAAGCTTATTACTTATTTACGAGATGAAAAGATAAAAACAAAAGAAAAAACCGTGGTTTCAAAATTGGAATTATTATGCGTTTGCGTTGCGGGAGGCGTCCCTCGACGTAACCAAAAGCAAAGTAGGACGATCAACGGCCAGGATCCACTAGCCGTTGGGTTCGAAAACTTGAAGATCAGACATATAGCCGCTGCTCTCGTCTCAATTATCTGTTCTTCAATTTCGTTAAATTTCTCGACCAATATTTTTTTCCCTACAAATTGAACCAAAAACCCAGGACACAAGTTCACTGTCTGGGGGTAGAGAAGAGAAGGGAGAGAGAGAGGAGAGCAGAGGAGAGAGGAAAAATCAATTACTCCATCACTTCTCTTGATGGAGCCTTCTTTATAGTTTCTCTCTCTTCTACACATTCTAAAATCAATCGATAGCACTGGAACAGACAAAAAACTGCTCGATTTCTTAGTCAACAATCTAATCTTTGTCTTGGTACGGGGCTTCTTTCAATTAATCATTCGGTTGATCTTGTTCTTGTTCTTTTCTGTCGATTTTAGGGATTGATTTCAATTTTCTTCCTCTGGTTGATTGATTTCTGGTGGTTATTCTGTCTGATTCTGTTCTCTTATAAAAACTCAACCTTTGTTTTTTTCATTTTTTCTAGGTGATTAATTTCTGGAAGGGATGGCTGGATCAAACGAGAACAACCCCAATCTGATTGCTCAGGCAAACAATCATGGTATCGTAACAGAAATTCGAATTAATGTTATGTATGGATGAATGGGAGAAGATCGATTGCTTTGAATTAAAAACCCTTTTTGATTTTGTCTTAAAACACTGATTTGGGCCATGCTTTTATTTTTTTTCTTTCTTGATAGTCAAACCTGTTGGTCTGCCTGCCGGAGGTGGAAAGATCCTGGCGCCGATAGGCAATAACCGGAGAGCATTGAGGGATATTAGTCGGAACATTATCGAAGCTCCTTCATATCCATGGGCTGTTAACAAAAGACCCTTCCCTGAGTAATTTTTCCGAATCCTTTTTCCTTTTTTGACAAGTAATCCTTGTTTGTGTTAATCGGGGTGTTGTTTTTCACATGTTCTCATTTCTTTCGATTAGGGCTTTCTCTCTCTCTCACACACACACAAACTCACATACACACTTTTCTTTTTCTTTTTATTAATAATCCGTTCTTCCTCTATCCAGAAGAGATGCAACCTCTGCAGGCAATCCACCTACCCAGGCTCATCGTCCAGTTACAAGGTACATTGTTATAGCTTGCTTCCGTTTCCATCAAGCCAGCATTGCGTTCTCAATGCTTACGGTGTTTAATTTTCTTTAGATTCTCTGATTCATATAAAAATGTTCAAAGTTTGAATCTGTTTCGGTATCCCATTTTCCCTGTATATGTGTAGGAGGCTTGCTTCTCAGATGGCAAATATGAAGCAATCCACAGTCGAGGTGCTCTTTTTTAATATATATATATATATATATATATTCATTCATATATGAAGTGACCGCACATGTCATTTTTCCCCCCAACCTTTCGTTTGTTTACCTGGATTATTGCAATTCACGTTGATAGGAAATATTGAGTTCATATGGATCGGTGCCAACTTCGAGTGAAACGGAGGATATGAACTCTGACAATCCGGTCCCTATGTATGTGCAACACACTGAAGCAATGCTTGAGGAAATTGATAGGATGGTATGTGGATAGAATCTTGAATCCTTGATATAGATTAATATTCATTGGTCTTTCTGCCCAAGTTTGACTATTGGATGTTTTCATTGTGATTATTGACTATTGGATGAGGACGTATCATTAGTATTCCTATTCGAAATACTACAATTTAGGATGTTGTGTTTGCTTTGATCATCAAATGCAGGATGAGGAGGTTGAGATGGAAGATATTGATGAGGAGGAGGAACCGATTATCGACATAGACCGGGGCGACAAAAACAATCCACTAGCCGTCATTGAATATATCGATGAGTTGTATGCATACTACCATAGGACGGAGGTAGACAGTTTTCTTTTGAAACTTTGTATTTGGATCAGTTTCTTTCTTACATGGTTGTGTTAACGTCTGAATGTATGCTGCATGTGGTTATGTTCATGGAAGCTCCGTTTTGTTCATTCTTGTTAATTTTGGTTATGGATGCTTGTACTCTATAATGTAGAAAAGATGAAGTGAATCTAGTTTGAGCAATCTTTTCTAAAACTAAGGGTTAATGTTAAGTCTTCGTGTGTCTTTTGTGTCCTTTTGATGGCCCCAATAGTTGAGAATCTACTCGAGAAGTAGAAAGTTTGGCGTGATTGGTTCTATTGTGTAGCATCAATGGAGATTTGGAGTGTCTTTGGACATTATTCCAGTACCATACTAGCACTTGCATTTCCATTCTGTTCCTTCATATTTGTTGATTTTTTCTACCGTCGCTTATATTGTATGGTTTGAACGTAGGTTTCATGTTTAGTCTTTGTGATTCCTTTTGGATATTTTTGATGCCTCGGTGGTGGGCAGTTCATGAGTCTTTTTGAAATATGAAATAAGCACCATTCTCTACTTGACATAGAAGATGCCATCCTTACTTAATATTGCAGTTCAGTGATGCTTTACCACTGCACCCTGAACTTGTTCTCCTTTGTTTTTTCCTAACAAAAAAATGCAGGCATCAAGCTGTGTCCCTGTGAACTATATGGACAGTCAACGTGACATCAACCAAAAGATGAGAGGCATTCTTATTGACTGGTTAATTGAGGTATGCAAATCCACACCCACTGAAAGACTTATTATTATGGCTTGGAAATTCATGTGTTATGGATTGTGTCAAGCTCTACTAACCTTTTTTATCCAATTTGAATAGGTGCACTACAAGTTTGATTTGATGGATGAGACTCTATACCTTACCGTCAATGTTATTGATAGATTCTTAGCACTTCGGCCCGTGATAAGGAGGAAACTCCAACTTGTAGGAGTCACCGCAATGCTCCTTGCTTGCAAGTACGAAGAAGTATCTGTGCCTGTGGTCGATGATCTGATTTTGATCTCTGATAGGGCTTACACCAGGGAGGAACTGCTTGAAATGGTAAGCTCGGCTAACTTGTGTGTTGTCCATCATAAGAGGAGTAGGGATATAGTACCGAACCTTGATGAATTTTTGCTCACCTTGCTTGCAGGAGAGTCTGATCGTCAACACCTTACAGTTTAATCTGTCGGTTCCAACACCATATGTGTTCATGCGCCGATTCCTCAAGGCAGCTCAAATCGATCCAACTCTTGAATCGGTCGCTTACTTCATCATTGAGCTATGCCTAGTTGAGTATGAGATGCTTGCCTTCCCACCTTCTTTATTGGCGGCCGCTGCTGTGTACACTGCTCAGTGCACAATCTCTAGGATGAGGTACTGGAGCAAGACCTCTGAATGGCACACCAAATATACCGAAGAACAATTGATGTAGGTTATTATTTTTGCCGTTCTTGTTATAAACTTTCAATTTTCCATCAATTTGGTTGTTTGGCTCTGGATTTTTTATTATTATAATATGATTACTTTCTTAGGGAATGTGCAAAGATGATGGTCACATTCCATCAGAATTCAGGAATTGGGAAACTGACCGGCGTGCATAGGAAGTATAACACCGCCAAGTATGGTTATGCTGCGAAGTCTGAACCCGCTCTCTTCCTCTTGGATATCATCAGTGTTTAGCATACTGCCTAAATAAATGTCATATCATCAGTGTTTAGCATACTGCCTGAATAAATGTCTCAGAACTTTGTTGGCTAAGTGGGGGCGGATCGTGAAGGAGGGTTGCCCATCGAGCAACTGAAGTTGCCCTTCGGAGAAGTATTCTTTGTTTTCTTCTGCCATTTGGGGGTCATGCTGCTGCAAGAAGAGCCAAAGAATTTGCTTATTCTTTGTCTAGTCATTATGTTGTTTTAAATATAAGCTATGGTATAGTGTTTTCAATCTTGAGTTACTATTATTATTCATGGTTATAATAAAAGTTCAAACTTCATCGTCTTACCTTTCTATTATGTACACAGCATTTGATTTTTGAAGCATGTGTATAATGGACATTCAAAACTTACCTTTTTCTAATACGCTAGATATTAATTGAAAGCAGGCACAACATTCTATTTCTGAGGGATGTATAATGCACTTTAAACTTCAACGTCTTGCTTTTCTTAAGACTCCTTCATATAAAAAAAATGTTCTTATAAGACAATTTTTGTATAAAAGTTATTCTATAATTAATTTTTTATATAAAAGTTAATTCTATCAATAAATTTTTGTATTAAAAAAATATTTTAGAAAAGTCAAAGTCTACTTTTTTATTTTTACCATCACTTTTTTTAATTATATAAGTAAGTAACTTCAACATCTTGCCTTTCTTAAGACTCATTCATATAAAAAAATAAAAAAAAATATGTTATTATAAGACAATTTTTATATAAAAGTTATTCTATTATTAAATTTTTATATAAAAGTTAATTCTTTCAGTATAAAAAAATTATTTTAGAAAAGTTAAAGTCTACTTTTTTATTTTTACCATCACCTTTTTTAATTAAATAGGCATTAAATATTTTATTATTTTTCAATGAAGGGTATAAATTTTAAGACTAATTTTTGTTAATTTTTAAACTAGTGTGAAAATTGACAAAATAATTTCCTTTTTTATATGAAGGGAGTTTCACTAGATATTTTTCAATGAAAGCTAAATTAAATGCAATAAATAAGAAAGTAAATACATAATAATATAAAATGACTATGGTATATTATATTTATGATAATGAAATTATGATTATCACTTTCCCTAATTATCCAAGAAAAACATTTATTTCTAAAAATTATTAAGATAAAGTGATTGTTATGTATAAAACACCTATAGACATTAAAAGAACAAAATAAATGAAAGTCTACAATGTGCTCCATCTGATTTAAAATATATATTATTATATATTTCATGAACACACTTAGATCATTAATATCCTTTAATATATATTAATAAAAAATATAAAAAATAATATTATAAATTGATTTTTCAAGACGAACATAATAGATGATAAATATTAATGGTTAAAGTTTTTTCTTAAAATACGTAGTGACATATATTTTGAATCATATAGAATATTAAGAAATAAAAGACCTAAAGGAGAAACAATGTAACTATTAATTTTACCTACTCCTCAATTCTAGTACAACATACCTCATATGCCAAAAACTTCTTAAGCCTTTCGATGCACTATTTTACATCCACAATTTTCTAAATCTTAAACATATATATCAAAACAAACTAGCAACAAAAAACTTTATCACATATGTAATTTAGAAAGTGAAAGCCATCAATTCTAGTACTTCACGCCTCATATGTAAAAAAACCTTCTTAAGCCTTTCAATGCACTATTTTACATCCACAATTTTCTAAATCATAAACATATTTCTCAAATCAAACTAGCAATAAAAAACTTTATCACATATTTAAATTAGAAAGTAAAACTCTTCAATTCTAGTACTTTATGCCTCACATGCAAAAAATTTGTTTTAAACATTTGCGGAGGCGGAAATATAAAGGCAGTCTTATGAAAATAGGGTGCTATTGCCATAGCTAACATAAGATATACATATCATCATCAACCTTATGTCAAACACAAGGCTAAGTATCTAACCAACAAATTACAAGAAGAATTAGAGTGCGTAAGAAAACCACTTAAAAATATGAAAGTCAAGGTTTACAAACCAAGGTTATATAGGCCTAAAACTAAAAGAAAACGTCAACCAGGGAAAATCAATTACAAGGGAAGATGCCAAGGACCACAAAATAATTTCTTTGAAAATTCTTATGCTCGGATAACCCAGTTATACTGGAAGAAATATTAGACCACTCACCAGTCATCTTTAAAAACCTTCATCAAACTCCTACTCATAGGATTAAGTAAGGAATTATAATAACAACCCTATTATTATGCATACATACCGAGCAAACCAATATGCCACTATTATATAAATCATAGCATAAGTAAGACCCACACAACATGCTCATGATATGACATACCAAAAAGTACATGCAATTTCATACTATGTCATTCTCGTACTATCACACAAGGTCACGTCGGTCATACGTGGATCTATAAACATGCTCGATTATAATCATAGTGGCATATAGGAGCACATATGGTATATTATACATATCGTATTCTTGAGGAAGACAAAGATCACTTAGATTATTCACACAATAGTATATAGGGTGAAGCTCATAGAGTAATGCACATGCGTGCGCGCACACACATACACATACTTAAAATAGGTCACATGACTCTTTAATCATGGATTCTCACAGTAGGGATCATGATTATACTTGAAATGAGTCATGCAATAATTTATAGAAACATGTCTGCACAACATAATCATATCACTATGGAGCATTTAAGGGAAATATATGGTAGCATATGTTGTATACGTACATATCATGATGGGTATACCACATTAACCATTAAAGAAACATTATAATGATAGAATATTTAAGGAATATAGTTACATGATATGCTTAGAACCAATTGATTACTTTCTTTGGTTAAAGTAATAATAACATTCCTTTATACCAATTTATTACGTAACAATCAAAAATATATTTCATAGCTTAAGTAATGTGTGAGCTATTAAACACTTATGAGACAAAACCAAGAATCATGCTAGCGATATAATCATACCAAGATCAAACATAAAATAATACAAGGTTAATATAGTACACCTCTAGGATTCACTCTAGTTATTATCTTTTGTTAGGTGAACACAAACTCCTTTATACCAATTTATTGATCAATAGGTGGGATTATTCTTCATGGTTTCTCAATACCCATGGAATTAAAACCAAAATATATGGAAATAAAATCTAGCAGAAGCCAAGATAACACAGTGAACACAAACTGGATCAAAGCTAAAATAACCTAATGGACATAAGTTTAGGCCAAAGCATTAGGTATCTAGAGTAGAAAAGCATTGGGATTAACAAGGATCCTGAGATCAACTAAGATCTCGCCCAAAAGTACTCTAAGGCAGCCTAAACCTCGATAGATAATCGAGGATATAATAATTCTAACCCATAATAATACTCATTCAACTTTAAGTGATTAAAATATTATTAGATCAAGATTTCATAAGACACCAAAACCATCTTTTTTTAATCATAGTCTCACCATCCATTAGAGAATACTCCAAATTAATCCCTAAGGCTAAAGATAAAGGTCCACTTGGAGGTTTACTAGGGTCCAATCTTAACGCATGTTATTCATTCATTTATTTAAATAGCCAAGTGAAGGTCATTATTTATAGATGAGGTCATCATATATGTCCATGTTATTAATCTTTCATTCATTCCAAGTTATTCAAACTTACAAAGTTCCACATTTTAATCCCAATGTATAAGTCATCAGAAGCCTATTAGTCATTATTAGGATTCATTACATAGACACTAGCCATGGGAAAAACCTATTTTTAGACATCTAGTTTTTTAATCATTTTTGGTTAAGAGAACGTTCAAATGTTAGGTTAAGGTCAAACTAGGCTCAAATGCTACTCACTCTAATCCATCATTAAACTCAATCAATCTAAGTAAATGTATATATATTAGCATCATAGGTCATTATTCTAGCATAAGAAAACTCAAGAAATCATAATCGGGGGATAAGTGGACAAAAAACAACTCTAGTCAAAACCAGCTGATGGGTTCCAAGATCTAGTTGATTAGCCTCCTAAACTGGCGAGTTAGCTTGGTTGCTACAAAATCTTCCAGGTGGTGGTGAACTAGCCAACTGGCGAACCTAACCAATTGACAATTCTAAGAACTAATTGATTGGTTTGGTCAAACTAGTCGATGGGTCTATGTCGAAGTTAAGAGTACTGGATCACAGACCAACCATTCGATCGGTTTGCTCAACCGATTGATTGTTCTAAGAACCAATTAATTGGTTTAGCCAAATTAGTCAATGGGTCTAACCCGAGACCAAAAACCATTGAGGCCACAAGCTAACCAATTGATTGATCTACCAAACCAGTTGATGTGTCCCACAAACCTATCGATTAGTTATGATAGACAACCAATTGGTTGGGGCAAAAATAGCCCCTACCAGCACATTACAAACAATCAAATTCTATAATCTTTACTCAATCACAAACATCAATCATAGCTTACTCAAGGTCCTTAACAAGTAGTATTCATGGATTAACATGGGAAATACCAAATCATGGTGGGAATTTCTATGGCACAACAAAATCATACTTACACCTTGAGAACTTAATTAGAGGGCTATAAAATTATAAATCATATTCTCCATGCTAGGCCACAATGTAAAGAAATCCAAGCACCATATTGGACATGATAATTCCATTGAAATGCTAAAGACATCAAGGTCAGCAATAGAAATCTAAATCATACCCATGAGGATTAGGGATGGAAATCGGATGGTTTTACCCGTTGGATATGTAAATGGATATAGATAAATGATTATGGAGTAAGGGAAGAAATATTTGCTGGGTTTGAGTATGAATATAGGTAAGGGATTTTTAAATCTATACCCGTACCCACATCCGTTTACCCAATATAGAATTACATTTTTATCCTCATTTATATAACCTTAAGTATATTTTTTTAGGCTAAAAGTAAAGATATAATTAAATTTTAACAATTTAAATATATAATTCTAACATTAAATGATTTTTATTTTAAACTTGATGGGTTTTACCCGATGGATATATAAACATATATGGATAAATCGATATGGATATGGAGGAGGAAAAAAATACCTGCCGAGTTTTGATACAGATATAGGTATAAGTTTTCTTATCAGATTTGGATAATAGATAGGGGTACCTAATCCGTTGTCATCCCTAATAAGGCTTATGCACATAAAATCTCAAGTTAGGGTTTTTTTCCACCCAATATTCCATATTTTCATATCTAATACTCATGCTTTTACATAAATATAGAGCATGAATTTTACTTACTTATACCATTTTTCATGATATTAGGGAAGATAATAGTTTATCTTAAAAGAACTTAGCAAAACCACCAAAGAGCAAAAGTCTACTCAATCTGAAAATACAACCCTTCCAACACTTGAATACATTGAATAAAATGAGATTAAAAATTAAGAGGATTTTAAAATCATGCAAAAATCGAATAAAATCATAGACTATAGAGAGGAATCAGAAAGAAATAACATCCTCAAGGTAAAAACAAAGAACCTACAAAATAAAAGTTAATCCCTCACTCTTTTACCAAATATAACTCTGCCTCACTTAATATCAAAACAAGGAGTTAGAGGAAGGATTAGAAGAGGAAAGAGAGATCATAACCAAAGGCCAAAGTAAGTATGGATTGGAAATATGGAGTTTGGACTTTTTGGAGGAAGGGAGAAAAATGAAGACTTTTGCTTGAAATCACAGAGGGTTTATAGTGGAATAAAGAAGGGTAAGGGATATATAAATTAAGACCTCAAACCCTAGCCTAAATCCAAGCCTTTGAGTGTAGATCTCAGAGGTTCAAAGCCAGCATTTTTTTTCTCAAGCTCAAATGGTGAAAACTAAAATGTTTTTGATAGAATACCCTAGAAATCCCGAACACAAGAAAGGGATAAGGGCAACAAAGAGAGAGAATCAAAATCAGCAACCTCCAAAGGTTGTAGGGACTAATTACCTAATCAAGAATCTCGTAGAAGAGAGAGAAGATGAAGAAGGAGAAGATAAGGAAGGCGAGGTCATGAAAGTGACTTCTGAGAATTTACCCTCCATAGGTCCATTTAAAATCAGTAATATAGGTTAAGAGGCTCAAATGATTAATAAAAATTATAAACAAAACCGCTTAAAATAGATTCACAATGTAAAATTTTCATTTTGGAAGATTTATAGTGAAAATTTTATACAAATAACAACCAACTTAGTTGAACCAGTCAAGTGGTATCCCAAACCAGCTGATCGACTCGTTTGATTTTAAAACTTCACTTTAAGGAATAAATCAATGGATTAGTACTTCCAAACTAGTTGGTGATTTTCCCCCAAAAATTTCTTATCTTCCAAAATCTAAACCAAGCCCAACCAAAATGATACCAACTTTAAATACACCTTTAAACCATGATTAAACACACTTAGATCACAATCAACTACATAAATTAACACACATTAAATACCCTAAAAATTGGGGTATCATAGAAATTCTTAAAGCCTTCCAAAAAATTACATTACATCTAAAATTTTCTAAACCATAAACATATATCTCAAATCGAACCAACACAAAAAAACTTTATCACATATGTAATTTTAGAAAGTGAAATCCTCAACTCTAATACTTCACGCTTCATATGTAAAGAGCTTATTAAAGCCCTTTAAAGCATTATTTTGCATCTCTATTTTTCTAAATCATTAAAATATATCTCAAATCAAATAAACAAAAAAAAATTATCACATATGTAAATGTAGAAAGTGAAAGTCCTCTGTTGCAATACTTCATGCCTTATAAGTAAGAAACTTCTTAAATCCTTTGAAAGCATTATTTTACATTTTCATTTTTCTAAATCATAAACAAATATCTCAAATCAAGCCAAAAACAAAAATAACTTTATCAAATATGTAAATTTAGAAAGTGAAAGCCCTCAACTTTAGTACTTTACACCTCATATGCAAAGAACTTATTAAATCCTTTCAAAGCATTAATTTACATTTATATTTTTTTTAAATCATAAACATATATCTAAAATCAAACAAGTAGCAAAAAAAATCTTTATCATATATGCAAATTTAGAAAGTAAAAATCCTAAATAGTCATAATATAACATAAATACAAAATAATGTTCATTGTAAATAATATTAAACAATCAAGCAATGTAAAATTTATAGGAATAAAAAGTAAGAAAATTTACCTAATGCAAAATAAAAGTTTAGAAACTTTTTTGGGAGGGGATATACATGTTATATGTCGTCAACAGAAGTGAGAGAAGTAGTAAAATAAGAAGTTTGTTAAAGTTTTTTTATGTTATAGAAAGAAAATAGTACTAATAGATAAGACTTAAGAATATTGAGGGGTCAAGGATTTTAAATTTTAATTCAAAGTAGTAGAATAGTTATATGCCACGTTTTCCTAAGCCATAAACAACTAAGATGTTTATCAAGGAATTAAAATAATAGCTTGAAATTATGACTTGGTGATATCAGAAAGTAATGAGTGAAAAATTAGTAAATTGAGATTAATTTTTTGTGTAAGAGAAATTATGTTTTACCGAAATACAAAGGGAGAGCAAGAGATAAATTTGGAAAAAAGTAAATTGCATATATATTTTATTCTCATTTATGTCCCTTTACTGAGTACAAATTGTAACTTATATCCAGTAAATATAAGAAGATGGTAGTCTAATCATAAGGGTAGTTTGGGTAATGAACATTGTGCATACCATAAGCCCTCTTTGATTAAAAGTAGTAATAAATGGAAAAAAATAACATCTTCCCTTTATAATCATAGGTTTATTTTCCCTTAGCACGAAAAAAATAAATAATTGCATATCTTACAAACTATTGTAATAAAAATGTTTTCCCTCTCCCAATTAGGTTTGGTTTAGTTGTTTTTGTTATTGATAGAGTCATCTGGTTAAATATTTGAAAGTCTAGATTGTAGAGGCCTTACATATGAGACATAAAGAAGATTTAAAAAGGATCTCATCATTAGGATTTATTTGAAACCGTCTTAATGAGGTATAAGATTTGATGAGGATCATGTCATTAGGTATTATATGAATTCATCATGTAGTGTTTGTAAGTCTTAAACTTGTCTTTTTTAATGTCGTGTGAGTACTTTCCATTATAATCACAAAATTCTTATCATTTAATGTCAAAATGTAACATTTATAGTTTTGTATCCCACCAATTATTATAATTAAACCAACTTCCCTTTGATGATTCCATTTGGTCGAGTAATTTTTTTCTTCCTTGATAGTCATTAGGTCTAGTTTAGACTTAAGATATTGAAGTCCAAATACCTTAAATTGAAGTCATACCAAAAATTATCTCATAATTTGTTTTCATTTGAATCCATCCATATGAAGTATTATAATTGACATGAATTTCATCATTAGGTCTTGGTGAAATCCATCCTCATGCCCCATTGTTAATTCTTTATGCCATTTGTTCTAGTCTTTAAAACACTCATATGGATAAAAAACAATTCTTTCTTTCATTCGTTTTCCTTTATTTCCTTAGTGCCTCAATGTTTGAGCATAGATAAATTACCTCATTCTAGCACACAAAAACAACTACATCAGATAAGAGCAAGTGTTAATGTGATAGTTTTTCTAAAAATCGTGAATAAAACATTGGTTTTATCATTCTATTAAAGTTTAGGCTTCAATTTCATAAAAACATCATTAAATATTTCAACGGGTCTATAGGTTTTTTAAGGCATGTTGAACATTGTTCAATTCTTTCATAAGTGTCATAATAACTATCTAGCAAGTGTTAGTGTGATAGTTTTCTGAAAATGGTGATTTAAACATGGTCTTATAGTCTATACAACTAGAGGCTTCAATTTCATAGCCACATCACCAAACTAATAGACATGTAAGCTGGATTGTGATATTTTTGGGTCTTATTCAAATCCATCCTTTTGTGGTGTTTTTATAGTATATATGCTTATTATTATAATCTTTAAAAATATCCCTAGGTTACTCATACTAATATACATGTAAGCACATTCAAATAGGAAATATCATTGAAACTTTATTGTGATTGATGATAAGACTTTGGGGGATATTTGTTTCAAATTTATGAATATTTCTATTATCACCCTCTAAAAACCTCTTCTACATAATTTTTTTATGGACTTAAAAACTTACAATATTTAATACAAGCACATTCACTTGATTTATTTATTCTAAATAGTACTACATGTGGAGATCTATACAAAAATATTTTTGATATTCTTATGTCACCCTTATGAATAATATAACAACCCTATGTTTTTACTATATTTTTTTCAAATAAATATAGCATGAAAGCTAAAGTAAAAGGTAGAATGATATCGACATATTCGATATAAAATATATTCTTCAACATTTAGACACACACACACACATACATATACATACATACATACATACATAAGAGAGAATGTACAACTTACAAGTAAAAAATATATAATCAAATCAAAATATTCTCTTCCATATAAAATCATAAGTGGTACAAAACATCAAGGAAAGCTTCTTCCTCCTCAACCCCCAAAATAAATTGGTGCATAGTATCTACCTAATTTTTCCTAATACTATGTTCCCTACTCACCTAACATTATCATAATCATCATAGCAACCCATTTAAAATCATGAAATTTTTTATTGTGGGTCAAGAATTGAGTGATGCATATAGATCGTGTTTAATTAGTCATTAAACATATACAAAGACATGATCCTCATATAACAATAATCATAGGGCCATTAATAATAATTCGATTTGTGAAGCTTGTTATGATGTATTAGTTATGTCTCATATCCTCTTATATGCAATGGGACATTGATATCCCCTATCTATTAGTACTAGGTATGGAATATTTGAGTAGATGCTTGAAGCTATTATGGGATAATTTGGAGTTCAAGGGGTATCTGAGATGTAAGCCGTTGAAGATTATTAATCTAAGCTTTGTAAATGACATGCTTGTGTTATGTCATGGTGGTTTTTTGTATGTACATAGTTTAACAGTTGCGTTTGGGAATTTTTCATCCATGCATTGGTTTTTTTATTAATCCAAGTAAATTCGCTATTTATGTTGGCGGTGTAGACAACCCCTTAGAACTGAGATTGTATAGTATTAGGGCTTCTAATAGTGAGTGTTCCCTATTACTTATATTATCTTGCCTTTGTTTTCAACTAGAATTTATTCTACCTACTTATAACCAAATTTGGAGAAGGCTATTGTACAGCTTTAGCACTGGAGTGCATTGTCTCTTTCATGTGTAGGGAGGATTCAATTTATTAAATCTATTATGTTTAGTATCTAGGCTACTTTAACTAGATAATTTTGTTGCTAAAGAAAATTTTAAACAAATTGATCAATATTGTGGTTTGGGAAGTTGGATAAAAGATGAAGAACTTGAGTTTCCTAGACCCAATTGTGTTTCCCTAAAGAATCAGGTGATTTGGGTTTCTTCCACCAAGATTTGTGGAATTGTTGCTAGCTAGGAAAGTTCTTATGGATATATGTGTGTGTGAAGAATGACTACCTTTGGGTAAAATGGATCCATGTTATATATCTTAGAGAAGATGATATCTAGATGTAGCACCCTCAAAATTTACAATTGAAAAAAAATAGTTAACTATAGAAGCTAAAATAATAAAAACGTGGGGTATTACCGCCATACTTGGTACAAGTATGATTTATTCTACTATTCTTATACTAAGTATTAAGACTAAAAATGTTATTACACTTAAATTAATAACACAATTATAAGAATCAAAGTAGAAAGAATTAAAACAAAGTGACATTATTCCAAATGAAACTAATTATTAGCGGAATATGGATATAGAGGAAATAAAAAATATCTATTGGGTTCGGGTACATATATAGGTAAGGGATCCCTTTTGATGAATTTTCTACGGAAAAATACTTTTGTGACTAAGTAATCACAAATTTGCCAAGGAAATATATATATTTTTGCCAAATTTTGATGAATTTGCTACGGAAAAATTTTTTTTTAGCTAAAACCTATATTTATTTAGCTATAGCTAAAAAAATATTACCATATTATGATTTATTTAGGCCAAATTTTGATTATGTACATATTCCATTTTTAATTAATTGGAGGGATGTAGAAATCCAGAGAATACAACATCAAAGATCATAATCAAATAGAAATACTATGCCCTTATACTACCAAGTCAAATAAGAGTTTATCACACAAAACAAGAATAAATAGTAACTCCAAATGCAAGGTTATGACCGGCATGAGCTAGCAAATCAACCTCCTAGTTCATGTCACTGTATTCATGAGTGATGATACAAGAATAAAAGCTTGCAATAAGCTACAAGTGCATTTCCAACAATTTTGCATAAGGGTGATGGGGTATCTGTAGCCCACTTAGGTGTTCCACAATCAATAAGGATTCAGAACTGATGAGAAAATGGTGAACACCTATTGAATGGGCTTCCCTAAGGCCACAGAAGATGCCCTACACTTCCATAGCTAAAATGGTGTCATCCCCCAAGCTAGCCTTGAACCTAAACACCTAGTGTTCTAATTTTGTCTCATGTTACACCCCCAGTAGAAATCTTTCTCAAATTACCCAAAGGGGGTGGAGACCATGCCAATGAGTGGACTAGTATGACCCAAACTTGATTATGCAATTCATTGAGCCTTTCCCAAGCAATAGCCTCAACTTAAGCAAACTCTCTAATGTACTTGGCTCTTTCCCCTACCCAAGGTGTATTGGTATGGAAAATATCCTTATTTCTTCAAGTTCACACAAACTAATAATCATATAATAAAATATGAGCCCAATTGGCATACCTATCTTTGTTAGCCTTTAACTTCCCCAAGTTTTTTCCAAAACTATTCATGGAATAGGTTGAAAAGAAAGAAGGAAAGTTATACGGAGGAAGCAGGTGCTGCCACACTAGCTTACTATAAGGACAATCACATAAAGAATGTATAATATCGTTGTATGGATGGTTACACAAGCTACACATAATGGTTGTTACTACTACCATTGCTCCTACAACTCTTGTGACTATTATTAACAAAGTTGAAATCTATTAGACTAGTGTGGTTGGGTTAAAGGGTTAAAATAAAATAAAAATGATTGAGGACTAAAATAAATAAATAAATAAAGATATTATTAAATTAAAAAATATACTCAATTAATATCTCTTACAATTTTAATCTATTACTCTATATTATAAGCATAAATTAATAATACACATAATAATAGAACATCCAGTCTAAAATAATTTCTATAATGAATTACACATAATTATCAATTTAATAATTAGGGTATCTAAATTAGAGTTTCTATAAACAAGGTCTTATAAAGTGTTTTACCCATATAAGATAGTCAACTGGTTGGGTACAAAACTAATTAGCTAATTTTGGCAAACTAGTCTGCTAGTTAAGCTAGATTTATTATATTTTCTTTAAAACTCCGCCAATCAACTAATTAAAAGATTAACTAATAAATTGGCCACACTAGTCAACTAGGCATATCAATCAACTAGTTTTCGCAAACAATCGATTGGTTTATCTATTTCATTTCTTATCTTTGTTGAATCTATTCCAAAACTAATCAACTGGTTTGCGAAATCAATCAATAGGTCCTTTGGGACTATTTGGTTTTTTTATGTTAACATTTAGCTTTAACCTACAGTTAACTTCAATCTTAAATTTAAATTCATGATCTTGACCATGAATATGTGAACCTAAGAAAAAAGAAAATTGGTTTGATGGTTGATTGGTTGTGTTTAGTGTTATCACTCTAAACACTAATCTTGTTAATAAGAGTTCATTTGAGTCTGCAATCTCTAGCTGTAAAGTTAGTTAGTCGGGATTTAGTATTCTGAAATCCTTTGTTATTTGTGTTGTCATCGAGTACTGACTCTCTTACTTTTCTAGACTTTTAATATTTTAGAAGGTATCAATACTCAAGGTTTAGGTCACCTTGGTGGTTTTTGTGCCCCTTCGAATGAGGTGTCCTATATGAGGTAGACATTGAAATCCCTATATAAATTCCTTGGCCCCGATGTCCATTGTGGATGAAGCATGACACTCCTTTCTTTTCTTATCCCATGCGGCTTCTATTTCCATCATAGTGCATATGATGCGTAATACCCCAAACTTTCCTAAAATTAATTATGAGTTGATTAGTCTCCCAATCACTTCTATAACCCTTAAATCTTGTGTACACACCTTATCCATACCTCTCAAATGCTTCTTTTTTTCTTTTTTATCTATCAAAACCCTAGTTTTCAATTCAATCGACCAATATTATACTGAGCCTTTATAATACCTCAAATTTTATCTAATCTTAATATCGAGTAATTAAAATCTTAACCTAAATATAATTTTAGGAAATTAATATAATTACCTTATCCTAATTCTTTGAGCCTAAATCTAAACCTAATCATAACCCTTATTTTGGGTCATTAATATTGTTAGCCTAAACCTTGTCCAAGATGGTTGATAATTAATATTACCCTAATTCTCTAATATAAATTATTTGAACCTAATTTTAGTCCTAAACCTAAACTTATTTTCTTTTTCTCCCTTTCCCTTTTTCCCTTTTCTCCTTCTCCTTCTCCTTTTTTAATTTTTCTGCATCTTCTTTCCTCAACGTCCTACTCCTTATTCTTCCTCTTCTTCCCACGTGTTTTCCTCCTCCCCAACCATTTTTCTTTGGTCAAGATTCGGACCCTACAACCTATCGATCCTAAAATCATCACCACCACCATCACCTCCCCAAATCCCTGGTGTACAATGTTGAAATTTTTTCCCCAAAATTTTGTTAAACCTAATCCCGTATCATTAATACCTTAATCTGATTCTAATCTCAAAGAAATCTTATTTTAGCCTTACCTAAATTTTTCATCCCTAAATCTTAACCTAATACAAATCTTTAACTCGGATAAATTATTTTTTGTAACCCGATTTATCACTAATCCTACCTATTTTAGCTAATCCAAATATTTCTAATCCTAACTTAACCTTTTTTCCTTTTCCTTTTCCTTTTCTTTCTCCTTTTTCCTTTTTCCTTTCTTCTGCGTCCTCCTACGCCATAATACTTTACTATATTCTTACAACTTGCAGCACATAACCATCATCCTCACCCCCTTCTACTGCCATCATCATCATCTACAACCTTCACCATCACCATCCCACGTTATTACTTCTCTCTTGAATGTTGCATACCCCTTGCCATTATTTCTCATGCAGCACACACAACCATCACCATCTCATGCTACATACCCCTACCATTTTTCACCCAACACTCAACCATCACTCTCAATCATCCTCTCCATTGAAATTTGCTCCACCCCCTTGTGCCCTTGTGTTGCTGCTACACCACCCTCTACATGTTCACCTATTCACACACCACCATATATATATAGACACACACACACACATATATACATACATACACACATACATACTACTCACCACCCTATTTCTCTCTCATTTGTTTA
The DNA here is from genome assembly GCA_030549775.1 of Tamarix chinensis. NCBI lineage: Eukaryota > Viridiplantae > Streptophyta > Magnoliopsida > Caryophyllales > Tamaricaceae > Tamarix > Tamarix chinensis. The sequence continues at coordinate 99,826,147 of CM060174.1, forward strand.
TCTCACTGTAGCCCATATTGCCTGTCATCACCACTACCCAAGTCTCCCTCTTTTCTTTCTTCTTCTTCCCTCCTTCCCATGCTCTGTTTCACACTCCCGAACCACCCCATCACAACCACAACTACCAACCATGACCCAAATCATGGTGGATCAACCACCAAGGCCACCCCATCGCTCCCCCTCACCATCGTCGGTTATCGTCATCGACCACCATTGTTTTTCCCTCTTCTTTCCTCATGTCCATCATATTTTTTTGAGAAGCACGGTTAGTGCATGGCCTCATGCATGGTCATGCACTCCTAATTTTTCCTTATTGCATGCCCATTCAAATCGTGTGATTTGCATTTGCACCCTTGCACATAGCCTTTGCATACCTATGTGCACCTGTTCATTATTTTTTTGAGAAACCTAATGCCCAAGCATGGCCATGCCTCTTCACACAGCCTAACCGTGCAAGATCCCAGCTTACAGTTTGGGTGTGCACCGTCTACTGCACGCCTATGCAGCCTCCCCATTTCGATTGTGCACCTTCTTTTTCACCCCCAAACCTTACCCACACACCACAAAATTTTTACCATATCACCACCATACATTCCATCACAACTCAAGCTTCCCTTTAACTCCAGTTATTTCTATTTTTGCCCTCCTTTACCTTATATTTTCTCTCAGTTATAATCTTCAAGCCTAACCATGTATTATCTTATTTTTCATAGGTGATTTCCAATGATTTTGTAGGAGGTATTATAGGATTTACGTGCATAGAATCTAGTACCTTTGTTGTTAAGGATACATATCATAGTTCGAACTTTATGTGTATGTGTATGTGTATGTGCTTTTATTGGACATGTGATATGATTAATGTTATTTTGTGATATGATATATTGAGTAATGAGATCTTGAAAGTATGTTTTTGGTATAATATTGGATATGGTACCTGTATAAATAATTAAGGAATTAGGTTCTAAATGGATATTGGAGATGAATATGTATTGATATTAAGATTTATCATGCCTTGGGAGAATATAAGCATTTTTAATTACCTAAGGTATTAAGGTCATTTGAGGATAATTATGTGGTTCTAATTATGTTATTAAAGTTATGTCTTACATATTTATATGGGTCCCACATGGTAATCTTGAATACACAATCAACTGTAATAAGATATTAATCACTTAAAGTGAAAGATCACATGAGTTGGGCCTCTACAAAATAATTGATCTGTGCCAACAGGGCCTTATCTATTGGTAAAAGCTATTTTTTTGTTGGCAAAAGATTTTACCAACGGATTTTTTTTTTGTGACAAAATTGTGGATAAAAAATATGTGCTTAAAAGTTTTACCTACAGATATGTATGATCTGTTGGAATAATTGATAATGCCCACAAATATTTATCTATTAGTAAAACTTATGCCCACACTTATATCTATAAGTAACGTATTAACCATAAAATAATACATGTTACTAAAAGTATTACCCATAAAATAATATCTATAACTAAAACTATTATTTACAAAATAATATTTGTGATTAAAAGTATTATCCAAAAAATTATATCTGTGATAAAAGGAATTGATCACACAATCATATATTTGACTAAAAGTATTAAACATAATATTATATATGTTACTATAAACTATTGCCAATATATATATATTGTTGGTTATATATATTTTAACCCTATATGTGTGTGTGTGTGTGTTGGTAAAACATTTACTGGGAAGTACAAGATTTATTGATATCGCCTGTTACCACAATATCCACATGTAGTAACAATTTATCCTGATATAAAATTAACTACACTATATATAATTATCATTATGTAGTACAAAATAGTTAGTTGTTTAGATCCCAAAGCCATAATGGTCCTGTAAGTAAAATATTATATATACAACTTGTAACATAAGATATTATACAAAAACATCTTCATTCACTGACATACAAAAGCATCGAACATCTTAGTAAGCTGACAAGTAAAAGCATAGAGCATCTTCGTAAGCTGACATATATACAAAAGCACCAAGAAGCTTTATAATTTGATATACAAAAACATCAATCATCTTCGTAAGCTAACAAACAAAAGCATCGAGCGTCTTTATGATCAGACTCACAAAAGCATCTTTATAAGTGCATCAAACATTGTCTTCTTCATTCTCATATTTAGTGTCATCCATTTCATTCTTTTCATCCTCCATTTGATAATAATCATCAAAAAGTTTTTCCTAAAAATATATATGCATTTAACTTAATCAAATTAATCTAAATTCATATCAAAAAGCTAGACAATGAGGGTATTTTAAAGCTTTCTAAAAATAATATATTACCTTAAAAATATATTTTATATAGTTGGAGATAAAGAAGGTGAAACCAATAATTTAGAGAGCCACATAATATATTCATAAGTAAAATAATCTACAATATGTATGAATGCTTGATACAAATGCAACATATTATAGCTAGTCAACATATTATAGTAGTATGAAAGGTTTGATTATATCATACACTTTATTCTTAGTTATTATTGTTATTATTATTATTATTATTATTATTATTATTATTATTATTATTATTATTATTATTATTATTATGATGATGATCATCATCATCATCGTCATCGTCATCGTCGTCATCATCATCATCATCATCATCATAATAATAATAATAATAATATATGTCTTCTCAACTATAATTATAGAAAATTTATAAATAATAGATGAGAAATTTAAGGCCAAGCTTTCAAATCAATCGTTAGTGTAGTAGTGGGTATACTAATTTCCTATCATGGAATGTAAGGGATGGGTAAGACATGTTTGTGTTACTATTTTATTTCTAGGGTAACATTAAACATATAAAATGGTGGTTGGTTGTCTAACTTTTTATAGCAATAGCTAATGGCTACTGATTATTGTAGTTATGGTTGGTGATACAAACTAATTTAGCTTGTTTGTGACAAAAAGGGCTTTTTTCTATCCTATTTTGTAAATTTAATATAATTGTTCTTTTTTATTTTAATCTAGGTATGCTTGGTTGGTATTGCAATTACTATTATCTATATATATATTACTTTTACTCAGAATGGGAAAAAAAAGTTAATAACAACACATAATTTTTATCTTTTAGGCATTATAGTGTAGTGAAACCATACCATAGCTACCCAACCTAATCACTATATGACCCCTAATGTTATTTTTTATTCATGTTTGCACAATTTTTGTGATAGAAAAAGGATGTGCCAAAAATTGATGTGTTGCGTAAGAAATGTAAACAAAATTATCAACATTTAGTGAGGAACTTACTTGATTCTTGAGGAACTTACTTGATTCTCTAATAATGTATGTATTATACCAATAAGATATCCTACTTGGTCTTTAGTCTCAAAGAGATCCTTTTCCAACCTCTCAACTCTAGGCTTAGACTTGATCCTAAAAGCACATCTTTTTTTATGGGATCATGGAACTTTTACACCAAAACCAAAGGTTTTTGCATATCCATTCCTATCTTCTCCCACCAACATTTTGAATATTTAATGTTGAGCATTAGCATTGGATCCTTCTAGAAGTGCAGTCATCTCATACAGAATCGCTTTCTGTAAAGTATAAATTAATGTTATTAATGGGCAATAGATGAGGTAGATTTGCACACACACACACACACACATATATATACCCTAAAATCAACATAAATTGAAAACATAATTCTGTTGCAGCAAAAGAATCATTAAGCTTAGAACCCTTTTTCGGTTTGTGAGTTTTCAACCACATTTCCAATTCATCGGGTTATTTCCCCATTTTTTCCTAATCAAAACACATATATGACACAGTATATCAAGTATATAGAGGAAAATAAATTTGGTATTTTCTAGATGAATTAATCATATACCTACTTTTTCTTCTGCTCAGATGCATGTAAAGCTCTTTAAACCAGCATATGAACACATTTTTTACTTTTCATGGTTGTGAATCCCTATTTGACTTCATTCCTAAGAAATATGAGGAAAAATATTAGAAAAAAATAAACTAATAAAACTTTCGTAATAATAGCCTATTTTTTTTGAAATAATTAAATGAGAAATCACTACCTTGTCTTTTGAAGATTCCCAAAACTTTACCATCTCTAACCATATGGTCTTAGGTATTTCTTTGGTCTAGAATGTATTGCTTAATTTGTGTTTTTCCATCAAAATGGACCACCTTCAACTCAGACTTATGAGCTCTCCAAGTTTCATGGATTTTACCCAATGCCCACTTATATGGTTCTTGATTTTCATAAAAGTAATAAAAGATCTATAAAGGGAGAAAATAAATTAGAAAACAAAAGCTATATAATAGGTATAACAAAAATAAGAAATCCAATAAAGTAAATATTGTGATAATGTAACTTTGCTTCCTCCCAAATCAAATCTAGATATGTCCTATCCATCTTTCTCCAATCCCAACAATCAAGTGGCAACCACCTAGGATCCTGTGCCAAGTAGCTTAGAAGTGTTGACAATTACCTAGTTGAATCACTAATTGGTTGAAGATGTTCACTAGCATCCACATACTCAGCCTTCTTTAATACTTTAGTCTTGTTACATCTACAACCCTTTTCATTTATGGGTATTGTACCTCAAAATCTTCTTCTATATGTGGTGTCATAGCCACCTGAAATTGCATGCTCGGTGTGTGAACCATCATTGAATTCTACTGTAGATGACATATTGTTGGACTGGATACGTCTAGGACTATATCGTTTGCCTAACAACAACAATAAAAGGGCAACTAAGTTATTCATTTTCAACATAGAGAAGGTGTTAATAAATGGAAAAGTAAAGTTATAACATATAGAATTACATGACTTACACATTTCAGTATTAGAAATTCTCGCCCGTGCGGGCGTATCCCAGTTGGTTGGGGCATGATTGTTGGAAGTAAGTGGTCCAGGGTTCGATACTTTTGGGGGACAAGCTGCAGTGTGGGAGTTTCAACCCTCCGTTTGTAGGGGTGGCTCCTTGTGGGCGCCCTGGAGACCAGACCACCTTGTGCTCAGCCGCTGGGCCACCGTAGTTTACCTCCTTTGGTGCTGTCGAGCCGGCTGGCGGAGGCCCTGGGGGCGAGGGTTATCGCCTTTTGGAAGTAAGTATTAGAAATTCTCAAAGGATATTGTGTGATCATTTAATTTAGACTATTAATATTTGAGCAAGAAGGTTCTTATCTATGACGTTCCCCTTAAAAGATGAGAAACAAATAACAATAAATGCTAGCAAAAATATTAAAAAACATACAAATAATAAAATTCTACCATTGAATGTTGTTTCCTCTATAATTTTCATATTACAGGTCCATCTATTACTATAACAATAAGGTTTTAAACTTACCCATGCAACTAAGTAACATGGACCACCAATTCATGGTTGTTTCCTCAGTAGTTTTCACATTTTTTGTCCTTTCTTGACCTCCTAATTGAAAGAAATCAAATGTAATAAAAACTTAGAATAAACTCATGTCTTAGATTACTGAATATAGTAATTAAACATAATAAAAGTAAATATATACCAAATTAAGCTCTTGGAGATCCTTTCGTTGGTTTCATAGGCGTGAATAATTTGTGCTTAATTGATGAATATGTGGATGGATCGATTGCCATCACTTTCTTTATCCCAGGAGTATGTAGTATTGCTTCATTTGATTATCCTCCATTCGGACATTTTGGAATTCTAGATGTCATAGTAATAACTTCCTGCATAAACAATACAATAATACCAAAGAATTAATAGTGGTACAACTTAAAGCTACATCAAAAATTAGCTACAAACATCATGCCAACAACTAATTATGCTATTAAAAAATTGAAAACAAATAAAAGAAGATAATGCTACAAATGTGTAGGGAATGGTTATTGATGGCCTATGTGTGTTCTTTCAACAACATATAGAAACTCAAAAGTATTTATACATATAAGGTCCATTTATATAAAGTCTTTTCATCTTTTGTAAGTATTGGCCAAGAGTTTGGAAACAATTACTCAACTTGAAAGTAATGATTTCACTTACTTATAAAAAAATGACAAATAGATAATGAAGAAATATAGATTGACAACCATTTATAGTACTACTAAAACAAAAACAAACAAAGAAGATACAAAAGCAATAATAGATTATTTTTTTACCTCTAATTGTCCTTGAGTTCTTGTAGTTACTTTCTTCTTGCTCGATACCTTTTGTAAAGATGACATGGAAACCTATCAACATAAAAACTAGAATTAGTACCTAATTATGTTTCTATATCCAAATTAGAAATCAAAAACTAATATATTAAAAATAAATTTTGACCGACAACCATTTACATTGCTAAGAAAATGAGTACATAAAAGAAGATAAAAAAAAAAGAATGAAAGATTTACCTCTAATTATTCCTGACTCATTATAGTTATTTTCTTCTTACTTGATGCTTTTTCCAAGCACAACATGATAACCTAGTAACATAAAAAGTAGACTTAGTATATATTGTCATTCAACTTACCATATTGCAAATAATAATTAGAAATATGTAAAGACGTACAATACAAAATATATTTAAGCATAAGAAAAATAAATACTATTAAAAACTTAAAGTTTCATCTTCATAACTAAAACACACAAATATAAAATTACATTTCTAACATTATAACCAAAATCAAATAAAGATACATATTTCTAACACTACTCAAAATCATAATCATATAAAGTTTCATCTTCTTCATCACTTTGGGTACTATATTCTTTAATTTCTTCATCATCATTATTGTCTTCCATCATAGCAAAGAAAGGTTATTATTCTTCTTCTCCAGTAAAAATAAAATTATCTATACCTAAATTTGTAAGCATGCTTGTTTGTCTACGATCCACTTCACGTTTGAGATCATTTTCCATTTCAAACAAGTCTCTTGGCTTAGTGAAATTGATAACATACCAATTTCTTTCTTTAGAATATGGGTTATAGGACACTTGCAATGCTTGAGATGCTAGGACAAAAGGTTCATTTGTTTTCAGAATGGCCTTTAAATTAACAAGAGTAAATCCAAGTTTGTCCTTCTTAACTCCTCTACTAGGACCAACCCAATGGAATCGAACTAAAATAACACTCCTTCTACGAGGATAAGTCAACTCAATATTTTCAGTTAAAATACCATAGTATGACATGCTCCCAATATTTGTGTTTCACTACAAAATATATGACTTGTGCCAACAAAAATTTAGTAATGGATATAATTTTTTTGTTGGCAAAATTTACTAATACCAGCATATATATTTTTGTGGGCAATGAAGATAGTTTTTCCTACAATTTTTTTTATCTGTTGGTAATAGAATATTATATTAATAGGTATTTTTCCTAATTTTATATCTATGGATATTAGTAGTATTATACCAACAAAAATAATACCCACTCATACATCTATTGGTATTAGTATATAAAGAAGATAAATGTTTCAACTATTGTTATATCCATTGACACGCTACATTCATTCCTCTTATACATAAGATACTTTTCTTATTATTATAATTGCCAATTTTATATGAAATACTAATAATATATATATATATACCATATTTATAATTAAAATTATAGTCATTGTTAATAATATTATAACATATCTATGATAATTAAAATAACAAAAATTATTCCTAAAATAATAAAAGTAATAATCAATCAATTCGTGCTTCAAATGACCTATATGATGGGGTCTCACTACTTGATCGGTGCAATGGAGGTCTAGAGGGTATTATACCCCTAGTTGTTAGATCTTTTTGGGCCTAATATTATGATAGTTATTTATATAATTATCGTAAAATCTCGTATTTTTCAAATTCAATTTCCTTAAACTTAATAAATAGCCTTTGTTATTGTAAGAATTATTTTAATAAATATCATAATAAAAATAAAAATTAGTTAAGTCTCATTTCGAATAAACTAAGATGGAAGTCTCGCTAGGCACCGAATGTAGTGTAACACCCCGCTTCTTAAAAACTTAATTTTTATAAATATTAGTGTTGATTTATGAGTTTCAATATTTAATTTTATTTTCATTAGGTTATTTAATTTAAATCGTATTTATATTTTAATAAGTGTTTCGGTTTATTTTAAATAAAAGCTTCTATCAAATAAGTCTTTTGTTTGTTACCTGTTTAAAAAATTATTTAGTTAAATTTAATCTAGTTGAAATCATATTTTTGATATAACCCCTTTTGAATATTTTAGAATTAAAAATATATATATGCCATCCACATGTGTACCGACTTCCCCCACCCCTTCCTTATTTTCTTTCCTTTCTTTATCTCTTCTTCTCATTCTAATTTTTTTTTTGTGAAACCGAAATTGCCCCCAAGTTCCTCCTCTCCCTTCCTCCTCCATTTTATCGACCACAACAAAACCACCACACCACCTTACCGCCACTCGATCATGCCACCACAACCTATAGCTCATTTAGTCATTGTCAACGACAACACACTAGCATCAGCAAAGTCGCAGTAGCGGTGCAGCCAGCAGCACACGAATACAGCAGTGGTGTGACACCATTCAATCGCCTCCAACGTCGCTTCGCCTTCAGCGAGTGGACCTCTCCCACCGATGAAGCTCCACCACCCTTTACCTACACTATTTTTGCTGAATTCGTTTGGTCTATTTTCCCCAAACTCTGACTTTTGTTTTGATTAATTGTTTTAAGAAATAACTTTAATTAAGCTAAATTAGTTGTTTAATTGAGTATAAATGTATTGTATGATTGAATTGGATGGGCTAATTTTGTGGTATATGTTGATTTTTAGAATTTGGAATTTTTGACACAACTATGTCTGGATATCTTGAATTTGTTTGATTAAGCTATTTTGGATAATTTGATTATGAATTATACTTTGAAATATACCTAGTTTCATATTTGAATTGTCAATTTAAGAAATTTATGTGAAATTAATCAAAATTTGATTTGTAGGTCAAATTTATTTTGGATTTAAACTGGTTTGGATAATTGAGTTATTTTATTAGATTAATTATACACTTTGTAATAGAATATGTTTAATTTCATTTCTAAACCATCAATTTAAAATTTTTTTGCAAGATTTGACTGGATATGCAGTCTAGGTTCAAAAACCCTAATTGTGTTAAATTAGGTATTTTCTTTATTATTTTTAATCAATTGGGTATACAATATGTTATAAAATATGTGTAATTTAATTTCTAAACATTCCATTTAAATAAATTAATAAAATTTGATTGAATTGCATTTTTAGGCCTAAAACCCTAACTTTCAAATGAAATTATGGAAATTGTCATTTGTATAGTTGTTTATTCTAAAATTAATTTTATAGAATTATTTGAAATGACCTTAATTGTATTTTAACACCTTCAATTAGGATTAATTGGTTTTAAATGTCCAAATTTGTATTTTGGCCTTTAAAACACTAACATTTGAGAATAGTTCTAGAAATCAATTAAATTAATTTAATCAACTAGCTCTGATTTAAAATCAATTAAATTGAGTTTTTTAATTATCGTTTAGGTAAATTCTATGAAATTGATTGATTTGAAATTTTGGGGTTGTAAACCCTAATTGTGTAAGTGATTTTTGATAAAATGTACATGCTTTATATTATTTTATTTTTCAAATAGTTTTTCTCATACAGTCTTTATGTTTTCTATCGGCAATCTAGGACGGTGCTCTAGTGGATCCCGGAATCCCAATGTGTATATTAATTTATAGTTTTTTTTTATTTCTCTTTGGTCATTTTGCTTAAGGTGTTGATCTGGTGATAGGTTGCTTGTATGATTTGTGGGTTTATGGATCTTTTCTAGGGTTTTTGATCTGCAAGTGCTCAAAGCCAATGATTTATAGCCTAAGGTACTTACTTTTTCCTTTTGTGTCTATAATGGCCTAAGATTCTTTTGGTTTTTGGTGGAGTTGGCAAGGAGGACTAAATTGGTATTAGGAGAGTGTTTTGAATTTTCTTATTTTATCTTAGTCATTGTTGATGACATTATATCTTTTACTCGTAATAGGATGGTGTATAGAGCATTAGGTCTTAACAACCCATAGGGCGGGTTCTTACTTTAATTTTTGTTCTTTACTGATCATATTTGGTTGGTATTTATATCTCCCTGAGTTTCTATTATGGTTACAAATAATTTAGAAAAAGAAGTTGGATTTAATTATGAAAGTGATATAATTTGTGTAAAAACTTTAACATGGTTGTAAATTATTGATTCATCTTTCACTAAAAGTTATCTTCCTTTTAAGCTATTCTTACTTGTCGATGAAGTTAAGGAGGTCAACACTTAAGGTGTTATTGAATATTAGTGGTTGCACATTGTTTTCTTTTTAGACATTATTGTTGCTTTCTGGTAATGTGGTAGGAAATTATTGCTTTTTGTTTATCGATGAACATGGTTGTACATAATGGTTGTTAAACATTAGTGAATCCATGAAATATTTCTTACTAGAATAATTATTTGAATAAAATATGTCATTTGCTTTTGTGTTGATGATATTTGAATCTAAAACACTATCTATCTCTAAGGTTTTATGTTAATGTAGCTATATTATCCTTTGTGATTGGTTCAGAAGATGTAACATAATTATTATTTTTATAAACAATTATTCTTTTATGATCGAATGTCATATATGCATAATGGTACTCTTCTATTTTTCTTTGATATATTTTTCTACACTTGTTAAATTGGAGTTTCAGTATTATCTGAATTTATTGATTGAAGTTCTTTCCCGAATGTAATTTAGGCTTTTTAAAGACATAGTTTTAGACATTTATCAATCTATCTTTTCCTACTGAATTGGTTGGTTGCTATCATTTTTTGACCTTCTTGTTATTTTTATGATGTTGTCTCTGTTTGTTACCTTATTTAATCATGGTTTAATTGATGCAAAAAAAAAATCACTTCACCAAACATGTAAGGGACACTTTATATTCCTCTTATATTGGTTTAAGGATTAGGTAGCATCACCTATAATTAAATTGTAGATGTATTATAATTATACTTATAATATATACAGCTACACACATCGTGTGCTACAAAAAACTAGTCTTCATTATTAACCTATGTCCTTATTTTCCTCATTATTTTTATGTCTCTGCTTGTTGAAAATTATGTAGGAACTTTATATTATGGATGTATTTAAGGACAAGAGGTGGGTGAAACTAAGAAGAGTAGAAAATACTGACAAAAGAGCTTTAGATACATTCCTTAACTATGCATTTGCAACCTCAGTTACCAATGGAAATAAGATTTCTTGTCCATGATCGACCTGTGCAAATCAATTTTATCATGAAATAAATGTGGTTGGAGGTCATATTATATTGAGAGAAATGGATATAGACTATCAAAGGTGTTTTTGGAGTTTTCATGGGGAACAAAGGGATAATGAAGATAATGAAATTTAAGATTTGAGGCTTGATGATGATATGGGGTTTGATGATTTGCACAATGGTTCATGTGATGATGTTCTTGAGATGGTAGGAGATATTTTTGAATTTCACAGGGCAACTAGTAGTTTTCCAGGTTTTAATGATGAATTTGATGTATTTTTTAAGTTGATTGAAGATGTAGGGCAACCCTTATATCCCCGTCATAAAGATTTTAGTAAACTCTCATTCATTGTTGAAATGTATCATTTGAAATATTTATATGGAGTGATAGATGTTGCCTTTGATGCCTTAGTGAAATTTTTTAAAAGATTTCTTCCTAAAGAGTCAACATTGCCAAACTCTTATAGGCCGGTGCAGGGGATTATAAAAAACTTGGACTTAGTTATGAGAAAATTAATGCGTGCCCAAATTATTGTGTACTTTTTAGGAAGGAAAAGATTAATTTAGATAATTATCCTATTTGTAATGCTTTAAGATGGAAAGTTATTGATGATAGAACTGTGGTGAAATTAGCTAGTGGAAAAAAGGTTCCTTTAAAGGTATTACAACACCTTCCTTTGATCCCAAGGTTTAAAATGTTGTTTATGTCATAAAAAATAACCCCTTTAATGAGATGGCATAAAGAGGAGCGAAAAAAATATGGTAAGTTTAGACATCTAGTAGACTCTTATCTTTGGAAAGATTTTGATGCTAAGTACCCAAAGTTTGCTAGTGATCTAAGAAATGTCAGGCTTAGCTTGACAAGTGATGGATTCAACCATTTGGCATGATGGGTACCCAATATAGCATCAAACCAATTGTATTAATGATTTATAACTTATCTCCATGGTTATGTATGAAACAATCACACTTTATTCTTTCATTACTTATACCAGGCCCAATAACACCTGGGAATGACATTGATGTTTTTCTTGAACCATTAGTTGATGAGTTAAAGGAGTTGTGGGAAGTAGGATTAGAGACTTATGATGCCTTAAAAAATGAAGTGTTCTCTCTTCATGGTGCCTTGATTAATACTATCAATGACTTTTCCGTATATGGCAATTTGTCGGGATGGAAAACTAAAGGAAAATTTGAATGCCCATATTGTAATATAGATACTTGCTTCGAATATTTGAGGGGAAGAAAAAAAAATGTGCTATATGGGCCATCGCCGCTTCTTGGATTCTAATCACAAATTTCATCTTAGCAGAAGGGCTTTTAATGGAAAAACAGAACTCAAACATCCTTCTACATCATATTCTAGGACATAATTGTTATACCAAATGGATGGAATTGATGTCGTATTTGGAAAATCCCATCATACTCATAATAAAAGGTGAAGGGAGGATTAAAAAAAGGCCTTGGAAAAAGAGAATCATATTCTTCCAACTTCCACATTAGGAGCAACTTCTACTATACCATAGCTTAGATATGATGCATGTGGAGAAGAATATTTCTAAGAATTCACTTAGCATGCTTTTAGGAATTGAAGGGAGAATTGAAGATACCTTACAGTCAAGACTTAACTTAAAGGTAAAGGATATAAGGCATGAGCTGCATCCAACTGAAATAGAAGATAAAATATATCTACCTCAAGCATGCTTAAAATTAAACCAAAAATAAAAAGGAGGAAATACTAAGCATATTAGGTATGGTGAAAGCACCAGATGGGTATGCTGCAAACATTAGAAGGTGAATTGTTGATGGAAAAATCCTTGGCTTAAAAAGTCATGATCATCACAGCATAATGAAACAACTATTACCATTGGCTTTAAGAAAAATGTGGAACAAGGATGTCAACAAGGTGTTGGTTGATCTAAATAATTATTTTAAGGAACTTTGCTCGAAAGAGGCAACAACCCTAGACTTGGATGTATTGGAGGATTGCATCGCTCTCACACTTTTTCATATGGAATGCATTTTTTGCCTTTTTTCTTTGACATCATGGTGCACTTAGTTGTTCATCTGGCTAAGGAGGCAATTATTGTAGGTTTAATATTTTACCATTGGATGTATCATGTGGAAACGTATGTATATTCTAGTATTTTATTTATTATTTTTAGTGGAAGATCAAGCTTATGGTTATATTATGTTAGTAATATGATACTAATGTTACAGGTATTTGAGAAGGTTGAAAATGTATGTTTGTAATAAAAGTCATTTTGAAGGATCAATGATAGAAGGATATATTATGGAAGAATTTATAACATGTTCTAGATATTTTCTTGATATCCAAACATAGGAAAATAGGTCCACACGAAATGATGATGATTATGGTAATGAATTGCATAATGGGTTGCCTATATTTTCCTTAAAATCTCGTGCAATGTCTAAGAAGAAAGATGTGCAGCTAGAATATATGTTGATTAATGAAGCACATAGTTATGTGCTTGCAAATTGCGATGAAGTTGAAGTATTTGCATAGTAAGTCCTAATTATCTTTGAGTAATTTTTTTTAATCATTTGGCATGTATTTCTAACTTTATCATTTGTTCCTAGAGAGCATTATGATATCATAAGAACTAAATACCAACACATGTCAAATATGATTGATGACATCCATAGAAGAAAGTTCCCTGAATGGCTTGCAATGAATGCATATTGATACTTATACTCATTATGTTTTTATCATTGGTTATACATATTTTAATTCAATGAGTGATATTAATTATTAGGTCTTCAAGCATCTATAAAATGAAGCATGTGTTGCACAAGATATGGCAATTCTTAGTCTTGCTCCAAGCATGTGGATAAAGACAATGACTAAAATAACTTTCAGTGGATACAGGTGGCATGTGAAAGGCATCAATAAGAGGAGTGTGACTTAAAACTCTGGCATTCTATTCAATGCAAGTTGTTTATATGGGTCAATTCCACCCGATAAATAATAGCGACTCAAGTGTCTTATCCCTAGGAGGTGCATCAGTGTATTCCACCAAATTAAGAATAGAGGGATCCTATATCAACGTGAATAAATATATAATTAAGAAATAATTTATTAATGAAAATGATACTAATCATTTAGAGTGAAAGGCTACATGATTCATGACCGAGGTGTTGAGTTTGTTCCACTAAATAAGTAATAGTGGTTCAGGTGTCTTGTCCCTGAGATGTGCTTTAAACCATTCTATCGATTTAAGAATAGTGAATCATGAGTATTTTCCTTTAGAGATGTTGAGTCCTTTCCATCGGATAATAATAGTAGCTTAAGCATTTTGTTCCTAAGAGGTATTTTAGACTATTTCACCGGTTTAAAAATAGTGGGGTCCCTAAACTCAACGTAAATAAAATATTGGAATGTGATATATTTATATAACGAGACTTGAAATCATTATTTACTTAGAATTATTCTATATTATCTTATGTACATTGATTTTCTGATGTGAATTCATATATTATGTGTAATCCTACTTTGATTGTATTGTTACCTTATTCAGCACGTAGTGTATTGATCATTTATTTCATTGGTATTATTCATTCTCATGAGCACACGATCTAGATATATTTGTGCAAGTTGAGGCTGACCAATTAGAAAATTTTGTAGCCTTTGATAAGTTATATATGGAGGAGTGATTTGGTATTAAGATTATGGGCATAGAGTCATATTTTCAAGTTGCTGTATTTACCCGAATATTTTTTTTGTACTATTTGATCCTGCTATCCCTTAGTTTGTATTTTGTTATTGTAACTCGAAGTTAACCTCTAAAATCATATTATATTTTTAAAAGTTCTTCCATTTCTAATTCTCTTGGTTTACTATGAATGGTTTTAGCCTTATAATTGATGTAAGGATGGTTAAGCGTATCAAAATTATGTCAATTATGAGAGTAACACTCAATATTTTTCTCATATGTTTCTGTTAAAAAATAAAAAAAAATTAGCAGTAAAATTTGGGGTGTTACACAAAATCCTCTTAATCCTCTCCTCTATGCCCACTTCCTCTACCTTATCTTCTCTTCCATCCATCACCATTCGCATCACCTATTCTCTATATATGTACCTCCAATGCCTCTCCTCATATCATTTAATGCCTCACTGAACTCTCCATTTACTTATCTCCCTTCTCTCAGCTACCTAGTGCATCGGTCGACTAAAAGCTGCCATTTTTACCTTTGTGAAGTTCTACCTTTTCCCCTCACCTCACATTGAAAATTAACCACAACATGATAACCTCATGTTTCTCACCCTTAACTTCATGAGAATCTTATGTTTCTTTCCCCATAAATTTCCACAAACTCCCGATGCACCACCCAAACTTCACCACCATCTCACGTTGCACCTACCCCAAAACCACCACCATCTCACACTACAACCACCCCACTAAAATTACCTCTTCATGCTTATCTACCCCCCCAATGTGATTATATCACATTTTAGAACCATTTTTGTATAATTTCCTCATGCAAATACTCCATTATTGTGTCACTTCCTTCCGCATCAACTCCATTTGTGTCACACCTTGTATCACACCTTGTTGCTTCAATTTTGCTCCTTTTTTCACCCTATTTTACCTTATATTTTCCTTTTTTATATTATTGAGTTATAATTGTGTATTATTATTTTTCTTACGTGATATTTCTGTGGTCTCAGAAGAGGTGGGTTAGGCTTATACGTGCTTAGAAACAAGTGCCATTTTCAGTAAGGATACAAGTCATAGTTAGAATTTGTTAGCATTTTAAGTGTATCTTATTTGAAATCACATGTTTGGTTTTATGATATTTATATTGTCATCTTAATAAATTTTTATGTGATAATGTAGTATCATATGATGGAAAGTGAGTGAGATGAGAAAACATGCGCTTATATGATATTGTTACCGTAATTCCTATATTGTAAACCCTAAGTGAATTAGTATGATATATAGTATTGTAATGTGGGTTTGTTAAATTATAATAAGTGGTAAATGATTATATTTAATATTTTTTATGATGTAATAAATCGAGGATTCGAAAAATAATGATTATTAGACATATATTGTTTTTTGTGAAATTTAGGTATTTTGGCATCCTTGAGTGTATTTTGATTAATATGGGTTAAATATAAAAATTTAAGAATTTTAATGAGTTAAATGGTTTAAAATATTCTAATAATATCATGTAAAATATTTGGATTAATTATTAATGGCCTAAGTCCCACAAAATGAAAAAATGATTTAAATTGAGAATAATAACTCTAATGGTTGTATTATTATCGCATGTATGAAATGTTGGAGTTATGCCCTGATTTTTAGATATTTTGAAAATATTGGATTTTTAATACTTAATTTTCAATTTTTTAATTATATGAGTATCATATGAAGACTTATACCAAACTTGTGAAATAAGGGTTTCATAAGTGTCATAAACAGTAACTCTAGAGATAGGAGTGTTATCGTATATGTAAGACGTTGAAGTTAGACCTTGATTTTTGAATATATCAATAATAATAATAATAATAATTGAGAAAGTTATGATGAAACTTGTGGATAAATGATCAATATGGAAGGGGTTGTACTTATATTGTGAAATTAGGGTTTCTTAGGAAAATTGTAACATTTTCCTTGGGGAACGTCCCCAAAACTATGTGATTGTGCCTTTTGTACTTTCAATTATGTGTTATGTGAATCTACATGAGTAATAAAATATGATATAGATATAAATAACTAAATTATAATATGTTAATCGCTTAAAAAAATATCACATGAGTCGGTTGAGATAATGTTTGTCCATTCCGCTAAACAATAATAGTAGCTCCAAAATATTCTACTTTGAGAGGTGCATAAGCCTATTCCACTAGATTAAGAATAGTAGAACTCTAAACTCAATGTCAATGATAATATGATTATGAGATAAGTAACTAATGAATAATATATTAATCACTCGAAGTGAAAGATTATGTAAGTCAAGACTGAGGTGTTGTGTTGTTCCATCAGACGATAATAGTGGCTCAGGTATCTCTTACCCTAAGAGGTGATTTGAATTGTTTCACTAATTTAAGATTGGTCAAGAGCATTTTGTCTTGGTATATGTTGGATTCATTCCACTAGACGATAATAGTGGGTCGAATATGTTTTTCTTTGAGAGTTACTTCAATCCATTCCACTAGATTAAGAATAATAGAGTCCCTGAACTCGACATAAATAAATGAATAGTTTATTTTGAGCTCTATAATTAATATTTACTTTGCATTGCTTTTATGTTAACATGAATGTATGCTTATTATCAAATGTGAAGTTATATAATTCTATGTAACCTTGCTTCGACTATATGATTACCTTACTCAATATGTAATGTACTGATCATCTTATTCATGAGTGCTGCTCATTTCCATGAGTAAAATGTTCCATTGTTTTTGTGCAAGTTGATGGTGACCTATTAGATGATTTTGCTACTTAATTATGATGCTTTATGTGTGTAGGAGTAACTCCTTTGTATCAAGGTTGGGAGTAGAGTCGTGTTTTCCGGTTACTCGCTTTTGGTCCAAATACCTTTTAGGAATCTTAATTTCTAATGCATCCTTTTTATATATTTTTTAATATTTTACTCAAAGTTAATATCTAAACTCTTATTTAAGTGTATGAATATTATCTCCTCTTCTATTTATCATTTTTTATGTTCTAATTATTTTCTCTTGTATGTAAGGATGGTATGGTAAGACAGATTTGTGTCGATTATAGTGGTAACATCTAACTATTTTGATAGTATACTTCCGCTAAAATAAAATATTTTAGTAGTAAAAATTTGGGATGTTACAACCTTACCTTCCATTAAATGGGTAGCATCCCTACAATCCCTATCATCTAAGGCCTCAGGCGGTAGTCTTTAGGCCTATTTCAGTCAACGAAAGTAGTGTGTCGTCGTATATACACAAAATCTATCCCTAATTTCCAACTATGTATTAATTGACAAGTAAGGGTCGGACCCATAGTGAATTATATGCGGTCAAGAATTTTGTAATTACTTTTACTTTGACTACTAATCACTATGCTATGACTAAATAATATAACAAGTGACTCACAAAAATACAAACAAGGCTGGGAGGTATTAAAGCATAAGACTAAGAAGTCAAATGATCATTCAAAAAATGATAATTCTATGTGTTTTAGTGTTGAGTTTTGGAAACTCATACATATTTGCTTCCTAGTTTTCTTGCAGTACAAATAAATCAACAAGCTCTTAATTGATTATCTAACCCATTAATAACCTAGGTTAATAACTCTATATTCAATTTTCATCCACATAATATTGGATTATGCAATTGTATGAATAAATAAACGAGATTAAATAAAATATGTCCATTGATATGCCTAACATATAAATTAACAATTATGTATTAATATTGTAATCATAATAATGATTTATAATCTAAATGGATTATGTGTAAATCTTGAGTCTTTAATCAATGATTGTTTAATTATGTTTATTAATCCAATTAAATACACTTAGAATCTATAATTGAAATTTCATTTCACATTTGAATCCATATTTCATAATTAAATTCCTTCTATCCCATACAAATATACTCTAGCATACCCATAATTAATTTCATCCCACTACTGCTTTCGCTACTCCTCCTGCTCCTCCTATTACCAGTGTTGGTGCCAGTTCTAGTGTTGCTCCTACTCCTACTCTTGCTCTTGCTCCCACTACTTTTATTGTTGCTACTAATATTGTTAGTGCTACTGAACCTCCTCTTCCTCTTACTTCTTCTAATATCAATATGTTAGCCATACAACCACTTGTAACTACCAATATGTGTACTATAGGACTACTTGTGATTATCAAGTTGTGTGTCACATGACTATGTGAGGTTATTTAGATGTGCACCATGGGAATACTTATGGTTATAGAGATATAATCCATGCGACTACTCATGTATATCATGAGATCCACTATAAGACTACTCGTGGCTATCATGATTGCCTCATGGAACTACTCATAGATATAGAAATACGATTCACATAATGACTCGTGGCCATTTCCACCATGCATAGCTACCAAATCAATTGTCTCATGGAAAATGATTTTTCCACATCCTTATAAGGTAAGGAAGGTGACACTTAAAACTCCTGTGGCTAAATCATTGGCCCATGGGAGGTTTAAGTGTTAGCTATGAATGTTCCCATAGTCTATTTGATTATTTATTGTTACAACATGTTATATTTTCATTTATTTGTGGGTACCTAATATGAAGAGTCAATAAGCTTTTTGAACAACAATTAATGCTAGTTATTTTCACGTGGGACAAACCATATTCTAGCAATTCAATAATGGGTGGACGTGCCACAGCAAAAAAAAAAGTATTATCAAATATCCTGGAGGCGACCACTATTGTCATTATGAATACCCTTATTGACACAAAGCCTATAGAGTAGTACATAACCCTGAATTGAGGGAAGGTATGTCAGTTAGAGTATACGACATTGAATTGACTCGTAAATCTATGGATTGAAACCTATGGGAAAAATTACACATGCAAACTCTAAGGACTTAATATAACAAGCAATCGGGAAATCCAAGCTTAAATTGAGAAAACATTTAGAACACAAGAACAATTAGAGAAACAACGATGATATTTATTATGTAAAACACTTGTGATTAAAAGGACAATTGAACAATCCTCATAATATCATTCAATACACAATTCTCATAAACACACAAGATAATATAAGAGGAGAGTGTTTGAACTACTACAATCGATAGGGTTACATACATAATTTATTTATAGCAATACGTAACTGACACGAGCGAATGACATATAATAGGAAAAACATAGATTATGTTAATAAACGCAAGTGCCCCGTATTTTTTTTCTAGAGCTATTGAGTTTTATCAAATTTTACCCAACCAAGGAATGTGAGAGGAACATGGCCTATGTTGATAAACACTACCCCCTCGTGTTTCCAATCCTTGTCTTGATTTCATCCCAAAATTCTTTTGGCACTTGCATATAACAATCTAAGCTATTTTACGCACATAAATACAACTTTTGTGCTCACAATCTCTACCTTGATACAATATTTATGACAACTAACAATTGGAACACAAAATATCATCACAAACCCTAGGCCCAAAGGACCCCTCATGGCGAATGAACATGAAAAAGCAATGACTCTGTTACCACACACACACTAGATCATCCTCAAAAGCAACACCTTATTCCAACCCAATTCACAAGCTAACTCTCTAACCAACCAACATAATCATCCCGTAGTGTCATCCTACACTCTATCATTTTTGTCTTTTGGGACATTCTTCCAATCATAATAAGTGACGGGAATGTGCATACGAGCCCTATATTTATAATAGGTGATGAACAAATCTATATTTTTGCCCACTGGATACCCAAAAGCATCAAAATAAACATAAATCCCATTTTCCTTTTCTCTATTTCTAAAAACGTGTATCATCCTAATTTTTCTTCTCTTTTATATTCTTCTTTCCTCATCATGTGTATCTTCTTCATGAAGATCAATACCTAAAATAAAAAATACAAATTATAGGTTAGGAAGTAAATAACATATGTAATGTAATATGAAAAAAAAACATAATATATGAAGTAATTAAAGCATGCAATGTAATATCCACCTAGTATAAATCCTATAGTTTCTTGGGATAATGAGATGAACTCGTATCTCATTTACCCCTCTCCTTCTCATATTTCCTCAATCCACACATGGATAAAATATATGTGAAGGATCTTTTGAATGTTCAATGACTATTTTAAGAAAGTGTTGAACACCATTTATATAACCTACTTACATGTATCCACTTATGATCATAATGAGAAGTAAAATCCCTTAAATTATAAATAAAAATGGAAAATCCCACGATATTAGCTAAGTAAAGCAAATACCACTAACATATAGTGTATATACACACACCACGACTACATTTATACTATAAATATACTTAGCTCATATAAGATTTATACAATACTATCTATTTTCTTTATATGCCATATCTTTAGAAATAGTTTGCTATTATAGCTAGTAACTAATTTTTCACTTCCATAAGGCATATCAAAGCAACAATTATTGACATACGACGTGTTAATATACGCCACAACATTTGCACTATAACTATACTAACTTAGTTTGAGTTTGTAAGACACAAGCAAATTTAAAAATATTTCAAAAATATGCACACATACTCAACCAAATTTAAATTTCAGAATTACTAAATGAAGAATGTAACATACTGTGAGTAGATGGGAAGCAAGATGATGCTAGTTAAGAGAAGAATGAGAAAAATAAGGGGTACATGCAATAAAAGTGGCTAGAGCATACGATAATAAAGGTGGGGGAGTGTTCGCTTCAAATGACACTCCTAGTTTCTCTTAATACGAGGCAAGGTCAATGAAAGATTTGCATAAGTGATATAGGATAAACTGCAAGAGTTAAAATAGAAAAAGGGAAAAGAATAAACATGACTATTCTTATATTAAATTGTTGTGTATTATATTATTCCAATTAAAAAAAAGAAAAACAAAAGTATAAATGACGGTTTAGGTAATTAAACCGTTGTGTATATCCTTACGCAAAAAGCACTATTTAAGTAAGGATATACATAATAACTTATCTACTTAACCGTTGTCTATACTCCCGCTAAAAAATATAAATTTGTTCGTTTCGTATTTTTTATAGTGGGCAAGGACATACACGATAACTCAACTATAGGTCATCTTATATTGTCTATCATGTATTTATTTCTGTATTATTGTGAAATATAAACCACAATTATGTATATTTCGGTGATATGAGAATATAGAAATGAAAACAGAGAAATATTTTTGAGGTAGGGAGATTAGGTTGAGCAGAGTTTCTATGCATCAGTGGTATTGGATATTTTCACTTGCATAGAATAAAACAAATTAATATGCAGTATCACATTATTTTAAATTCTTTTAATTAACATAGTGTGTTAACAATTATTATATTAAATGAATAAAAATACACTTCCTCCATTTTTTATAGAAAATATTTTTAGCTTAAAATTTTTATTTAAAAATAAAAGTTGTTTGAGAAAAGTTAATGCTTACTTTTTATTTTTATCCTGACATTTTCTCTATATTTTTCTATTCATTAATTGTCATATTATTTTTTTTAACAAATGGTATAAGTGTCATATTAGGAATATATTTACTACTTCTTAAAAAAAGTGTGTAAATGCTAAAAATGCTTCCCTTTTTAAAAATAGAGGGAGTATATAAAATAGTTGTAAAATCAAGTTTATTAGCTGTTATAGTAAATCATGATTTTATCCCTAAATTGACTAATAAATAATTCTTTTCTTTAGACAATAATAATAGATTATTTAATTAAAATTTTAGATACAATGATGTAGTTCTTTAATTATTTTATATATATTTATGATAAAATTAACATATTTTAATCTTTTAAATTTTCTTAACTTAATTAAATTCTAAATATCTAACATCAGATATAATCAATGATTAAAAATTTAGATCGGACCAACGGGCTCGATTGAGTATCAAAAGGTCCACTGGTAAGTAATTGTCCAACTTTGAAATCTGCATACTAACCGCAAAAAAAATTGGATTATACAAAGGTAAATTGGTTTAACCATGTATACCTTACATGTTGTCGTTTTACTTATAACAAAATCTAGGGTAGGAGAATCGATTGAATTAGGTCATGTCGAATAATTTTTTTAACGAAAAATAATTTTCGATTAAACTATAATTGAACCAGTTAAAAAATTAGTTACTTTTAAAAATTATTCTTTATTTATCTCCATATTCTTCTAAATCAATATTATTTTCACTTTAAATATAAATTTATGTTAAAATTTAGATAAAGTAATAAAACAAATACATATTAGTTTCTCAAATTTGAAGTTAAAATACTATTATAAAATAATTTTAGAAGAATAATATTTATTGGTCACTTTAGAGATAGATAATTATGTAAGATCAATGATCAAACTTGTTTTTACGATAGATATATTTTCTTTATCAAATTAATTATATAATATTTGTCAACACCATATATTCTTTAAAAGTTATATTTGAAAAGAATGAAAAAAGAGCTATTTATTTCCCTGTACTTTAAATTTTATTATTCTTTTTACCTATAATATATTTCATATATAATAGTTATATTTGAATCGAAATATTTCCAAGGATCATAAAATTAAAAAAAGAAAAGTTGAGGTTTTAAAATCTATAAATATAAAAGTTTAAGTTATTTAATAATCAAAATAAAAGCTAGGTTCGTAATTTTTTTTTATCACCACTATGCTTTACGCCATGATTAGTGGACGTTGCCCGCACGGGCGTACCTTAGTGGTCGAGGTTCAGAAAGTTAGAAATGATGACTTAGGTTCTAAACTTTTGACAGCCGCTGTATGAAAATTTCAATCCTCTAATGTGATGGTGACTCCTTGTGAGCACTTCGTGTTGGGCACCTGTTTCTTGACCGTTGACTGCCGTGATTTACCTCCTCCAATTAAACTGTCGAGCTGGCAGATTGGAGACCCTTAAAACGAGAGATTTCGCCTTTCGAAAATGATGATTAGTGGACGTCCTTGCGGCTTTAGTTAAAAACTTTTGGCAGGTTATCAAATCTTTAAAATAATAAAGTTTAAGTCTTTAAAATACGAAAGTAAAAAATCAAAGTCCGAAATTTTTTTTTAGCCGATGTTACGATTTACGACGACTGCGATAGGCTTAACTTGGACAGTTTCGTGCGTGGTGGTCCCAAGATGAAAGCCAATGATGTGATATTTTGCTTCACTCCAGCTAATTATACACACACTGCTGACTCATCAATTAATCATTGCGAACAACCGCCAGGTCTTCTTGGGCCCCTTGATAATTCGAGATGATTTGATTGGGACCTCCTCCCCTCCTTCTATTTCATTGATTTAATCTAATTTGAGGATATATAAAAATATTTGATACACTTTTGTAGTTATTATACTTAATACTATTATTTAAAGAATATATTATATTAAATTAGTCTACTTTGATGGAGAAAGAATATAAGTTTATAATCCTTTGTTTGTGATTGTTGCCCTTTAAATAAATCATTTAAGAAATATAAAAGAGTGCTTAACTTAAGCACGTAAAGTTTATAGACATATACTTTAAACATAAAAAGAAGAAATGATAATAAAATAATATTATGCATGTGTAGATTTATCTTGTTAATAACACACTTGAAACTCCTCATTATGTAAACGGTAGAAACAATCAATAAGCAACGGCTAACATAACAATACTAAGATAGCTCTTGAGTATTCTATAGCATTTAATGCACATAGTAATCAAATAATACAAATGTTTTTATAATATTATACCATAACAAGTATCTTTATAAATGTTACAAAAAATATATTTAGACGAAATCTTAATATATGCAAATATCTTATATCTTTTTCAATTATTACGTTATGATGTTTATTAAGTTTTGTTGATTCCTATTTTTTTTTTCAAGAATTTTTTATACTTTTAGTAGTCATTGAACCCCTATCATTAATATGTGTCACAAAATGTCGATATTATTTGGACTAACAATTCTTAACAATGCTTGCATTTACAAGTAAAGACGTATATAAAGAGAAGGAAAAATAATAATAATAATAATAATAATAATAATAATAATAAATGTCATATTTAAGGGAAAGATGATATCTTTAAAGGTTAATAAATGAGTGTATTCTCTAATAACAAAATTAAGGTAACATTTTGAGGAGCCGATTAAAATATAAATAAAGAGAGAACATGCTTTAAGAAAATAAAAAAAAAATTGTTTTTCTAGTATCTATTAAGACTATTATTTAATATATATGTATGTATGTATGTATATATATATTAACAGCATTTATGACATATACTTATACTTAATTCTAATTTAATTATTTTATAAAGAAATTAAAGTTTCAACACCTATTAAATGAACTATTTAAAAAACATATATATTATCTAAAATAGACATCTAGATACATCAGACAATATTTAAAACTTGATTCCAATTTTACCCTTATCTATCCACTTTCACTCACTCTCATTTTTCTCATTTGCCCAAAATCCTTTCTCTTTGTGAAAACTTCACCATTAAAGTTACTCTTGCCCTTAGGTCAACGGCGAAACAAGGAGGCTATCCTCTTTAGTTTACCGTTGTTGTGGCACAAATTGGATGATGTCGGTGAGTCCGAATAAGGTTTGTTGTGTTACGGTTCCAACTATTCATTGCGCCTTCAACTGATACACAAAACCTCTCTTTAGTGGGATGAATTGGGAGGCTATAAGTTTTCCAAAATAAAAGCTCTAAAATTTGCAAATTTAAATAATTAATCCTAACTGTGACCACCAAAGTAAAAAAGAACCCCCACTTCACTGCTTTCCCTCACATCTTACCCCGAACCACAATTCCCCCGCCCTCCCCTTCTCTACCGGCCATGTAAATTGAAGCACTTGCTCGTTGTTTCGGTGCCTATGATGATCCTAAACAACTAACTTATTTTATAGTTGAAGGATTTGGAAAGATTAAAAGAAGAATATTAATATCATAAGTAGGACGGATGAGCTTCTATATATATTTTTTGATTGACTATTTCAAGTTCTAATAAATATTTTTTAACCACAACTTTTTAAAATTTATATTATTTTTAATAATTTTACTTTCTAAATGTATCAGAATAGCTTACTGCAACAAAAAACTACATTTTTAAATCTAGATTATATATATTTGAAATGCTTTTTTTTAATGCACAATTGTGTTGGAAAGGAGATGTTATTGATTAGCAAAATTTCAAGAAGTAGAAGACCAGTAATTACATAAATATAGAAAGAGAGACGAAGTGAAAGAGAAGTCCAAAAATAAAATAATGGTACAATAGGGATCCTATGATCAACTTTTGCTTTATACATGATTTAGTTAAGCAACACCCTTTAATAAATAGTGTTGTTATTGATAAGTATTTAATTTTATTTGTAAAATAGTGTCAATTTAAAATGTTTATCAAATACATAAACCAATGGGTATTATTAAAAAATAAATATTTCTATTTTTACTTTCCTAACTATAACTTTTAGAGTTATTGATATCATTTTTTTCCTAACAAATACATGAGATAATTGAGATAAATTATTTTATAAATATAAATTCTATAGAAAAACATTTTATTCTTCTATTACATGATTATAAGAAAGTTAAAAGTTAAAACCTTTAAAAAAAAGTTCATAAGTTACTAAATGAAATATAGACACACCCACTATTAAATAATTCAAAAGCTATCATAATTCAGAACTAATAGTCCATTTGTATTAGATTAAATCAAAATAATAATGAATGTTAAAAATTAACATAAATGAAGAAAATAAAAGTAAATTGAATTGAATGTTTAAAACTTATATCTAGAGTAAAGTAAAAGAATGTTAAAAAAATAAATAACATTTATATCCTTCTAGATAATTCTCTTGTATTAATTTGAATATAACTTAATCCATAATATTTTTGTCTTATTAGATATAAAATTTAGTTATATTTTTATGTTCATATCGGTTGACTTTAAAATTAAAAATTAATAAAAATATAATTAATTAAAATAAATAAAAATAAAACTTTATAATTCACCTAATCAAAATTAATAAAATTAACTAAAAAATAATTAATTTACCTTTATTAATCTCCTTCCGCTTTTCATTTCCTCGCTTCTTCCCCTTCTTTCCTTTTTTTTTTTCTTTTCGACTTGTGGTTATTATATTTCGATCCGCTATCTTATATTCCAATTTGCCAAAATATCTCCTCTGCGTGTCGTGTTCGGTGGGTGGATGATAGCGATGGTTCCCCGATTTTCAGTTAAAGTGATGCCCACCACCAATTTCCTATTTCGTAGATGAAATCTCAGCTCAGGATATGAGTTGGGTTGTTAATCGATTCCAGATAGGCAGATATATTCTACTACCGTCACTGGTACCTTTCTTTCCCTATTTTAGCCTTTTGCTCTTGCTGATTGCTAGATATTTGTACCTTTCTTTTATTGATATTGGATAAGAATGTGGCGTAGGATTCATGGCGAGTTTCTGAATTGACTTTTTCTATTGTTTGGTTTCCAATAGTTCTAGCACTTTCTGGCTTTGTCTTACTATCCTTGAGTTTTGTGGATTTTCAAACTCGGACCCGTCTTCGTTACCCATCATCTTGGCTATCATTGATCATTTTTTTATCAATCCACTGTAATCTGTGGGTCGTGTATTTTACAGTAACACAATCGTAGCTTGTTTGTGCAGCTAAGGTGTTTGTAGATCTGCCTCCATGAAAATGCTAACCACTTCTTAAACCTTGTCTTGGTGGTAAGGTTTATTGTCTTTCCATAATTTTTTTTTTCAAAAAAGAAGAACGAGTGTAGATCTGTTGAGGTTGGTTTTATAATGGAGGCGGAGATGGTGATGGCTGATAAGAAGCATGAGAAGTTCCTCACTGTAGCTCCATTTGATCATAAGAAATTCCTCACTGTAGCTCCATTTGAGTGTGCATGGCGTCAGGAGCTAAGATTCAAAGAAGCCGGGAGAGGTTGTGTTTCTTTTGAAGCTTTTGCTCACAATGATGTGACGGTTGTGTTCAGGGAACATGTGGGTAGTCAGCAATATCATTACAAGAAAGATAGCAGCCCACATTATACGGTGATACTGGGTAGTCATAGGAATAAGAGGTTGAAGATTGAGGTTGATGGTAATACCGTGGTTGATGTAGAAGGTATAGGACTCTGCTCTTCTTCAGCATTTCAGCGTTACTGGATATGTATCTATGATGGATTGATTAGTATTGGGAAAGGAAGGTACCCATTTCAAAATCTTGTTTTCCAATGGCTTGATTCGAATCCTAATTGTAGTGTTCAATATGTTGGGTTAAGCAGTTGGGATAAACATGTTGGGTATAGAAATGTCAGTGTATTGCCTCTGACACACAATCATATATCCTTGTGGACGCAAGTGGATCGTTGTGAATACAATGGAGAGGAGGACAGGGTAAAGGATTTTG
Source organism: Tamarix chinensis (assembly GCA_030549775.1). NCBI lineage: Eukaryota > Viridiplantae > Streptophyta > Magnoliopsida > Caryophyllales > Tamaricaceae > Tamarix > Tamarix chinensis. The sequence continues at coordinate 99,854,505 of CM060174.1, forward strand.
ATGAATCTACGGGCGAAGACGTGTGGGGATTGGAGGTTTTTCTGGAGAGTTGGGAACTTTCTGATACGTTTTTTGTTGTCGGTGAGGAGGGGAAACTTGTTCCAGCTCATAAGGTTGTGCTGGCTGCCTCAGGGAATTTTAACTTTGGTGCGTCAGGTGAGGATGCGATTCAGCTCCGCGGATTCAACTATCATACTCTCCATGCTTTCCTTCTATATATCTACACCGGCAAGACTCAGGTAAGTTTGCTTTCTCCCCTTTTTTATTCTATCTGAAGTTTATGTATTGTGACCAGTTTTGTTTGCAATATTTGTTTGATCATACTTCCAGTAGCTGTTCTTCTCGAGAGTAGGCTAAGGATTGTTGAAGATAATGACTTTTACTATGTGCCGTTTAAATTCTTTTGACCATACATAGAGGTAAAAATTTATTGTCGCTGAACGCTCTGGTATTCGGCCCGTCTTCATGTTGATTGCTGATTGATGAATTATTTTTTAGTCACCGAATGCTCTTTCAGTCGATCCTTTGTGCTTAATCATTTTATTATCATTTTACCAGTCAAAGAAAATAAAGAAAAGATGAAGGATAAGAAGAAGCTGTAATATCAATGACGACCTTGCATACCATTTGCTGCTCTTATTTATTTATTACTGAATCTCATTTTCCCTCCCACTAGATTTTCACCTGTACGATACATGGAAGTATACATATTTAATAATGATTTATGTTTTATAAATTGATTATTTAACTATAAATAATGTTAAGTGATAAGTTAATAAAAATTAACGGAATGCACAAAAATCAAAATGATATAGGCATATTGGCAATACTATGACATGATCAATTTTTTTGGAATACTTCCTTGAATATAATATTCGTTATTAAATTAATTTCATCAGCATCGTTGTCACATCAAGATTTTTAAACGATGCCGATTAGTGACTTTATAAACGACTATATAATTGACTATGACTGAATCCTATTTATTTATTTAAAATGGCCAGATGTACTTGACTATTGTTGATTGTTATTGCATATAAAACAATGGAAATTATTTTAGATCGTATTTTAAGAGTAATCTCAATTCGGAAAGTGTTAATGACATTCTTAGTAACAAAATTTCATGAGTTTTTTTTGCTTTCAAAACATGACTTCGCAATTTTGTAATAACCATCCTAATATTGTTGCATAACCCAATGAATGATCTATATTTTCTAATAGCATAGAAATATAGGATTATTTTAAAAATGCATGAAAGGAAATAATCATTAATATAAATGAATGCATTTTTATTGTTAAAACTTCATTCAAATCATAATAACAGAACAATTGTGGAAATTAAGAAAAGTCCTTATTTTTTAAAGATGCTATTTGATTGCAAGTCATAAATTGGTATAATTAATTACACTATTGTTTATTTATGCGGAAAAAAATCCATCTTTATACTCAAAGAAGGAATTGTAGTTAATTTGAAGAAAAATTACTAATCGAGAAATATTAAATTTTATATAAATAATCCATCTTTTGTATAAAAGTGAATTAAAATATAGAATTATTTTTGAAAACAATTAATGATCAAATTTTAATATCTTCAAAGTATTAGGTTATTTCATATAATATTTGTTGCACGAAATCCAAATCCATTTTAAAATATATAATTTTCAAGGATTTATGGATTTATTAATATAAATTATTATACATCAATATAATTTAATTGTAATTATAATTAAATAATGTTAAATAAATACCAATTTTTATTTCCACTTAATTTATTATGTACTATTTACTAATTATTATTATAATTATAATCACAGTCATAAAATATAAGAACATCTATTTTTCATTACTATATTGCAATGTGTTTTAAATGGAAAAAAAAACTATTTAAAAAATTTATTTAGTCTAGTCCAAATTCTTTTCTATCCTAAAGGTATACTCAACCCAATAGAAAACTATAATTCCTAGCATTCATCTGGATACAATCTTAGTCATTGAATTTGAAAATCATTAGCGTTGATTTTAAAAGAGTTATTTACTTCTACTCGTTTCCAATGATAGTAGTAGCAGATTCATTCTTTATTTTTAAATGGTTAATTTTTTTTTAATCTTTTTTGTCAATATTAAATTGCTCGTCAACTTATTTTTATTGTTCGACTACATAACTAATATATCACAAATTGAATTTGCAATAAAAGATGTGAAGTTAATTATAGTGATTTTGAATAATTTGAGTATTATTCCAAATCTCACAATCACAATAGATTTCTTGTCAAATTGAAGCGAAAATCTAGCATTCAAAAATAATACAACTATTTCGTAAGAAATATGTGAGGCTAATTATGGTTGATTTGAGTAACATTTCAAATCTGACAACCCCAATGGAGGAAGGAAATTCTAACCAAGTAACTGCACCAAATACAAAACATTTTCTGTAGATCAGTATTGCAAATCATAAAAAGCAATAAAAAATCTCTCTAGCAAAGTTTAAAAAAATCCATATTTGAGGAAAATAATAATAACTAAATTTAATAAAATTTCAAAAATGCAATCTGAGCTTTTCAATGGTTACAAATTTTAAATATAAAATTTCAAAATTGTTAAATTTGAATGTTCAACTTGATTCCCAAATATCATTTTTAATATTTCATATTTAAAAAAAATAAAAAAAATTATTCCAAAAATAAATATGATAAAATAGATTTGAACATTATCATTTTAAAAAATATATATATATCACCTATTAAAGATTATATCAATTATATTTACATTATGTAAATAATTTAATAAATAAATAATTAGGGACGATAATATATATCTTATCTATATTAATATATGATCAAAACCCAATCCAAAACTCTACTCTCCATTAACTAAATTTATCATTACTGTTGAATTCAAAACCTTTAATCTTCACCATTGATTTCATCATAAATCTGCACCTTTTTGTGGCTGTTGATTTAAATTAAAACCCCCCATTCTTTCTTTTAGAAACCTAGCAACACATCATCTGAGAAAAAAATGTGCTTAATTCAAAGCCAATATTATGCATTAAAAAATAAGAAGAAGAAACTAGTTAAAGCAATTCATGAACTGGGAAAAAAGGGCAAAGAGACCCAACCATATATCAGTCACATATAAAGTAAATCACAAAGGCATTATTGGAGGGTATGCTTACCAATTTAACAACTTCCTTCCAATAGTAGGGTGTTGGCTTCGCCTTAAAGTAAGCTCCTTACTGAGCTATCTCTTTCTCTTTTGTCCACCACTCAACCCTAGATCAATTTCTTCAATTGCTTTAACTTGTTTTCTCTTTTTCTTAACACCAACCACTCTCGTGCCTACGTATATTTTTCTTTTTAAATCATCCTCTTCCACACCGTCCTAGTTCAACATCAGATGAAGTCCAAACCTTGCTTTCTGTTTTGACCCAAATGTAGCAATCATTTGAAAAGCCCGTGAAAAAAGACCGTGTCAGCATTTTGATCTGCTTTATAACGATTCACATCAAATGTTCCATCTATATAGATTGCCCACTTTTTCCTGGCCCTACAGTAGAAGGAAAGATCAGTAAAAGATCGATCATAAACCACATATAAGGAAGTTTCAATGTTTGGTGCTGAGGACCTGGCTCTAAGGGGGTCAAATGGAAATCTGTACACAAGCATATGCAATAGGCCAATACAGCTAATGTTGAGCAAGAACTTAAATCTTTCACTGTAATCAAACTTGTGGTTCTTTTGTCTGTGCTGTTGGTTGTGCATGACACGACCGTGACAAACGACACAGTGGGGTTGTGTTGAGTTTTGAGCTGTTAGCTAGCTTTAACCATGTAACGTATTTTAGTCATAACTTCTTTGTTTGACCTTCGATTGAGTTAATTTTTGATGTGTTGGAAAACTATCAAAAATATCTCCAATTTTCATGGCTAGTACATTTCCAAATTCAGATTGCATCATTGTTGAATTTGCATGTGTTTTCACCCTTGCACACTTTGAGTAATCATTCTTGCTTCTATTTTGTTCTAGATATTGTGTTTTAGTTCTTTTTGATTTCGTTTTCTCCAAGTACCTATAGACTCTAGTCAAGAGTAATAAACAAGAACTAGTTGACTAAAGTATGTAAAAATTCTTCATACAATCACATTAAATATTTACATTAAAGCTTCAATTGACCAGTATAGGTTATACGTATCCCAAGTCTTCTCCTTTCTCAATTTTGCTTTGCTTCATCAGTGACCTAACTGATGCCCTGCAGTGAGAAACTAAGGGCTGGCCAGAGTCTTGAGTTCACACCTGTTCTTTCAAACAAAGCACAAATAAATGAGCAACAACTCTAGTGATGCTGCATATTGGCCAGCTTGAGGTTAAATAAGGGTACATCAAAATGCCCAAAAGGTTTGTGAGAGACATCCATTCGATTTCTTATGTTCGATATTTAGAACTACTATTCCAAGTAGCAGATTGAAGCTGTGAAGAATTTACCAGCGTTTTCATTTTTTATCTAGTGATGCCACATATTTAGATCTACTAATGATGGGGGAAGAAAATTTGAGAAAAGAACTTCACTGAAGTTGAACACGTTTCTGAGTATATTCGCACGTGTTCCCCCAACAACTTATTATTGTCATTTTGATGGTCTCTACTTTGGTTTGTGCCCGTTGTCATAGCTTGAGATTTCGGGTTAATTGGGGTTTGGCAATCAATTGAAGTCTGGAGACACGCTCAGTGTTTGAAAAAGCGCGCCTGAGGCGCGCCTAAGGCGCAAGGCGCAAGGCGATGGGGGGTTAGGGCTTTTTTGGTGCTAGGCGAGGCTACGTAAGTGAGGCGCATATAAGGCGCGCCTCAGGCGCTAGGCGCAGAGGCTATGAGGCGCACGCCTCAGCATAAAATCAAGCAGAAACTTGGGAGATCAATAGACACATAGGGAGGATGGACTTAGAGAAGAGGGATAAAAAACCCTTTCAGCAGAAAAAAAAAATTACATGCAGACTGCAGAGACTTAGGGGACTTAAATAGTCATTTGTTGGAAAAATGTAAGTCTATTTATAGTCTTGATTGCAGTAAAAATATTCTGCAATTAATATGGGAATTGGGGAGAGTAAGAGTTATTTTGGAAAGGTAAAAAACCAGCTGCAGAGACTGTAAAGTCTGCTACCACCAATTTAAAGCAAGAAATAGTTTTTTTGGTATATTTTTTGAAGATATAGAGGAAAACAGATAGGGCATTAAGAAAAACCAAAGGTATATCTGCATATATAGGGAAAAAGAAAGGTCCCCCCTTGTCCTATATATTTTTTGCAGAAACTTTTTCTTCCTAATGTAAAAGAAAAAAGCAAAAAGAAAAACAACAACAACAAAGGGAAAAACAATGTACCACTACATCTGAAAAAAAAATAGAGAGAGCATCAAGGAAAACTGGAAAAAAAAGTATATATGCCAACAACAACAAAAAAAAAAACAAGGCGCCTCACATCGCCCAGCCTTTTCACACGCTGACAGAAGAATGAAGATGAAAACAAATTGAGAAAAAAGACGGTGCTGCAAGACTCCTGCTCTCCCGTGATGAAATTAAAGCTGAACTAATTGGCTTGCATAGAAAGCTTGTGTTCAAAATAAAATCGAAGTCAGAGGACGAACAGAACACTAAATTAAACATTACAATGAACAAATTTGCGTTATGCTAGATGCGTGAGCCAACAAATTTCATTTTCAGAACTGCATTAAAAAATAAGTAATCGAACAAATCAATTACACCATACCTTGGTCAGAGTTCAGTTTACAATTATTTGATGGATCTGTTGATCGATTTTAGTAAGTTGCCCCTAATGGTTTTAGTGTACTTTCAATGAAGATGGTGGCTACAATTATTTGATGAATGTTGCCAATGATGAAGAGTGGTGACTGAGTCATGCGCTGGCTCGACCAGGATGTGACCCCACTCCCCCCATCTCCATCTTTTGTTGTTGAGGGACCTCGCGTATTGCCTTTTTCCTTGGGCCCCATCCACCAATTTTCTCTTTTTATACTTGATAACTTATCAGTGACAGTGATTGTTTTAGGCAGGAGAACTTATGTTGCATAACTCACTTTTTATATATCGAGAGAGTTGTTGTCGATATTTTATCAGGCAGAAAATTTAGACCATTATTTCAATCTTTTCAGTGAGTTTTTCACATTTTCCATATTTATTTATATTTTTATTAGCTTTTAAACATTTATCTGTATCATTTTCTATTCTTATGAGTACCAAAAAATGGAAGTGGAAATAAATAAACACAAATAGAATCTATGAAGTTGAAAAAATAGCTAAATAAAAAGGTGCAAATAAAAGTTTTCATCGACTTTGCAATACTCTTTTTACCCAAAAAAAAGGTTCAAAAATTGTGAAAAAAGGAAGTGAATGGGTTGTTGGTAAATTTTAATTTTACCGTGGCAGAACTTTTTCTTGTGTGGTCAAGTGGTAATGGAATGATTAAATGGGCAATTAACAGTAATTGGTAATGTTTTTCCCTTGGTGGTTAAAAGACTTAGCTCTATAATTAGGGCACGTGACTAATACAACAATGGCAGTATATTCAAAGCTATCTTCAATAGTTCATCAATTTTTATCTAACCAAAAAGGAAAAATCATCAATGTTCATTCCTAGTTATTCATCTAGAATATGTGTGTGTGTGTGTATTGAAGCACAATATGAAGCCCAAAAATTGCAGTGGAGTGCTGTCTGGTAGTTCTTAAGTGTGTCTTCCGTATTTCCTAATTGACTTAGTTACTGTGCCTTGAGCTCATGAAGTGCAAAAATAAAAATAAAAAAGGTCTAATGAAAGTCATGAACATGATGCTCCATTTCAGTTGTTTAGTTGATTATAGCATTGAACTTCATTCTCTAATTATGATAGATCTATGGATTATTCTTCACTTTTCATATTTTTACGTTTGTTTTATTTCATGGAAATCTGTACTTAGCTATAACGACTGTTCTCCTTGTCATTGGTGCAGATTCTAACATCAGAACTTAGTTCTCTGAGGGACCTAAGCTCTCTATTTGAAGTCATGTCATTGGTGAAACAATGTGATGAACTCATTGAGCGCTTCAAAATGAAGAAGAAGTTATTTGACTCAAGACAAAGTGCGGAGATATCCTATCCCAGCTCTCAATCGTTGTGTTGCACAGCATTCCCCTCTAAACTTCCTGTCTCTGTGAAGAGGCTTAAACAATTCTATTCAACTGGTGAATACAGTGACATTGATATTTATGTTGAGGGTTGTGACAGTGTTTTCCGTTCACATAAAATTCTAATCAGTTTATGGAGCACTCCATTTTTTAAGGTCAGTTGATGTTATTTTTTCTGTCATAGCATGTTGCCTGTTGCATGCAAATGCCTGTTTGTTTTAAATGGCTCATAGAGAATGTATCTTTCCTGACTTGATTAAAATAGTTTGGGTTTGAATCCGTGTTCAAGTTTGTGCTTAATTTGAGTTTGAAGGTGAGCCTTGATTGAAGACTCGTTAAGCTCAAGCTTGTCTTGACCTTGGTCAGAAGTTTTTATATATTTTATATTATTGATAGAACTAGCTTACTTATCATCAACAATATATCATTGATATCTAATTTATTAACTGAACTTTGCCTGGTTAGCTTGATTTTGATAAGTGATTGGGCTAGAAAGCTACAGCTCCATTTAGATTGGTGTTTTTGAAAGTGACTGAGCTCATATAGTTTGGGAACTGCTCAATTAGTTTGTTTCTCTAGTTTTCCTCTCTATTATGCTATTTATTCTGGACTGTTGACATCAGACAAACCACCTGCTTTCATCATCATAACGGTACATGCATGCTTTTTGGGCACATGATAGGATGGAATTGAAATTGCTGTGTCAGAATTTGATTGTTTTCTTTCCTTTTTTTTTTGTCTAGGAAATTTGTACTGCCGAAGTCCATAACCAGTAAGGGCATTCTATCATATATGGCTGCTCTCCTTGCTAGTCTTTCTATCGAACAAATTCTGGTCCTGCTTTGTAATGACATTTAATACTAAAAATCACTTTGCGAATTATTACACGAACACCTTGTCTATACTTTTCGGTTTTGCTTCTGTTAAATAAGTTTTTCCCCTTATTTCCTGTGCGTAATATAGCAGCATCCCAACCACCATGAATTTCATATGATTCCTGCCTTCAAAGTGCCTTTTCATCCAGTCAGTGATTTGATCAGATTGCATATTGACTTATGAGTACCGAACCATCTTATAATAGCTTCCATCCTGTTTTTCAGCATATTCAAAAAATAGATTGTAGTGGCATTGGATTTTTTTTTTATGAAAGCTTATAATGGCATGTACTACATTTTTCCAGATGTTTACCAATGGAATGAGCGAGACCGCTTCTGGCTCAGTTTGCTTGAGACAGGTGTCACCAGAAGCATTTAATGTTATGCTTGAGTACATGTACAGCGGCGAACTAAATTTGGAAGATAGCATGGACAATGGAAATTTGTTACTCCAACTGCTTCTACTGGGAGACCAATTTGGCATCACACCACTCCAACAGGAATGCTGCAAAATATTTTTAGAATGCTTGTCTGAAGTATGTCCAGGAATCCTTATTTCTGCTTTTATCATTGAAATATTTTTGACCGCTTTTCTATTCTATTTGTAACTTTTATTTGCAAAATCATGATTGTATTTCCTCATTTTTTGTGGGTGGAAGAAAAGAGCAGTGAAGTGACATGCAGTATCGGCCTTCTGAAAATAAAAAAGAAAAAAAAAATCAAGAGATACCCTATAGACATGAATTGGATATTAATACTTCTATCTACATATTATATGCAGGGATGGAGTTCTCTATTGGAAGAAGGTCATACAACAAGCGTTTTTCTATTATGACCAGTTTAATGGAGGAAGAACCAGAGTTTTCACAAAGATATTGGTTGTGCCTTTAAAGCTAACTATTGAACTTTGGTGCAGGACTCAGTATGTCCAATATTGCAAGTTGCTTCATCAATTCACTCTTGTAAAGTTATTGAAGAATCATGCAAAAGGAAGTTTGCAACACACTTTGATTATTGCACCACGGCAAACCTGGACTTTATCATTTTAGATGAGGCAACTTTTAGGAGTATCCTTCAGGTGGGTTTTAATTCTTTAAGTGGATACGTTAAATAGGATGGTATCCCTTTGAGGATAGGAGAAGTTGTATAGAAAGAATTTCTTCCGGACTCACTGGAGTAGTGATCCATAGCTTAATAAAGGCTTCTTATATTCTGGCCTTATTATGAAGAGTTAGATAAAACCAGATATATAATAAACGAGGGGTCTTATTTTGTGGAAGTACACTTCACATGTTGTGTCATTATATTGATTCTCGGGTACTCTGAAATCTGAATCCATGCATCTATGTTGAACTTTCGAGCATAGACAAAATATGCTGCTTGGGGCAGTCCCTTACTGCGATAGGACTGTATATTTTGCAGCATCCGGATCTGACAGTGACTTCCGAGGAGAGAATTCTCAATGCTATTCTACTATGGTGCATGCAAGCAAAGGAATTATGTGGCTGGGATTTTGTGGATGAGCTTTTGAAACATTCAACACTAGATGAAGTTTTCGGGCAAAGGCTTGAAGCTATAAAAAGCCTGCTTCCATTGGTGCAGTTCCCTCTTATGCAGTATGAGTTGCTTAAAAAGGTGAGCATGCTCAGTCATTTCATCTGGGCACTGGACATCCAGAAAGTCTACCTGCTACTTTTGGTAGCACCTCGATGTTGTAAACAAGCTTATTTATCTGTTCTGTTCATACTGCAGCTGGAAAAGACTAGTCTGATGGGATCGGTTCCTGTCTTTACTGATCTTGTAAGTGATGCTGTCTTCTGGCAGAGAAATATATCTGGACGTTTGGCAGGGAGCGAGTCTCACATTTTTTTGGCTGTTCCAATTGTTTTCTCGTGTGCAGGTAGAGAAGGCAATTGATTATATGGAGTTGGGACAGGCAAGGGCAGATATAGATCAGATGTAAGTTCTCAGAAAGCAAGATTTGTTTTTTCCTGTAGTCCTAACTAAAACATTCTAACCATTCCATTCCATTAAATCAATGTACTTGACTTGCAATCTGATCATTGATGGTTTGGTAGCTCGAGGAAACTGTTATTAGATATGCAATGAATTGTTCTTGGAACTTTGTAATCTAATATGTAGTTAAGAAATACAGCATGTTGTAGCTCTTTATATTTCGGCTCTTGGCCTAATGGTATCAAAAGAACTTTCTGGGTACATGATTTTTTTTTTGGTGATGGACAAACTAAGCTTCTGGTACATTATTTTTGTGCACTGTTGACCTTTTGTATTTTTTTGGATCAACTACAAAGAGGCTGTTTGAGGTTGGAAACCCAGAATGATCAGAAGGACGTAATCATCATGCTGAAACAATAAAAGCATTGATTTGCGGGTAAATCATGCTGCCATTCAGATACATGTGGCTGCAGTGTGCTGCTCTTATTTGGACTCGATCATTTTGGTAGTATAGGGACTTTCTTTTTAGATTGGATTGGCCACTCAGAATTATTTAGTGACTAGGAAGATGACTGCAAGGGTTATAAACTCCACCTTATCACTAGGTATCTTTCTTATGCATCGACTGTAAGATCAGATCATCTCTTCTGCATTCGAAGCCTTTTTTTTAGCTTGCATAATTGAATAATGGATGTCATTCTTTTAATAAGAGATCTGTGACTCATTGGCTGATATAATTTCACCAGTGAACAAGCAACCGATGCAATAAAAAAGGAAGCAATGATTATAGAATAAGGCCTGTCTCTTACATTATGTCTGATTGGTTGTGTGATTTTCTTTTCTATTTTGTGAGATCAAAAGCAATTGCTTTTGACGACATGGCTGTGATGGAGGGCATCTTGCTGATATAATTTCCACACCTTATCATTGTAGTCCAAGGTTTCATCACCGGAAATCCAGTTTCAAGGAGCTACAGTACATATGCAACGGTGACAGCAATGGACTTTTGTACTTCGCAGGCACTTCATATGGCGAGCATCCATTTGTGAATCCTGTTCTCTCAAAGGTAAAACGCTTCCACATGCCTGTAGGGACGTCGTTTTACTGCCAACTTTATCCCAAATGAATTTGTCAATTCTCTTGACTTGTATTTGCAGAGAATTACTATTACTGCAAGCAGCCCGATATCAAGATTTACAGATCCGAAGGTCCTGGCTTCTAAAACATACCAGGTCTGATAGGATGAACCTAAAAGCTTGCTAATTTTCACGGTTTCTCATAGCTCTTCAAGTGAATTGAAATTGGAAATGTTGTCTCCTTCAGGGGACCTCTTTTGCTGGACCTCGAATCGAGGACGGAAGGAACTGCTCTTGGTGGATGGTTGACATTGGTGAAGACCATCAGCTTATGTGCAACTATTACACTCTTAGGCAGGACGGATCAAGTTCCTTTATCAGACGCTGGAATCTCCAGGCAAGAGCAGCACTTTCTACTTTTATTCAAATCTCAAATTTCAATAAAGCTGAGTGAAAATTGGTTAAATGTTTTTATTATCTGCTCCAACCAGGGATCCATGGATGGCAAGACATGGACCAACTTGAGAGTGCATGAGAACGACCAGACCATTTGCAAACCTGCGCAATTTGCGTCATGGCCAGTGACTGGTTCGCATGCTTTGCTTCCATTTAGGTTCTTTCGGGTTATCTTGACTGGACCAACTACAGATTTTACAGATCCTTGGAACTTCTGCATTTGCTTCATCGAACTTTATGGCTACTTCCACTGACATGCGTGTAGACGACGGAGACAATAAGAGACTTCTTGTGGTGTGAATTGATGACCATTTACTTACATTGCTATAGTTCAATGATTAAGGTCTAGCTGCCAAGAAGGATATATGCGTATCAGTACTGTGCTGTTTGTATGTCACGGCTAGAATAAACAGAGGGACACACAAAACTTTGTATTCGACTTGAATACTAGCAAATGGCAGTAGTCAGCAAAGGCGCATCAGCCATTATGCCACAGTTTACAAAATTACTTTAATTTTCGTTCGCAATTGTAACGGAACTGCGATCTTATGACTACGAGTGATTTGAGCCAATCGTCGTACAGCACGGTGCTTCCAAAATATGAATTGTGGTATTTTTGTAATTATATTAAAGGTGGTTTTAAACTTAATAAAAAAAGGGGTTTAGAAAATGTACAATTTTCATATATATTAACTAGTTACATTTCCCCGTGCAATGTACGGATGATGTATTAATTATTTATATATTATTATATAAGAGATTAATAGTTTAATAATTTAATTAATATATAGGAGATAAACAGTTGGTTGTATATATTCAAGTAATTAATTAATAAAATATTTAATTAATACTTGATTATTGTGTATTGTTCGACATATGTGCAGCAGATGAATAGTTATAGGCATTTGTTGCATATAGAATATAAATAGTTGTGTTGTATTAATGACAGAAGGTGAATAGTTATATGAATTTGCTGTTCGTATGAAATAAATAGTTGCTTTCATATGTTTATTAGTTTGACAATTCAATTAATATGTAGGAGATGAATAGTTGGCTGCATATGTTCAAGTAATTAATTAAGAAATTACTTGATTCATATGTGTTGTTCGACATATGTGCAGTAGATGAATAGTTACATTCATATATTTAATAGTTTTACAACTCAGTAGATGAATAGTTGGCTGTATATTTTTAGATAATTAATTAAGAAAATTCTTGATTAACATGTGTTTTTCGATATATGTGTAATAGATGAATATTTCAATTAATACGTAGGAGATGAATATCATTTTGTTGTTATGCAGCGTAGGAGATGAATAGTGTGATAAATCAATTAATACGCAGAAATATTTCATAATTTATTTAACCTTATTATTTAGTAATAATATATGGTAGTGATAATATATGATTAGTAAGAATAGATATAGTTTAGGCGGAAAAATGTGTCTGTATATTGTCTGCCAAACAACTCTATTTTTATATAATAACCAATGTTGTCATTCTCTTATTAGTTTGTTTAATAATTATTATATTATTAATCTTGATAATATTCATAATAGTAATAATCAATTATATTAATATTCATTATTATCATAATAATAATTATCATTATTATATTATAAATTATGACAATAATAATTATCAAAATTATATGAATAATTATATTAGTATTAGTTATATTAATAGTTATATTTATTATAGTTATATTAATAATAATAGTCATATTATGAATAATAAATAATAAAATTATTATTATAAACAATTATTATAATTCTCTATTTTTATATAATAACCAATGTTGTTGTTATGTTATTAGTTTTTTAATAATAATTATATTATTAATCATGATAATATTCATAATAGTAATAATCAATTATATTAATATTCATTATTATATTATAAATTATGATAATTGTAATTATCAAAATTATATAAATAATTATGTTAGTATTAATTATATTAATAGTTATAATTATTATAGTTATATTAATAATAATAGTCATATTATTAATCATAAATAATAAAATTATTATTATAAACAATTATAATAATAATAATTATTATTATTATCATCATCATCATCATCATCATCATCATCATCATATTTGATTGATGTTGATCTAACCTTAAAAAAAAGAAAAAAATAATAATACTTCAACAAAATTAGTTATATGTATATAAATAGTTATATTAGTATTAATTATATTAATAGTTATAATTATTATAGTAATATTAATAATAATAGTCATATTATTAATAATAAATAATAAAATTATTATTATAAACAATCATCATCATCATCATCATATTTGATTGATGTTGATCTGACCTTAAAAAAAAGAAAAAAATAATAATACTTCATTAAAATTAGTTATATGTATTTGCTAGTTGTATTGTATTAATGACAGCAGATGTATATGTGTTGGTTGATTGGTTTATGTACTTTATTTGGTATATTCATTATTTTTCAATTATTTATATATTAATATGTAGCATATGAATAGTTTGACAATTCAATTAATATACAGAAAAGTAATAGTTGACTGCATATGTTCAGGTAATTAATTAAAAAATATATTTGATTAATACTTTATTAAAATTAGTTATTAGATATATGTACAAAAAATGAATAGTTATATGCATTTGTTACACATAGGAGATAAATAATCGCAGTGTATTAATGGATATATGTATGTAAAGCAAATAAATATACACTTTGGTGTATTAATTATTTATATATTAATATGCAAGAGATGAATAGTCCGACAATTCAATTAATACGCAGGAAATGAATAGTTTTCTACATATGTTCGGATAATTAATTAAAAAAATATGTGATTAGAAAATATATAGTTAATACTTTATTAAAATTAATTGTTGTGCAGTAAATGAATAGTTATATACATTTAATGCACATAGGAGATAAATAGTCACATTATATTAATAAATAGTTATATTAATTATTTCATCTTATTAATTAGCAATAACAATAATTAGCAATAATATATGATAGCAGTAATTTATGATTAGTAATAATTGATATAGTTTAGGCGGAAAAATTTGTCCATATATTGTCTGCCAGACAACTCCGTTTTTATATATATATAGATTTACAAGTTTTATATAGATTTACAAGTTTTACGCATAGATATATATTTTTATGATAAAATATATAATTTTTTGAGCATAATAATATTTGTATAAATTTATGTAATTTTTATTAAAATAATATATGTTATATTTAATAAAATATACATCTAATATATATGTTTTCTAATAAGAATATACATCTTATATAATATGATATAATATAATATATATTTTATATAATAGATATAAATAAAGTGTAAATTTATTATATAGAATTTATATTTTAATATTAAAAGATATACATTGGTTAATATAAAATGTAAATTTAAAATTATAAGATATATGTTTATCTATATAAGATGTGTATTTATTTTTAATTTAAGTCGATTTTAAACTCATTAACAATAAATTTAGAAGTAGCATATTTGTCTCAATTAAAATAAGGTAGGTTGATAATTTTTAAAAATATTTGCTTATATTTATCTTATTTAATATAATATCTATCTAAATTTAATTGATAATATATTTAGAATTTATTCCAACAAATACATAACTGTTTTTTTTTACTTTTCTATAAAACCACAAATACTTACTCTATTTAGTGCTGTTGTTTTTTTTATGGTAAGGCGTAATATTTTTAAATTTTTTAATTTAAAATAATTACGATTATTTTTAACTATATCTGATTAAAAATTAAGTACAAATATATGTATCTAAATAAAAATAAATTATAAATGTATATATTTTTTTTTAACATTATTATTTTCACTAAAGTTAGTAGCAAAAAAATTTTCCACTTATTTTATATTACCATTTATGAAAAGATAACAAACTAACTAAAAATAGTATCATTAAATACTTTATAGACATGTAAAATTTGTCTCATGAAGTCAACATCACTAGCAAGCCTAAATACAGTATATCAAATACAAACATGTTCATTATTGAATTATACATGCCATTGTAATCAACAAGTCAAAATATAATTAACGATCGAAGGGCATTCATCATCGATAAACACTGATTTACTTTATTAGTGAAACCTAAATTTAGGTATTTGTCCCATGCATAATTTTTTAATCATATAATATAGTTAATTTGTAACTTATTTTTACATACACTTTTCAAAATTAATAGTACACTAAAATAAATGATAGTATTTTATTTAACAAATTAAATTTGTTATGAAGTAGTTAGTTTAAAATGAATATCTATTTAATAATAATACAATTTTATCCGTGAATAAACAATCAACACCTCAAAGTATTTTTTTTATGATACAAATTATTATGGAAATTAAGAAAAGTAATTTAATTTTGATTCAAATAATTATATTTGAATGATAGAAGTATTCAATATTTTATGGTTGTTATACTTTTTATGATTTATTAGTATTACATCATAATGTACGATTATCACTATGTTTTCCTTCTTATTTTTAAATATTTGATTGATAAAACAATTATACTCAAAGGTAAATAGGAAAGAATTACAAAGGGAAAACGTGAAAATAATGTCAATTAATTTACAACATAAACTTTTAAAAGATGACAGGTATTCAACAATTTTTATAGGTTATATACCTTGATATGGTTGATAGGAAATATAACATATTAAATGATTATTCATAATTATTTTCTCATTTTCATAATTTATAATTTTGTAGTTTTTTTATATTATTTTTGCGGAACATTCTTATACTCAACAGAACTCTACTTAGAAAATTAATTAATATTTTTTTTTCTTAAATGACCAATTACTTTGATGCATTAAAATCTAAATTATAATTTCTAATATTCAAAAATAAAATCGAAATTGTGATAATATATTTTACTTTGTACATATAATTTTTTGTTCACCAACTTAAATATTATTTCAAGCCACATATCTTATAGTTGTCCAAATTTCTTTGATTATTTATTTTATGTTATGAATAAAATAAAATAAAATAATATGAAATTTAATATTTGTTGAAGTATATATATTAATTGTTTTATATTTAAAAACAAAATCCAAAATTTAAAATTAACAATACATTCTATTCTTATATTGTTGTTTTAGCTTAAAATACTAATCTTTTTTTGGTTCATTGATAGTTATATATGTTTGTAATTAGTTTGTCAAAATATTATTAAAAATATGAATGCATCACAAATATTTTTATTAAATTTACAATGATTTCTACATCATGCAAAACTAGTTAACTCTAAATAGCACAACATTTGTTTGGAGGTATTAAAAAATTTAAGAGCCTCACACAAGAGAACAAACAATCTAGGGCATTACGAATGAAAAAAAAATTGAAAAACCAGTAGTGATGCTAAAAACAATATTATTGTTATACATAAAATAAGTATTTACTTCTTAGAAAATATATCCCCAAATTGGCCAACATACAAGGGTGTCCAACACCATTCCCTCCCAACCTCCAACGGTGTCCAAAGTCGTTGCCCCCTACTCCCCACCGTCATTTAACAATGTTGCCTCTATCTACATCCAGCACTGTTGCCCCTACCTATCCCCGGGCTGGCATCATTGCCCAATTATCGTTGGCGGTGACTCTTGGCTACACTTGTTAAATAGAAATTTTGCTTAAATATGAGTAGTAAATAAATACATAATGATGAATTCTACTTGAGCATGAGTAGCAAATAAATACATAATGTTTAGTAAAAAAAAAATACATTACTCTATAATTTGTGTGGTCAAAATTTCTATTTAAACTTCATTCATTCTTACTCGTTCAACACAAACATCATCGAATAGCTTCCAATTATTATTATTATTTTAAAAAATAAATTCACTCCTTCTTAGTCATCCAAAAACATAATAAATTCTTATTTAAAATTTTCAATAAACACCAGACATCAAAGAAGAACAATTACAATGGATAATGTATTTGGAAGCCTGATAAACTATAGATACACAAAGAAAATGCAAATAAATTCCCCAAAAATTAATTACAAACTGGGTAAAGAGATAAAATACATTTTGTATTATTGTAAATTATATCAAAAGTGGTAGGAATGGTTAGTAAAATAGAGATTGAGTTAGATAAAATTAATACTTCTCCTTTTCATATTAGAATGCTCAACTCTTTTTGTAGGATATAGAACATATAAATACATGCTTTAGGACCCAAAATTATGATAGATCAAATATTCTATGATCGTGAAGAACTTATTACAAGAGTTAAACAAATGGGTAGAAGTTATAGGATAATTTTGATCATAAAAGGTTTTAAAAAAGAAAATAGTATTGGAGCATATAGTCTCTATAGGATGTGAAAGTGGTGATAGTGAAAATACACGTAATATAAACTCTAAGAAGATTGATTGTCCCTTTTTGATCATTGGAGTTAAAAATAATAATGGAGGATAGTAAGTGGTAGTTAGGAATGGAAAATGCAATCACAAATTGGTAAATTATGAATAAGACCGTGTTGTTCCGGGTAAGTTGACAGAAAATAAAGTCAAATTTATTGATGAGCTTATCACAGTTAACATGAAGCCACAACAAATCATATCGCTTCTTCAGAAAAAGTTTGAAGGGAATGTAAGTATGGAAAGACATATTTGCAATGCTTGATATAAGCTTACACCTAAAGAAATGGATAGTCAAACAATATTATAGTATGTTATGAGTATGTTGGTTGATAATTATTATTTTTAGTAGCATTGAAGTAAGACAAAATCAAATGTAATAAAAAAGAATCTGTTTGCACATCCTACATCTATTTATATTTTGCAAGCATTTTCTTTTGATTTATGATCAGCTCATATTTTATACTCTTATAATCTTAAGTTTTGGTATTTTATTTAAGTAATATAGGTGAATAATTATGATATTAGGCTTAAGTGATAATAATTATATAAATTTTATTATGTGAGCTAAAATGACTTAAATTAAATAAAATTAGAGTATAATATTATTTATTAATTTTATTTTGTAGATATTTTTAAATAAAAGAAGAAAAAAAAGTTGGACCAAGGGCCTAAGGGCCGAAGGCCCAAAGGCTGGGAAAGCACATAAGTGGAAGAAAAAGTCAGAGGCAGAGCCATCCACCACATAAAATGGAGCAGGATCAAAAAGAGAAAAAACGAGAGAGTAGAACGGGAAGTGTGAAGAAAGGAGAGAGTCGGAAGGCTCCGACAAGCAATCAGCCAAAAAGAAAAGGTAGGGCTAACGTGAAAGTCAAAAAGAAAGAAAGAGGGACCCGCGTAGGAAAAGGAAAGGAGGCATAGGGCACGAGAGAAGAGAGAGCACGAGCACAACGAAGACGAATGAGAATGACGAAGAAAAAGAGTCAGAGGGAGTAGAAGGCTCTGTCGGCATAGAACTATAGAAGTAGAGGCACAGAGGGCAGCGGCCCCAGCACAAAAAACAAGGCAATAAAAAGAAGAAGTGTGATGCAGGAGCAGATGAAGGCATTGCACATCAATGCTGAAGCTAGAGAAAAATAAATTTGTGCACGGAAATAAAGGTGCCGAAAGAGAAAGAGTAGAGAGAAAAGTATACGAAAAAATTTATTTCAGATAAAATTTAATAATTTTTCATCTGAATAAATTTTTAATTTTTTTATTTATAATTAATTTTAGTTATTTTTTTATTTTTTATTTATATGTTTGATATATGTTTTTATGTAATTAATTCGATAATTATGACTAGATGATTATTTATTGTTGGGGAATAGACTGAAATTCTAGATTATGGTTTAAGATATGATTTTTTTTATTTCATGAGATTGTTCTTTAGCTCTATTTTAATTGTTATCATTTATATCTATATATATATATATATATATATATATATATATATATATATATATATATAGATTTAGGCTCTTGTACAAATATTATTTAAAATATAAATGTAGGAACTCTTAATAATCATTAGATTTAGATGATTTAAGGGTTGAGATTAAAACAAATTTATATATATATATAGGCTCTTGTATAAATTATTATTTAAAATAAAAATATAGGAACTCTTAATAACCGTTAGATTTAGAGGATTAAGGGCTAAAATTAAAACAAATTTAAGTTAGATATGTATTAAATCTTGATCGTTGATCAAACACTAATCTAATGGTTATAATTAATTTCTATACATGTATCTTAGAAAGGGTGTGTATGGGACATTCACCATATATATCTATCTATATATATATACACATATATATTTCTGTTAAGTATAATTTATATAGTGCATGCCTTTTCTGGTTTTTCCATAGTGACGATATGTAGGATTATTTGTCTTCTAGGTGGCCATATAAACATGCTAGAATTTGTATGTATAAACTGCAGCTATGTCGTATAACAATTCACCTAATAGTTTTTTTATTCTAATAGAAGTAATAAAGCGTTTAGATATGTGTGAGTCAAATAATGAAAATACAGCTAGATATGCTTAGTATACTAGTTTGGGTACTTTGATAGATATCATTCTAATTATACGTAATGCATTAAATATAGTTAAATATAGGAGCATCTTGTTGTTATTACACTGCTAGTATTTAATAGGATTAATACTGGTGTTTTGTAATATTAATTAATTTAGGAAAGTAAAATAAGGTGTATAGATATGCTTTTGATGTACAATTTGGTTAATCTCTTTCTCATGATTAAATAATGACTTATAAAATTATTATTATATTTTGACCTAATCTAGTGGTAGATTTTAATTTTTCCTAGCATATTTATCATATTTATAGTTATCTATTATTTTTATTATTTTATTATTTAAAAAACCCCATTAGTATTTTTCTTGTTTATTTATATTGTGTGATTTAGGATTTTTATTTTTATTATTTTTAAACTAGTCAAATAGAGGTGAGCTCTCTTAATCTTCAATATATAACGATATCTTTATTTTCTAGTACTACAATTGTCAATCAAAGAGTTTAAATTATGTGCCGGCTACGACCATATCATTTTACAAATGGATTGTACATATAAGATAAGTAGATATAGGATAACTTTACTTAAAATTATTGGACTAACACTAATACAGTTAAATTTCAATGTTGCATGTTCGAATATGTCATCTAAAAAGGAAGATAATTATTTATGGGTACTCGAGAGGTTGAAGATCTTAATGGATCGATCTATACTTCCAACCACATTTATTATCAATCAAGAACTTGCTCTCATTTCATTTTGGAACATATTTTCCCACTTCAAAATATTTATTAGGTAGGTTTCATATAAATAAGAATGTTGAGGATAGGTGTAAGAAGATTGATTATCCATTTTTAATTGTTGGAGTTGAAAATAATGATAGATGATGGCAAGTGGTAGTTAGAAACGGAATACACCTCATGAATTGGTAAATTATGAATAAATACATATTGTTCCAAGTGAGTTGATAGAAAATGAAGCCAAATTTTTTGATAATCTTATCCCAAGTAACGTGAAGCCGCGACAAATCATACAGCTTATTCAAAAATAGTTTGAAGGGAGTGTAAGTATAATAAGACATATTTGTAATGCTCGACATAAGTTTAGGTCTGAGGAAATGGATGGTTAGACAATGTTACAATACGTTATGAATATGTCAGTTGAAAATTTTTATTTTGAGTAACATCAAAGTGAGTTGGAATCAAGTGTAATAAGCGATAATTTATTTACACATCTTTATTTGTTAATATTTTACATGCATTTTCTTTTATTTTACTAATGGATTGTATTTATAAGATGTATATATATGGGACATATTTACTTAAAATTGTTGGACTAATACCAACACAGTTGAATTTCAACGTTATATGTGCATATATGTCATCTGAAAAGGAAGAGAATTATTTGTTGGTACTATAGGGTCGAAGACCTTCATTTCATTCATTTCATATGTGGAATGTATTTTTTTTCTAATTCAAAACATTTATTATATAGGTTTTATATAAATAAGAATGTGGAGGATAAGTGTAAGAAATTATCTAATCGATCATAATTCTCATGTGGTTTTATGTCTTGATGGAAAAATGTGATATATGACACATATGAAGAAATATATGAGGGATGAATCTTGTCATTGGAGAAAGATTACAAAAGCATGCCTAGCTTAATTTTATATCTATAGATAAATTGCCTACAACTATATAAACACAAAAATATTTCTGTTTTCTTAGGTGGTGTATTTCATATCCATTAGATTGTAACAAACATGTATGATTTATAGTTTATCTCCAAATATAATTTATTTTACTTCTTTAGGTTGATAAAATGATATAATAATTTTTTTCAAAAGAGTTGAAGGTGATCATGAATCTTTGAAAATATGTCTAGAGACATCACGAGACAACTTCAACATCGTATTAAAACAAATGCACATGTTAATGGGATTGCAACAAGACGAGATCAAAGAATCATTGGAGAGGGTTTGGTTCAATATTCCTCATTTTCCTATTGGTACGCTTTACACCAAATTGAGAGGTGATATCTCTTTATATGCAATGGAGTTAGTCAACAAAGAATGTAAAAGAAGTAATAATGTAGTACTAATGATGAATTATGTGGATGTTCCATGTCACATAAGCACGTGATACCAATTACATACGAGATTAATATTGACATTTATAACTTTATGCCTATCCTCTTATCATCTATTTATCCGTTATAGAAGAAAATTGACATAGATGGACCAATTAATCCACCGGCACTGCAAGAACCAACAGAGGTTGCACCTCGTTTACTCTATATTTCCATGGAAGTTGTTATGAGCCAACCATTGACGATACATAATTGGTAGGGAAGAGATATGTTTAATATTGTTATTCCCCTATAGAACATCTTTCAAGGAGCCACTAGTACTACAATATTGGAGCCTCATAAGGAACTCTACTAGAAAGGAATCCTCTAGTTGGGAGTACACAAAATAATAATTTTGTAAGGTTCCCTTCTAGTACACAAAAATTCATATAGGCACCTGCTAGTTGATCCATACTCTATGTGGACCTCATCGGAATAAACACGGTTGGCTTAGTCAATCTGTCCACAATAACCCAAATGGTGTCACAACCGCTTCGAGTCCTTGGTAGTTCACTAATAAAATCCATGGAGATGGAGTCCCACTTCCATCTTGGTACCTCTAAGGGATAAAGTAGTCCCACAGGCCTACGGTGTTCGATCTTAACCTTTTGACACACTAGACATTGGGACACGAACTCGGCCACTTCTCGCTTCATGCAGGGCCACTAGTAGATCTTCTTTAGGTCCTTGTACAACTTATCTCCCCCAGGATGGACTAAATAAGGGTTTCTGATTCCCTTCCTCCATAATACAACACTTTAATTTCGAACATTTATATAGTACACACCAACGACCCTTGAACCGAAGGCTGCCATCCTTGTGAATGCCGAGGTGGTTAACCGTCTTTTTAACTCTTGGAAGGCCCCTTCACAAGTCTCGTCCCACTGAAATTTCGTAGTTTTTTTTAGGAGGCTGGTTAGCAATTGGGCAAGCTTGGAGAATTTGTACACAAATCTTCTATAATACCCGGCTAAACTCAGGAAACTTCGAAAATCTGTTATATTCATGGGAGGCTTCCACTATGTGATGACCACAATCTTGGCTGGGTCCATAGCCACTCCCCCTGCTAATACGATGTGTCCCAGGAAGGCCACCTCTTAAAGCCAGAATCCGCACTTTGAGAATTTCGTATATAAGTAATGCTCTCTTAGCAGACTCAGAATAGTGCGGAGGTGCTTCTTGTGCTCCTCGTTCACTCGGGAGTACACTAGAATGTCATTAATGAACACCACGACGAATTGGTCAAGGAATGGCCTGAATATCCTTGTCATAAGATCCGTGCAAACCGTGGGCGCATTCGTGAACCCAAATGGCATCACTATAAACTCGTAGTGTCCATACCGAGTCCGGAAGGCAGTCTTCATAACATTGGCATCGGCAATCCTCAATTGATGGTACCCCAACCTCATATCAATCTTGGAGAACACCGTAGCACCCTTCAACTAGTCAAATAGATCATCAATTCTAGGTAGTGGGTATCGATTCTTCATGGTTAGCTGGTTCAACCCTCGGTAGTCAATGCAAAGACCAAGACTACCATCCTTCTTCTTCACAACTAAGACCGGTTCTCCCTAGGGTGACACACTAGGTCGAATGTACCCATGCTCCAACAACTCTTCTAGATGGGCCTTTAACTCCTTCAACTCAACCGGCGTCATCAGGTAGGGTGCCTTCGTGACGGGCCCAGCTCCTGGCACCAGCTCGATCTTAAAATCAATTTCTTGAACTAGAGACATACCTGGTATCTCTTCCTGAAACACATTTAGGAATTCTCTAGCTATCGGGATGTTGTTTAGGGCTGTCAAGTCCTTGTTCAGCTCCTATATACTACACAAATATAGGGGATATCCCTTATGGACCAGAGAGTGCAGAGTCACTGCCGATACCACCTTGTCAAGTCCTTTTGTATGAAACCCTAGTCCCCTTCAGGCCTCGCAAAATCAAGCGCTCCTGAGCGCAATCAATGACGGTCTTATATCTCCCCAGCATGCCCATATCCAGAATCACATCGACATCCTTTAAGTCCATCCCGATTAGGTCTACTAGGAAGTTTACCCCGCCTATGACTAAGGGCATATTAATAAACAACTGGCTAAACCAGAAAACAACTGGCTACACTCCACTTTATCACCGAATGGAAGCATCACATATAGTTATATTCTAGCATCAAGTGACAGTTCAGCCTTAGCAGTAAAAGTAGACGAAACAAAGGACATGGTAGCACCCGAATCAAATAGGACATGTATTGGCAGAGAGCAGATGATGAACATACCAGTGATGACGTCGATCTGGCGGTCTGCCTCCGCCTGGCTAATCACATTCAAGCGCCCGCCTGACTGGCCTCCCCTCTAAGGAAAATATCTAGGTCCCTGAGGCCTTCCCTTAACCTCTCGAGCTGGGGCACCGGCTAGGACAAGTGCTCGCTGGTGGTGCTGCAGGGGTGCGGTCTGGAGATGTTGCTGGGGTACTAAGGCTCCACCCTACGGTAACTGTCAGGGTTGGTACTGCTGGGCACACGGCGGTCCTTGACACTCGAAAGATCTATGGCCCCGTTTGCCATAGTCCATGTAATACCCCCAAAATTTACTTTTTTTTAAACAATACTTATAAATTAGACCGTGAATTCTAGGGATGATACCGCCACACTTAGTACCAGACCGGTTCACTCCTATCGTTCCAGTACTAAGTGCTAAGGCTAAAGAAAACAATTTAATAAACATTAATAGATAGTTTGAATTCATAAATATGGGAATCAGGTACACCCAAGTCTTTATTCAATCCAAAATACGAGGGTAGTTTTTCAGGGAAAGGAAATAACTACAATCATAAAATTGTTTATGAAGTGCTCAACATAATTAAAAGAAAATGGGGATAAAATATCAATGGAAAACCGATATGCCACTCCGGAACTGATTCGACTCAATCATCACTCAACCTCATCCGATGTCCCATAGACATCAATCACGTCAAAATAAATATCTCCTACCTGCAACAAGTCAGATGGGTCTTCTACTCGTGGGAATGAGTAGCACCCATGAAAGGAGTGATCACTACGCTATGTACTGAGTAAGCTAACTGAGCACTAAGGCCAACACATAAGCACATAATCCATGCTATATAATAACAGGGCATAATCATAAACACTTTAACATAAAGGCAAATGAACAATTAGATAAAAATACCAAGATCCAATATAATTTAGATTATTTATTTATCAAGCCTTAATCAAATTTATTTGCACACCATGCTCTTTATCATGTCCATACGAGTACGTGAACCCCACTATTGTTGTCGACGGATCGGTCTCCAGGGCACTTTTAGCTCCTGGCCACTATTCTAGCCAGTGGATCGATCACTAGGGTAACATACCCTACCACTATTATGCCGGTGGATCGGTCTGGCCCCTTCTCGCACGGTGTTTCATTGTAAGTAATTAGTGTCTTTCCACATCTTAACAACATATATGGTTTTGGTTCATTGAGCTTGGGATCCCCCACTATTTTAGCTGGTGGATCAGTCACTAGGGTAACATACCCTACCACTATTATGCCGGTGGATCGGTCTCCAAGCTACCGCAATACCTGGCCACTATTATGCCGATGGATCGGTCTGGGCCTAACTCAACATCTTCCACTTTACGTATTTAATATTTTAAGTATCTTATTCAAATGTTCATTTCAAGACATGCAAATCAAACTCTTACCATGCTTACTCCTCGACTCAGGTTAACCACTTCAACCCTAGTTAACCATCCCACCATAGTTAACCATGACATACCCTAACACCCATGCGACCCTAGCTCCTATGCAAACCATAACTCCATGTAGACCGTACTCCCATGAAAACCCTAACTCCACGTAAACCATACTTCCATGCAACCCTAACTCCCATGCAAACCCTAGCTTCACATAAACCACACTTCCATGCAACCCTAACTCCCATGCAAACCCTAGCTCCACGCACCACACTTTCATACAACCCTAATACCGCCATGTGAAACCCTAACAATATGTAATATCATTACCATCATGCAAAACCCTAACACCGTGCAATGTTAATACCATCATGTAAAACCCTAACACCATGCAATATCAATACCATCATGTGAAACCCTAACACCATGTAATATTAATGCCCCCCCATGCAAGACCCTAACACCATGCACAATTAATACCCCCATCATTATTTTTCAACCCTAACATGCATGTCTTAAGGCCACATCACATATCATCACATACAAATAAAACACATGCCATATAACAACCCAAGATCATACGTGAACTCCACATCATATCATATATGACATAATTAATAATGATAACATAGAATACAAGGCATAAGAAGCACATAATACATATAAACACACAAATGGCCTTAGTAACACCCTTACCTAAAAGGTCACCAATCTTAGTGCACTCTCCTATTCCACCTGAGGGCTTTAACTGGGCTCACCTATTATGGGAAAAAAATACTAGAATTAGCTTCCCTCCTAAAATACTATTAGTTTCTAACTTATCCTAAGTGTTGGTTCTTAATTAACTACACCAAATACTACTAAAATGCTAATAAAATACTATTATAATTTAAAGCAAAGGTGATATAAGGGTTTCTACCATTTACCAAAATAAAGTTAGCAAAGGTAATAATAACAACAACAACAACAACAACAACAACAACAACAAATTATTACTAATAATAGTAATATTAATAGAAATCTTAATAATAATAATAATAATAATCTAAGCCTTAAAATTACAAGGTGAGGTTTCGATCCTACCCCTAAATAATGAAATACTATTCAATAATATTAATAACATATATTATTTATAATAATATTAAAATAATAAAGATAATAATAATAATAATAATAATAATAGTAATAGTAATAGTAATACTATAAAGCATATGTGCGAATAATAATAAAATAAGTAAGGTCTCTACCCTTCTAGAATAATTAAAGATAATAATAAAAATAATTATACAAATAATAATATTGATAATAATAATAATAATAATAGTAATAAAACATATAATAATCCAAATAATACCTAAACTTAGAAACTAATAACCCTAATTATTTTATTCCTACTCTCTACCCTCACTACTATGGAAACAGGAAATAATAACGGGACATTAATAACGGTGGTTCGAAAACCGTCGTCAAATGCGTGAAAATTAATGTGCGGGAAGTTTTAATAACGGTTTTAAGTAATAACCGTTATTAAAAGTTTTAATAACGGTTCAAACAAGAACCGTTGTCAAAATTGGCAAGGTTTTAATAACAGTTCTTACAGGAACCGTTATTAAATCATGTTTTAATAACGGTTGTTACAGGAACCGCTATTAAAAGTTCCTTTTATTTCGTTCTCTTCTGTTTCGTGCCAAATATTTCAGACTCTGCCGCTTCCCTCTCGTACTCTCGTACTCTCTTTCTCTTACGAACCCTTGCACCACTGCTCTGGCTCCTCTGAATTAAGGGAAACCGTCGCACCGCCATCTCTCCACCACCCCTCTGCCATTCTTGCGAACGTAGCCAGCATTTGTACCTTCGTCATTGCCGTTCTCAACTTGTACACCGTCGCTCCCTTTACGTATGTGTTTTTCTTACTTCATTGCTTAATTTGTCTCTACTGATATGTATATATATATATATAAATGCATGCCTATTGCACCAAAGAGGTTGTGTTTGATGTGTTGTTCAAAAATCTGTTGTTTGATGTGTTGGTGAAAAATTTTGCTGTGGCCTTTTTTGATTGTGGTCGGCCGAGACCTTAATTTATATATATATAAATGTGTTTATAATCTATTTTATAAAAATATGTATTATTATTTTAATAGAATCTACAAGCCTAAAATATATATTATTATCATAAGATATGTACGTTCTAAGTATAAAATTAAGGTGTATATATTTTTTTAGCTAGCACTCACATTATTATGCAGATCATGTGTATTTATATGCTTTTTTTAATATATATTTTGTAAGACGTGTATTTATATTCCGTAAAATGTGTGTTTATATGTGCTCTATTATATGTATATATATTTATAATATTTTTATATATAAGATGTGTATATATAATCTAAAATAATTGTGGTTAGGGTTAGGGTTGAGGTTAGGGGGAGGGTTAGTGTTAGGGTTAGGGTTAGCTATAGGTTTAGGATCATTATTTTATGAGGTTTAGTGTTATTTTTTATTATAATGTATTAGGGTTAATTATTGTTAGGGTTACAGCCGTATATTGTGACCGACCGAAGATTACTATTATACAAACGCCACATTTCATTCACCGTCGGTCTCGAAAAGGTGGAACTAATGGAAAGTTCGAGTCAGAATCCGTGGATTCGTATCTGAATATGAGGAAGTGCCCGATGGCGATGGAATTGTGTGCGACGAAATCTTCCCATCCGTTTTGAAACCAGACTCTACCTTCTTCCTTAACTAGTTGTACTAGCCATTTTGCTCCGTTCGGGACGTTGAGGTATGCATGAGTGGGGAGACCCTTGCGATGGTTCTTCACGAATTTTTCTGGAAGTGCCTGTGATCACAAATGCAAGGCATAGATTCCACCGTTCAGTTTCCAAAAGTTTACTATAGGCTCCTTTCGGTATGTTTTTGGAAAGTTTCAAGTAAAAGGAAAAAAATAAATTGGGCTAAAAATGACATTATTTTTTTACTTTAAATTATGATTTCTTCCAAAATTTTCTAACAAAAATCAAAATAACATTTTTATTGCTTAAAATTTATTCCATACCATCTTTTTAAGTAACCCATAATTTTTTTTTAAAAAAGATGTCATTTATTTTTTTCCTTTTACTTGAAACTTTCCAAAAACATACCGAAAGGAGTCTATAGTAAACTTTTGGAAACTGAATGGTGGAATCTCTGCCTTGCATTTGTGATCACAGACACTTCCAGAAAAATTTGTGAAGAACCATGGAAAGGGTCTCCCCACTCATGCATACCTCAACGTCCCGAACGGAGCAAAATGGCTAGTACAACTAGTTAAGGAAGAAGGCAGAGTCTGGTTTCAAAACGGATGGGAAGATTTTGTCGCACACAATTCCATCGCCATCGGGCACTTTCTCGTATTCAGATACGAATCCGCGGATTCCGACTCAAACTCTCCATTAGTTCTGCCTTTTCGAGACCGACAGTGAATGAAATGTGGCATTTGTATAATATTAGTACATTATGGAAGAAGGCTAGAGCAACAAAAAATGGATATATTAATGAAGATGTAGATGTTGCAGCGACAAAAATTGTAAGTTTGTAAATATTTGAAACCCTGCTTACTTTTCTTTTAGAAAACTATTATATTATATTTATTCATGTAAGCTAATTTTACATATATTATATACATTACAGGATGAATTTCAATCGTCAGATGGTGAGGAGGGGGTAGACCAATATAACATTGTATCACAGGCTATAGGAATTGTAGAACACCCTGGAAGACACGGGAGTCTTGGATTAGGTGTTACGAAAACGAGCGTACGTAGTCGATCTCGTAGTCCTCATAACGGTTTTAATAACGGTATTAGGTAGCGATCTATTTATTCTACATGCATTTTCAGGTTTTTATTTTGTCTACATCTTTTGGTCTTCCAGCCTAGATCTGTGAACTCTTTACTTTGGGGTGTAGAGCTACCAAGTTGTGGTATGCCCACTAATTTTTATTCCTAAGTATAGTTGGTGTATTGAGACATTGGTACACTTATAGATTGATTGAAATTATGGTGTGATTGCAGATTTGGTATGAATTGATGTTGTTTTACATTGCAGATTTGGTAATTGTTTGAATATACAACTGTGTATGTGGGCAGGAACAAAAGAGAATAATTTAAATTAAAAAAACATATAGTTTTAATAACGGTTCTATGAAAACCGTTATTAAAGCATAGGTTTTAATAATGGTTTCCCATAGAACCGTTATTAAAAACTGACGTTTTAACAACGGTTTCTCATAGAACCGTTATTAAAAACTGAGGTTTTAATAATGGTTTTGTTTAAGAACCGTTATGAAAAGCTCCTTTTTAATAACGGTTTTTACTTAAAAACCGTTATTAAATATGAAAGTTACGCACATATTCGGGGGTTTTTGTGTATTTTTCATGACGGTTATGAACCGTTATTAAAGATTTAATAACGGGCGATTCAATAACGGTTGAAAACCGTTATTAAAACTATAAAATAACCGTTATTAAAACCCATTTCTGTGGTAGTGTCTGCAAAGAAAATTTAGCATTAATATTCCATCTAATAATAATAATAATCATAATAATAATAATAATCGAATAACCATAAAAAATTGAATAAAAATATAATAAATGTAACTAAATATAAAGGAAGGTCTAAGAAGGTCTAGGGTTTCACCTTGAGTCGGCGGGGATGGGCGGCACCGACGGTGGCCAAAAAAAGAGTCTAAAAAGGAAAAGATGAAGAAAAAGAGGGAAAGAGAAGGGAAAAAAGAAAATAAGGTTATGGTTCGGTGGAGGAGAATCAGAGGGAGTTTTTGGGTGGTGCATAGGGTAATAGAAGTGGCGGCAGTGGTGGCGGATGGTGGCTTAAAGGTTGCGGGGTACAGATTTTTGTGAGATGGGCAAGAGATTTCGTACAGCTATAGCGGCTCGTGTTAGAAGAATTGAAGGTTTTGGAGAGCTTAGTTAGCTAGAGGGAATTGCAAGGAAGAATTTGGGATGCGGCGGTGGTGGTGAGGTTGGCTATCATCGGCAGTAAGCTCGTCTAAAGTCAAGGTGGCGCACGACTGTCTCTTAAGATTTTCGGGGAGGAAAATTTTTGAAAACACTCCAATCAAGGCTATTTATAAAGGTTAGAGGGGATATTAGGGTTTTGGAGGTCGGTAGGAGGGTTCCCTATGTAGGTTTTGGGGCAGCCGGAGGCGGTAATCGGCCGGTGAAGGATTTGGTCAGATTTGATACTTTGAGAGAAAATAGAGAGAGAAAGAGCAGGAGTTGAGGATAACTGATCATGCCAAGCTAATGGGCGAGTCAAGAGGGAGAAAATAAAGGGAGAAATGGCCGGTTAAAGTCCTCGTACCTGACGACGCCATTTTCGAGGGCGGGAGTTGCAGGCTTCGACGACGGGGGAGAGAGGAGGAAGAAGGAAGGAGGGAGAGGTGAACCGGCGGCCGGGAAAGAAAAAAAAGAGGGGGAACCGGGCCGGTTTGGCACGGTTATAAGCTTTTTAAATGAGACGCGATGTCTCAGAGGGAATAGCTCCAAAACGCAATGTTCGAACGCACGCCTAAAGGGAAAGGCGTTGGGCCGTGGGAGAAGGAAGGAGAAGGGGAGGAATTGGGCCACGTAGGCCCAAATCCGGCGGAAGGAAAAAAAAGAAGAAAAGGAAGAAAGAAAAAGAAAAAGGAAAAAGGAAAATTTAAGGGTTTTGGGTTTACATAAGATATTTAGAATATTTAGAATAAAAATATTTAAATAAAATAATAAAAAATATTAAACCTCCTTTTTAGGTTAATTTAGGGCCTTTAAAAATATTTTTCCTAAATTCCTTTTTAATTAACAAAAAGCCCAATTTTTTTTATAAAAAATAAATATTTATAAATTCTTATTAATTTTCCCTAAATAAATCCCTCTTATTCTAATAAAATAATAAATTAAATTAATTTTCCAATAAATCCTTATTTAATAATATATCTTAAAATAAATAATTCTAGGGTATTTTAGTCCAGGTAGATTATAAGTCTGCATCCATAATCCCGACGGGGGTGACTACGGCCACAACGTCTGCATGAAAATCCCTCTTAGGGGCCCTGGCCTCTACTATAGTTTCTCAGTGAGGGTCTCCTTGGTCCTTCTATCCGTGGCTGGGTTCTATTTCTGGAACTTTGTCCTTCAGGTTTCCTCTTCCCAAGAATGGCGGTCTACTCCTAGACTAGGGTGGCGGCAAGGCAGGCACGCTCATATAGTGTAGCAAGATCAGAAAAGGGCACTATACCCATCATTCTGTGGATGCCAAAGTTCAGTCCCTACTCGAATTGGAACACCACTATGGACTCATTGGCGGCGATCCCTGGGGAAAAACGCAGCAGATTGGTGAAGCGGGCATGATACTGACGAATTGTCATCGACCCTCGGGAGAGTTGCATAAACTCCAGGAGCTTGTCCCTCTTTAGGCTCTTGGGGTAAAATATGAAGCAGAGGACGGTCTTGAACGCCTCCCAAGTTGCCGGGGGACCGACTCGGGTACGGCGCTCTACCCACCAGGCATTTGCTACGCCTCTCAAGAAAAATGTCGCTATGTTGGGCTGCCGGGCTGGAGGGCAATCCACTGCTTCGAAAGTGCAATCCATATCTCAGATCCACCCTTTGAGGATCACTGGGTCCTCCTCGCCTGAGTACGTTGGAGGATGGTGACTGGTGACCTTCTTAAGCCAATCTTCACCGGTGCCCTTGGGGTGGTGGGGGTGCGGAGCTAACACAACAGGTTGATGCTGAATGAATTTCATGAAAGCCTCAAAGGCCTCCTTTAAACGCCCTATTCGACCTTTCATTGCCATTGGAAGATGCAACAAAAAAGATGAGGTTACAAGCTAACCCACTGGTTTGTAGTAATCATATCACACTATTTCCCCTTTTTGGGAAAAAGATCCCTAATCTACCCTTTCGTTTCCTCACGGTGGCCTGGACTCAGGAAATTTAAAAATAGGAGAGTTTTTTCACTGTGTGAAAACACTTCGAAATCCGATGAAAACTTCATAAATCCAATTTTGTTTGAAAATTAGGTGTGGTTCCAAGGACCAACGCTCTAATACCAACTTGTAACATACCCAAAATTCACTACTGGAAAATTTTATTTTAAATGAAAGAATTAATGGAAGAAAAATAATAAAACTATGAATTATGAAAATATTACCGCCACACTCAGTACCGGACCGATTCACTCCTATCATTCCAGCACCAAGTGCTAAGGCTAAAAAAGATTATCATCAAACAAGAGCTAATACTTAAAACAAGAATTCACAAGGGAGTTAAATCGTTCACAATATAAAATTTAGAGTACGCGTAAAAAGGTTTACAAGCCAAAGGGGTACATAGATAAAGTTCGCAAAGAACATAAAGTATCGTACGATAGAACAGAACTAAAATAAAACGATATAGGTTAAAAGAAAATGAAAAGGAGAGTCTGACCATGTCGCTCTCGGCCCCCAGGCCAATTTTAGGCTCAACTCTCAGCCCCGCTCGATGCCTTGTAAGAGTCGTAGGCATCAAAGATATCATTTCCTAACTGCACAAACTTAGGTGGGTCATCTACTCGTGGGAATGAGCAGCACCCATGAAATGGGTGGTCAATACGCTACGTACTGAGCAATGAAACTATGCAACTAAGGTCAAACATATAAGGCGTATAACACAACATGATCATAAAGACCGCATATAATAATATAGATAATGAAGGCCGAAAAACAGTCCAGATAGACTTATTCTTTAGATTTCTTATCAATATACTTGTTCCACACATGCTCTTTATCAATCTATGCAAGTGCGGGATCCCCACTATTATAGCCGTGTGGACCAAAAATCATGCAGGGCAAAACGCTCCTGGCCACTATTATCCAGCGGTGGACCGGTCTGGGCTCGACTCACATGCGTGGACCAAAAATCATGCACGACACCCCAGCTCCTGGCCACTATTATTCGTCAGTGGACCAGCTTGGGCCCGACTCAACAATATTTCTCTTTAAATGATTAGTATCTTATTCGATAAGCATTTCACCCTTGACATGCATGTCACCAACCTTCTATTTCTATCCTCCCGAGAGGGCCCGCCCCATATCTTGAGACTCTTGCGCCCTTTATCACGCCCCGATATCCATTCCCCTTTACACTTACACATAATGAAAACCAACTCCTAAGGGTGTATGTTAAGGCCCAACACCTCGTGACATCAAACTCCACCCACTATCACCCTCCAGGGTTTCCCTTGAAACCCTAATTAGACCTATGTGGCCCAACTTCTTCTTACTTCACTACCATTATTTCATTTATCATCCAACACCTCATATCATTTAGGTTCAACCCCAAATCATATCACTTTACTCATTGATTTCACAGGTGATCGAAAAACCCTAGTTGGCCACTCCAAACCCTAGCACATTTCTTCTCCCACAAGTAATCTCTCTATTTTTCACCTAACATTACTTACTTCCCATGGCACCCATACTCATCCCTCATATTATAAATTTCCACTCTTAACCCATATTAAACTCTTCCTTAATTGTTTTTACTTCCACATTTTCCCCCAGATTAGGGTTTCCTCCCAAACCCTAATCAAGTCCCCTATACACCCTTACACCAACCTACGTACTATTTTTCATCTAAAGTTTCCAATCACTCCACAACTCTCCCCTTACCTTACTTACACCCTATTAAAACTTTTCTCACATAAAGATCATTCCCATGAAAACTCCATCCACCCCATGCAAACCCTAGAAATTTCCCATGAAAGGTTCCACTCATTTATTTTAATCATGATCTTCTTTTAATTTCCCCTCATGAATCATGATATAATTAGGTCAACCTCATGTCCCTCCTTAGTCAACTCACTTTGTATTTTTCCCTTTTTATCCTTTCACCCCACATCATATTATTAACATCCTAGCATGCATGTCCTAGAGGGTCACGTCATATAACATCATAAGCACAACATAACAATCATTATGCACATGCCATAAGGAATTCATATAAGCATACCTCAACTCCAAGTTGTGCTACAAGTAATTAGTCATTAAAATCATAAAGTACACAACATGGCATAACACATAACACACGAGGCACATAACACACACATAGTTGTTCTTAGCCATATCCTTACCTAATATGACACCGGTCTTGGAGCACGTTACTACGCCTCCTTAGGGTTTTGACTTGATTCACCTATAAGAGAGAAAACTCTCTAACTAAAATTACCATTCTTCCTACCTTACCCTTATCACAACTTACTATTAGGGCTAAAAATAATAATAATACCTTTATAAGTAAAAGTAGGGTTATTATTCCTAAGGTAGCTACTCATGCTACTACTAATCAAAAATAGGTCTTAATAGCTACAACAATTTAAAGTAATTATAATAATATTTATATTATTAACGGTAATAGTTTCTGTAACACCCCCAAATTTACTACTGAAAAATTTCGTTTAAATCAAAAGGTTTAGCGGAAGCAAAAGAATTAAAACCGTAAACTGGGGGTATTACCGCCACACTTAGTACCAGACCGGTTCATTCCTACCGTTCCGGCACTAAGTGCTAAGGCTAAAACCGATCATCAATAAGTATGAAGTATCATAAAATGCAAGACGACATTTAGTATAAATCATTAATAAGATATAAGTCAAACAGAAGTTTGAATACGATTCAGGATTACAACCCCATAATACTTTTTTTTTCTTTAAAAAGGGGAAACATAATACAAAATATAGCTAATAAAACAATCCCCAAAAAGGATCAGTATCCGGATCGCCTACTCACTCAAGTCGAGCCTTCCACCCCAAAATAGTAACCGATCAAACCTGCATAGGAGGTCTGCTCCCCACCATTGGTGGATCATCACAGGACACATTCAATCAATGTAGTATCAGTACGGGTCCAATACTGAGTAAGGGCGCAGGTGCGCTAAGGCCAAGCATACAATCATACCACATAGCACACATAGCACAATCATATAAGTAACATGCGATAACACGCAAGATAAGGCCTGAGCACTTTCCGGTGACTTATTCTTTATCCTCGTTAATAATATGTCCATTTCACGCATATTCTTTAATAATCCATGTGAGTGCGGGAACCCCACTATTATAGCCGGTGGACCGGAAAGTATACACTCAGGGCAGAACGCTCCCGACCACTATTATTTGCCGGTGGACCGGTCTCCAGGGCAAAATGCTCCTGGCCACTATTATTTGTCGGTGGACCGGTCTGGCCCCGACTCACATGATGTTCCGCTGTAAGTACTTAGTATATTTCCCATGGTTTAACTCACTTACTTTGGTTTATCGAGCACGAAATCCCCCACTATTATAGCCGATGGACCGGAAAGTATACACTCAGGGCAGAACGCTCCTGACCACTATTATTTGCCGGTGGACCGGTCTCCAGGGCACCCCGGCTCCTGGCCACTATTATTTGCCGGTGGACTGGTATGAGCTCGGCTCAACAATCTTTCACTTTACATGATTAGTGTCTTATCCGTGTTTTATTAGATATCATTCCACCCTTGACATGCATGTCATCGATGTTCTACTACCGTTCTCTCAAGAGGGCCCGTTCCATATTTTGAGACTCGTACCTCTTCTCACACCCGACATCCATTCCCCGTAAACTTAGGCATAGTGACATATAGTAAGGCACAATCTCCGAGAATATAGGCCATCCCATTACATATGATGTCGACTCCGCATGTCCTCCTCCCTCTAGGGTTCCTCCTCGGAGACCCTAATCGGACCTATGTGGCCCTACTCTTTCTTACTTACCCAAACGTTACTTTATTCTCTATCTCGCACCTCATTCTTTTATTAGGAAATTCCTCAAATGTGTTACTTTTTCTCCCAAGTTCACGTGTGACCGACAAAACCCTAGTTGGCCATTCAAAACCCTATCTGACCACGCCAACCCTAATTGGCCGCACCAAACCCTAGCACTTTACTTCTTCAACAAGTAACCTCCTTCTTTCACCCCAAAATCTCTTCTCTCATTTAGAAACCCCCGCTCATCTTTTATATAAGTGAGTTCTCACTCTCAACCCCATACTCCACCATGCAATCATTAATACCACCATACAAACATTAATGCCACCACACAAACCATAACACCACCATGCAAACCCTAATACCACCATAAGCCATTAATACCACCATGCAATCATTAATACCCCATACGAACATTTATACCACCATACAAACCTTAATACCACCATACATCATTAATACTTCCATAAAATCATAATTACCACCATACAACATTAATACTTCCATAAAATCCTAAATACCACCATACAACATTAATACTTCCATAAAATCCTAAATACCACCATACAACATTAATACCTCCATAAAATCCTAAATACCACCATACAACCCGAATACCACCATGCGAACCATTAGTACCGCCCTAGAATATTAATACCATCATACAACATTAATACCTCCATAAAATCATAAATACCACCATGCAAACTTTAAGACTCCCATGCATGGTTCCCAACTCTCATTTATTTCGGACATTCCTCCCACTTAAATATTCTCTCATAGATCATGAGGTACTTAGGTCAACCTCATATCCCCCTTAGTGGTCTCACTTCTCATTTATTTCCGGTCATCCTTATATTCCCAACTCATATTACCATTTATCCTAACATGCATGTCCTAGAGGGCCATAACATAATACATCATAAACATCATACATATAAATGTCATGCTCATGTCACGGAAGCACATACAACATACCTCAATCTCTAAGTTGCGCTACACATAAGACAAGTTATCCACAAGTCATATAATACATGGCATAGCATGGCATACACAACATTCAACACATCCACGTCACACATAGCACAAGGCCATTAGCTTCATCCTTACCTAAGGCGACGTCGGGCTTGGAGCATGCTCCTCTAACTCCTTAGGGCTTTGGTCGGGGTTACCTATAAAAGGGAAAAATTCTAAGTATTAGTTTCCCTTATAATTACTATCAATCCTCATTCTAGTTTAAGGTTAGGGTTTTTATTACTAAAAAGGGTTTTATACAAAAACTAGGGTTTTTACCTTAGAATTAGTATACTAAATATTAATAGTCAAAATATAGTTATTTATGATACTTATTTTACACTTATTTTATTAAGCCCATTAGTCCCATTCTTATAATACTAGTGTTCACTAGTCATAGTAAAATAGTGATAATAAAAATAATAATAATAATAATAAGACTACTAATAGTGATACTTATGTTTCAAGTAATAGAACTCTAGCGTTTTTAAGATTAAGTCCAACAATGGTGTTAGGTTTGAAATAATAATATTATAAGGTCACAATATTACAAGTAAACTATTCTTAAGGGTGATAATGATAATAGTAATAATACTAATAATAACGATAATAATAATAATACTCCTAGTAGTAATGGTTATAACAATAATACAACCAAGTAAGGTTAAGTAGTAATAATAATAACCATAGTAAGGATAATAGAGATAATAATAATAAAAATGTTAATACTAATAATTATAAGAATAGGACCAAAGTTAAGTATAATACAAGTTAGGGTTTAAAAGGGATGTTAGTATTAGTAAGAAAATAAGACATTAATAATAGAGATAATAATAATGGTAATAATGACAATAATAATAATAATCATAATAATAATAATAGTAATAATAAAAGTAATAACAATAATGATAATAATAATAGTAGTAATAATAATAATAAGTATAATAATAATAATAAGTGTAATAATACTAATATTAGTTATAAACTACTATAGGGGCATAAGAAAAGGGTTTTAGGGTTCAGATGGGTGGAAGACCACCTGAGGACGGTGGTGGTCCGGCGGCGGCGCGAGGCGGCGACGGCGGTGGTGATGGACGAGGAGAAGAGAGGAAAAGATGGAGGGGGTGGTTAGATTGGAGGGGGAAAAGGGAAGTTAAGTGTGGGGGAGGAGACAGCAGGGAGAGGGGAGTGGAATGAAGGTGGTGGCGTGAGAAGGGCGGCGGCGCGCGGTGGTGGACGCGGCGGTCGAAGGAGGAGGAGGGTGGTGGAGGCCGGTGGAGAAGGAATCAGGGGGTAAGGAGGGTATGGGCAGGTAGGGGAGGACCTGCAGGTTACTTTGGAAGGTGGAAGGAGGGTGGAACACGGCGGAGGTGGTGGCTACGGGCGGCGGCGACTGGAAGAGGGGTTTTTCAGCAGGGAGCTTCGCACGTCTATGGCGGCACATGCAGGGCAGGGTGGAGGGCGGAGATGGTTTGGTTTTGTCGAGGAAGGTGCAGGGGTGTTTTTGGTGGCCAGCGGTGGCGGCGGCGATCACCGGCGGCGGCGAAAACTTCGTCTGATTTTCAGGCGACGGAGAGGCAGAGTTTCGGGGTAATTTTTGCAGCACAGGTTATGGCTATCGAAGGGGGGTATTTATAGGCAGTTGGGGGGATAAAACGACGAAGGAGGAGAGGACAAGCCAGGTCACGGCAGTACGCCGTCCGGCGGCGATCAGCAGGCCTGCAGATTCTCTGTCAGCAGGTTCTGGCTCGGTTTGGGTGAGAAAGGAAAGGGGAAGGGCCTGGGCGGTGCAGGACGGTAGGCTGGGCCAAATCGGGAAAGAAAGGGAAGGGAAAAAGGACGAGAAGGACGGTCGGACTGTGGCGTTGTCGGCGTTGCAGCGGCGCGGTGGTCACATGCGCGAGGAAGAAGACGACAACGGGGCAGGTTGGACCGGCGGTCCAGGGAAGAAAAGAAAGGGGAGAAACCGGCCGGTCGACAACGGTTATAAAGTTCCTAATCTCGACGCGTCGTTTCATTGTTTAGAAGGTCGAAACGCAGCGTCGTGTCGTTGGCTGGAAACGGTTAGAAGGCTCATTAATCGCGACGCGGCGCTTCAGCGGATCGAAAGGCCAAAATCTGTGTTGCACTCTGGCGTTGGCCAGCGAGCGACGCTAGGCCGCGGGGAGAGGCCCAACCGACGGGGAAGAAGGAAAAAAAAAAAGAAAAGGAAGAAAAAGAAGGAAGGAAAGTGAGGGAAAAGAAAAGAAAAAATGTTTCATTTAGGGTTTTGGATTTTTTTATAATTCATTTAGAATATTTGTGGGCTATTTAGAATATTAATATTTATAAAATGTTAAATAAATTCCTTTTTGCTTATTTTAGACTATTTTAGATAAATTCCATTAACCTCCATGCTAATTAGGAAAAATACCCAAATTTTCTTCTAATTAAATTCTTTATTATTTTCCTCTTAATCTACCTCAATTAACTCTCTACATTTTAATAAATAAATTTATATAATTAATTTTCCTAATAATTCCTTATTTCGCCATAATTTCGGAAATTAGGATTTTGGGATATTATAGTTTCAATGTTACTAATAATGATAATAGTAGTAGTGATAGTAAGATTAGTGATATATGAAATATTAAAAATAGTGACAAGGTAATAATAATAATAATAATAATAATAACGACAACAACAATAATAATAACAACAACAACAACAACAACAGCAACAACAACAACAACAACAATAATAATAATGGTGTTAAAAATAGTACTAATAATAATAATAGAAATGATAGTAGTAGTAATATAAGGATTCAAATATTTACAATAATAATAAAAGTGCTAAGGTGCCAAGGTTATCGTTAATAATAATGGCAAGAACAACAACAACAACAACAACAACAACAACAACAACAACAACAACAACAATAATAATGATGATGATGATGATGTTAAAATAATAATACTAAAGTTATAGGCCATTAATAATAATAATAATAGTTATAAATATTTCGAAGTTAGGTTAAATAATAATAATAATGATAAAGGTAGTAATAATAATAACATTAAGAATAATACTAATAATACTACTAAAAATAACTAACATTTGTATAAAAAAGGTTTAGGGGTTGGGGAGTTTAGAGGAGCGCCTAGGGATGGTGGTAGCACTGGCGGCGGCAGCAATGGAGGGAGAAGAGAGGTGGAGAAATGGTGGTGGAGGGAGGATAAAGGAAGAGGAGATGGAGGCAGGGAAAAATAAAGGTATGGGGAGGTAGAGGGAGCTCCCCTTGGTCATTTTGGAGGGCAGAGGGAGTGTTGGCTACGGCAGAACTGGCAGTGGGCAGTGGTGCAAAGGGCGGCAGGGCTCAATGAAGGGCTGATTGGGGGAGGGACTTTACACGACTGAGGTGGCTCGTGCAAGGTAAACCGAGGGAGGAGGGAGGCTTAGTTTGGTAGAGGGTGATGCAGGGAAGGGTTCCGTAGGTGGCTTGGGCAGCGGCGACTGGGCGGTTTTCTAAACTAGAGGTGGCGCAATGGCTCGGGCAGCGGTGACAGGGCGGTTTTTTCTAGGTTACAAATCCAAAAGGTTCGATAATGGCTTCCTTGGTGGTATTTATAGGCCGAAAAAGGGGAGAACCAAGAGAGGGGACAAAGGAAGGTAGGGGCAGATGCAGTAGGCATGCCGACCGGTGTAGGTCTGCCATGGCAGGGGTGCATTCGGTTAGGGAGAAGAAAGGAGGCGAGGGCAGGCACGCGCTAGGTGAGAGGTCGGTCGGTCGGTCGAGGAGGGACAGGCGAATAGTCAGGGAGAGAGGGAGAAGGTAGGCAGGTGGCGCAAGTGGCTGGTCGGCGTAGTGGTGGGTTGCAAATTGCAGCGGAGCATGAGGAAGAAGGGAAAGGGAAAGAGAGGCTGGACTGGCCAGTTTGGGGGAGAAAGAAAAGAAAAAAAAGGGAGGGGCGGACCGGTTGGGGCGACAGGCGAAGGAAGAAGAGTTAGGCGGGCTTAGGTCGCGCCGAAGGGAAGGAGGAAAGGGAATTTGGGCCGCAAGGGGCTGGCCCAATCGGGGAAGTAGGGAAGAAAAGAAGGGAGAAAGGAGGGAGAGAAAGAGAAGGAAAAAAAGGAAAAATATGTTGGTTGGGTGTTTAGGTTATTTTGGTATTTTTGACTATTTAAAATAATAATATATATATAAATAATTAAATCCCTTTTTAGATTAATTTGGGCTATTTGAATACATTTTTCAAAGTTCCATTTTAATTAGCAAAACATTCTAATTTTTTTTTCTAAATAAATTATTTATTATTTTGCCTTAATTTCCTCCTCCTATCTTAATAAAATAATTTATTGAATTAACTTCTCTAATAGTTCCTTATTTGACCATAATTTTCAAAATTAAGGTTTTAGGGTATTTCAAACTAAATATTCCTCTATCATTACCAATACATATATATAAGTTATAGCAACATACCAATCCATATAGTTAGGAACTAGAACCCATGGATACTAAGCCGATGGTTCAAAAACTTATGGTACTCGTATGCGCTCATGCCTTAAAAATCATTGGCTTAGTATGTGTGAATAATAAACTTTGTATTTTTTTTAGGGAATAACCTTTGTACATGTTCTTAGCTAACTTGATAGGCTCCTTAAGGAATGGTTGTTCATATTGGAACTATTGTGTCACTCAATATGGCATATACGGTTCAAATTTCTTAAAATATTGTAAAAATTCGTAAAATAATACTATGAGACAATGCCTATATAGATTAGCTACTCTATGTAGATCCCAAATGACCCATGACAAAATAATTAAAGTAAATATGGATATCACTATACTATATATAGTAAGAGTACGATAATTTTAGTATATCTTTGACATAGACATATAATCAATCTTAGTTTGAAAATAATCAAGCATCTCTAATTTATTATTGAATTTATTTGCACAAAATCATCTCATACAATGGGGTTAGTCCAGATCATAACCGGATCATTCCACTCCAGACTCATGAAATTATTCGTATATCTAAGTCTATTATAACATTCATTTATTATTATTACAACTAATGAATCTAAGTATGTATTATATACATATGATAACTATAAAATTACCTGTAATAAAGTGACACATTTTAAAATTTGAAAAGTGAAAGGAAGAGAAAGGAAGGAGCGGCACGTGAGAATGGAAAGAAACTAATGGAAATGGTGGCGAGGAGTGGTTTGGTTAGGTTAGTGTAAGGGTATATTTGCTAATGAGTGTAAACATTTTCTATGCAATAATTTGTTGTTTTCTAAATAACAACTACTCAATAATATAAGTGATGATCAAAACTATAACTTTAACTACTAAGCTTTAATCTTACCAATAATCAATCTAAATTTATGCATGCAACCAAAAAGAAGCAAATAATTGAAAGCTAAGGCATTGTTCTCCTCATAATATGTTTATAATTTATAAGATTAGCCTTTATCAAATTAAATCAATAAAATAATTAATAATATATCAAAATGATTAGAAAATTACTACTACTACTACTAATAATAATAATAAATAAGAATACTAACAATAAATATAATAATATAAGTTCCACTAATAACTAATATTGCTAATAATTAATAATATTAATATTGATTCATTAATAATAATTAATAATATTCATTAATTTAATAATATAAAAGAACAATAATAATTAATGACACAAACATTAATTTAATAATAATAATAATAATTAAAATTTATTCCTAATCACAATGTTAATGATGAATAATTATAATTAATTTCACAATAATAATTATTAATACCAAGATTAATATAAAAATATAATTAATAATCTTAATAATGGTTAATAATGAAAATAAATAAAAATCATATTCTTAATTAATCTAATAACATAAATAATAATTGTTACTAAGAATATTAATATGAATTTAATTATAATAATAAATATGAATGTAAATATTTAATGAATCAATATTACTATGATTAATAATTATTATTAAGAATATTAATATGAATAATGAATATGAACGTGTAAATATTTGATGCTCCAAAGTTGCTCAATTCATCTCTAGTCTCGGTCGAGTGACTCATTTTAACGAAGGCACCTGGATATATAAATATTAAGAAACACGTCAGGACACGCAACGCACTCAACAACAAAATTTGTGGGGTCCTCCAATGCCTCAAGGTGATAAATCTAGGTGGTGACGGAAATACAGATGTTGACTGATCCGACATTCGATGATTGGCACGTTGAATAAAAAAATTCGAATATTTAAAGCATATCTCACGCTTCAAAAATTAAAAATTTTAAATCTAATAATAAATAATTTATTTAATGTTTTAAGCTTTCGAACATAATATAAATAAAAATTATCGAACAAAATATTATTTAATTATAAATTAATAAATTTATTAAATTTAAACTGATAAAATCAAATTATTTAATTTAAGTCTTAAAATATATTATATTTAATTAATAATTTAAAAATTTTAGATAATAGTTAAATATTTAATTAAAATAATAATTACAAAATATATAATTTAATTACAATAAATATTATTATTTTAAGTTATACACAGATATACTAATTTTTTATAAAAAATAAATAAATACCATTTAAATATATATGTATATAATTTATTAAATCAAATATTAATTATTTTTATTCAGATTTATTTAATATTTTATTAATTACATTAATTAATTATTTTAAAAAAAATCAGATTAATTATTTATTTTTTAATATCAAATCGATTACAGTAGTAGACTGACTCATCGCATGTCACTTACAAGCTCATCCAATTTAATACTCCTTCTTCCGAAGAGGGGGGGAATTGAGAGATGAATTGGAGTGTGCGAAGCGGAGAAGATGAGTACTACTTCAGTGAGTCTGGCTGCAGCAACAGGAGCTGCTTCTTCCTTACCAATTTCTGCTAGTGACTTTAGAAGGGTAATCAATTCTAATTGGGATTTTGTTTCTACGCTTTTATAATTTTCTTTTTCCTCACTGTAAGTGGTTAAATTCTTGCTGCAATTA
The DNA here is from genome assembly GCA_030549775.1 of Tamarix chinensis. NCBI lineage: Eukaryota > Viridiplantae > Streptophyta > Magnoliopsida > Caryophyllales > Tamaricaceae > Tamarix > Tamarix chinensis. The sequence goes on from CM060174.1 coordinate 99,899,210, forward strand.
TGATGATAATTTACCACCAGAAAAAGTAAATAAATTACGATGATAGTTTAGCTTGTCTGAGAGGTGATTTTTCACGGCTTTAGGTTCTGATACGTTTATATGAATGCGTCGAATTACAAGTCACAGTTCCTCGAGGAGTAAAGACGTTGTCTTTCTGTTTGTAACTCCGTGTTGATCGCATGTGAAAACCTTTGTCGTACATCGGCAAAGGATTATGTCTATGTCAGTTTGGTCTTCCGGCTTGTGCGGCACGACCTAATGAAGGAAAAGGCCGATTCTATTCCTTTTGTCTGTTTTCATTTTTGATTCCCGCTGATTACGGGGTTCAGTCCTAAAAGCTTATGGGTATTTAAGATACTGCTGTTTCTGCGTTTCCGGAAATGCTTAGATGGTGTAAAGACCTGGACTTGAATGAATGGAAACGAGCTTTATCATTCCATACCACAACTACAACTTATCTAAAACCCCATCATTGGCAGGGTCTTGAAGGTCTGGTGTGTTGAACCTCACCTCTATTAGGTTGAGGCTAGTGAGGGGCTGCTTCCCTTTATTATTCCAGATCAAATCAATTAAAATCCCATCATTCCGTGCCACGACAACAACTTAGTTAAATTCCTGTCATTGGCAGGGCCTTTTGTGGGGGGTGGGGGTGGTGGAGTCTGGTGTATTGAAACCTCACCTCTAGATTATGGTTAGCGAGGGTTTGTTTCCGCTTATCATTCCAAATCATGTTCTGGATTTCCTGCTGAGTTAATATTGTCGGACACCATGTAAAGATTTGGGCTAGGATCATATAAGACATGTCTTCTTTTCCCTTACCTTTGAGTTTTTCTTTCTTGCTTGAGCGAAGGGTACGCTTGTGTTACCCACTCAATTCCTAATCAATTATTCTATGCACTTATATTTCTTCAAACATCATGCTCAGATGTGCCGATGGTTTGTTGTTTCTTATATATCTTTTTTTATTTCATCCAGGGGCCGTTAATTAAGAAATTGCTGCCAAAACGATGCCAGGATGCAGCCACTAATCTGTCTCCGAAATTGGTTGGGCATGATCTTTTCCTTTCACCATCAACGCTGATATCTAGGAGGGTATACTTATCATCTTTGAAATCCATTATTTGTTCCATTTATTCAGAACTAAGCTGTCTTGGTGGAACTTTGTGCCTCCTAAGATCCTTGACAATATTGTGGTGATCTTTTTTGGATATTAGAGAATGACTGGGGCATGGTTAAGTAGCTAAATCCCGCCCTTGCATTGTTGGTGAATGGTGACTTCCAAAATCGACTCTCATCCTTTCTCTGCTATGGAGATGGAGATCAATTCAAATGTTAATCTGCTTGCCTGAACACTGTGGTTTGGAGAAAATTGCCTTTTGCTAATTGCTAACTAGGTTTTTATCAATATATATATATATATATATATATATATATATATATGTATGTATGTATGTATGTATGTATTTATGCTGCTTCTGGTTATGGTATGAATTTGTCGGATAAGAGAAGCAATCCTTATGATCTGACTTATGGCCTGTCCGTTTCTAGCTCCTTTGTCCTCTTTTCTTTCACTGATCTCTCACTTTTCTCGCACATGGTAACTACTAAAATGATTCCTGTTGTTATGATATTATGAAATTTTCTCTATAGCAGATGAAGCATGCTTCTACGGCCTTGGCTGTTTTGACTGAGGACAATCCAGCAATGGCAGATACTGAAGATGAGACTCTCGGTATTTTTAACATTGATCTGGGCTTAGAACCTTATAAGGAGCACTTCAGATATAGAATGAAGAGATATACAGATCAAAAGGAACTTATAGAAAAGCATGAAGGCGGCCTTGAGGAATTTTCTAAAGGTAATAATTTTTCAAATTAAAGCCAGCATGGCAATGCCCTCTTCTTTTTCTTCTTTTTCCCTTTTTTCTGCTCATGTTTTTCAATTTCCTTTCTATTTCTGGTGGCTTTAGTGGTGGGCAGTGAAAGTATTGCGACTTACTTTATAATTGCTTGTGGTACTTTTTTGATATCTCCTGATGATAATCTCTTCTTTCATGCTATAGGACATCTAAAACTAGGATTTAACAGAGAAGATGGCAGCATAGTGTATAGGGAATGGGCCCCCGCTGCTCAGTAATTTCATCATTCCTGACTAATATTAGTTTGATTTACTTGTTTTAATATTTTTCATACCGCGAGTTGTGAACTCTACTTTATTTTTTAATGACATAGGGAAGCACAAATTATAGGGGACTTCAATGGGTGGGATGGCTCCAATCACTGGATGGTGAAAAATGAGTTTGGTGTTTGGAGTATTAAGATTCCTGATTCTGATGGAAGCCCTGCTATTCCTCATAATTCAAGAGTAAAATTTCGGTTCAAACATGGCGACGGAGTTTGGATAGATCGGATTCCTGCTTGGATTAAATATGCCATTGCTGATCCAACAAGATTTGCAGCACCTTATGATGGTGTATACTGGGACCCTCCACCTACTGAAAGGTGCCAACTATGTCATATTTTTCAACTATGCATTTGTGTGCGTCTTATGCTATCTATTATACCATCACACAAATTTGGTTATCAAATTCTGGTTGAAACCCTGACACTGGCTATCTTTTAAACAAATAGGAAATAGGGTGGAGTTTTATGTGATAAATTCTAACAAAATAACTAAGCTGCTTGAGGAAAGTGCTCAGAAATTGCTTAATTATTACGATGAATTAAAGACAAGAAACCTTACTGACTTGTCTCTATGTATCATTGTATTATATAGGTACCAATTTAAGTTTTCTCGCCCTCCTAAACCAAAAAGCCCACGAATATATGAGGCCCATGTTGGAATGAGTGGTTCTGAGCCACGAATAAATTCATACAGAGAATTTGCTGATGATGTTCTGCCTCGTATTCATGCAAATAATTATAACACAGTGCAGTTGATGGCTGTCATGGAGCATTCCTACTACGCTTCATTTGGATATCATGTCACCAACTTTTTTGCTGTGAGCAGTAGATCTGGAACCCCTGAGGATCTCAAATATCTGATCGACAAGGCACATAGCTTGGGTTTACGGGTATTGATTGATGTCATTCACAGCCATGCAAGTAACAATGTGACTGATGGCCTGAATGGCTTTGATGTTGGCCAAAGTTCACATGAATCTTATTTCCACACTGGCGAAAGAGGCTATCATGAATTGTGGGATAGTAGATTGTTTAATTATGCTAATTGGGAAGTCCTTCGCTTTCTTCTCTCCAACTTGAGGTGGTGGCTCGAAGAATTTAACTTTGATGGATTCCGTTTTGATGGTGTCACCTCCATGCTGTATCATCATCATGGAATTAATTTGGCATTTACAGGGAACTATGACGAGTATTTCTGTGAAGCAACAGATGTTGATGCTGTGGTTTATCTGATGCTAGCCAATGATCTGATTCACATCCTATTGCCCGATGCAACTGTTATAGCAGAAGATGTATCGGGTATGCCTGGACTTTGCCGATCTGTTTCTGAAGGTGGCATTGGGTTTGATTACCGTCTAGCAATGGGCATCCCTGACAGGTGGATTGATTACCTAAAGAACAAAGATGACAAGGAATGGTCAATGGAAGAAATTACATGGAGTCTGACTAATAGAAGATACACTGAGAAACATGTCTCTTATGCTGAAAGCCACGACCAGGTGCAGAGTCTTTCTATTTCATCCAGCTACCTTGGGAATTTTGTATTTTTCTATTGATGGCTTCCAGAAGAGCAAAATTGCATGGCTCATTTAGTTCATTTTACTGCTATAATTTTAAGATTTTTTTTTCTTTTTGTAATTAATATTTGTCCTGTTTTGATTGTATTTTAAGGTTTGATGCTATACTATTGCAGTCCATTGTAGGAGATAAAACTATAGCATTTTCCTTGATGGATCAAGAGATGTATTATGGCATGTCTTGCTTGGAAGAAGTTTCTCCAGTAATCGAGCGAGGGATCGCACTTCACAAGGTTGGTGTTGTAGCATTTACCTGCTTTTAGTTAGCTGTTCTGTACCAAAATGATCTCTAATTGATTTGATGAGTTTGGTTTATGCAAAATAAATTTGATCAATCCTTTCTTCTCATACTCATATCCTTTTAAGTTGAGCTCATCTTAATTTAACCCTTGAATAAACTGGTTATCATTCATTTGGCACAAGGATGCAATTAATCTCGAATTTTTCATGTTGTGGAAAATCATACAGTTCTATTTCTTGATGATCCATTACCTATTATGTTTTTTAGATATGCTGGGGGTTCTTTAACTTTATAGACGTTGTGGACTTAAATCTGCAGATGATTCATTTCATCACGATGGCACTTGGAGGGGAAGGCTACCTCAACTTCATGGGAAACGAGGTGGTTTTCTGAACTCAAGCATTTGTTGAAGTGCTGCTGAGCCAATGAATCTTAAACTGGCATATCCCAAGATGAACTTAAAAGTCCAAATATAAAATCATGAGCATAACATCCTGCAACTGTAATTATATTTGTGAATGAATTTAATGCGGCAAAAGACCGAAAAACTTAGATCTATTATTCAAATACATGCAGATAAGCACTTAATCAATTGCATTCTTTCTCTGGTCTATATTTAAATTGACCAATTTGTTGGTCTTTATTCTCTACTTTGATGCTCGTGTAGTTTGGCCATCCAGAGTGGATTGATTTTCCGAGGGAAGGAAATGATTGGAGCTACGATAAATGCAGACGTCAATGGAACCTGGTTGACACTGAGCATTTGCGATACAAGGTATAGAATTCTCCAAAGCCTTTTCTTAATTTGTCTGCATTACAGAGCTAAAGATTTGAAGTTATAGCCTTTTTTCTTATTAATTTCAAATAAAGCATATGAGTCTACCCCAAATTTCTAAAGGTGGAATTGTAATATTGTGTTTCTTTGAAACAGTTTTTTATTAGATTGGAATTTTGGACTTGTGCAAGCTGATAACTGTTATAATTTGTGGTTATGAATTCTTTTTTTTAATGACTTCTAGAGACATCTCATTGGGGTGTTCATTGGGTTGGGTAAGTCATGGCTTATATAACCCAACCCATGAAAATAGGCTTATGGATTAGATGGGTTGGGTTGTTATTTTGCAAAGGTTTACATGAGTTAACCTATGATGGGTTAAAATCTAAGGTGGGTTAGTATGGGTTAACCCATGATGGGTGGATTTTTAGATGATCTCATAACATTGATCTTGTTCTATTGTTATTATTTTGTTTATAGTTCATGAATGCATTCAACTGTGCTATGAATATGCTGGACGAGAGATTTTCATTTCTCTCCTCAACCAAACAAATTGTCAGCAGTGCAAATGAAGAAGATAAGGTACTACTACTATATGCTATTGAGGTTTTTCTTTTATTTGCATAATTTCTTGGGCAAATAGTTAGCACTAGGGAGGGAGTCCCTTTCAGTTCTTTAAATATCCTTATGGATCCTTTTAATTTTATATTTTTTAAAAGGGTATGCAATAAATAATGGAATTTTACGATATCTTTCTCTTTTCAGGTTATTGTGTTCGAACGAGGAGATCTGGTTTTTGTGTTCAACTTCCATCCAGATAACACTTACGAGGGGTATGGTTTCTGTATGGACACCGTTGTTGCTTAATCCATGTATTCAAGTTATTGGGTTCATGGAGACAAAATGCTAGAGTCATCTATACCTTTATAGTGATCATTAATGGGACAACTAGACTTTCCCGTATTATGCCATTGGTAACGTACTTTTTGAAATATACAGGTATAAAATTGGGTGCGACTTGCCAGGGAAGTATCGAGTTGCTCTGGACAGCGATGCTTGGGATTTTGGAGGAAGAGGAAGAGTAAGCATCTCTCTTTGATTTATCATCCTCGTTGCATTTTCCGGAACTTGTTAAAATACAAATGATCTGTATCAGTTTCCAACAGTGATATTATGATATCATGTATGATGATTTGCTCGTCATCAGGTGGGTCATGATGTCGATCATTTCACAGTACCAGAAGGAATACCTGGAGTTTCTGAGACTAACTTCAACAACCGTCCCAACTCCTTCAAAGTACTCTCTCCAGCTCGTACTTGTGTGGTATGTTCTCTATTATTACCCTTCAAATTATTACATGTTTTGTGGTAGACTACTGGCGTTATCCACCTTTTACACGCCTGCATGATTTATAGTAACCCTATGACTCTCTTAACATATGTTGGTGCATCTTTAGGTTTATTGTAGAGTTGAAGAGGGACAGGAAGAAACCAACAAGCCTACTACAGGCTTTGAAATGGTAGCTGTTACGGGGACGGACCAGCAAGGAGAAGATGCAGCTGATAAGCCATCTACTGTTGAATGAAGTTCAAGTTTGACGGAGTATAGAAGCGGAAGAAATGCAAGATTCGACTTTAAACGATTACTTATGTTCATTTTGCTGAGTGATGAGAGATTTAGGAGGGATTGTACTTGTCTGACATGGGAGAAGTCAAAGTCCGCATAAGTTGTGTATATTATGTAGGGTTAGTTCTGCTAGATGTTGTTACATGGATGAAAGTATGGTTGAAACGGGTTGGTCTTGAGCAAATTCCACGGCAATTTAAGGATCAACGGTAACACGACATGATGGCGAAAATTTTTAGCAAACGATAAAAATTTTCGAGTCAAAAGATACAGGGAAATTCTCGATGTCTTGTGTTGTGTGTAGGCTGCCTTAAAAGCAAACTGATCAAATAATCTTTACAAAATCCGACAGCTTTCCTAATGTTATCAAGCATGTGAAAACCTAGGTTCATCCTATTTGGAACCTTAAAAGCAAACTGATCAAATAATCTTTACAAAATCCGACAGCTTTCCTAATGTTATCAAGCATGTGAAAACCTAGGTTCATCCTATTTGGAAATCATCGTCCAAGGTTTGTTTCTTCTTAGAGCATCCACATCAAAGGAGCAAAAAAAAAATCAATATACCTTTTAAAATTATTTTAATATAATTAAATTTTATTTTATATTTTAAATATTTAAAGTGTAATAAAATTTTAGTGTATGGTCGGAGCAAAAAATTTTGCTTCGGCGCAAATAATCGTGCCCGCCTGCCTTTATTCATCTTTTTGCCTCGTTGCTGTGATGTATTGCGTCGCGGCAACGGGCGTAAAAAATTTTTTGATCCGTCGCTGTGGATGGTCTTATTCTATTAATTTATATCACGGCCCGTTTGGTAAATGGAAATGGAAGTTTGGGAATTAAAGAGTGGGAATGGAAATGAGAATTAGTTTATTTAATCTCATTTCCATGTTTGGTATTTGATGGGATTAATTTGGGAATATGTTGGGAATAAAAGTTTTTTGTGCTTGGTACATGGGAATGGGATTGAAAATCTAGTCATAAATTGACAAAAATATCTTTCTTATATTTATAATATTTCTAGTTATGTATATATATATATATAATCAATTATTATTATAGTTTTCTAATATTCCATCTTATTTTCCTCACCTTAATTTCATATAATATAAAATAACATCATATTAGATCTGATCTGATCCAATCAGATTAGATAATAGTAATTATTATTATTATTATATTTATTGTAATTATAATTATTATAATTGTTACTATATTTTTAATTATAATTAATTATTATAATAATTAGAAGTATAATAAAGATAATAATTATAATGATAATTACAATATAGTTATAATTATTATAAAGATAATCATTATCATCATCATTATAATTATTAAGATAATTATTATTATAATTAATATTATTATTACAATTCTCATAATAATTAATATCGTTATTAATATAATATTAATAATATTATTCATATTATTATAACTATTAATATAATTATTATAATAATTATTAATAATATAATTATTATACTTATTAATATAATAATAATTATTATTAATAGCAATATTAATAATATTACTGATATTATTATAATTATTGTTAACATTAATATTAATATTAACAATATTATTGATATTATTAATATTATTACTATAGTTAATAATAATAATTTATATTATTATTAGTATGACTATTAATATAATTACTATAATAAATTATTATTATTATTGTTGTTATTATTAATATTATTATTGTTATTATTATAGTTCTTAATATAATTATTATAATTAAGGAGTGAAAATTATTATAATAAGAATAATAATTATGATTAATATATCCACGAAGAAGTACAGTCACTGTAGTGACCTTTCAATTAACTGCAATTTTAATCAAAAAAATTGTAGCCTTAACTTTTTACCTCTATAACAACAATCCATTGTATTGAAAAAATAGTCCACTGTATAGGAAATTCAATCAACTAAAATTTAAACGATCAATAGTTTTTTGAAATTTTTGAAAATAGTTGTCGCAATTTGAAATATAAATATTAGACTAATGTAGTCAATTGTATAGTCAATTGTTTTACATGAAAATGATCTATTTCTCATTTAAATAACTCCCCTTTCTTCTCTTTTTAATCAAAGGTAAACATATTATATATCATATTTTAGTATTTACAATATTAACCATACATCCCTGGGATATGGTAACATAGAAAGTTACATAAAAAATCAGTAATCAAGCTACTACTACATCTGAGTGGCACTTTAAGTGCTTGCTTGCGACTAACATCTACTTCACAAACGTAACCTGGCCCTCCCTAGTCCAAAAAAATACTAGGTGAAGATTACAAGAACAACCACATTCTTAATTATGAATTCAACCCCCATCAAATTAGTTGTTCCCGTTGATTGTAACTAACAAAAAAATCAATAGACATCATAACCACCCATAGTGGTAGCAAGCACAAGTGAAGATTTCTCATTTCATCAGTCTGTCACTAAGAACCCCTTTCCAAAATAAACTAATTCAAATTATCGATCATTTGACGAGCAATTGAGGCTTTAAAGTCATCGGGTGCATTGAGAAAGAGATCTACTTTTGCAACATCTTAACCAATGAGACAAATAGCTTTAACAACTTCCTCACTAGTAATACCAGGTAGTGTGCTTAGAACTTGGAACAGTTGCTTTCTCTTAGACTCATTTTCTTTTTCGCATCTCTCGTGTTGGAATTTGAATCTCTCTTATTCAAATTTAAATTTCTCCTGTTCGAATTTCAACCTTTTCTGTTCAACTTCTAACAAGCTTGCAATTGATTTAGATACTTGACCAAACTCTAGCTCGAGAGAATCCACTTCCATATATTTTCTTTTTTTAGATTGCTTGGAAGAACTAGGAGTAGTGTAAATACCTTGATCTTGAAAAGGAGGTTCATCCCTAGGTTGGCTAGTAGCGCGAGTTTCGTTCATGGTAAATTGATCATCATTCATCTCTAATTGTTCACCGAGACCTTTAGCCTTTGCTCCTTTTGCCAAATCATTTGCATATATCTCACAAAGCTTATCATAGTGCACCATAGGCTTCATATATAATGGAGCAGATCCATCACGACTCTATATAAAAATAAGAATACTCATTAATTATTGTAACAAAAATACAACACAAATAATCAAAACTTTATTAATGATTCTTATACCTTTTCCCATTCGTTGAATACTTCTTTGTCTCCTGTCACCATCTTCTTCTCATCATCCCAACCAAAGCCGCTACTAAATTGTTGGATCTCCAAAATATATGAAAGTTGCTTTTTGAGAATCTTCACTTTCGATTTAATATGTGGGTCAGCTTTCAACCCAACGTTAGGCATTTGTTTTTCAATCTCCTTCTCAATGTATGTTAAGTAACCAGACTTATGACCTGTATCTACTTTCCAACCAGAATGATTCATTTCGTATAAAATGTTAATGAGTAATGCTTCCTCCTCTACTGTCCATACTCTTCTTTCTCTTTTCTTTTGTATTCTTATATTCTCATTTGTCTTATCCACATCCTTAATACATAATAACATAAAGAATGTAAATATTATTGAAACATAAATTCACACGTGAATATTAATGCATATTAATGTATAAACAATGTCAAACAAATGTTGAATAATATAATTAAGTAGTGGAAATAAAAGTGCAATTTCAAACAACATTTTAATGCATAGTTTGACAAAAAGAATACAAGAAATTGAAGTACTTAACAATTTCAAGGAGGGAGGGGGTAAAACACAAACATCACTTAGTACGTCTTTTAGATCTCCAATCATCCCACATATCTTGAGCTAGCTTGTCCCTCCATTGAGTCCATTGTTGTGATGGTTCTGTAGAATCAATTACATCTTCATTTGACTCTTGTTGTTCTATAAAATCATCTAGTTGATGTTCATATGGGTCAAAACTCATTTGTTGTCGGATGAGATTATGTAGATAGCAACATGCTAAAATAATCTCAATATGTGTATCAATAGGGTAATAAGAAGGATTCCTAAGTATGCCCCAACGTATCTTCAATAATCCAAAAGTCCTCTCAATCACATTTCTTGCTGATGAGTGATTCATATTAAATAATTCTTCTTTTTTAGTTGGTGGATTACGCCATTCTTGTAGATGGTAACGTTGACCTCTATATGGAGCGAGAAATCCCTCACAATTCTTGTATCCAGCATCAACAAGGTAATAACAGCCTATTACAAATTCCATATTTATATATCATCATTGGTAAATATTCTTTGAAATATTTAAAACATCTAACCATATGGAATATCTTACCACGAGGAACCTTAATACCATTTGGTCTTGATAAAGCATCTCGAAGTATCCTAAAAATTACAAGTTTATAATAAGTCAAAACTTCTATGTGACAAATTATACAATTTGAAATTTTACCTTAATCCACTTCCACCTTTCATCTGCACAGTCATCATTGATTGGTTGTGGCATCTTAAGTAGCACTTGCCAAAACTTTAAAATTGCTCTTAAAACATCATGAAAATGTCTACTTATTGTCTCTTGGGATCGTTGAAAATCAAACTTTGCTTCTCTATTTTTCTCATCATATGCAACTATGTGCAGAAATATTGCAACCATTTCCTCCACACTTATATTTCTAGTATCTCTTAAACCACCAATTTGTCGGACCAAATAGCATAAAATCCCAAAACAACGTATATCCATCTGAAGTTTCTCAATACAGAAGGTATCACTTCTACCTATCATGTTATGTAAATGTTTCTCCGGAATATTTGGATCATACCAAGAAGGCTCCCTGACAATCCTACGCTTACGCCGCCTAATCAAAATCATCAACATAACCATATGGACATATAATATTAACAATATTTTCATCCTATTCCATCTCAAGATTGAAAAGTTCGATGTTTGTTGGTAGACAAGCCATGGCTGTGAATAAAATTAAAATAAATTCTATATCATTTTCCATGTGTGTGTGTGTGTGTGTGTATAAAGCAAATATAGAATATAGACACATAATTCACATATACAACAACAACAACACAAATGATTAGCATCCACAATACATCAACACTAAAGCATATAATGAGGAAAAAAATACAAAACATTAAAGAATATACACGTAGCATATATTCATTAGTATGATTTTTTTTAAAGTAAATTTTTTTACCTCATCCATATTGATATCTTGAATGGTCGTATCACTTCTTGTATGACCACTGATACCATGTTCATTGATATGTTGAATATAAATATCCAGAAAGATGTCGGACTTGACATACTTCAACATTTGTAACATCAATTGATCATCATAGACTTGATCTATACCAACATCAAGACTATAGCCAGGAATGGTATAGTATAGTTGGTCACCATCATTAAAACCTACATTTCTGGCCATGTCTACTATTTCAAAGTATGACATTCTATCGGTGTCATTATTTCGGAAGAAAGAGACCTGCCCTCCAACATAAGTTAATATACCGTCTTCCGAAAAAGCGCCCCCATGATGCATTATGATAGTGAACAACCCTCCATCCATCTTATATACATCTATCATTAAAATGAACCAAATCAATATATACTTAAAATAATCCACACACATATTCTTCGAATATGCATAATTATTTTAAGCATAGTAGTTAACAATAAGAAGATACTATATCAAATAATAAAACTACCATATGAATAAATCACATGAGACGGAACCAAGAAAACTACTATAATCATTTTAATCTCAACGATGTTATCATCTATCATGAGTTATTTTGTCTTTCTTACTTGTCATATATTAGGTAACGAATTGTAACAAAAAAATTTTTTTTGGGGAAAACAAATCTAGCTTAGAATTGCAATTAAGTCTATTGATGGAATAACAAAGTTTATACTCTCTAATTTCAAATTTGCATAAAAGATTGTTGCTACAGGTGTAACGACAAGTTATATACAAGCTAAATAATATTAATAACTGATTGAGTTTATCTATATTTAAGTAGCTAAGTACTATACAAGCTGAATAAGGAAGAAAAATTAAGAATACTACTAAGTACTATGCAAGCCGAATGAGGAAGAAAAATTAAAAACACTGCAGTAAAAATGAAGTGAGTTTAAGATCTATGGCTTGCTAGAGAGCACTAATTAGTTCATCAATCGAAATTAACATATATGCAACTGTGATGCATATATTAGCCGTGCCCCCTTATTTTTCTTAATAAATACTATCAATAATACAATCAATTGTTTTTTGAAAAAAAAATAACTCAAACACCCATTACGAAATTATTAAACCAGCAAATGTCAAAGTAATTGAAACATGAAGCATTATATACTATGGTGGGTGATACAATATCAAATAGAGCACCATAAGCAAACTAAGAAAAACGTAAAACTAATAATAAGCTTAAAAAAATGAAGAACCACCACACCCAATCCTGGTCTTAGTTCCTTTTTTTTTTTTCCTAAGACAAAAGCCCTATTCTTTGTTCCTATATTCAAACAAATTAATATTGGAAATTTACATCATTTTCTTTTGTTCCGTCAATGTTAATAAAATATTGAATGAATTTGTTAATAATAATGGGAAGTATTGCTTATTGAAAGCTGATACAAGTTAATTTAGGGATTATTATAGTCTATAAATTACCAAAATTTAATTCAGAAAATAGAGAAAAAATTGAATGGAAGAAGAAGATGAAGAAATTTACTTGGTTCAGAAAAGTACCGGAAGGATGAGATGAAGAGCTAATAAAAAAAAAGCTTTTACGAGCATGAAAGTTGGTCTGTGATGAAGAAGAAATAAGAAGAAAAAGGGCTGGAAGTTTTGTGCAGTAGAACAGCTTCTCCTGAAAGTTTTGTAGAAGAAAGGGCTGGAAATTTGTAGAAATAAAGCAAGGTAAATTTTTTATACTACAAGGTTATTTTGGTAATTTTAATTTTTAAGTTCAATTCCCACTATCATAATACCAGTCCCCCCTCCCGGAATAAATATGTGGGAATTGGCTCTGTTAATTCCTATTCTCAATCCTTGCTTAATTTTTATTCCCTCAAAACAAACAGTGTAGTATTTTAATCTCAGTTATAATTCCCATTCCCATACCTCTAATCCCTCTAACCAAACGAACCGTCACTAAAATAAAATAAAAAATATTTTCGATATATTAGTAATAATAAATGTTAAAATATATTGGAAACTTCTTATATGAGATTATACCAAAAAAAATGTAGATAAAAAGATCCGGTCCAAAGTTCCCCCCCCCCAAAACAACTCATAATTGAGAGTGAAATTTGAGGCATCATAAAAACTCAAAACCCTTATTTTTAAATATTTAAAAAAATAATAATCATAATTTAATTTATATAAATAGATGTTATTAGTTTCATAGTCAAAAAATTATTTACTATAAGACTAAGTAGAGATGAAAACTAAGTTATATGGGTCGGATTTAGATCAGATTAATTTTGGTTGAATTAAAATTGGGTCTGCTATACAATTGAGTTTGATTTGAGTATATTGATTCTAGGTCATATTAAATTTAGGTCACGCTAGTTCGGATCAGAAATTATATTGACATTAATTATTATTAATTTAAGATAATAAATATATTAAATTTTGTAATTTATTACTATTATTATGTTTATTATAGTAATTATTTTTATAATATATCTAACAATATAAAAAATTATTATCATAAAAAATGTAATAATAATAAAAAATTATAATTATAGTTATTATTATAAATGCAATTAAAAATAATATTATATATTTTATTATAATTATTTTTATGCCTTTTATATTAATTATAATTATCATATTAATAGCAATTATTATTTTTGTTGTTATAATTAATAATATTTATTTTTATTGTTAGTATCATCATCTTTAGAATTATAATAATCATTATTATTATTATTAGAAATACAAATATAAACTTTATTATTATCATTATAATACAATATATTATAATTATTATATTTACAATTATAATTTTTCTACTTATAATAATAATAATAATAATAATAATAATAGAAAATTTTATTATCTAATCTAATTGATACTAATATAATATTAAAATAAAGTGAGGAGAATAAAGTTTTACTAGTTTTGTTTTATTTATTATTATATGGGTTGTGTATTATTTATTTTACATAAGAATTTATTAAAAATAGTTTATTAATGTGTATGTAGAAATTTATATGAGGTAAGATATTAGGTTTATGGATTAAATTTGACTTTAGTTTGGATTAAGTTTGAAGTTGTGCTCAAGTATGAATGAATTTTTTTTGGTTTAGGTCATTCGATATTGGATTATTATCGTGTTAATCAAATTAAAATTAATTTTGGATCAGTTCAGATTATTTTTATGTTGAGATGAACTTTTGTTAACGCATAAATATAAATAACCATAATTGTTATTATTTTATTTTATAAAAAAAAACATAACTATTTGTATATTTGATAATTTGAGAAGGGGGAGTCAAACAATGTGTCAATGATACATTTGAGTATATCTAACAAGCTAAATATAAGGGGGGGGGGGGAATTGGGTAATTATTAATGCAATTTTAGTAATTATTTTGGTCGTATTCCCATGGTGATTATTTAAGTCGCTTAGGTAATTATCTCCCCTACACGTATTTTTTTTTATCTGGGATTAAGTCATTTTCTCTTGTAATATTTATATAAAGTAAGTTAAATAAAATTAATAGATCACTTTATTTTTATTTTAATTATTATCTCAAATAATTATTTTACATATGTAATTTATTTATTTTTTCAATAAGATTCGAATAGTTAAAGATAATGAAATAGTTATGTTACTAATAAACTCCTTTTTAATCTCAATATGTTATTGGAATGATGTGTTTTAAATCCAAAAAGCATTATTCTTTTATTTTAAATTTATACTAGACTATCTTTTCTAAGTTCAAAACTAAAGAGGTTTACTAGATTAAAAACTTATTCTTACCTTTTTCTTTTCTTTTTAATTTGAACCCAATACAATATTGGTATAGGGGACTTAATTTCAATAACTAAATTATACTCATATTCAAATTCCTATTTAAAATAACAAAACAAATATGATTCATAAGTGATTATTTCATCCAATCGGGATATTATCTAGTTCTTTCAAGTGATTATCTAGCCGTTTTAAGTGATTATCTTTTCTTCTCAAGTAACTATGTGTTTCGTGTATTTGTTCTTATTTATTTTTATTTGAACCCAATGTATCATTAGAATAGAGAACGTAATACCATTAATGAAATTAAATTGATGCTAAAATCTCTATTTATAATTAAAATACATATAAAATTTATAAGTAATTATCTAACCTTATCAAGTAATTATATAGTCCACATACGTGCTTATATATTTCATTTCTTAGTTTTCTAGAATATGTATTATAAATTATTTTTTCATTAATGGCATCTCTGTGCTGTGTTTCCTAGATAGTTATCTAGGTAAAACACTAGTTATATATTAT
Organism: Tamarix chinensis; assembly: GCA_030549775.1. Classification (NCBI taxonomy): domain Eukaryota; kingdom Viridiplantae; phylum Streptophyta; class Magnoliopsida; order Caryophyllales; family Tamaricaceae; genus Tamarix; species Tamarix chinensis. Next base: position 99,915,069 of record CM060174.1, read on the forward strand.
TTGTAGCAGAACAATTATTTAATTTTTTTTTAATTATGTGTTCAATGTCTTGCTTATCCCTATTATTTGTTATAACGACTCTTTCATTAAAAGTGACATATGTGTCACATTGTTACTTGAATATAGCTTGCATGATACACGGCTATTATATACTTCATTACACGCAAGTACATAATCGAATTTGTTAGGGTCAAAGGTTTGGTTTAATATACTTGTATATGATTTATTAATAACAGTTCTTTTATGATTTCATCATTGAAAAGATTGCTAATTTGATTGGAGTAACTTAATTGCAAAAACTCATTAATGTTTTACTTCATTTTTTAAGAAAATTTTTTTTACATGAATTAAAAATGGAAGGAATATATATATTTTTAATATTGAAGTGCAACGAAGGTTTAAAGTAAATATATACGTAAATCTGTGCAAATTTCCATATGCTATTATATATATATTCCAATTTTTTTAATTAAATTTCTTTAACTTGGGTCTAATAAATAAAATTATAACTATATCAAAACAAATCTCATATTTTTTCTTCTATAAATATACACTCATATTGATATATTTTAGGTGCAAAAATAAAAATACAAATATTTTATAATATAAATACATATTTTATTTAACAAAATACACACCATCTTAATATAAATATATTTTTTTTAATTTATAAAGCAAAAAAATAATACATGTGTTGTAAATACATATTTTATTGGAATAAATACACATATCTGCGGACTACATGCACGTGCCAGATATATAAAATACACATTGCATTATAACAAATGCACATGTTATATCAACATATCACATATTATAATATCATTTACTTAAATAATAATAAAAATACACATCTTATTAAAAAATACATCTTTATAAGATATATATTTTATAGGGATAAACATATACATTTTAATAACAATAAATAAAAAAATATCATGCAATTAGTAGGACGATACAATAGCCGAGTAAATTATTACTAAGGTCTCTTGTAATATATTATTATTTGGTCACATAATTTTTTTGGAATTAAAATTGGTATCGAAAGTGTTCGATTAATTTTATTAATATTTTATGTCAACTAAGGTATGAAGTGGTTTTAAAATATTTTTATTTTTCTCTATTAGTTTTATTAAATTTGATTTATTTTTTAAAAAAGGCATATAATATATATATAAGAAAAATTACCGTTTCCTAGCCCCTTTTCGTCCCGTGCGACACTGACTATTATTACTGGTTAGGTCCATTCCAGCGAATCCGACTTTGTAAAGAACATCATAACGTTCCCTTACCATGGGAATAATAAATCAAATAATGACCCGTTCATCAAAGCGGGCCATGTGAATACCAAACAAATTATAAGCCGTTGGATCAATTTTTTGACCGTTGGACTTGGGCACGCTCCCTTTCAGAGCCCTTAATAGTAATTCAAACGGCCGCTCGTCCTCATGTAAGAACGGATACGATAAAGCGCCCAGAAAACAGTGAGACTACGACCTAATTCAGAGCTCTCACATTCAAGAAGAGGTCTTTGACATTTCTTCTTCATCTCCCGTCTTCTTGATCAAAACTTCACCTCAACATCTCTTGTTTTACAGGATATAAAAATGAAATCTGATCGTAAACCGCCGGTTGTGAGATCTCCAATGAAGATCCGAGGTCGTCGACCCATCGAATCGACCCTCACAACGCCTATGCGAACTCCGATAGGTAAATTTCAAACCCTATTTATCTTCAATTAAAATTTCCAACTAATAATCTCGACTCTTATTATTCCCGTCCCATTGAAACAGGAGCAGCCATGACCAAAACCCAGATCCCAAACCCTACTTCATTTCGTAATTACAACCACACCGTCTCGAACGAATTGAAAGCTCTAACCAACATGGTGCAATCTGATTTAGCCAACATCGGTTCCAATCCCATCGGAACCACGAATCATCTAGGCGCGAATTCTGCATCCGTGTTCGAGAGGGGTAGATTTTATGACCAGTACGCAGCGAGGAGGAACGAGAGATTGAAGAGGAAAAGAATGAATGAAGCTGAGAATGAGCCAAAGTCTGCATATAATCTTGGGGTGAAGAAGGTTGAATCTGTGAGCAAGAAGAAGGATTCGAAGAAGCTTGAGAGCTTGAAGAAATCGGCGTCTGTTGCTACTCGTACGGTTGATCGGAGCGCGCATCCGAGGTACGCACTTAGGAGTATCAAGAAACCTCCGTTGCCCGTGCCTATGAATATGGATGATACGGTGGGTGCGAGGAGGAAGACAAGAGGGCAGAGAGTTCGAGTTTGAGAATTGGAAATTTGTTGGTGTGGGGATGAATGGATGTGGATTTGCAGCTGGTTTATGATTCTATTAGTGTGTGGAGATAGAAAGTGTATGAATTGTTATGGTAATTGAAACTACCTGTTTCTCGTCTTTCTGACTCTGGAAAGAGAGAATGATAATGAAGTCCCTTTTTTCTTTAAACCGGTTTATGCATTTCGGAATTTGATACGAAAGAATTTTGGAATCCTGTATGCATGAATTATATTAGATCACAGTAGTTGAAAAAACGTGTACAATACGAAAAATTTATTATTTGCAGAGAAGCTCTTGTAACAGAACCTTCCCAGTAACAGAACCTTCCCAGTAGTGTCTGAATCTCAAGGAGTCGTATGATTCTTCTAAAGGCATCTGTTTGATGAGCAGCAAAAATACCCATAGGAATTTAAGGTATTCGACTATTTGAGATCTGCAAGGCTTTGAGCTTCGAAATACTCTGTCGACCAAGTTAATGGGCATCTGTTTGACAAACAGCAAGAGAGACCCGACTCAATAACTTCATTCAAAGTTTGAATAAAAAAAATACAAACGAAATCCTCGCAGTGCCACCCTAACAGATGGAAGACGCAGAAGAAAAGATTGAAAAAACCCTAAGTTCTAAGGCATTCGTAAATGTAATGTAATCAAGGCTCAACTTCAGAAGAAACGTTGCTCTACCTCTTCAATATGATATCCTTGTTTTTTTCTTGAAGCTCTACTTCTCCATGTGAAACACATCCTTTTTTTTTACCGTATGAAGGGAGGGGAGATACCTGCACATCGATGGGGACTCGAATCCTCGACCGGCAACTTGAGGAAGGGGGGTGGTAATTGGGTGAAGGATGAATACTCCTTTTCTTGAAGATCTATCAATCCTCTCCGTTTTTTTTATTAGGTTCTCTTCAACTACCTGGCTGAATGATACAGTTAAGTCAGAAGCACCTGGCCAGAGCAAAGTCTGTGCAAGACCATTTGTTTCCCTACTTGCGGCTCCCCGTGACAATGCTTGCACCTGTTTCCATTTGCGTCCAGGAAAATACCATGGAGAAAAAGAAAGCTGACAGAATCTACTCACCTGATGAAGTTGGGCAAGTACTTGGCTGCCAGACAGAAAGACGTTTTCAAGATGAATTTATGCACATAAAATTGGAAGGATGGCAGGTCAGAACGCTATGCAAATGTCTCAATAATTATATTTCCAGAAAATGCATAGCCAATATATACATACTTGTTGTTCAATAGAAGCTGCAGAACTGCCCTGTAGGATGACACGGTGGTGGACCGGTGGTGGTGATCCAATGAAGACTGGTTCACGTTCAAGACTGAGAGAGCAACTGCGCTTAGCCATCCAGGAAATACGAAGCGGTGGTTGAGTCATATTATTATACCATCAATACCTTCAGCTAGTAAAACCGAATTAAGTGACAGGAAATGTGCGTGTGGATCAACGTCTAATATTAATTATGATTGCATGTGGATCAACCAGGAAATGTACTTGTATAAAGATTAGTGTGCGTTATTACGAGGGACAGATCTGCTTATGAATTGAATGATAAATGCTAATCACCTTTTCTGCCCTTAAGCTTGCTTACTTCTCCTCAACTCGTCCCCTTTCTCTCTCTTCTTCGGTTCTCTTAATCCCTACCCTACCTCTATCACTAAACCGCAACCCATGAAACAAGAGAAATAAAAAAATGTTCTCCCGCTCTATAGTAGTTCACACACCAGTCATTTCCCGGCCCAAAAGAAAATATTACAATGCCTTCCACAAGAAGTGTCATTACGTACGTACGACTGCACGAATTTGGAATGCATGGGTTAAAGTATGACTTCTACAGCAAAATCACCAGACGTATGAACAACGTTTACTAAATTTGTATCTTCTTAATTTTATAACCTAATACTCCATTCGTATCAAAAAATAAAATCGTTAATTTTTTTGTATACAAAAGACATTTTAAAATAGTCAATATTAATTTTTTATATTTACTATGCCTTTTTTTATTATCTATACATTAAATATTTATTATTTTTCAAGGGTTTTACTGAAATTTATTATCTATACATTAAATTAAATAAATAATAATAAAGATGCAAGAATTGAGCTTAGAAATAAGAGAAGAGTTTTGGAATGATATAATATAGACAATAATAATTAATAAAACAATATATACTAACAAGTAATAATAGAATAGAAAATTAAATAATGACCCGTGGTAAAGTTAGAAAAGAACTTGGTATAATACATATTCGATCTTATAAGTTTGACTAGAGGTGGCAATCGGATCGGGTCATAGCGGGTCGGGTCATTTGACTTTGGCGCGTCGGTTGTGGCCTGTGGGTCATTTCGGGTTAACTCGACTAGTAGAGTCGGATTGGTTTCGGGTCATTTTTTTGTTCGCATGACTAAGTGGTTTCGACCTGTTCGGATCATTTCGTGCAATATGACGGGTCGGTCATGTTGTATCTGAGTTGTGTTTGGGTTAACTTGATGGGTCGGTCATTTCGTGCAATTTGACGAGTTGGATTTGAGAAGTTACGAGTTAACTTGATGGGTCGGGTTGAGTCAAATTCAAGTCTAGATAATTATCATTTATTATATTGTAAATATTAGAAAAAATCATAAAATTACTATTGCAGATAAATGAATTAAGAATATTAGATGTGCTTTATTTTCACAAGTAAATAGTAAAGATATTTATAAATTTTAATAATAAAAAATATTGCATGATTGAATTTAACAAAGATATTTATCATTTATTCTGATTTATTTAATTACTTAAAATATTTAATTACTTTAAAAAAAGATAATTTTATAAAATAAAAGTGATCATAACACTATACAATATATAATTATAATTTATTACATTGTAAATATTATAGATGATCATAAGATTACTAGTACAGATAAATGAAATAAGAATATTATATGTGTTTTATTTTTACAAAGGTAAATAATAAAGATATTTATAAGTTTTAACAATATAATATTTGATTACTTAAAATAGTTATTATGACTTCTTAATGTTATATTTTTGTGTGGAAAATTTTATTAGAATATCATTAATAAATAAGAATATCTAGGGTAAGGGTATGAAAAAAAGTACAACTTATAAAACACTATATTTTTAAAAGCTTTAAATGAATAATAAAATATGTGTAATCTATTATTATTATTATAATAGATGTTGACGTCTGGTCGAGTTAATGTCAAGTCAGATCGGATTAATGTCGAGTCGGATCGACTTCGGGTCGAGTTAATGCCGAGTCAGGTTGCTATCGGGTCGGGTCTATGACAGGTCATGGGTTGGGGTTGGGTCGGGTTTATTTTTATCGAGTCGGTGCTGGGTCAGGTCAATGTCGGATTAGGTTGGGTTCCTAAACTTTTCAGATCTTAGTGGGTTGGGTTTCGTTCGGGTCGGGTCTGATCAACTTTTGCCGGCTCTAAGTTTAACACAAAAGATAAATTTTTGTATGCTCATCTTTCTAAAATATGATGGATATTACTTCTAAAATTAAAAAAGTTATGATGCATGTAAATGAAATGAGAGTGCAAATATATTTTAGCAATCCAACATTTTAAGCTGAAATAATACTTTACTTTAATTTTAATAGAACAATGTATAGTAGTTATTTTGCTGATGAGCTAGGGTGTAATATAACAGTTGCTAAAATATAATAAAGTAGGATATATGATCCAATCGGAACAATGTATTTTGACGAGAACTAATAACTATAAATCTCATCCCTTCATTTATGCACTGTTTGTATCTAAGAAAATTTAAGGGAAAGAAAATTAAAATCAAAATACTTTCCTTCAAATTTTTCTCAAAGAAAATTATATAGTTAATCTTTTGGCAATTTTATACCATCTTCTTTTTCTAATTCATTATCTCATGTAAACCAAATACAAAAAATTATTTTCTACATCATTTTCTTTCTTTTCTTTAAAACTTTCCATGAACCAAATGGAGCATTAATACTAGACTTTTTAGATTTAAACAAAAAAAATCTCTACCAGCAAAACCTAGATTTCAACCCAAATTAACTCTAATCCGGCCTAAATTTAGCTAATATAATAGGAAAATCTATTCGCAATTATCCAAACTAAAATTATTCCAACTTATACCCAGATATAAATTTGATAATAACCCATTCTGAATATACCACAACTCGAAATTATCAGGATATGATTTCAAACAAGATCCAAACAATAATTAAATTTAAATAATATATATAACATTTATCTCATATAAATTGATACATAAACATCAATAAATTATCTTATTAATAAAATTTTATGCAAATAAAAATATGCATAATAACAAATGAAAAAAAAATTAATAAAACTATGCTCTCCTCGCTTTATTTTAATATCATATTAGCATCAATCTGATTTGGTCAAACAAATTTCTATGATTGTTATTATTATAGAAATTAAAATTATAATTGTAAATATAATAATTATAATATATATTATTATAATAACAATACTAAAGTTTATATTTTTATTTTTGCTAATAATAATGATTATTATATTTATATGATAATAATAAAAACAACAACAACATTAATAATAATAATAAATATGATGATTATAGTTATTATAGCAATTATTATGCAATGTATATAGTAATATTTATAACTACATTTATATTAATAACTATAATAATAATACTAATAATGATAATAAATTATTGTTATTATTATTACATATTTTATGACAACAATTTATTATATCATGATAAAAATTTCTATGACAATCATATAATAAATCATAAATTTTAATTTATTAATTATATTAAATTGATAATAATTAATGTCAATATAAATTATAAACTGAATTAATTTGGCCCAAAACATATACGATCAGAATATATAGACTCAAATCTATATGATCTAAACTCGATCACATCTATAATATGTAGTTCCAAAGAAACCTGATGAGTTAGAATCAGATACAACTCAATATTCTCATACTCCGAAATAATCCGATTTAATATAAGCTCATTTCAAATTACCACGACTCGAATAAGACCTGAATCTAAAAAATATCCAAACTCAAATTTGAACCAATTACATAATAATCTAATTTTAATTTAACCTTAGTAGACACAACTCAAACCCAACTTGAATGATTGGTTGTACATAGAGTTGGTAAAAGTTGGTCCAAACCAACCCAATTTAATTCGATAAATTTATCAATTTGATCCGATCTAAACTGACCCACCTGATGCTAACCCTAATATAAGTAACCTGACCCGTTCCCAAGTCGTAATCTGCCATCAAGCTGATCCACTATCAATCTGACCCGCTATCAACCCGATCTAACTTGACAAAATCAAATTCGATATTAATCAGTTATAAATATATAAAAATTACTAGGTTAATGGGTTAGATTAATTTTAGTGTTCAATGTCTGATTTGACCAAAATCTCAAGTGATTTGATCTAAAATTAACTCAACTCGAATCCAAACTGAACCATCAAAACTTAAAAGATTCAATTTGTCAAGTTAATTCAAACTTAACCGATCATATTAACTCAAATACGAAAGCACCTGAATATGAGCTTGCTCAGTCCAAACTTAACCCAATGGGGATGTAAATAAGGCGTATTTGGGATGGGTATGCCCATACTCGTACCCGTACTTATGTCCGATAAAAAAATCTATACTCAAATTCGTACTCGTACCCCGAACGGATATCCAATAACACATTAATATCTGTATCCGTTAGATATCTGTTACCCGACGGATAATCCGTTTATCATTTAATAACTATTATCCAGCAGATAAATATATTATCTGACGAATAAACTCATTTAGAGTTAAGTAAAATGACAATGTAACCTTAATTTATACTATATTTATTTTAAAATTAAAAGTAAAAGAATATTTATATATCTAATAAATAGGTATAGATATAGGTACAAGTATGAATATAAATATCTTATACTCGTATCCATATCTAAATCTGACGAGTATTTTTTCTATCCTTTAAATCTATTTAAATATTCAGTGGCTAAAACTCATTAAATTTTTAGTAAAATTCGTCCCCTATAAATATAATCCAACTCAACCCAATCTAACAAACTAATCCAAAATAATTGGGCGCTTATCGAATAATGGTTAATTTGTTTGACCACTATTGCGGTTTGGTTGCAAAATCGCCTATTTTGCTGCTTGATTTCTTTGGTAATACGCTAGAGATGGCGACCGTTTTTTTTAAATTGATTTTACGCGGGCAAATATAAAGCATAGTTGATTTTACTTTTCGAATCTAAAGCATCTTTTCCTTTCTTTCATTTTTATTCGATTTTGCTGTCTTAATTTTTAACTGCTATGAATTGTCGCTTGAATGGCGTTGGGAAATGCATCGGTGGAAAATTCCCAATGGAAATGTAGCGGCGGCAACGATGATTGGAGATGGAGACGGTGGTTGGGACTTGGGAGTCGGCCGGGACAAGAGTGGGCTGGTGGTACCTACGGAGTGTTGGTTGGGGTTGTCGGGGTGCTGAAGAGACGGAGGGACGTTAGTCTTTTTTGTTTTTTTTTTTTTTCCATTCAGCGAAAGGATTGAGTCCGAGCTCCGAATATTAGGATTCATTGCTGCAGCTCACAGGCCGCTACATACCTGTATTATAGCACACACCTTCAAAAATATCAAAGAGGAGATTCTCTCTCCCAATCGGGTGAAGGCCCGAGGGGCTTCGTAAAGCCGCGGTCCATAAGGTAAACTATTCCCTTTAACAATTTAATAACTTTTGCCAAAAAAAATTAAAAATAAAAAATGTATATTAATTAATATTAACATCTATATTTATTTGAGTTTTTTATTTATCTAAACAGAGTATCAAAATATTATTGTTATAATTTAAAAATTAATAAAATTCAAAACTTCACTTTATAAAAATATAATGTTAAGATATATTATTGAAATAATGAATAAAATATATAATATATTTTCAAATTGAATAATCCAATAAAAGATTGGATATTCTTTTCAAAAATTAGATCAAATATTCTAAATATTGGGTCAGATTTTTAAATTCTTATTTTTTGCATGACCTTGCTTGCGACGGTGATCCATGCTCTATACTCATCCTTGGCAAAATGACAAACCTATCTAAATTCTACAAACCTCCCTCTTTATATATATATATATGTGCATGTGTGTGTTATTTGATGTACCACAAATGCTAGCACCTCATGACAAACCATGGTGCCCAAGGAGGTTTATTCTTAGAAATGGGAAAAAAAACATATACACATGAAATGAAAACAAATAACCTAGAATAGAAATCAGACCTATCATGTTGTTGTTGTGTCATAAATAAATTTACTATCCTGAAGCAAATTACAACCCAACTATAGTATAATTATCTATATCAAATCACTCCCAAAGTTAATAAATTAATCTCCGATCTTGTGCACTCAAGATTGAAGATTTTAGAACTTACAGGTCGATGCTCAAGGTTTAATATAAAACAGAGAGGATTGAAGTAGAGTTGAAAGGTTCCTTTTTTAGTGTGTACAAACCAAAACCACATCCATATTTAAATAAAGAAAACGATAGCGAAGAGTCAAAAACCAATTAAATCACTCTAAATGTTTTGAAGACCAACCTTTGTAATGGTTGAACATTTGAAAATGTCAAAACTAATTGAATTCACTTTAATGACCCAAAGACTAACTTTCATAATCTTTAAAGATTTGAGTTAATCAAAAACTAATTAAATTTTCTTTAATATTATGAATACCAACTTTCACTATGATCGACCATTTGAAACAACAATTAAATTTACCTATGTGGGACTTGGCAACAACAATAAAAGCTAAAATCCTTGTCCTTTTTCATTACCACCAATAATCTCCTGCCAATGGAAAAACATAAGAAAAAATACATTGTCCTTCTTGATCGCCACCAACAATCCCTTGCCAATGGTAACACAGAAGAAAAAATACAAAAAGATTAGGAAAACTAACACTTAAGTATCAATATCACGATTCACGATGATTGAATTGCCACGTAGTGAAGCTAGGTAACAAATGCGTCTAGGAAGTGAATAAATCTTAAACTACCTAGACTTTGATTAAGATCCTTACAATATATGTATTACCTTAAAATCATTAATTACCACAATAATAAAAATAAGAACTATAAATGACCATACACACACTTTGGGTACTCATGAATGCTCAAGAATTATGCCCTTAGTCTTTCATTAAAGATGGTCCACCTTCACACTCACTTAGATGAATCTATAAAGTATGTCTCACCAACACCACCAAAACAAGCTATGAATCCATTAATAGCTTATATATACATACATACATACATACATACATATATATATATATTCAACCTCATATATATCAAGTGTAAAATCCCAAATTTTACTAACCTTAATTTTTAGATGTTTATTCTTTAATCATTGCCTAACCTTTCTTAGTTTAATTACCTTATCTTAACCTCTTCCTTTACCGGCTATATTTTGTTTTCCTAGTTTAGTTACCCAAATTAAATCCTAACTATACTTAACTACACACTCAACTTCATTATACCCCCTCAAACCTTCACTCTAACTCCTTGCTCTGACTCCCCCTATTGTGTGAATCAACCCTGAGCACCCCCTCATATTTATCCTCGATATGCAACAACCAAATGCTCACATACACCCTCGCTCTCCTATTCTATCAATTATTCCACCTCCAACCATGCTCTTTTCCCTTATTTTCTCTAAAATTTTCACCTTCCATTCAACTCTGGCCCTTCTTCTTCCTTCCCCCTCTGGTCTACCATTGTCTTTGAGTTATACCAATTTTTCTAGCTTTTCTTTCATGTTGTAGCCTCCTCCATGCACCCGTCCATCACACAACCACCCTCACTTCCGCCACCAACCTTACACAACCCTCCCTTAGCAGTGTGCAAACATCACACAAGGGCACACCACCAACATGTATCTCAAACGTAACCCATCCCCACCATCATGCAACCAACACTCCCCTATGACATACCTTCACACAACAAGAAATAACATGTGTTAACACCTCACGTTCACCTTAGTTATGTGAATCGCTCTGACAAATACACTCTACAGCATTCCTAGATTACACAAACCACCTCCATCACAAGTACCTTAAACAGCCACCTCCACCATTTGTTCTTCATATAACCTACATGTCTCCTCTTCTTGTATTAGCCTTGGGTTTATTTTCCTTCCATTTTCCTCCTTCTTTCTTAACCTTGATTATTTTTCCTAGCTAATTCTTTGTGTTTTTTTATTTATTTAGTTCACGTATTCATGTTGTTTCCTAACCTCGGGTTAGCTCAGGTCACGTACTAATTTTGGGTTGGGTCAATAATATTCGGTCAAGGTCAGGTTGATGAATTTTGTAAGTTATGTTGGGTAGGATTGGGTCATCTTTGTCTAGCTCTAGGTATGCGTACGGTGTCCAAACAAATTTTAAGGATTAAAATAGATATTAAGAGACTAATCACCTAGAAATTAGTGTTAGAAAATTTTGAGGTAACTCAATTGAAGTAAAGTAGAAAAAATTTTTTTGGTGTTTACAAACAAAAAAATTATATTTAAATAAATAAAGCATTAGGGAAGAATCAAAAACCAATTAATTTCACTTTAAATGTCATAAAAACCAACTTTCATAATGATCAAACATTTGATAATGTCAAAATTGGTTGAATTCATTTTAATGGCCCGACCACCAACTTTCATTATGGTCAAACATTTGAGAAGGACAAAAACTAATTAAATTCACTTTATTATCGTGAAAACCAACTTCCATAACGATAAACCATTTGACAATGGTAGTTAAATTTACCTATATGGGATTTGGCAACAACAACACTAAAAGATTTGTCATTTGTCATTGCCGCCAACATATTCTTGCACGAACTTATCAATCCTCCAAGGTTATTCCACAATCAATCCTCTAAATCTCCATGAAATAAGTCATCTTTGGTATCCTTTGGTATAATTTTCGATCAAATATCTCTATTATTGAGATGGCCATATAGTGTAACACCCCCAAATTAACTACTAAAAAATTTTCGTTTTAAGCGAAAGTGTATAATCAAATAGTTAGGTGTTATCGTCGTAATTGACATAAGTCTGGCTTACCCCCACCATCCTTACACCAATCACAAGGCAAAACGATTAGAAATTTTAAAACATGATAGTAAGAGACAAGATAACTTTTAATAACATTAAATAAACGTTTGGAAATAAACTCTGATTATAATAGCAAAATACAACAAAAAGGGATCACATGGAACTAAGAGTCCAAAAAGGTATCCAGGTAAAACTATTGTCCAGATAACATGACTCTATGCCCAAACCCTAATACGAATAAATCACTCCTCCACATATATTGCATCAAAGGTTGCGAAATCATCCACCTGGTCCTCATCGACCTGCACATAAACATCTAGGTCGTCTACTCGTTGGATTAAGCAGCACCCATGAAACGGATGATCAGTACGCTACGTATTGAGTAAGATAACGGTACAGTCAAGTAGGGTTACAATAATTCTGATAAGAAAATCATACATGCGTAATTCAAAGAATACCAGATAATTATCGATTCCTGACCTTTCATTAGATATACCATATTCCAATTTTTTATTTACGTTGAGTTCAGGGACCCCACTATTCTTAAACTGGTGGAACGGTCTAAAACACATTTCGTGGACAACACATCCGAGCCACAATTATTATCTGGTAGAACGAAGTTAACACCTCTCAGAGTAAAATACTCCTGAGCTACTATTATTAAACTGGTGGAACAGTCTGAAGCATCTCTCGGGAACAACACACCCGAGCCACTATTATTATCCAGTGGAACGGACTCAACACCTCATTCCTGACTCACATAGTCTTTCACTTTAAATGATTAGTATCTTTCCATTTATACTTTAACTCTTAATTATATTTTCATTCACATTGAGTATGGGCTCTCACTATTCTTAATCTGGTGGAACAGACTGAAGCACCTCTCGGGGACAACACATCCGAGCCACTATTATTATCCGATGGAACGGAGCCATATAAATACCTCGGCCCAACTCAAGTGATCTTTCACTTTAAATGATTAGTATCTTATTCAGAGTTGATTGTATATTATCATGCCAAACTCATATAAAAACACAAGACATACAACTAAACCATATAAGTACGACCACGTAATTATCCTCAAATGGCCATAATACCCTTAGGGTAGGCAAGAAAATCGTATTTTCCTAGAGGTCTTATGAAACTCAATACTGATACATATAAATTCCATATATTTATCCGAAGTAGATATCATGAGTTTCCCATAGATATCTTGTATCCAATATTATACCCAAATACGAACTTACATAATTTCATTACTATCAAGAATATCATATCATAGCATTTTCATAATTAAATTACTCAATATAACATACTCAACACAAAAGCATATACAAAGATACAAGTATCACATAAATCCCTAACTACGACATGTATCCTTACCAACAAGGACATCGGGCTCTATGCACGTAAATCTTATACCTCCTCCGAGATCACCGGAATATCACCTATGAAAACAATATAAAATACAATTAGGATTGAAGATTAAAGATTGAGAGGGAAGTCAAGGTAGAGAAGTGTAAAAAATAGAATTTACCGGAGTCAAATGGAAGCTTGATTTGTATGGAAGTGTAGAAGAATGTGTGGTTGAGCTATGGTTAAATTTTGGTGGTGTTTGGAAAAGATTTGGGGTGAAAATAGGGTTACACGGCTAAAATCGGAAGTTGTACAGCCAGGCAGTGCAAGAGTTGCATGGTTGTGCAGTAATAATGCACAACAAGTCAAGGAAAGAAAAGACGCATGGCCAAGTAGTACAAGAATTGCACGGTTGTACAACACTAGGCCAAGAGAAAATTAAACACACAGCCAGACGGTGCAAGAATTACACGGCTGTGCAGCAGGGAATCTGAGCGTTGCACAGTCGTGTACTCTGCAACGCTGCAATGAACGAGGGGAAGGAGAAGGGAAAAGAGGCCGCACTTAGCGGCGATGGCCGGCGACAGTGAAGGGAAAAGTTGGGGCAACCTTGGTGGTCGGTCCACCAGCCAAAGGGCGGTGAGTAGTGGCTGGGGTGGTGCTCGGTGGTGGCGTGGATGGTACGAACACCAAAAATAAGGAAGAAGGAGGAAGAAGAAGAAAGAAGAGAAGAAGGTCAAGGAGCTGAGTGATGAGAATAAAATGGAGGAATGGAGGGGTATATATATTAGTAAGGTGGCATGCTTTGGAGGAGAAAATGGCATGGGTGATAACGATGATGATGATGATGATCTGCGGAGAAGAAGAAATAAAAAGGATAGGGGGATGGTGATGGTTGAAATGGATGGGAATTAGGCAGATGAATGAGGGGGTGATGGTGAAGAAGAAGACGTACATAGGAGATAATAACCAGGGATTGTGATGGTGATGGGTTGCGAAACATAGCAGCAGCAGGGAGAAGAAGAAAGAAGAAGGAAGAAGAAGGGTGGCAGGGGAAGTGATGGAGAAGAAGAAGGAGGAGGCAGTACAAGGGATGGTGTCATGGTGTATGTGGGAGGCAAGTGGACGGCGGTGGTGAAAAGGAAGCTAAGCCCCTCATGCCACAAAATCAGCACAGGAGAAGAAGGGAAAAGAAAAGAAAAGAAAAAGGAAGAAAAGAAAAGGAGAAAGAAGATAAAAAAGAGAGAAGAGTTAGGGAATTAGGATTAGATTAGAAAATTTTGGATTAGATAAGTAATTTAGATTAGTGGAAATTTTACCAACTTTTTATTTCGGTTTATGAATTACGGTTTATCCGAATCAAGGTTTCGATTTCGATTAAAGTTTCGGTATTAAGAAATTTGATTGAGGCTAACAATAAGATTTCTTGAACTTAGAATCAAATAAGGGTGCCAATGACGCGGGACTAGGCTAAGCAAATTTTTGGGGTATTACACATAGGGCATGGATTATAGATTCACTTCACAAGCAGGGATGATGGCATATCTTGCAAGCTACTTGAATTGGTTATCGGAATCTTTTCATGAGAAACTAGCTAATCAAAATACTTGATTCTTTCCTTGGCCATCAACTTTTAAATTTCTTTCCATCTAGTTGTCAATAGGTCTTTGTCACTTTGAACCAGGGAGTAAGGTGTTTGGGTATAGTCATAGCTAGGGGTGTAAATGAGCTAAGCTAATCACTCCTAGGCTCAAATTCAACTCATTTATAAAATGAGCATAAAAATAAGCCTTAGTTTTAGTTTATTTCAAATCATTGAACGGAACGAACGAGGTAAGTCAAACTTGTGAACCTAGTGTTTAAACTAGCCGATATTGCGAGATTAATTTTTTTTTTATGCATAAGCTCCACTCATTTAATAAATGATCTTAAAACAAATGATCAAATTCGGCTCATTTAACTAAAAAAATAAGTCGGGATGATATTTTAATGAGCAAAGTCTTAAGCTACTTGCAAAAAATTTAACTCTTTTATGACTCTACTTTTGTCATTGGCTTGACAATTCAAGTTGATATAAACAATTTCTACTAGAACAAGCTCAAATAGATGCAACAGGTGCTAAAAATTCTCCCATGCATCTCCATGTTCCACTATCATTCATGTAATCACGGACCACATTAGCCTTCAACTAAGGAAAAAGTTCCCTTGGTAAGAGGAAAACCGCCACACCACCAATTGATGCAGAAGTGGCTTGGTTAAGCCTTTAGGTCAATTTCCAAGGCTTTTTTTAAAATTTAGCTTATTGGAGTGAATTAAGTTGCAGCACCAATAATGAGAATAAATATCTTACCAAAAAAATAATGAGTAATGAGAATAAATATGTGTTATTTATAACACCAAGTAACAAATATATTTTAGTCATTATAAATTTATACATCATTCAAGACAATATTGAAACAAATAGGATTTTTTTTGTAAATAAAAAATGTAAGGTTAAAATTGATAACTCATTAAAATATCACAACTCAATCAAGTAAACATAATTATATTTTTTGTCCTAATGAAAACTGAAATGCATGCATACATAGGGTAGCAAGGGTTGTGACCGAGTGAGGGAAAAAGAAAAGAAAAAAGATTTAGCCCCATCCCATAACCGTAGGGGCTGGGAAAATACGAGAAAGAGAGAGAAGGAAAAAAAAGAGACGTGCACACTAGGATAAGCACAGAGAAGACTGGGTAGGAAAGAGGAGAAGAAAAAGAAAAAAGAAGGGAAAAAAAAGAAAAGAAAGGAAAGGTAGTGGATTTAGATTAAACTAATCTAGATTAAGGTATTAGGACAAATTAATTAAATAATTGTCCGAGTTTAGATTTTTAGTTAGGAAAAATGTTAATAACCCAAATATATAAATTAGGATTAGACTAAGCTTTAGGATGAGAGAGTTAGGGCAAACTAACAAGAATAAATTTTTCAAAGTTAGAAATAGATTACAATATTATTTAACTAGGATTAGGGTTGGCTAAAATTTTGGGATATTACATATATCCTTATCAAACTATGAAACACCAGATAACAGTGACTTAACACTCAATTTCAAAAGATAATCATTGCTCATCAACAATCATGATATCAAAAGCATCCACACAATCATGTACCCATCATCGCATAACTCCAAGTTAACAAAGATAGGAGTATATGTCCATAGAATAAGTAGTGACCAGACAATAATATATTAATGGTGAATGATATATACAAATTAGTGAAAGATAATAAAATATCATCACATAATGACAATGAATATATATATATATTACATCAATAGTTAAAGATATATACAAGAACAATGAAAAATATCACACAATGGCAAAAGATATTAATAATAATAATAATAATAATAAATATATACAATCATAATGAAAGAAAGATATATACAATAATTATTTTGGTTACATCAATATTATTTATTTATAGAGAATAATAAATAATAATAATAATTATAATAAGATATTTTTTTAATTAATGATTCTAATCAAAGATAAATTAATTTAAAGTGATTAAAACTAAAATGCTAAGTGGACCTCGTGGTGTGACCCGTCTCATCCAAACGTATGGACGGTCCTCGTTAACCCAGCAAGTTCGACAGCAGGTTGGCTATGAATCGAACTTTCTAATTGATTTTTTCCTTTTTCTCATCAAGTGATCATGGAGGGATTGAATCGATGCTCCGCGAATTACATCCCTTTGACTCCGATCAGCTTCTTAGAGCGATCGGCCATTGTTTATGCTAATCGAACATCAATTGTGTACGGAAAAATTGTATATAGTTGGAAAGAGACGCTCAAGAGATGCACCCAACTTGCTTCTGCCATTGCTGAGTTGGGCATTTCATACGGTGATGTTGTAAGTTGTTATGATTTCTTGCTGGGTAATCTCTAAAGCTTCGTTTTCTGGTTGTGATGAACTTTAACATGGGTTAATTTTATTATTATTATTATTATTAATGGCAATATGTTATTATCGCAGTTTGATTGTATTTTAATTTTATGTCTGGACTTAAATTTTTTGCTTGGTGGGAAGAGTGCGAGTGTATGAGTCAGGAACTCCTCAGAATTGATCGACTTGATGCGAGTCTGTGACATCTTTTGTTTGTTATAATTGTAATTATGAGTGAAAATGGTCTGATTTGTGAAGAGCATTTCCCCATTCAATCAGTGAAGCTGCGGCTATAGCCTGCAGTTCTGAATTCGGATACATATATATGTCAGTATATCATCACACTCCTTTCACTTAACTAATGCTTAATTACCAAACTCATCACTTAAAAATACCTCAACATGTTATTTTATTTTGGACTCTCAGGTTGCTGCTATGGTGCCCAACACTCCAGCAATGTACGAACTCCATTTCGGTGTCCCCATGTCCGGAGCCATTCTGTGCACTATGAACATCCGTCATGATTCCGCAATGGTCTCTGTCTTACTAAGACACTCCGAAGCAAAGCTTGTTTTCGTCGATTCTCAGTTCCTTAATGTCGTAGATGGTGCCATCGAACTCCTCTCCACGACACACACCACCGGCACCAAGCTGCCTCGGATCGTTGTCATCCATGACGATTCAGCTGGCAATGATTCCGCTTCTCTTCCTCCTCTTTCTCCTGGGAGCATGGAATACGAGAGGTTTGTAGCCGCAGGAAATCCCGATTTTGAGATGAGGAGACCGAGGGACGAATGGGATCCGATCGCCCTGAATTACACTTCGGGAACGACCTCGAGGCCCAAAGGGGTGGTTTATAGCCACAGAGGTGCTTATTTGAACTCTTTAGCGGCTATTCTCTTGAATGATATGCCTTCTTTGCCTGTGTATTTGTGGACCGTCCCTATGTTTCATTGCAATGGATGGTGCCTTACATGGGCCGTGGCAGCTCAAGGAGGCACGAATGTGTGCTTAAGAAAAAATTCTGCTGAGGGGATATTTGATGGTATTGTCGAGAACAAAGTGACTCATATGGGCGGTGCACCGACGGTATTGAGCATCATTATCAATGCAAAAGAGAAGGAGCGGAAGGTGCTGCCTAGGAAGGTAATGGTGATGACCGGGGGTGCACCTCCACCCCCGCAGGTGCTTTTCAAGATGGAAGAGCTGGGGTTCGACGTGACACACTCGTACGGCCTGACCGAGACGTATGGCCCGGGAACGGTGTGTGCGTGGAAGCCTGAATGGGAGCATCTAGAGGGGGGTGTTAGAGCAACGATCAAGGCGCGCCAGGGAGTTCAACACATAGGGATAGAGGGACTCGACGTAAAAGATCCCGCTACGATGAAGAGCGTGCCTTGGGATGCCAAGACGATGGGCGAGGTTATGTTCAGAGGAAACACGGTGATGAACGGTTACTTGAAAGACACGAGAGCAACCGAGGAGGCTTTTAAAGGGGGGTGGTTTCATAGCGGGGACTTAGGGGTGAGACATCCGGATGGCTATGTCGAACTGAGGGACCGTTCGAAGGATATAATTATTTCCGGAGGGGAGAATATCAGCACCATCCAGGTTGAGTCAGTATTATTTAGCCATCCAGGGGTGTTGGAAGCGGCTGTTGTAGGGAGACCTGATGAGTATTGGGGCGAGACTCCTTGTGCGTTCGTGAAATTGAAGGACGGTCATGAAAATGTTAGGGAAGGCGATATAATTGAGTTTTGCAGGAGTCGGCTGCCTCATTATATGGCTCCTCGTACGGTTGTTTTTGCTGATTTGCCCAAGACTTCAACCGGAAAGACCCAGAAATTTGTTCTCAGGGAAAAGGCTAAAGCCCTGGGCAGTCTGTCTGGTAAGCAAACCAGCAAACTTTGAGGGCCGGACCGGGCCCCCGGGTCTTTCCGGTATTATTAATTTTTCTATTTTTTATTTTATTTTTGTTGTGGGTGTGTGTATGTGTGTGTGTGCAGTGTTGATTTAGAATATAATTCAGAGCTTACTCGGTTGATCTGATCTCCCGAGGTATGCGCTTAGGAGGTGAGTATGAAGAAACTACTCCCAAATGTCTGCCTGTGGCTGTGAGTATGAATGTGGAGGATACGGTGGTTGTGAGGAGGAAGACTAGAGGCGGGGGCATAGTTAGTTAATTTAAGATATGAAAGCAGAAGGGTCGTTGGTGAGGGGATGATTCGCAGCTAGCTGCTATATGATTTCTATTAGTATGTATGGATGGTAAACTAGCATCTATATATATATATATATATATATATATATTCTCCCGTGCTGAGATTTTGGAAATTATCATTTACATTTTTGAAATAAGCTAAACATTATTGATCATTTGGAATACAGATGGCTGTGTGAAATATTATTATATTGTTATAATCACGCGTGTTGCTTCTGACTTATAATTCCATACTAAAAATATTTGGCTAAACTTTTAACTTAGTGCATGTAGCTAGCTAGTAACAGATATACTGATTTAGGGTCACTGGACTGGTCCTCAGGTAGTCGAGCAGCAGTCACATATTCACATCCATAGGGTGAGTTGGATGGGGTTCGGTTGCCTTTGTATTTAGTTTCGTTTGGCTTGCCCTACGATTTTCCTCACAGTTAGAGTGTGTTTGGTTTAAGGAAATTAATGAGGAAAGGAAAAAAAATTAGAAGGAAAATATTTAGGTAGTGTTTGGTTAGTAGGAAAATTATAAGGAAAGAAAATAAGGAGGAAAGGGTGGGGGATTATTATACTGCATCATTTTCCTCATGTTTAGTTGAGGAAAATCAGACGGAAGGAAAAAAAAAATCGAACTCCCCCTACTGAAGGGCCTGGCCTCCATCGGCTTCCTTCTCCTTCGTTCTCCATAACTGCGAAGCTTTCATTCTTCTCCATCAACTCCTTCCATCCATGGCTCCTCCACAATTTCGACCGAAGCATCCCGTGGGTCGTTCATTGAGTGCGAACTCCACGCTTCCAGGCAACCCGTCGCCGGCTCAGCCCTCTTGATTTGCTGGTGTATCATTTCGAAACTTCCAGGTATGTGTTAAGTCAGTTGGCAGTAATTGAATTTATAAGCCCTAATCTTATTTCGTTTTGCGTGGAATGATTGTATATCTGCTAAGTTAGTTTAGTTTAAAATTGAATCCATAGGAATTGATGTGTTTTGTTGCGCACGACATGTGTTTGTGATTCCCTTTGTTATATCGATAATGTTCAATGGCAACAAAAAATTCTCCCATTCAATCTGTTTGTTTTCTAAGTACAAATGGTACAGGTGAAGGGATTTCTATTCTTCTTATAATGTCAAAATGATGATTAGGAAATAGAAGAAATGTTAAAATCACATGACTGCAACCTGCGGATTGCAGTGCCCTCTATATACAAGGCATAGTAATGGATTAATTGGCCAACAGAAGAGAGTTTGAGAAACGGATACAGCTATCAAACAACTCTCATATCATACCACTTGTAGTAGAAAGTAAAGTAGGTTTCATCTCCAATGCCCTCCATTCTTGTCTTAATCTGTGCCACGGGGAAGGAAATAATAGAATTGTTGGCAGCTCTTTGACATGATCTTTTTTGTTTTTTTACTAGTTTCTCTCTTTGGTGAGGTTTGGGTGTTGTGGCATACCCTTATGGCATGTACTTGGAATCTATTAGATAGTGTTGGATTAATGTAATTTAGCCAAATATGTGAGCCGCTTGATGATATTAACTGACAGTAAGCTTTAAAATGAAGCTCAGAATGGATTGTTTGACTATACATGTTCTTTGGTTTGTGGCTGTCATTGGGTGTTTGAACAGGGTGTTGGCAAGGCACCTTGGGCCATGGCTCTGGTCAATGACCTTGAGCCCAAAAATATACTAGCTTACATGTACAAGCAGATTTTCCAGTCATATCATTTGCTGAATAATTTTTGGGAAGGAATTTGTATGTGGATGGATCCCAGGAGTAGTGATCAAATCCATTTGGAGCAATTAATAACTTGTCCCTATCTCAACAATGCAAAGAAAGCCTAGTTGTAAGAACCATCCACATTTTTACACACCCTAGCCAATCAAGCCTCTATCTGCTATACAGTAATAACAAATTTCACAGAGAACATGCAAAGAGGATATTTGACAGTGTTTAGATTAAAATTCTTCAGAACTCAGAGTGCTTGAGCATTACATGTGAGAGGATAGGGTTGGTTCCAACCCCTGAGCCTGACTCTGGATGATTTTCTCTTTTGAATCAATGGTTGACATGACAACAACTTTGTTAGAGTAAACAACTCCACCCTGGGAATTCAGATACATGATCAGAAACAAACAAGGGATGGTGCCACAGAATGAAATATAAAAGCGATAAATTAAGCAAGTAGCCTTCTTTTTTTGTTACAGATTCCAATTATTGTTAATCACTGACCTGACCTAGATTCAATTGAGGAAGAAACTAAGAACACAAGAGAAGAGATGGAACTTGCAATTCAACTTAAATAATCACATGTCAGGTAGATACATCAGGTTTTGTTTCTCTAGTAAATGAAAATGTTTTGCGTTCCTATTTTAGGAAAAAGGTCTGATTTTGTCTTTATACATTTAGGGAGTCCAACCCCAACATCACGATGTGGCTGCATGATGATAAAAACAAATCTTTTGCTTCTCAAGTATGTTTCTATGAACCTTTGGATGATCATTGGCTTCAAGTTTTAAGTAAGGAATTCAACTTTCTGCATACTTATATCAAGACTAAAGGCTAAGCAATATCAAGGAATCTAAGGGAATGAAAGCCAATCATTGCTTCACTTGTCTAGATGAGATGAATCCCTCTCTCTCTCTCTTTTCCCATACTTTTTGAAGGCTTTTGTTGTATGATTGGTGGGAATCAAAATCTGAAAAATTGTTACAAGGTGGTCCTAAGAGTAATAACCTTGGGCCATGGCTCTGGTCAATAGGGACTTTGGTTATAGGCTTACTTACAAGCTATGAATTACATGTCTTTTTTTTTAATCTTACCTTTCACAATTCAGAGTTTCTTCTGACAGTGCCATCAACAATCCCATATGCCATGTTTGTGACTTGTGAGATTAAAAATATACAAGTACTGCAATCTTATTCATATAGCACTGCCTCACTTCCAACAGGGTCTTAGCTGATTTTGTCTTTATTCATATTTGCTTTTTGAACTATTTGCATATACAAAGAATATATATCTATATATATATGTCAGAGCCCAAAACCTGAATTTTCAGTATAGTATTAACAGAAAAATCTATAATTATAGTATTCAAAGAAATTAGTAGAATGTTAGAAATAATTTAATATTAAAAATAGAAACAGAAATAGAGTAAATCAGGATAATATATCAGGATACAATTGCTATACTTCCAACACTACAATGATACAATTGTGCCTGATTAACATCAATACTTTCAAATAACTTCCTGTTCTGCACTCTCCAAATCTCTTATACAATAACAGCTAAGACCCTGTTGGAAGAAAACAATTTAAGGGCTCTTGATAACCAACCTAATGAGAGCTGCAAGCAAGACAAGAAAAATATCCAGAAAGAGAGGTGATTAATGGAAATAAAACAAGATCAGGATAGGAGAGGTGCACAAACTGATTTTTAACACAAGATCAGGATAGGAGAAACTGGTAGCAGGCTACCAAAATTAAAATTCATTTATGTGATTAATGGAAATAAATGGAAGCAGAATATCTTCTTTATAAAATAAAATTTAAAAACCACACAATCAAAATCATATTGGTCTTATTTATCTCCTTTCTGATATCAAATTGGTCTTTTTGGTTTTAATATCTTGTGCTTAATTTCCCTGTCCTTCTGCTATGATATTAGAAGCAACCAGAGCCTTTTAAAGGTAAAAAAAAAGTAGTAACCAGTGACTATTTGTGAATTTCCCTATCCTTCTGTCCTTCTGTCAAATTCAGCAGGGCAGTTTTAAATGTCCCAAAGAATACCCATAGGCCCTTGACACTTATCCTGTTTTGGTGTATTTAAAGGGGGCAGAACTGCATTAACAAACAAGAATGAACAAAAATAGTTGTAGATAGTAATTCAAGAATGGAACTAGAAAATGCAATATTTGTTCAAACAAAACTCCAAAAATACACTATATACAGGCTCCTGTAAGACATTGCACCCTACACACCTAAGGTGCTAGGCATTATGTTATCATCACTGTTACATTAGGTCAGTTTTTAGTATATTTCATTGCTTCCCCCTTCCCCAAACAAGGCCCAAAACAAACTAAATGTAATACTTCCATCTCCATTACTGCTTTAGATATCATAAAAAGAATAGCATCAGGTATCATATTACTGCAAAATAAAAAAAACTGCAACTAGCAAGAATTTACACATACATTCAACTAAATGTAAGACAGATTATGAGAAATTGATGTTACAACACAGAAAGAAGAGGATGTAAAATTCCCAATCCCTGAATCAATCAATCAATCAATCATCTTATTACAGGATTTTGTGCCTTTTATACTCAGATTCTGGGATATATATATATATATATATATATATATATATATATATCATTTGTTGAGTTTTCTCATTTCTAATGTATTCAGGCTACTAGTGAGGAATCAAATCCGATGTCAAGATCAGAGTTCCAAGAGTGGAGAAATCTGCCAACAAACCATCACTTTGCTACAAATGATACTATGGAATCCGAAGAAAATACTGAAGTAAGTATCTTATTTGGTTTTAATTTGAGATGATGATTGCTATGTGCTATTGTTTTATTCTTGATATTCATACACATTTTTTTAAGCTAAGTATATTTCCTCCAAATCTTCATATATGGTTCATTTTCTCAAACTTTTTTCCTTTTTTTTGATCATTTAATATTAGACTAATTCGATGGAGGAGTGGGACAAATTAAGAAGATGGGCAGCAACATGTGTGGTCACCTATGGAGCATATGCTGCTAGTTTATTATCGTTGGTTTGTCCTTATAATTATGTTGATAGGGATATTTCTCAATTGGGAGATTATAAGCGACGAGCTTTTTTAGATCGACTTACATTGGAAAAAGACGATGATTGTCATAACCAGTTGAGGATGGGAAAGGAGGCTTTTGCTAGACTTGTATCAATATTGAGGGATTCTGGGAGACTGAGTGATACTCATTCTAGCTGTGTAGAAGAGAGAGTGGTCATGTTTCTCAATATTATAGGTCATAATAGGAGAAATTGGTCGGTAAAATTAGACTTCTGGCGGTCCGGTGAAACAGTAAGCTGACATTTACATCAAGTGTTGAATGTTATCATTTCTTTAGAGGACATCTTTTTGCAACAACCCGATGGATCTCATTGCCCTCATGAAATATCAAGTAGCTCAAAATTTTGGCCATATTTTAAGGTAAATATCATAATATTATAAAATAAATTACTAAGTACATATTACAACTTCTTTTTTTTTAATAAAAACTTTTAACATTTTTACACAGGATTGTGTTGGAGCAATTGATGGATCACACTTTCGTGTGAAAGTACCAAATAATGTAGTACAAAGATATCGTGGCAGAAAGGATTTTCCGACCCAAAATGTATTAGCTGCATGCTCTTTTGACTTAAAGTTTTTATATGTATTGTCGGGATGGGAAGGGTCGGCATCTGATTCAAGGATACTAAATAATGCTTTATCCAGAGACATAGATAGATTGGTAGTGCCATCAGGTAAATTTTACTTAGGCGATGCGGGTTTTCAGTTGAAGACTGGATTTATTACACCATATCGCGGGACTCGATACCATCTGAAGGAATATAGCATTCAACGTCCTCAGAATGCAAGGGAGATTTTCAATCTAAGGCATGCTTCCTTAAGAAATGTTATTGAGAGGGCATTTGGTGTTTTGAAAAAACGCTTTCCAATATTAGGAAGTGGAACCGAACCATTCTATCCTATTCAAACTCAAGCAGATATGGTTTTAGCTGGATGCATTTTACATAATTATCTCATGGGAGTGGATCCAGATGAAAGATTAATTTTAGAGGTTGATAGTGAGATAAGAATTATTAACTCAAGCAGATGTTGCGCCATCAAGTTTAACAGAAGAGTGTGAAGAAGCAGAGCAATTAAGAGATGGAATTGCAACTTCAATGTGGAGAGATAGTTTAAATAGTTAATGGTAGAAATATCATTATTGTTAAATTCACATAGGGAAAAAATTGTATTCAGCAAGTGTTCTAAATGAAATTGTATTTAACATCAAAATTCTTATATAAGTTTTTATATTATTTGTGTTATTGATGATGTAATAAGTTATGATTTTATCCATGGTTTACAATTTTTTGTGCAGGAGCCCATTGGTGGTGACACACCATCAAATGAGAAGAAAATTTTAACTTGGGATGAAGACATGGATACATTTCTAATAGATTTATTAACTGATCAAATGCACTTAGGTCAAAAAATAGGTGGCTCATTTTCAAGAACGGCATACACTAACGTTGCTAAAGGAGTTAGTGTTCAGTTTGGTCTTGGTTGCTCGGTTAGCCATATAAAGAACCGAATCAAGACCCTCAAGAAGAATTATGCCTTAGCATCTACAGTTTTGCAAGTGAGTGGGTTTGGTTTTAATCAATCTACTCAAATGGTGGAAGCTGATACAACAGTTTGGGAAAGGTATATATTGGTAAGTCTTAAACCTTCTTATTCTTATTGTAATTTCTTATTATTATTGTTTCTAAATTTATATAATTAATATTTTTTTTGCAGGCTCATCCTAATGCCAAACTGCTTCGCTATAAGCCTATTCAAAATTATAATAGGCTAGATATTTTATTTGGCAAGGATCGAGCAACTGGAAGTTTGTCAATTGGTCCGAAAGAAAGATGTTTGCGCTCAGAGAGGCAAGAATATGAAGGAAGAACAGCTGATGATCGAAACACTGAACAGGAACAACATAATGAGGTAACCTCTCCTTTGGTCGGTGCATCTGCATCAAGGGCCACAAAGAAAAGAAAGTTGAGAGATTATGTATCAGAGGAGATGAAGGCTTTAAAAGAAGGGATGGATGCAGTTGCAGCAGCTCTTGATAGAGGAAATCCACGTAATTTTACCGAATCTGAGCTGTATTCTGAGCTTAGAAAGGTGGAAGGATTGAAGAAAGTTCCAGCCATAGAAATCTATAGCAAGCTTGCTGCAAATATCAGTGTCGCTCGTACATTTCTTGGTCTTCCACCTGAGGATAGAGCCATATGGTTGTGTGTGGAGTTCGGTTTTGATATTTTTTATGATCCTAATGTACCTTTCTGATTTGTTTGATTAGTAACTAGTAACTATGAATTGATCATGCACATTGGTTTTTTTTTTTTTGAGATCTTGACATATACATTGGTAAGTTTAGTAGAATGGCTTAAAATTTTATCCGCTTTTATATCCGTATTAGTACTCCGATTCATTTATCCGATATGAAATTATATTTTTATTCTTATTTAGATAATTTAACATATATTTTCTAAGGCTAAAAGTGAATACATAATTAAATTTTAATAATCTAACCATATAATTCTAACATTAAATAAATTTCATTTTAAATTTGATGGGTTTTAATCAAAATCCAATAGATTTTATCCGATGGATATATAAACGGATATGAAAAAATAGACATAATTATAGATATAGAGGGGGAAAAAATATTCACGGGATATGTATACGGATTTTTAAAAATTGGAATTAGTATTAATTTTATGGAGTTTTTATAAATTTTTTAGAAATTTTACATAATTTTTTATATATCAATATAATATTTTTAATAACATTAAATGTATATTACTATTTAAATAATGCATTAGATTTGAGTATAGATACGGATATAAATATATGTTTTGTTATCGGATTTGGATTTTTTCATACTTTTTTTAAAATTATTGTAAATTATTCATGTAATATTTTAGAATATTCTATAAAAAAATTTAAAATAAGTATTGATTTTATGGAGTTTTAATAAATTGTTTAGAAATTTTATGTAATTTTTTATATATCAATATAATATTTTTAATAACATTAAATGTATAATAATATTTAAATAATAACATTTAATTTTTTTTAGAATTTTCTTTCTATATACCAAACACTAAAAATATTTTCCAAGATTTCAATTTTCCACAAAATTTTCTCCAACAACCAAACAAAGGAAAGAAAATAAATTTCTTTCATTTTCTTTCCTTCAATTTTCTTTCCTCCACATTTTCCTTTCCACTTAATTTTCTTCAAACCAAACAGACCCTTAATGAGTTGCTCTTTATCATTCTCCTAGATGAAGGCATGCAGATGCAGGCTGTGCGTCAGCTCTGTCAAAGACAACTGCGTATGAGTCCCTCTATTTGTTTTACAATAGGAAGCTTATAATTTTTTAATTCACAAATTAAATATTATTAATATTTAGAATAAATAGTACACAAACTAATTAAAATATTTATTTTAAAATTTTAAAATAATAACTATTATAGGATACATTAATAACATAAAATATAATAAATTAAGAAACATAATAATAAATATTTGTTGAAACTTAAAATAAAACTTATATTATAAAGCAAAAATTAAAATATATCTCTAGATCCTGATAAAACCTTTATTTATAAAATAGAGGGGGTAATATATGGATAAATAGATATATGATATATGAATTGTAGTAGAAACCGAAACCACCTGTTTCTCCCTCAGCTTGAGCTTGAGCAAGACAATGAAGTACCTCTTTACTCTCTCTTGGTTATTGTCAAAACTGGTTTATGCATCTTGGAATTTGATACCAAGGCATCGTGTACTAATTCAGTAATCGGTATACATATGAGATCACGCAGTGCAGCAACTCGAAGTATCAACATCATCATAGTATATATCACTGTTCTGACGTCGGAAAAACGAGCACAGTACAACTGGCCATCCACTGAGAAGCTCTTAAAACAAAACCCCTCCAGCTCCTAGTATCTAAATCTCAAGGAGCCCGTAAATCAGAGTCCAACATTCTCAAATATTATTACGTATGAATAAGACAGATTGATGCGCAGCTAGATCCCCTCTGATTTTTTTATGTCGTCAGCAGCAGATACACAAGGCCTTTCAGGTATTCGACGATCTCAGATCCACCAAGCTTTGAGCTTCCAAACACCCTGTCCACAAAGGTAATGGGGACCTGTTTGACAAGTAAGAGACACCCAACTCAATAATTTCACCCAAGTGCTACTAATAATAGTACAACCTAATAATCAATATTCCCATGTTAAAAACGCGAGCTGCTTATCGAGGATAAAAATACACCCAATGTGAATCACAAAATCTAACAAATATCCGATAGAGGAAAAGATCGATAACACAAAGTTTGGGGCAAATGTTAAGAAGTTGACGCCAATTTCTCAATGAATAATCAAAATCCATATGAAACGTTGTTCTACCTCTTCAATATGATATCCTTTTCTTGAAGCTCTAACAATCATCTCCATCTGAAACACATAGCCTTTACTAACACATGAGTTTATTAGGTCTTCAAGCACAGATTTCCTGTAAAGCCTAATAAACAAACACAAGCAGCATATCAGACGCTAAAAGAAACTAAAAGAAAGGGAATGGTTGAAGCATCTTGATTATAACAAAAATAGAAAAAAAGCAATTAACTACCTGAAAGATCCGGTTAGGTCGGAGGCACCTGGCCAAAGCAAAGTCTGGGCAAGAACATTTGCTCCCCTACTTGTCAGCTTGCGCATCAAGTTCCATCCATGGACACCTCCACCCTTAACATAACGGGTCCCTGTGACTATACTGGCACCTGTTTCCATTTGTTTCCTAGACAATTTGCATAGAACAACTGAGGCATTTCACAACCGAAAGATTGTACACGCTGCTAGAAGTAAGGAAATCCGATGGAGATGAACAATTTACTCACTTGATGAAGTTCGGCAAGTATTTAGGCTGCAAAAGGGAAAGAAAGACCTTTTAAAGATGAATTCAGGCATAAAACTGAAAGGCTAGCCAGATCGGAATGCTATGCAAATGTCTCAAATGAGAGCTTAATAATTATATATCCAGAATTTATTATATTCAAGCTGCAGAATTGCCCTGTAGGAAGACAGATCGATCCTACACAGGCTGGCGGTTCATGTCCAAGAGCAATAATATTAATTTAAGCAAGCTAGGAAACAGAACCGACAATTAATTCATATCATCAATACTTTCAACTACGAAAATCAAATAGATGACAGGCAATGTACTAAGGAACAGCATATAACAGGCACATGTTAATTCAAACAGTTGCAATTGCTAACAACATTACTTAATTGTAAAGCATGGCTACATTTACTGATTAATTGTTTTTAATATAAATTAAAGCAACTGCTAGGACACACACCCCTTCCTGAAGATTTGAGCTCCACTGGAAGCAATATGGAAAATGATCGATCCCACCACCCCACATTCCACCACAATTAAAAGGCAGGATATCCCATTCTGTAAATATCATAAATTCTCAGGAACAGACCAAACCCCCAGTGAAACAAGAGAATTTCCTCCTGCTCTATAGTTCTTACATAAATCATTGGCCCCGATGAAAATATTACAAGCCTTTCAAGAGGAGTGTCATGCCTATGACTGCATTATTTTGGAATGGCTTAAAGTATGACTTCTACAGCAAAACAACTAACTTGTACACTAGTTAGGGACCTCAGAGCATCACTGCCTGTGCTGGTTCTCCACATCAAAATGATCATACACATCCAAGTGATTGCATCAATTTTGTTTACATTGTCATTGATTTTTATGATAACACAACAGGATTGTGCCATTTTCATCCTGATATGCCACCATTCACAACTGCTAGAAGTGATTTCACTAGTTGCAGTAACAAGTAGCAATTACTTCTCCAATCCATTTGGCATGAGACAAGTAACAAATTTTCTCATAACCATTATGGTTGCAGGCCAAAAGAAGATATCCACAAACCATTACAGAACTATATGGCAAGGTAAAGAACATACTTACATGGTGAGAAAGATCGGCATCCATGATAACAACGAAATTGCCAGATGCATGCTTCAGTCCGTGCAAGTATGCAGTACCTATAAACCAGCATAAGTGATATGCCACATATCTTATCTCATAACAAGAATAAGAAGTATGTACCTAAACCAAGCTTTTTTGGCCTCGCTCTCAATAGCTGAAAACAGTAGGAGACACAGAAATCATTGTCATAAACCCAAAAAGCACATGGCATACACCAGTTAGACATATGAACATGATCAAAGGTGAAAATGGATAACTCACAACACGATCTTCACCGTAAACATGCTGCAACTGTCGGACAATTTCTTGGGTTCCATCAGGGCTTCCATCATCTACGACAATAATTTCAAAATCAACATCCCTACATCAAGACAATCGAAAATAACTTTTATCTCATTGCCAAGTCCGAGAAATTTCTATCACTCTAAGTAAGGCATATGTGTACACAGACTGGAATTCTCGGGCAATGCAGTACATGATCCTATAAATTGATCAAAACATCAACCTCAAACTAGAAATTAATGCACATGGTACTACCCCCACTTTGTGCACTTTCTGGGTTCCATCAGGACTCCCATCATCTATGACAATATTTTTAAAATCAACATCCCTACATCAAGAGATTCCAAAATAACTTTTATATCATGGCCAAGTTCGACAAATATCTATCATTCTACATCATGCATATGGGGACACATACTGTGCAATTCTAGGGCATTGCGATACATGAAACTACAAATTGATCAAAATATCACCCTCAAAGTGGATAAAAGCTGAAATTATCAGCTCAAACAAATTAATACTGGTAACATGGAAAATAAAAACTCACATAAGATAACAATGCTGCTTAAAGAAGATGGTATTAATGTCTTGTTGCACCAATGAATATACATGAAGAGTTATCCAATGACTAATATTCAGCTCATTGAGTCATTGTTTCTGATACTAAAACCCTAATGGACAAAATTTCACCAAACTCGTCAAATTGACCCAAAAAAACAACAAATCGAGACATACTGCTATATCTTTCCACAAAAAAAAAAAAAAAAAAATCTACTAAGCAATGAAGTACTCGAGGCAACGAGATAGAGAGAGTGAGAGCACCGTAAATGTTTGAAGATGAGATAGACGATGATTGCAATATTGAGGCGTTCATTATAAGTGGGTACAATGATACTGTATTTGTTTCTCTCTTCATCCTGCTTTTCCGCCATACTAACTCGATCTGATCGATCAAAGAAAACCTAGAATTCTCAGATGTCAGCATAGTTCACTGTATCACTGGTTGAACCAGTGATTCAAATGGTTCACAAAAAAATAAG
Organism: Tamarix chinensis; assembly: GCA_030549775.1. Lineage (NCBI taxonomy): Eukaryota > Viridiplantae > Streptophyta > Magnoliopsida > Caryophyllales > Tamaricaceae > Tamarix > Tamarix chinensis. Next base: position 99,947,167 of record CM060174.1, read on the forward strand.
CAAAAGCTTTATAAATTGGTTTGGAAGTATCTGATACTCAATATTACTCATATCAGAGATATCAAAACAGCATATTTCAACATCCTAAGTCTCCCAAAATATTCTTACAAGGTCAAAAAATAACATTGAGACATAAACTCACAACATTTGCCTACACCACCAGCAAGTAAACAATTAGCGGTAGGAAGAAACTCGCAAGAATCACAAAACATCATCAAATTCATCCACTCAGACAAGTTCATATCAAATATTCAGTAATCAAATCACGAGATATATAAGTCCAATCTAATTACCTGAGATTCTAAGACCACAATGACAAAGCTATGAGCCAAACACAATTAAAAATCGAGTCCAAGATTAAAATTTTGGGATGTTACATGAAATAAGTCTGTATTTTAATAAAATACACAAGATACACATTATGTCAAATAACCTGTATTTTTATTTTCATGCACAGATTGACTTTCCATTACGTTTTCCGTCAAACTTGATTGGCTAGCAATTAAGTCATTAAACGTTTCAATAATATTTTGATATAAATGGTACAAATCCCCCTACTCTAACTTACATCTTCTCCTTCTTTGACCTTACTTGATCCTAAATCTAAAAGTATTCCAATTAACAAATCACAAAGTTAAATGTTTTGGGAACACAATCCTACAAATTACACAAATTATAAAATTAAATCAAGGCTAAAAAACTGCCAACTAATTACTCATCCTAATCACCATTGATTGGATCACAAGCTAACCCAATTAAATCTTCCCTGAACACCAACCAGCAACCCACTATGAAGAGAGAGCCTGCTTTCACAAATCTGATGAAAAGAGTTGGGAAATGCCTACATCTGAGAAATATACGAAGAGCAAGCAATTACGAACAAAGCAAAACAATGACGAACGATCCAGAAACGAATCTTTGAACAACCCAGATCTGAAAGCTCAACAACAAACAAAATCAGCAGCCAGAACAAATCCAAGGGATTCGAAAACCAGAGAGAGCCGCATAAATTAGATTTGCCCAAAATCGCACAAATCTAGACCAAAACCAAACTAATTGGGTCCATATATGGGAAACAGCGAGCAAGAGACGAAAAAACCTTCAATGGAAGGAATAAAATCGAATCATAGAGATTCAAAACCAAAAGACCGATCAATTCAGCTCAACAGGTCAGGGACAAAAGATCTCAAAAAAATCAAGAGAGAAACAAGGCGCTCAGGGAAGGCAACTAAAGAGCTGAGGAAATAGACGAAGGAAAATCAGTCAAGAAATGGACATGAGAAAGCCAGACAGATCTTACTCTGAAGATGAGAGCCTTTCGAACTACGTGGTGCCCTCTTCTTGATGCATTCAGAGTTGGCGAACAAGGATCGATGCAGAAAGGTGTAATTTCTTATTCCAAGGAGGCTAGTAACTTAGTTTGGATGAAACCCATATGAATTAATGAATAATAATGAGGAATAAGAAGTAGATGATGAATAGGTTAGTATTCTTCTATTTTAGTTCAAAAGTTTGTGAATTAATAAATAAAGATAAACTGGACGAAGACTCCAGTGGAGGTGGAAGAAGATGAATAGGTCAAGGACTCTTCCTTTTTAGCTTTACAAAACAGTTAAAGGGCTAATTGAGTAAGAATAAAGTGGGAATTTGAAAAATATATAAATGTCGATTGTAACAAACTGGACGAAAGGGCAAACTATGTATAAAAATGAAAGTAGGGAGATATCTTGCACGATGTAAATTAGAGCAAGGATATTTTAAGTATTTCATTAAAATAAAGAGATATTTTGAGCATTCATTAAAATACAGGGCTATATTTCGTGAGACCAAAATCTTAACCGTCAAGTTTTAAATGATAAAATTGAGTATCCAGGACTAAAAAGTGCCAAAATAGTGGTGGATGAAGCTTTGAGCCAAAAGGAATTAGGAATCGAAACTTGAAATACCTGCGATAGGCACCAAGCTGCGTGAGCAACGGAGAGGATGTCATCATTGAGCTCTGAAGTCAGAAAGTGTTGGAGAACTAGGGAACTCGCCGGCAGCAGCACAGACAAAACGGAGGAGAATACAGGTTCAGAATGAAATGACTAGAGTAGCCCTGTTTAATGAAGCTAATATTTTTTATAAAAAATTAACGGCATAAAGGGATGTTTCAATAATATGACAACCAGAATTGGTTTTGAAGATAGCTGGAAGGTTCCATGATTTTAAGAATAACCTTCTGATCCGACCGCCTTCCACCAACTTCTATTGTGCAACTTGTTTTATGTATTATATATATATATACCTTGATCGGTAGATCGGTAGGTCGGATTCACCTTTTTTTAAGGTTCGCGTTTATTAGCAGAGATCGAAGTCCGATAATCTATTTTTTCGCCCATCACTTGGATTGAAAAGTCATAGTGATTCACCTTTTTTATATTATTAAATATTAATGTTACAACAACTTCAATCATTCACGTAAAAATTTGAAAGTGCAATATCCCATAATTTTATATTATAATTATCGTCATATTGGATTTATAGGGAGTGTAATATACCATAATTTCAAATCATATTTTTTGATTATTACTATCATATTGGATAATATAAGATGTAACGACCCACTTTTTCTTATAAAAAAAATATATTTATATTCAATCTAATTTTATAAATAAAAACTATCCTTTCAATTTTACAAACTTTTGAGAAAAACTAATATTTTTGGAAATCTTTTAGCAATCCAATAGTACTATTTATAGAAAAATATAATATGTCGTGAATATGTTCGTTAATTACCGTGTACATACAGTTTAAACACACACTCTGCCACCAAAGCAAAGACTGTAAACCCTCTCACAAAAAGGTCGTCGACAATTTTTTTATTTGTAATTCCTCACTGACGCCGTCAACCATTGAAGACGAGCATACTTAATGAGATACAACTGTCCAAAAAAATCTTTCCCTCATTAATCCCGAGACTCCATACGCAAGCCCTTCCAGAGGCCGTCAAGCAATGAAAATGGATACACCTGGTGAACTACAATAAGCCCAAAGCTCAATACGGAAGCCTTCTAAGAGGCCAGAATTGAAGACGGACACACCTGGTGAGTTAAAAGACAGACTTGTTTTAACTCACTAAGCCCAAGAGCACACCTAGTGAAGATGAAAGAGCAAAGTTTTCCTTCACTCATTAAGCACAGTCCCTTAAGGTGCATCCTTGGTCGAAGTACCAGGGTCATTGAGTCATTAGACACACTTGGCAACTTTTCAACTTAGCTAAGCCAAAGCTCCCATGATGCGTTCCTCAACCAAGGTGTTGAAGCCACTAAGCCGATATTGAAGGGTTCGGTTGGTCAAGTCAATCTAATCGACGACAACTAGATCGGACCCTGCTTTGGTTCGCCACCACCAAAATATAAAATAAAATAAAAAAATCGAAGTGTGTACCATATGGATCTTCATATCTTTTATCACAAATATTTTATGAGGACGACCTTCTTATCTTAAGTATTTTGGCCTCGATATTTTCTTATTCTGGTTTTAGTTGTCTTAATATGGCATAGGTACAAAAATGTATAGGAAGAGGATCATGTTATATGCGCTAATACAAAAATGACTTAATAAATGAAGGAGGGCCCTTAAGAATCATCTTCATCTTCACTATCACCCTCAACCTTACTAGAACCGGAATAATTTCTTAAACTTCACCTTTGTACAACTGTCCGTCAGCCTTACGTAGTTCATCGTGCTCAGCCAAGACTTAAAACTCAAAATACACAACAGATACAATATAATCGTACCACTGTGATTGAAGCAGCTTTTCATAATGAACAAATTCTTTGCTTGCTAGATAGATGGTTATAACTTCATTGGTATACTTCAGCTTGCTATCAGCAATGACCTTCTTGACGCGTTCATCCATAATCTTCAAACATATTTCAACTAGTTGCCAGGTTGCTTCTTGAGATTTTCAAGCGCTATAGTATGGGCCAAGTCCCTTTCAGCATCCTCCTTGCATAGACATTCTGCCTCAGTATACTACATCTCCAAAGTTTTTGTAATAATAACAACCTTGTCAAATAGGATTTTATTCTCCCGTTGCTCAGTATTTTCTGGCTTTCTCGGCATCGACAACCCATTTCTTCTTCAAAGATGATAATTAATCGGTCAAGATTTCCTCCTTGCGAATGTCATCCTCCAAACAGATAATTTTATCATTAAAGGCCTATTTTTGCATTTTCGGGTGCTCTTCTAAGCTAGCAACTTGAGATCGGAAAAAGCCTGCATCGAGTGATTCAAATTTTAACTTGTTCTTTTAAGCTTCAAAGTCAGCCACTTTTGCCTACATAGTTTCTTTCTCAGCCTTTAAAGTCAAGTGAGCTTAAGAAAGATATGATAGCTCACTCTCTACCTATCGAAAGTGTTGACTGCTTCCCAGGGGTTGATTAAATATCTTCTTCCTCGTGCTTTACAATTAAGTAATGTTGTTAGCAATTGCAACTGTTTGAATTAAAACGTGCCACATATATGTTGTTCCTTAGTACATTGCATGTCACCTACTCAAACAGTTATAGATATTCTCAATTTGGAGAAGTGCAAAGAACAAAAGTTATAAATATTCTTCTCAGCTTTCCAACACATCCAAGATCACCTCATTTTGACTTCAAACGAATAAGCATTTTTTGGTGCACCAGATGAGGCACAATCATGCACAAAACACGCAGCGAGTCAACATGTCAAGAACAAGATTGACACACGGTCTAGCTGTGTGCGATTGGCACAGTTGTGCAGCACAATGCCGAGAGCAAAGAAGATGCACGGTCTAGCCGTGCAAGGTTGGCACAACCGTGTGCTCAGCAACAAGGGTCAAGAGCAAGAATGACACACAGTATGGCCATGCAAGACAGGCACAGTCATGTGACAATTACTCCACGTTGCACAACACGTCCCATTATAGAATCAATCCATGAAAGGAATGAAACAAAGGAGAAAACCAATAATAAGATATATAGATTTTTATATTATTTTTTCTATCTTTTTTTGTGGACAAAAACTTCATGGTTGTAGCTCAAGAATTTCCCCTTAATTCTTAGATTTAGTTCTAGTTTTAGATTTTGTATTTCCACTGGTATGTATGTATACTTCTGAAACACTTTAATCATCAATGATCAAAGTGTTTGCCCAATATGTTGTTACTTTATATTCAATTGTGTAGGTTCATCTCATAAACCATTTAATTCAGCCTTTAAAGCGTGTAGGTTTGGTACATGATGAACATGTGTCTTTAGTATTTAGAAACATGGTGAACATATTGGTAATTTATGTTCAGCCAAAAATGTGTTCCGAGTTCAGTATACAGATATATCCAAAAACAAGGTAAACATGTTGGTATTTTATGCTCACCCAATAAAGTATATAGGTTCATGTCATGAAGAATTTAGGTTCAGTATATGCTGAACATATGTATTCACTATTCAGATACATCAATGTTATACAGTTCGTGTAAAAAGGATTAATAGTAATAAGAGGAGTCAGGACGGTGCAGAAGTAATGAAGATAATAATGAAAAACTGTCATACTTAAAAAAGGACTGTCATAACCGAGTTATGATTTCTAACAATTATACTAACAACCATGGGAATGAAGACCACTGTGTGGCCTACATGGATGATGGAACTAATAGCCAATTATATTAATTACCAATCACGGGACTAGCTAAGAGCACTGGTTATTCCCTGCAGTTATCAATTTTATCCTTGCAAGGAGATAGTTATGTCTTTCGCCTCCAAGGAAGTATAAACTTGAGTAGATCATTTGTATCTATTTGTGTTTTTTTCAGCTTCATCTTATATTCATTTGTAAAATTTCCTAGTTTTTCTTGCATCTCTTCCATTCGTGCATTATTCCTGCTTCCCAGTTTTTTTCAGCTTCATCTTATAGTCATACAAAAAACATTGATCGAGATGTTGCATATCAACCGAAACGTCTCAAATTTTGAGGGTCCCAATACGCTATCTTAGTGAAATGAGACAGATATAAATTTCACGCATATATCGCCGATATTAACCAATATTGTGAAAAATAATAAAAATTCACGCCTCAATAACCGCGACATAAAATATCCTTTAGAACACCCTAATACCTCAACACTACAACCACAATCACGACCGCGGCTATGGTTTTATTGCCTATTACTAGTGCTTTTCCCTTTGTTTTGATAATGAAACAAAGACAACTCTAGGAGAAACTCCAGCAACATAAAACAAAATCACATTGTTCCTGAAACTACCAAGGTAACTAGAATCATAGAACACCACTTATAGTACATAGGTGATCTACAAAAATATATTTACAGGGAAATATAAAGTTTCTCCCAGTACATTAATCATAGCTAATTCATAAACTATTCCCCATGATGCAAGAAATTCACAATCTAATCATGATCCCAATAGAGACTTAGAGTAACAGCTTATGGTGTGAGTGTTAGCTTAGTAGGATCGCATCTACTACATAAATGTGATGGATAGACACACTAAAAAGTGTGGTAAGTACAATCTAAGCAAACATCCATGAAACATGTTTTCATCGAGCACTAGAAAGTGTGGTAGACCAAACTACAGCATCAACAAGCAGAGTATTTAAAGCCATTGATCATAGACTGTATCAAACAAGTTATGATGGCTTGTTTTGATATGCTTAAAAGTAAGCATTTTTTCAATGATAATTGTCTAATTTTCTTATTATTAGCATAAATAAAGCATGGAAGATAAATAAATATATACACTACTATGATATTAAATAAACTGCTTTTTTTAATTAGTGTTAGAAAATTCCTTAATTCTCATCAATAAATTAAGACGGTGGTGAACTATACACTATGATACGACAGCAACAGTACTGTGTTATTCAACCAAATATGAGAGGTTGCCTTATTTATGCCATTTTTGTGGTTTGGTTGGTCATTCCATGAAGTCGTGCAGTGATTTAAAGCATTAAGTTCCTTGGATGTTACAGTTTTACCATCAAATCAGAAGAATATTCTTCAAGAACTCATTAAGCCTAAGTTTGATGATTCGATCAGGGTTGAATTTCAAGTAAGAGGTTTTAGAAACCCACCCAATTTACCCATCAATCCAAATCCTACCCATGAACCAAGTCCAAATCCAAATCCACAAAACCAAACCCCTGCATGAGGTAAGTAGATACCAGAGAGACAATACAAAACATGGTATACGATTAACATACTTAAATCACATAAAGAATACAAGTCACTTTCAACTTCAAGAAATCATACATCCATGATTCCACCATAAGTAAAAGTAAGTAGAGATTTACCTAAGTCAAAAGCTAGCTACGCGAAATAAGAAAGAGAGAGAGAGATTGCTAGCTCCAAAATCCACGATAATGCTTTCCTAAATCACCAATAAAAATCGTAAGACTAGGTTAGAACTACATTATCAAACAAAGAAAGGTACAGACTTTCTCGAAAAACATGTCCAAAACCTAAGACTCGAGAGCGTCACTTTAATAATATTCAAAATTAAATATTAACCAAATCGAGTTCAGTAGAGATCACTTAGCGCATTTCAAATAAATTTGAAGAACCGAAGGAAGGACTATAGAAGATAAGTTAATTTTATCAAAAATAAAATTAGAGAACCAATCCTATCGATAAGATAAAAACATAATTCAAATGAATTTAAATCAAATCTGGTAATCAATTAGGTAAAATAATCATAAACATATTAATTGTATAAAACTATCTTGAAAAGCTAAGGTTTCTAGACCTAAACTGCAATTCAGTTGAATCTTATTAAAATATTTAAAGTGAATGTTTATAAATGTAATTAGACCTATTTTATAACATGTTGTATAATCAACTAATCAAAAACAATAAAATAAAGATCCAATTTAACATAATTACGCTTTTTGAGTCCAAAATGTAAATCCGGTCAAATCTTGGCAAAATATTTAAATTGACGGTTCAGAGTTGAAATTAAACACATTCTAATACCAATTATATAATCAATTCAATAAAATTACTTATAGATCAACCTAATTTAAATTCACAAGAGTTTTACCCTAAAAATCCAATTCCAATTTATTTCTCACCACTCTCAAATTGACACTTCCACCATAAAATTAAATATATTTCAAAGAATATTATAAAATTAATTGAATAAAACAACATAATTATGCAATTCAATTTCCAGGTTTTGACCTAGAAATCTAATTCCAATCAATTCTGTACAAATTTTTCAAATTGATAATTCCAATATAAAATTAGATACATTTTAAAATATATTGTAAAATAAATTTATCCAAAATAACGTAATAAGACCAAACTGAGATATCCAAACATAACGTGCTAAAAAATCTAAATTTCCAAAATTCAAATATATATCATACAATTAACCCATTAAAATTAATCACACAACACATACATACACAATTAAACAATTAATATAACGTAATTAAACCCAATCTATACAGAATATATCAAAATCAAAGTTAGAATTTTTGAAAATTTATACCGAGTTGCGAATCGGAGCGGGCGAACCTGCGTAAGCTCCACCGGAGGTCGAGGGATTCTCGCCACCAATCGTCTGGGATCTAAACGGCCGGACGGCGGCCCGACCTACTGCCGGTGTGGAATGGTTGTGCCGCTGCTGCCCGCTGTTGTCGCTGCTTGGGCGACGGCATGCGCTGGAGGATGAAGGTCAATGGTGGTGGGGTGGTGGGGTGGTGGGGTGGCGGAGTGGCGTTGTGGCTGGTGGCTGGCTGTGGTTGATCTTGTTGTGTTGAGGTTCGACGAAGGAGAAGGGAGCAGAAAAGAGGGAGGAGCAGGGCTCGGGGGATCTGGCTCAAGCAGAAGGAAAAAGGGAAACGGAAGAGAGAGGAGAAAGAAAATGGGGTATTCTTTAGGTTTTTTTTTTTAACTAGATCATATATATAGAGAGAGAGAGAGAGAAGAGCATATAAAATATTTTAAAATAATTTTATCTGAAATTTAGTTAACTAAAATTAGTCTTTAAAGACTTCACACTATAAAATCAATAGAAAAGGTTATTTAAAGGATTTCAAAAAGTTTTTGAAAAAAATACCAACAAATGTGACGATTCCTATTATTTACGAAAATATGTAATATAATCTCAAAAATTATTAAAAAAGTTTTTAAATTAAATTCTAAAATAAATAATTAATTTAAATAATTTTTTAAAATTATCATATATAACTTAGAAAAGTTAAAATGAAAGAAAATTAATTTCAAAAAAATGTCAAATATATTACAAAAATATTTAATTTAAAAAAATTGAAGTTCTTACTAACCTCATAAAAACAAATAAATCAAATACAAAAATATTTTATATAGATTTAAATCATTAAAATAATTTTACTATATTAAAAAAATTATACTTTGAATATTTTATTTTGTTAAAAAAATAAATTTTTTAAATAAAGTCATAATCATACGATGAAGTTATAATCAAATAAATTTAAAATATTAAAAGTCAAGACACGCTAAAAATAAAAATATATTTTTAAAAATGAATTAAAATCATATTAATATAATTAAATTATGATCATGGAAAAATTTATCCAAAATAATTCGTAGTTACAATGATTAACTAAATTCATATATGAATTCAAAACCTTCGATAAAATGAATTAAAATTAAAATAATTAAAATTTTCAAAAAATTACATATTAAACTTAATAAAATTGAATTTAAAAGATACAATGTATTAAAATTTGTCCTTTGTAAGAATATTTTGTAATATAATTATCATACAAAATATCTTCTTAACTGGTCACGGATGATGGATATAAAGTTGGGATACAAAAATAAAATAATATTCTATATAATTTTTGTGAACGATTTCTTATCCGCAATATCTTTCTTATGCTCTACTAGATGTCATGCATGTATTTTCCATTGATACATAACTTCAAACAAGTAAATGTTTTATATTAAGGTTGTGTTTGGTATGGGGGTAAAGCATGTGTAAAAATTACAAGGGAAATTATTTCCCTTCTCTCTTATGTTTGGTATGGGGGGGAATTCTGGAGTAAAAATATCTTGCTAGGCCAGGGGAAAAAATTTACCTGTTTAGACTACCGAGTAAATCTTCTTCTACATGTCGACGCTGTCCCCCACTCCTACCTGTCGAAGCTTGCCTGTCAAAGACTTAGTAGTAGCACTCCAAAATAGTGGAGTAGCAATTGATGACTCTATTTCTGTGAGTATTTGATCCGTTTTCTTTTCCTGACAGAACACGGAAGTGTGCTCCTCCTAACTTTACTGCTACTAGCCTCCTCCTCCATAGTCGTTATTGCTAAGTGATGATGACAAAATACATACAACGTTCCTCGATTGTGGATTTCATGGCGTCAAAGTGATGATCCACGTAGATTGTCAAATATATATATATATATATATATATATTAAAGGAAAAAATTTGTATGTTGAACAATTAATACTTAACTACACTGAAGTGAAAACATACGTATCATCGGTACATATGATATGACTAATCATACCATCGGTGGCTATTTATAAAGTACTAATCATAACTTAAGACTTTTCCACGCTCCCGTACCAATACATATAAAATACATGAACAATGCGTTAAGGGCGTAGTTTTAAAAAACCGAACCGGACATCGAACCGATCAGATTACTGGTTCACTGGTTTAGTGGTCGGACCAGTGGTTCAACTGGTTCACTAAATTCAAGTCAAATCTATCCGTATTTGTTTAAAAATATAGTTTAAGTATTTAACACTCAATATTACAAAATAGCATAATTAAAGTCGATTAAAGTGATCATTACACATTCATATATGATCGTCGAATAACATAATTCCATAGTAAAAGTCTCCTACATATTAAAAACAATTACAAAATAACATAATCCAACATCAAGTCTTTTACATATTCATAAATAACTTAAAATAAATTACATTAGTTTAGAAGTTACAATTTAAGTAGATAAATTAAATGGTTCAATCAAAGAGCTACCCATCCCATCCTATAGATTATCTATATCATCTCCAACATTAGAAAATATGGGAGTGACATTTTCATACATGCGATTGTCTTCATCATCATCATCTCCACTCTTCCCTCCAACTTCATCATCTTAAGTTCCGTCAATCTCATCCAATACGTCTACTGAAATGGAATAAGAATAATTACTTCAATTATTATATCAATTTATATAAGCTATAAAAAGGTACGAGCTTCATACACTCACTAAGATTGTATCGAATAGTGACAGAAGCTAATTCATTTCTAAGCTACTCAAGCTCTTCGTTATTCAAGTTAAATGGCTCGTCCATAAGAATCCAAAAGCCTGTCGCATCAAACTTTTCAAAATTAATTGGGTCATAACTTGTCTTAAATCGATTTCTACACAAAAGAAAACAAAATTAGACTAGCTTGGTAATATTATCATATAAAATAAATAACTTTACACATGACTTACAATATTAAGACAACAATAAATTAAATTCATACATTTGTTGCAATCTCAAGTTAAAGTACACAAAAACTAAATTATTAAGCCTTTGGTGCTCAAGTCTATTCCTTTTCTTCGAACGAATATGCTCAAATATGCTCCAATTTCCTTCATAACCAGAAGCACTAAAAGTCTGGCTTAAAACACGAATGGCAAACTTTTGTAGATTTGGAGCACCACATCCATATAATGCCCATCATTCATCTATAAAATCACTATAATAATTTACCAAACAAACTAAAAAATGTAAATAGATATAATTTTTTGATAATACCTTGAAATAAGTAACAAAATTATACCTGGAGCAAAAACACAACGATCTTGTACAGCAGACCATGTTCCAAAATCACCTTATGCTTTTCTAAAATAACTCATCTCCTTCGTTAATTTTGACCTCAATGTGAAATTCCCATTTGCATATCTTTCAATGACATCAATAACAAAATACATGGCTCTTTGATGTTGAGAAATTTCAGATGAATATTGGAAACGAGGATTAAACCAATAACCAGCTGCATGTAAGTTCCTTGAGAGTTGATTATCCCAACGAGAATAAATAATTTGAAGATAAGGCTCCACCCTTTTATTTATTCTATGAAATCTAACAACCATATCATCTCTAGCCTTGTGAAATGCTTGATAGAAATAACTCATACACGGTTTATCTCCACTATCCACCAATCGCAAAACACGCATAAGAGGTTCGGTAAGTTGCACAATTATAGCACACTTATTCCAAAATGTGGTATCCAACATATTCTCCACAAACTTCTTACCCTCTCTATCCTTGGCATAAGCACAAGAGGTCCACTCCCTAGACACAAACATTGCCCTAAGAGCGTTCTTATGTGTCAAAATGTTTTGCAAAGCAATAAAATTAGTAGCAAATCGAGTAGGAGCTGAACGAATGATCTCTCTCCCTTCCGTGAACTTCCTCATCAAATGCAATGCATAACAATGATTATAGATATACTTAGTTATTTTCGAGACATGCTTGACAATGTCTTCGACCTCATCTAACTTACCCATATCTTTCAGCATCAAATTAACACAACGTGCAGCACAAGGAGACCAATAAAGTGACTTGAACTCATATTCTAACAACCTTCCAGCAGTAACATAATTTGCAGCATTATCAGTCACCATATGCACAACATTTTCAGCACCAATGTAGAGAACAATGTCTCTAAATAACTTATGCAATAGTTCAGCAGTTTTTGAAGTATCATAAGCATCAACAGACTTTAAAAACACAGTACCCTTTGAATAATAAACTAAGAAGTTAATTAAAGTTCGATTATATTGGTCCGTCCATTCATTTGCCATAACAGTACAACCAACTTCTTTCCAATAAGAACGAAAAGTCTCAACATAATTATTCACCTCTTCAACATTTTCTTTAACAAGTAACCGCGAATAACATGAATAGTTGGCCCCTTATAACCAGGATCAATGTGAGTTATACCATCAATAATAGGTTGATAATAATTATAATTTGCAGCATTGAATGGAATAGATGAATTAACCATCCACTTAGAAATGAGAATGTCAACTTTCTCAACAACATCTTTGCTTTGTAACACACTTTTGGGTGTTGGTTGTGCACCTGCAGTTGTTCTAGGCATAAAATGATGCCCTAGAGTCTTTTGTTTTCCCTTGTCTAAAACCCTTAACTTCTCTCCTAATTTGAAACTACTAGTTACCGTAGGAGGAGGTATCAAATATGGTTCTCGGTGTGAAGGAAATTACATCGAACAATATGGGTTATCTTCGGCTAAAAGCTCTTCTGCCTTCCTTTTTTTGCTAGCAAATTTTTCAATACTTTCATTCATCTCAAAACCAACTTCAGGAGGAACTTTTTTACACCTCTCTACTTGACCTTTTATACCAGCTAAATGTTTGACACACTGGATTCCACCCCCAAAAAGAAGTTTAGAACAATATAAGCATTGTAATTGTTTTCTCTTATTAGCATCCTCAACCTTCCTACAATGATCCCATGCCGGATTCTTCTTTCCTCTAGAATTACTTTGAGAATAATTTGGTATAGAGTCGGCATTACTAGCCTCCGCAGACATCTCTAAGGCATTAAGAAAAAGTTACTAACTCAAAAAAGACACATTAACAACAACAAATGCAAAATTAGGCGACAATTTTATCATAAGTTACGAACTAAATGTCAAAAACCCAACTTAAGAGGCACATTAATAGTAGAAAATACAAAATACATAACCTAATAATCAACCTTAAACATGGCTCCAATCCCCTACATTTAGATATACTCATCAAAGATTACCTACACAACATCAATTCTCAAATATTTCAGCAGCACAAAATTTTACAACATCAATTCTCAAATATTTCAGTAGCACGAAATACAACCATAATTTCAAAACAATAAGAGACTTGAGAATTTTAGAAATGCCAAATCAACTTCAAATCAATTTCAAAAATTACTAAAGATTGGGGAATCATTTCAAACAGGTGATTAACAGAATAATTTCAGATATTTTATATTGAATAATAACAGAATGTGTAATCAAAAAACTCAAGCAGATAGTATGCCTAGCAGTAACCTTCAGAGAAAAAATAGGTTCAGGGATGAAATCCCAGTTAGTGTTCTACTCTCTATGCTGCTCGTAATTAACTACTCTTCCTATTTAGCAACTAATATGGGTCACAAACATTCAATTTGCAACAAGAACAAGGCAAATAATCAATCCAAAGTTTGAGTTCAACCAAGAACTCAAGATTCAAGTTCAGCCACAAACGGGGCTTCTTACTCGACAGTTTGACTTTGATCCAATTGTTAAATCCCAGCCAAAACAACAACACTACAATAAAAACTTAGCCTTCTCCTTACCGTTTGATAACAGGTCGATTACTCGATTAGAAGGTGCGGAGTCTGCAGACTGCAGAAGCCATAATACAAAATGAAAATTGAAATAACAAATAACAAATAATTAAGCAAATTATGATGCGAGATAATGACCTGAGATTGACAGTGTCTTAGCAACGTGAGGACGACAGTGGTCGATCTCCTCAACGTCGACGGTATGAAGAAGAAGGACAGTAGAGTAGCAATGGCAGACGAGCAAATGGAATTGAATCGAAGGACAGCAGATGATGTGCGAACAATATGTGCATTGAATCGAAGACGAGCAATGGCAATTGGCAGAGGCAGAGCAGCCGAGCAGTCGTGCGAATTGCCAAGGTTGAAGATGAACTATTTGTTGGGACGGGAGTGAGGACTGACCGACTGAAGACGCAGCATAGCAACACGTTGTCCTCTATTTGGTTTGGTATGTTTAAGGTTAGGATTTAATTTGTTAAAAAGACATATTTACCTCTCAACTCACAGCACACAAAAAAATTAATTTGAGGGCGAAAGGGTAATTTTGAGCACACGACAAAACCGCACCGGTTCCAAAAAAAATCGACGGTTCCCATTTTTTAAAAAAACCTGCCGATTTTTACTACACACCCCAGTTTTTTTGTAAAACTAATTTTAACTACTCTTTGTCTGGTTTTATTACCGGTTCACGGGTTTACAGGTTCAACCGGCCGGTTCGGTCCTATTTTTAATATATGGTTAAGGATATAACCCTCTCTACTACCAATATAAAAAAATTGTTAGTTATAATTGTGCTAAGGTGATGTCCATAGTCACTTGGAGTGTTTTGAGTGAAAATTGATGTAATTAGAGGGTAGTAAGGTTACGTTATCGGTCGTTGATTGTGTAATATATTATTTTGATTTAAAAAATATAATATATTAAATTTTGATTTATGAGATAAATTATTATTTATATTTTATATCTAATGAAAATATTGCTAATTTTCATGCTAATAAAGTAAAAGAAAATATTATTCTGACATAAGTTATTCCTCCCAAATCAAACATAAGAAAAATATTCTCTAGAATAATTTACCCTCACATACCAATCAAGAAAGGTGGAAAAAATTTTCCCCTTAATTATTATCCCCTTAATCATTCCCCTTTAATCCATCTCCCTCATCCCAAGCATATCCTAAAATATACTGGTCTATTGGAGTACAAATCCCTTTCCCAGAGATGAGTTTTTTACGAGCTCTTAGCTGAGTCGATCTAAACAACATTTTATAAGTTATTTCATTGTATTGAAAACCATTACTGGAAAAAAATATACTAGAGGCTGATGGTTGTGTAAATAAGTAGCAATAAAATTTCCATAATTAGTGCAAGAATCATGTTCGTGACTTTATCTTTGTGGCTATCCCCTCAATCAATTGAGAATAATGAGGCATAAAGAATTTTTTGCAATCTATGGACAAATCCAATAAAGCAACCGATTGATAATCTCATGTCTGCAGCCATCGGCTGCTAAATATGACATATAACTTCACCAAGACATAAGATTTCATAACTTTAGGTTATGGCTTCAAATCTAACACTTACCCATACTGACCAGAAATGGATGTAAATTTTAAGTCTATACACTAAAGATGACTAAATTGTTGAAACTATTATCAATGGTCTTTTTTATTTATATGTTGGGTGTCTATTCAAATTAGACGGATATTATTTTTATTTTCATTTTTTTCACAATTAAGGAAAGACACAGAGATCTGAGAAAACATAAGCATTAAACCAAAACTAAGGAAATAGAGTCCACCCTCCTGTAGAACACACCCCTTACTCTATCAAACCAAACTTTGTCTTGAATATATAGAGGAGCTTCTTCTTGGATGCTACAACCCAAAGGAAGATCATGAACTTTGAGCATCATGGCATCCGCCACATGTTTGGTCTCATGCCAACTCGACGGCTTGAAAAAGTTTGCATCAAGCTTTTGCAAGCTTGAGCAACTACTGCATCAGGATGACAACACATAACACCATTGTGAAGTAAAGTGGCGGCCATCTTAGAGCCTAAACAAACGATAATCTGGGAGACGCTTCAATTAGTGGCTTCAATTGAAGCATATTGAATGCTCCAAAGTTCTGCATCCAATCCTGAGATGAACCCTATATTGGTAGAAAAACCAAAAAACCACTTCCCTGATTGGTCGTGAGCAACCCCCCTGAAGCAATGGCACCTAGATTCGCCTTTGCAGTACCATCCAAGTTTATTTTAATAAAGCCCAGTGGGGAACACCCAACTTAAAGCAATCATCTTTGTGTACCTAATCATACTTTGAACATCCGTAATGGAGAGCCAAGCATGATGTTCATCACGAGCAAAAGAACATATATACTTTGCCCCTCTAGATGGATAGATCTCTTCCGCTTGGAACACTTGACGATTCATCCAAAATCAAAGATGCTAGCATATACAAATGAAAATAACATGATAAGGAATATCATTATTACCCTCATAATGAATTCTGAAAACAAGTTAAGGTCACTTGTTGATGCAAGGAGTTGCAAAATCTCTCAGCTTGCCTGACAATCACGTAGAACGTGCATGGTATTTTCCATTGTGCGTCCACAAGCCAAACAGGAGGAGTCATAATCCAGACTAAAAGAAACTTTGTTTTGATCGGTGACGGTGAGGAGTTTGTCGTGAACTACCAGCCACCCCAAAAGTCTTAGATATGGTTTGTACTTTAAGTTTCCACATATGCTTCCATTTAGGCAAAACAGGGACAAAACAGTAAACTAAAAACTAGTAGGCTAATTCATGTTGAAGTAACTGTCATAACATGACGAGAGAGACCCCAAACTTGAAATTTGTCAAAATTACTACTTGTATTAACATAGTATGACTCAATCCCAACTAACTTTCTGAATGGGAGATAAGAGCTAAAAGCTTTTCAATTCCAAGTACCATTCCATGGTCGATCATCATCTCGCTCACCGTCTTCGAGAGTAAGGGCTCTGGAATACTACCTCGAGCAAAATTAATGAGGTGGGAGGTCCTTATCCACCAATCCACCCAGAACTGCATTTGTCTACCATTGCAGACAATCCATTTTAATCCTTTCTCTAGAAGTTGTTTTTCCTTAAGGATCCATTGAGATGAATAACCTATGGTAGCATTATGGGGGTGGGTGCTACAACTCAAATATTTCTCCTTGATTTGTCGTACCCACAATAACTGCTCATTATGCATAAGATCCCAATTAAGCTTCATCATGAGTGCTTGGTATGAGATGTCCATGCATCGAAGGCCCAAACCTCCTTTATCACTTGAACGACAAATAAGCTCCAAGCTTGCCAGATGAACATGCTTGTGATGCTCAATACCACCCCAGATGATTTGTTGGCTAAGTCAATCTAAGCTATCATTCACCAACTTGAGAAATTTGGTGGTTTGCATTGTATAGAGGGGAATAATGGAAGCAACATACTGGACCATAGTATTTCTCCCTAAAAGAGCGAACAAAGAAGGTTTCCAATTGAAAAGATGTTTTTGGATCCTAACATGGGTAAAAACGTGTCTTGATCTTCTGTTCGGAACCAACTACATGCCAATATATCTTCCCAGCTTCTCCACTGAGATTATACCCGCCATCACTGAGATTTCTTCAATATCTTGCTTGGAAACATTAGCTGAAAAATAATCGAAGATTTACCATGGTTAATATTTTGATCAGATGCAATCTCAAAACCACAAAGGACCTCCATAATAATCTCCATTTCTCTAACCGAGGCTTGGGCAAATGGTAAGAGATCATCGACAAAGAACAAATGAGAGTATGAGACAAAGGTGTCCCTACCCTTGATAAAGTAATAGCCTTCCAAGGCTTGGAATCAACTACATGTCGTATAACATGGGCAAGCCTCTCAAGGCAGAGAACAAAGATATAGGGAGATATAGAGTCCCCTTGACGGATGTCTCTTGAAGGTTTGAAGGCATCCGAAACATATTGTAACACCCCCAAAATTCACTACTGAAAAATTTCGTTAATGGAAGGAAATTAGCGGAAGCAAATTAATAAAACGTGAATTTTGGGAGTATTACCGCCACACTTAGTACCAGATCGGTTCACTCATACCGTTACAGTACCAAGTGCTAAGGCTAAGAAAAATGAAATACAATTTGAAAGAAGTTCAACGTACATAAATTAGAGTAGAGCATCAAATCATTTACAAGAATAAAATCCACCAATGGTGGTTACAGTAACAACATAACATTAAAACCATGAATTTAAAGAGAAATATAAAACCCTAACGATACCGGATAACTCCTTACTCTATTTCCCATAGCCCACTTGAGTAGCACCTAAAAAGACCTGCAAGGGCACTACCCATTGAATAGGCAGGGGCCCCATAAAGGGAATTCCTTCAGTACTACGGTACTAAGTAACCCTTTAATACCACACTTAAAGACAGACCCGCATACAACACATAATGCAAGCTACACACATAAATAAGGAGAGGTGCATACATAACAATAACATACATAATAATTTCTAAGTGACGATCGATACTTTGGGCCTTAAGTCATGTCATAGTGTAAGATCAATACATTCGGGCCTTAAGCCATTATTCTGTCATCATTCCATCAATCTCATATTTTATATCCATGTGAGTACGAGGACCCCACTATTATAGCCGATGGACCGGAAAATATACACTCAGGGTAGAATGCCTCTAACCACTATTATTTCCAGTGGACCGGAAGATAAACACACAGGGCAGAACGCCTCTGACCACTATTATTTGCCGGTGGACCGGTCTAGCCCCGACTCACATGGTGTTTCACTATAAGTGATTAGTATTTTTTTCCATAACTTTATTCACATACAATACTGGTTTTATTGAGCTTGGGACCCCCACTATTATCGCCGGTGGACCGAAATATACATAAAATCATCATCCAGGGCACAACGCTCCTGGCCACTATTATAACCGGTGGACCGGTACTCAATATCATAATCATCTGGGCCGGCTCATTAATATTCCACTTTCAATATTAGTATCTTTCCTTTCTTTAATCAGCACATCAATCATATTTATTTGCCTCTGACGGGAGATCAATAACCCGGGACACAAAGGTACACCGGTCGTACCAGTGCATATCAGCTACTTAGTACCCTTCAACCACGAACCCAAGGACACAAAGGTACCCTGGTCGTACTGGTGCATAAAGTTAACTTAACACCCTACCGACAAGGGCACCTAATCCATAAGTATGTATACCCTCTAACTAGACCCGTAGAGCTAGAAAGAGTAAGATATAGGGTCTGGATGGGGCACAAGGCACACCAGCAAATACCAGAATAATCGTGGACTAAACCACGTCCTTAAGGTAGCGACCCCTAAGGAGTCACCATTCTCAATCTCGATGTCTTTCACTTTAAGTAATAGTGTCTTAATTAAAGTGATTACAAAAATCACGATAATCCGATACTTATTCACTTTCAATCGTTCTGATATCATTAATCGTTTCTTATTCATATGATTATTCAGGATATCACAGAGAAACCATTAAGGCCATACTAATTATCAAATACTCTTACTTGGCTAATCAACATTATTTGAATCATATTATAATGTTCCACAATCTCAAAGACATGTTAGGTACAAACTACTCATTTGCCCTTTACCTATATAATTGTTAAGTGTCCATTCCTTCCTCACCAAATTACCATATTACCCTTTAAGTTACATAATTACAAAATTACCCATTGTCCATTTTAGATTACCAAATTACCCCCACACTTTTTAGATCCCATTCACCCCTCATAATTGCCACGCTGATCATATTTCTCATTTGGTTGGTTAGATTACCAAAAATGCCCTTCTCCTTTGTTATAATTACTAAATCGCCCTTGAGTTGGATAAATTACTAAATTACCCTCCTTCATTATCGTGATTACAATTTTTCCCCTTTAGTTGGTTAAATAATTATCACTTTACCCTTTAATCGGCTAAATTACCAAATTTCCCCTTTAGTTGGATAAATTACCAAATTTCCCTTCTCCTTTATCATAATTACCATTTTACCCCTCTCAAATTATTTCAATTGCCATTTTACCCTTTTAATTATCATAAATCCCAAATTACCCTTCTTCATAATCACAATTACTAATTTACCCTTCTTCACAATTATAGTTACAAATTTTACCCTTCTCCATTATTAAAATTACCATAATGCCCTTTCATCGGTTAATTTACCAAATTACCCTTCTCTAGTATCATACTTATCCAATTGCCCTTCTACAATCAAAATTTAATTACTAAATTATCTTTCGTCCTTATCATAATTACCAAGTTACCCCTTACTCCCAAGTTTACACTAATATCCTTTTATTTACAAAATTACCATTTTACCCCTTACATCCAATTTTACCATATTACCCTTTTGCTTGTAAATTACCATATTACTCCTTTTACTTTACAAATTACTATTTTACCCTTTTACATTCAAATTACCATTTTTATCTTTCCTTACAAAATTACCATTTTGCCATTCTTTCCCAAAATTACCATATTACCCATTTACTCCCAAATTTACCATAATACCCCTTATAAAATTATCATTTCGCCATTCACTTGTAAAATTACCATATTGCCATTTATTTATGAAATCACTATTTTGCCCCTCTACTCCCAAAATTCACCATAATGCCCATTTACTTGAAAATTTACCATAATTCCCTCCTTCATCCAAAATTACTACTTTACCCCTACTTCCAAAATTACCATTCTTACCACTTACTTATAAAATTATCAATTTGCCATTTAATCATAAAATTACTATATCATTCTTTTACCTCGAAAATTACCATAATACCATTATTTCTCACAACTTACAATTTTATCCATTTACTTATAAAATTATCATTCCACCCCTTTCTTTTGAAATTACCAAAATACCCTTTTCACTTATAAAATTTCCACTCAACCCCTTTATTCACTGTTTTTATGAATTTACCATCGCTACATAAAATAATGATATTAGTACTTCATTCTTATTATCTAAGTCCACTAACTTGTCATTATTCAACATAATACTCATTAGCAACTACATGCATTAGATCACATACTTCATAAGCATAATTACTAAAATACCCTTAGACAATAATATTACTCATGCATTAGCAACATAATACATCATAAACAATCATTTAATATTTCCATCAATAATCAAATTTCTTCCTTAATTATCATACCTACACATGGCACAAAGGTTATCATACTTTTCCTTTTTATCAAGCAATGTAAGCAACCATATATATATATATATCATGCTAAGCACACAAACCATGCATAAAATCATACGACATCCCTAATGTGTTAGCATACGTTTTTCCATGTATTTAAGGGAGGATTAACGGTTACTTTAATCCCACAAAATATTAAACCTTACCGGTACCCCGGTTAAAGATTTAGGCTTTAATTAGCAACTCAACACCTAAAAACAATATCCATCATATTTATGTTAGAAATAAGAATCCAAGCATAAAAATTTATAAAATTTAATTAGTAAAACACTTAACATAAATACTATTATACCTTAAGAATTAGCTAAATAATTTCCAAAATAAAGGGGGAGCTCACGATGCATGAACAGCGTGAGTCTCATGCAAAATCATGTGAAGAAAAGGGCTCGAGGAGGGTGAAGGAAGAAAAATAAGCCATTTTTGGGTTGGGGTCTTTGGGCTAGAAAAGAGGGTAGGTGGGGGAGGTTTCAAGGCAAGGGAATGGTGCAGAGGTGAAGAGGGGGCGTAGGTGGAGGCTAAGGGTGGTTTCACGGTGGCATAGGGCGGCGGAGACGGTGGCGGCAAGGCGGCGAAGTTGGCCGCTGAGATGGGTCGAGGTGGAGGGGTTGAGAAGGAAGGAAAAGGAGAGGGAAAAATGGAGGGGTGCAAGGGTTGTTTTCGGCCAACTAAGGCATGGCGGTTGTAGAGGGGGTTGTAGGGTGTCGAACGGTGGGTTAGGTGGCGGCAGAGGTGGCCGGACGGCGACGGAAGTGGCGGTTGCAGGTGGCTTGGCGGTAAGGGGAAAAATGGGGAGAAAAAGAAAAGGGGTGGAGAAGGGAGGAAGTGTAGGGCTCGAGGGGCGGCGTGGTGGTGCAGGGTGGTAGTGGGTGGTGGCAGGAGGTGGCGCACAGGTTGGTTTTAGGGATGTAAACGGGGCGGGTTCGGGTATGGTATACTATACCCGTATCCGTACCCGATAAGAAAATCCATATCCGAAGTCGTACCCGAACCCGAACGGGTATCCGCTAGCACATCCATATCCGTATCCGTTGGATATCCATTATCCGACAGATTATCCGTTTACCCGTTAATGGATATTATCCAACGGATAAATCCATTATCCGATGGATAAACTCATTTATAGTTAAGTCAAATGACAATTTTAACCTTAATTTATACTATATTTATTTTAAAATTAAGGGTAAAAGAGTAATTATATATCGGGTAAACGGATACGGATATGGATACGGGTATAGTTACGGGTACGGGTATGGATATCCCATACCCGTATCCATACCCGAACCCGACGGATATTTTAATCCATCATCCATATCCGTATCCATACCCGTTTATCCATACCCGTTTAAGTATCCGTCGGATAAAATTTGTCGGGTTTCGGGTAAAACCCGCCATGTTTACATCCCTAGTCGGTTTCGATGGTTGGAAGCGGCAGTGGGCGGCGGTGATAAAAAACCGGGGAAGAAATGGAGGGAGAATGAAGGAGAGAAGAGGGAGCTCGGGGGAAGGAGAAGGCTTGAAAATGAGGGGAATGAAAGGTTGGGGAGATGGAGACAAAGAAGAGGGAGAAGAGAGGGGCAGGGGCTGGCCGACGAGAGGACGAAGGGTGGCAGGTAGTGGTCGGTTGGCAAGGGAAAGAGAAGGGGAGAAGAGGGAAAGGAAGAGGGGTACGCGGGCTATGGTACATGGACATTTTGGTTCGAAATGGGAAAGAAAATGACGGGGGAGAGAGGAAGAGAGAGAGAGGGCAGAGAGGTAGGTGGTGGTTGGTGGGAGTTGCAAGCGGTGACGTGCTCGAACATGGCATAAATGGTGGTCGGGCGTGGCAGAAGAGAAAGGGAAGGGGAGTGCGAGTGGGCGATCAGACCGGTGCAGGAAAGAAGAGAGCCGACTGACCCAGGAAAGAAATAGAAGAGGGACAGCGGGCTTACTGGGCAGGCGTGTGTGGGAGAAGGAGGGGCTGGAGGAGAACGACCTAGCCCAAGCGCGCATGGGGGAGGGGAAGGGTAGGCCTGGGTGCGGCAGCCCAAAGCCAGGAAGAAGGAAAAAAAAAAGAAATAAGGGAAGGGAGAAAGAAAAGAAAATGTAGGAAAAAGGAAAGTGGGAAAAATGAAAAAATTGAAAATAATTAAATTTATAAAATAATAGGATGTAATATTTTTGATAATAAGTTTATTTAATAATTTAATTTAATATAATTAAATATATGGGCTTGAAAAGGATAATTATTGCAAAATACTAGTTGGAAAAATTATTTAAATTGTGGAATATGATAAATAGAAAAATATTTATTTTTAATTTATTAAATACTCTTATCCAAATTTACATACTCCAAAATCCATAAATTTATTAAAATATAGGTTTTGAAATCTTTGGGGGATTACACATATCCATTCCATAACACTCTAATTCGTGTTGTAGTAACACAAAACATAATAATCTAAATAATGGAGGAAGGAAAACCTGCCATAAGAAGTGTGTCCTCGATGAAACACCAAGGCAGGCAATCATGCATTTTTTCTAAGTCAACTTTTATCACCGTATGGCCCGATCGACCCTTTATGTGTTTTGAGGTACGGATAACCTTCTATGCAACAATAATGTTATCACAGGCTCGCCTTCCTAAGATAAAACTGCTTCGTTCATAGCAAATGATTCTATCCATTATTAGTTTTAGACGTGTAGTTAAGACCTTTGTGATCGCCTTATAATTGACATTGCAAATGCCTATAGGTCGGAACTCATGAATAGTGGAGATATGATCCACCTTGGGTATGAGAGAAATGAGTGTTTTGTTGATTTTCTTGGGGAACCTACCAGTGGACAAGGCTTTAGCAATCAAAAGACGAATGTCTGGATCCACCACATGGCATAACTTATGGTAGAAAAGGAGGATAAAACCACCTAGTCATGGACTTTTAAAGGGACCTATGGAGAAAATTTGTTGCCTAGCTTCACTAAGAGAAACTAGATGACAGAGGTCAACAATTTCAGATGAAAAAATCCGAGGGAAAAAGGAAGAAACTTCTAATCGATAGTAAGTTGACGACATATCTGCTTATTGTGCCTTCATCTGCTCTTAACCATACTATGGAACATACACGTGTTTCAATCAAGAAAGGTGGTAGCTTGCAACTTAGAGTGTTGAAACCAAATCAATTGTTCTCGAGCAAAAATATTGTTGATTTCACTGACAAGTCTTGTTTCTGATCAAGCAAGATTTTTTGAAAAACGATCGACCATCTTATATTGAACACCATGCAAGCGAGCAAGAACACATCTTTCATGTACCAATACATTGCCAACAGTAGATTTATTCCATGATGTTAGTTGTTCTTTGCAATCACTCAAATTCTGTTGGACACTAACCCCACGAGCCCAACAAGACTTGATGATGTCATGAATTTGATCAATGCACAATCATGTAACCTCAATCATGAATATCTTTGGAGAGTGAGATCTATTAGTGTTTCGGTTGAGATAAGGAAGCAATAGATGATGGTCTAAATAAGTCTGCATAAGGTGAAACACCATTGCGTTAGGGAAGTAATCACACTAGAGAGGGTTTGCAAGGACTCGATCCATTCGAGAGCTAATCCTCCCACCCCATACCTTACCATGCCAAGTGAACTTAAGGCCAACATAACCTAAGTCAGTCAAATCACAATTAGTATTCCTATCATTAAAGAGGACAGACCAGTTGACTTGTTTTCAACTACCCCTCTACGTTCCAGTGGGCATCGTACATCATTAAAGCCCCCCTGATAAGCCAGGGGGAGTCTATGCTACTAGTTATAGAAAGAAGGTCCTTCCATAGTTCATCGTGAACAACTAGATGGGAGGGAAGTGTAAATACCCGAGAAGAGAAACTGATTCCCATTATTTAGAGAAATATGAGTGTGAAGAAGCTGGCTAGAAGCACCCAAAACCTCAGCTCGAATCAAGTCATCATGCCATAAGAGCCATATGCCTCCAACAAAACCACGGGCTTTGACTCGAGCGTTACCATCAAATTTCAATTTCCAAATGTCATCGCCAGCCTTGAAGCCACTAATCTTAGTCTCTACCAATACCACCAGCTATTGTTGACGAATGATGCACAACTCAAAGAAGTAAGATCTAAAAGAGGCATAACCCCTCCTCTTTTACATTTATTCCATAACAGAGATTTTATTTGTCCAGAGTGATCCATAAGGACTATTGAATGTAAAAGGCCTCGGGGAGCATAACTTAAACCATCACTAGTCTTTGACACGTCAATCCTATATAGAGATGGAAATTTTACCCATGGGTTCTGGGGTCCGTTGGGGATTCCCCGTTTGGGTTTAGGAATAGATTTGAGAATTGGGATTGGGTTTGAGGATTCTTATCGAGGAATTTTTTGGGGACGGGGTGGGGAAGGGTTTGGAGTCCCCGTCCCCGAATTATATATATGTATGTATGTATGTATGTATTATTCTATATATATTATATATAATTTTTTACATAGAATAAAAATTTAAGTATATTGTAAAAAAATAAGATCAGGTATCGGGGATGGGGTTAGGTATTGGGTATTAGATTGGGTTTTAAGGCTGGGGAATGGTTGAGGATGTAGAATAGTTTAGGGAGTAGTTTGGATATGGGGATTTGATACCTGCAGAGATCGGGTTGGGGATTCCCCGATAAGAAAAAAAAGGGGAACAGGCAGGTTTGAGGATGATTTTCTTTATCAGGTTTGGGGATGGGAACCCACCCTATTGCCATCCCTGTCCCACATCTAGGTTTTAAAGTATGAATAACATTGATAACGGCAAAAGGTAGAGGAAGATATGAAGATGATAAGAGAAGAAGAAGGTTTGAGGTGGCAGAAGTGATGAAGGTTATTCACACAACTGGAAGTTAGTTGTTTTGTGTTCAAGTAAATTGATAAAAGTAAAAATCATTATAGGTTAAATTAAAGGAAGAAGAAAATAAAAGGCAATTTGAAGTAGTATTTTTTAAAGTGTCATCTATAAGATACATTATAGATAATGGTTATCGTATTATAACCATCGTCTATAGGATTCTGCAGTAACACCATTTTCCAAATCCGTTGCAACTTTTGCTATATGGGTTATATAAAACCATTATTATTACATAAACCATATATAAGTTATCTTCTATTTATATTTCTGTAGTAGTTTGAGGCTTGGATAATTGCAATATTAATAAACTTTGAGATCTACTTTAGATAATGGTGTAATACCCCGTTTTTGAAAAAATCCTAATTATAAACCGATAATTATTTGTATTAGTCATAATAATTATTTCATGGTGTTTTTGTAGTAAATATGTTATTGACATATGTATTATTATTATTATGATATATTGGACATAGACTTTAATTAGGTTAGAATTTTTTAGAGAGTGGGTTATTAAATTTAAATTCTCGCTTAGACCTTAATTGACATCCAGTATGTCGAGTAATCCTAATTTCAGTAACTGTATATTCTACCATGATTCTTCACCTGAATAATTACCCTAGCCTATACTAGATTTATGGGTCATACTATCCATCCCCTTCCCGGTACATTTTACTCATGCACCATACTTCCATCTCTTTCATGTTTCCCTCCTCTTATTTTGCTCGACGATACCCTACACACCACCCTCTTCTTAAACCCTTATTCCTCTTATTTTCCTTCTTCCTTTGTGTCATGCGTTTTGCCCAAACAAAGCCTACATTATCTCCTCCTCCTCCCAAGCTCCTTCACGCAAGTAGAGCCACTCCATTTCTCCATCATTGTGCTCGTCATCTGTTTCCTTTTCGCCATTTCTTTTCTCCATAACGCACACCACCACCGACCATTTTCCCTAGCAACCTTCACTCCCACTAGTCCCTCACCCTCAACTTCGGCAACTCATGCCGAAACTACCCCACAACCAATGTATAAACTCACCAAACATACCCCAACTACCTTGCCCAAACTCACTGATCCCTCACCACCACCTTCATCCAAAAGCATTAGTCCCCTCCTTTTGGCTTTGGCCACTTCCATGGAACCTCCCCTCCTCGATAAATCCTCCACCACCGAAGCCCTACAAAGTCACCAAAACACCCCAACAACTTATGAACAACCTCACCAAAACCTCCACTGCTTGCTTAGCCAAAAGCACAAAACCTTTCCTCCCTGGCTTCAACCATTTGTGTCAATCCTCTTCCCCATGCTACACCTTTCTCCACCATTGTTCCCCCTACTTGCACAAACCATTCATGTCGTTCCTACCCCTAGTAGTGCACAACTTCACTATTGCTCCTTCTCCTCTTCTCGACAATTTTCACCGATTCCTCCTCCCTCTGTTTCCTGAGTTTTGGTTGGCTTCATTGATACTTTCTTTCAGTTGGTTAGTTATCCTTGAGTTGTTTTAGTAATTTTGGGTTATTTTTGTGTTATATTAAATGCTAATATATGTATTATTAGGTGTTAATTTTCTAGGTAATCCTTGAGGATCTTAGAGATAACGATTTTTGTACTTTTTATGTAAGCTTGGATTTAGCTAAATCCAATCACTCTTAAGACGGTAGCAATTATTTGCGAGCATTTTAGGATTGTTCAGATTTAGAATTATGCTAGGGTTTTATTCTTTTCAAGTAATATAACATGCATGATAAAATGTTAACTTATTAAATAGCACACACACTTGATGCAAGTTAAGGTATATGCATGAGCAATATGTTATATGAGTTACGTACATATGTATAGGGTTTTATTAGGGTTTTCAATCTTTTCAAGTTATTATTTGAGTGCCATGATAAATATCTCATGATTACAAGTGCGTGGTAGTCAGGGTTACTATGATTCACATGGAAGCATACACGTATAATTAGGGTTAGCTTCTGATGATTTCTATTCACATGACCTAGGGTTAGATATATTTTCCTATAGGTACCGTGATGACAATTTCCCAGTTTGAATGTTTTATTATACTTTAAATATGTATGTACATGCTACATGGGACAAATGATACGTGAGAGTTGCATGATTAGGGTTTTGTGGGTGCAACTCACTAAATACATGAAAAGTAAAAAATACAGGTAATAGCTAAATTATAAATATTACCTTTCATCATTTTCATGACAAACTTCTCATAATAATAATGTTTGGTATAAAATTGAATAAAATGACAAAGTTAGGGTTTTAAGGGCATTTTAGTAAATTTTGACTTAATGTATCTTTTGTGAATAGTTGGACATTAGGATGGCCTTAGAATTTTGGTAGGTCGACTTTAGTGTTGACTTTGGCTCTAACATAGATCGGTGACCTTGGAGGAAAAATGGCTAATTATGAAAATGTAAATTGTTGTGCAATATGTTATATTTGTGATAAACTCATAAAATATTAAAATTTAAAGTGAAAGATTTTGAGTTGGAAATGGTTGCTTTCTAGGATTAGCTACCTTAGAGGCGAGGTGTTAGCCCTCATTTGAGTTGGTTTGCTAGTGTGTTGCTATGCCCTAATAAGACCCCGGGCTACTCTATAGGTGATCTATGGCCTTATAGGGGATATCGATGCTTAAGGATTAGGTGATCATTGTTAGAGGATACTATGTTGACTCGGTGTGTTGGTATGACCAGACATACTACTGTGTCCCTAGGTTTGAGAGTAAGTGTATTGTATCAACTTTGGGTGTCAATATGACTGGGTATACCTAAATGTTTATGGGCTAATTGTATCCCCCTTAAGTAATTTAAAAATTGAAGTAACTGTTGTGTAAGGAAATAAAAAGGATTTAGATATGTTGATTCTGTAGATGCCTTTGTGCCCTATCTTGGTATTTGGAATTGGATAAGTTGATTTGGTAGTTGCCTCGGTGCCTTACCTTGGTATTTGGATTTTATTTAAATATGTTGATTTAGTGGTTGATTAAGAGCTCTACCTTGGCATTTGAAATTCAATTGGTTAATCATACATGTTTATTGTACATTGAGATGATGTCAATAGAACTAGTATGTTTTACTATTAAGATCGAGACTTAATGTTATATATATTATCACATAATTATTGTGTGTGGTTATGATACATGCTTTGTACTTCGACATGATTTTCAGATTTTAGTGTGGTTCTGTGCAATGTGGATATGTTGTATATTGTAAGGTATTGTGATTTACTCGGTACGAGAAAGTTGTACTATATTACTTTTGCAAATTACTATGTGAATGGTATGGAATGGCTCCAAAAGTATTATAGTGAAAAGGAAGAAAGCCCATGGGAAGAGATCCCATTTTCGAAGTGGAATTTTGGGTCTAAGAGTTAAGACATAACAGTGTTGTACCTTTGGGTACATGTTTCTGATGTAATCGATTTTTTCTCTAGACTCTTATGCCCTTGGTGTTTTTATTTTCATTATTGTACGAAGTAAATAATTATTTATGTATTACCTATCATTTATGTTGTTATATTTTGGTTATGATATGCTTTAACATTAGCACTTAGCATAAGAAATGTGAGGGAACTAGACTTATGCTGAGTGTGGAGACAACACTCAGTAATTTTGTAATTAACACTTTCATGAAATGATCTTTTTAAGCTGTATAAATTGGGGTGTTACAAATGGTTTGAACCTCGTGCCTTATTGAATAACTCTAACCCATTTTGTGGTAATGAATACAGTTGGACGATGAGATTAATGGATTATAATAATGTAATAGTTAAGTGTTGAATGTTCTATAAGTTTTTTCACACGGGTCTTGCTATGTGATGATTCAATTATCCAAATAAAATATTAAAATTTAAAGTGAAAGACCTTAAATTTAGATTGGTCGCTCTTTAGGGTTGACTATTATAGAGATAAGGTGGGAGTCATCGGTTTGTTGTTTTCTTGGTCGGTGTTGAGCGCTAGTTGAGGTTTTACGTCTACTCTAAATAGTATTCTATGGGAATTCTTAGAGTATACTGACACCTAAGAGCTAGATGGTGAAGTGGATTTGGTGAGGGAGAGTTAGCTACTATGTCGTTACTGAGTACTAGAACACCATTTATAATACCTCCATTTTTATCTAACCCTAATATGGAAACCTAATCATAATCCTAGTTATGGGCTATTTATATTTTAATGTAACCCTAACCCTAAATATTTGATAAATTAAATTTTCCCTATTCCCCTAATATAAAGTTTAAGCCTAACTCTAATCCTAACCCAAAATTATTTTCTTTTATTTTCCCGTTTCTTTTCTTCTTCTCCTCATCCGGATTGACCTCCTTCCTTCCATTCCCTTATGGACATGCAAACACTTCCACTTATGGTTCCCTTCTCTTTCTTTTTTTCCTTCACAACCTTGCACCGTCACTACACTAGCCCACCTACCCTCTACACTGCAACACTAACACAGTCTGAACCACCATGAGGTATGCCCATCCCTTTCTTTCTTGATCCGTGTCAAAGAACCAAACCCACGCTAAATACCAACTCCCTAACCCTGCACCTTTCGGTCGTTCCATACTTCGAACACCTCAATCCCTCATCCCCTGCAAATACCCATTCCTGCTTCATTATTTACAACTTCCTGCTCCTATAGATTTCCCCTTGACCTCCCTCGTTTCTTCCCCCAACCTCTCTGCATTTTAGTTGAAGTTCGTCCCTCAAAGCTCCGCACAACTTACCACTCCTCATGCAACTCACCCCTTAGTCGTGTCAAAAGCCCACTCTCAACGCTCATTAGCTACATCTTTCACTCACACAACCTTTAACCATCCACCAATTTTCTTCTTCAACAACTCTAACATCACACAAATCACCCCTGTCAACATTAAGCCTTTACACCACACAACCACCACAACGTGAATTATACACACTAGAACACCTTTAGATGACACCAAAGAGTGACTCTACACCCATTGAGCTGCACCAAATTCTGTTGCAGCTAGTTCGAGATTTGTGCAACTTGGGATGCTTTGTTTTTTCTCCATTGTCCGCCTTCCTTTGCCTTAGTTTTTCCCCGGTTGTTTTCTTAAGTTCTAATGATGCATTAGCCTTGATTCTTAGGTGAATTTTTGGTGGTATCAAATGAGGCATGTTAGGGTTATACGTGCTTAGAGACGGAAGACGTTTTTGGTAAGGATAGTTAGGGTTTCTGTGCTATGTGTGTTTTTGTATGATATTGGTATGATAATAATGTTATGTTGATAATTTTATGGTATTATGATGCAGTATTGAATCCATGAAAGTAAGAATATGTGAGGAGTACTGTAATGCCCGATAATTTTGATTTAATAATAATAATAATAATAATACCTGGAGGGTAAGGTTACATATATATTTATTAGACGTACGTAAATAACTGTTGTAGGTCTATATTTATAGATAGCTATCGGGTAATTTAATTGGTCAACACGGTTCGCTAATGAAACAGTCTTTGATAAATAAAAATAGGTTTGGTAACTTAAACATTTTACGTAGTAAATTGTACGGACTTCCTATTAGTTATATATTTTCTGAAACCCTAGCACCCTATTACCACTATAAATATACCGTAGAACCTCTACAATTAGGATATCAGTCGCACATTCTAAAGAAAAGAAAATACTATAGCCATCAACAACATACTTCACTTGTTACCTAAAGGCGATAACCCTCGCCCCCAGGGCCCCCGCCAACCGGCCCGACAGCACCGGAGGAGGTAAATCACGGTGACTCAGCAGCCTTAAGACCCCCCGGCCACCATCCATGCTGCCCACAAGGAGCCACCCCCACAAACGGAGGGTTGAAACTCCCACACTGCGGCTGGCATGAATCGAACCCTGGCTCACTTGTTACTAACAAAGGGGTCCCGACCAACTGAGCTACGCCCGTGCGGGCATCAACAACATACTTCAGTCTTGGTGGAAGGAGGGTGTTTGCGTAGAGTCTGCACCCCACAATATTCATAGGTAACTGATACTCTATATTTTTCTACTTTTACTGTGCCTCTTCTATATTTTTATAGAGTATCGTAGATGAGTATAAAGGTGATGAAAGTCAAGTTGTCTTTGGCACTCACTACTCTCACTAGCATTCACATTAATATTATATATATAATAAATTCCATCAAAGTTGCGATTTCTATTCTATGCAATCTTGACTCATCGCCCCAATACATATCACTATGATTTGATATACCAATTTCGTAGTATAACGAGTTTTGCAGGGAATCACATGGGCTTTGATTTGTACTACGAGCCGACATTAGATAGCTATTTTAATCTAATGATCAACTTTCATAATCTGATTAGTGACAAGATTGGTGGTCTTATGGAATATGGCATGTTACGAAAATATAGGATAAAATAAATAAATTATAATTTTATGTACAAAAAGGGAGCCATGGATCTTAAAATTTATATACATAATTCATTACGTGAGTTTGATATATGGAACGACATTGATGAACAGTGCCCATGACGTGGGTATATATATGTATATGTAATCTCAGACACTACTAGTATAATTTTCTTAGTTATAATTAGGTATATTATTATTATTTAATCATTCTTATATATATATATATATATATATATATGTGAGAGGGGGACTAAATTCTTAAGTAATTGGTTAGTTGTCCTTTGTTACGACAATTTAATTATTAATCGACTACTTATCATTCCACTAATTATTTTAGACGATGTAAGTTTGGTAATTCACGAACCTTGGGCCATAAACTAAATTTATTTATAAATTACATGGGCTACCTTTGATTAATATTAATAGTAGATTAATCCTACTTTAAGAGTATCGGTCTAATAAGTTGGATTGTGTGAGTTTCTTTTTATGCAACATTATTTTATTCAACTTATATACATATATTATATATGTGCGGAATATGAAGTCTATAAAGTATGAATTTTTATTTATTATATAGTTTTATACCCTCTTATGACTATATTTTTTGCATTATGATATGTAATATGATTAGTCTAATAATTTATAGTTTTATGTTTAGTTCGTATATTCGAATTGGCTGCAACTTTACACTATTTTACAAAAAATCACAAAGAATTCGATAATGAGATTTTACCCATCGTATTACATATCAAATCGAAGCCCCATAAGTCTAGTCTTCATAAAAATTATTATAGTTTCATTGTGAGTTATGTACAGAAAACAAATGGGGTTATAGTAAGGACTGGTCGAATCTGGAAAATTAGTATAATTTACAAAATTGAATTTTTGGTGTGCTATGTTGGTTTTAAAAAAATTCTTGGGTGGTTATGTTAAATTTTTGACCCAAGTTAATCGAGCTTAATCTTCAATATACGTGTGGCTTCAATATTTTGGTTAAAAGATACGAGTTGGATTTGAAAAACTGGTTATTATAGTTGGAACTCTCTATTTTTGGATTTTTTTTTTGAGTTTCCTAGTTGGAAAAGTTTCCATGTTTAGAAAGTGGATAGTAAAAGGAAGAGATTTAATGAAGAATAATTGCTTGTGTGCTTTATGTGATTACCTTGATAAGACATTAATACTTTAAGTGGAACAAGTGGGCTTTGGGTCCTTTGGAGTTGGCCTCCCGAAGTTGGGGATCGAAAATAGCCTTTCCTTTTCTATTTTCAATATTTTTTATTTGTCAGCTGTGTCTACTTAAGGCTCATCATCTACTCTATAGGCTTCTTCGAACCCTATTAGGGGTGTACACACTTAATGACAGGATGACTGAGGTGGTAGTTCTTTAGACTTTTGTTGTCTCCTTTGGGCTATATCCACTAGGATGACCCAGGTGTGATTTATATTCCTCCCGTGGTTGGTGGTAGGTCTTCGGACTTTTTATTTGCTAGGTGACCCCTTGGTTGGTTTTCCCACTTCAAAACTGGACGTTACGATCACCTAAATAAAGATTAATAATTGAGTGGTTTTTGGTGCGACCGTAGCCGGCACGCAATTTAAACCCTCTTGTTGTCAATTGTAGCACTGGTAAATAAGGGTATCGTTCTAGGCCGGGGATTGAGAGGTCTCACCTTTTTTCAACTAGCTTGAAAATAAAACTAAAACTAAAAATAAAATCCTAAATAACACAGAATAAATAAATAAGAAAAATATTAATGGGGGTTATAAAAATAATAATAATAAAAGGAATAAATAAAATAAACTAATAATGAAAATAATAGGAAACCGCAGATATGAGAAATATGTTAGGGAAATAAAAATCCACCACTAGATTAGGTCAAAATATAATATTTATTTCTAAGTCATCTTTTAATCGTGAGAATGAGATCGACCAAGTTGCACACCAAAAGCAGGTCCATACGCCTTATATTACTTCCCTTAATTAATTAATACGACAAAGTGCCAATATTAACCCTATTAAATACTAGCAGTATAGCAGCAACAAGCGGCTCCTATATTTAACTAGATTTAATGCATTAAGTGTAAGTGGAAGGCTGTCAATCTAAGTACCCATACTAGTACAAAAAGCATGTCTAGCTGTATTTCCTATCCTTGACCCACATGTATCGAAACGTTTTACCACTTAGGTTAGAATCACAAAACGATTAGGTGAATTGTTATCTAACCTAGCTGCAATTTATACATATAAATTCTAGTATATTTAGATGGCCACCTAGTAAGTAATTAATCCTACATACTGTCACCCATGAGGTACCAGAACAAGGCATGCACCAAATAAACTATACTTGACAGAATTATACATATAAACGATAGCAATTAACATAGAGTCAAGAAACAATATCACGAAACAAAGAAAATAAAATTATAAGTCAAACCATAGTCTAGGGTTTCAATTCATTCCCTAACAATAAATAATCAGTCACTCATAATTAAAGAATTAATTACATAGAAATTTATATCTAAAATATAAATTAAAAATAAGAGAAAGAAATAACCGGAATTAATTTTGAATTAAAGATCAAGAATTTATTCAGATAAAAATTAATTTTATCTGAAATAAATTATACCGGATATTAAATTCTTCCTCTAATTTGTCTTCCTTCGGTGCCTTGATTTCAGTGTAATATTCTTTTTCTTTTTCTTCTTTTTCCCGGCTGGCGGCTGTCGAAGGTGCTGCTGTTCTGCACGCCTCGAACTCCGTGCTGAAGGCTGCGCCCTCTCTCTGGCTCTGTCGCACGCTTTCTCCTCTCGCTCTGCCTCCGTTATCTCCCGAGCCTATAAAGGCTCTCCGCTGTTAGCCTAAGCCGTGAAGGCTCTCCTGCTCTCTTCTTTTTGGCCTGCCCTACGTATCTTTTTATAACTTTATTTTGTGCCTCCACGTCAGCCCTTGCGGCTGACTTTTCTTCCTCGATTCTTTTTCTTCTGCCGGCTGACGGCTGTTCGGCTTCATTTAGTTTGCTTTTTGCGGGCCTTTGGCCGTTGGTCCAAAGGTTTTTTTTCTTTTATTTAAAACAAAACCTGCAAAATAAAATTCAATAAATATTAATAAATAATATTTTATTCTAAATTTACTTAATATATATCATTTTAGCTCAAATAATAAAATTTATGCAAATTTTACTACTTAAGCATAAAACAATACTTATTCCCCTATATTAGTTAAATAAACTACCAAAAACTAAGATTATAAGGGTATAAAATGTGTCAAAATATGAACTCATCAGTTTTCTTATGTGATTCGAGTGTATGTCTATGATTTATATACTTATATAAATGTAAACATACGATATTATTCCTTCGTATTTATATGTTACTTAGTTGTTCCCCTAACTAACTTATTATGTGTTTTAAATGGGGCTGTGATGATCCATAGTGTGTATGGTGAGTAGATAATCTAGTGAAAGTTGTGTATGAATCTACTCAAGGTGTCAACGACATGCATGAAGGAGAATATTAAGAGTGGTGGTGACTTTCAGAGTTTTATCTATCGTACTAACTTTAGTATACTCTTTTCATGGTTTTAGTTGTAGTAACATTTTCGGTTCAATTGGTTTGAATTAATAAATATGTTTTGTGTGTTTTCTTACTTTACTTAGCCTTAGCATCTAGTGTGAATGGGACTAGGGTGCCAATTTACACTAGATGTGGCGGTGATGCGCTCATTGTATTTATCTTCAGCGCATACTTTTTAATAAGTTTTTTGGTTTTGAAAATGGGGGTGTTACAAGTACGAGTTTAAGCGGTGTTGCTGCAATAATTCTCATTTCGTAGCCCTGAGCACGTAGTATGACCTATGATATTTTATTGTGGTTTGAATAGGTATGGGAAGTGATTAATGAATTTGGTAAAGTAGCGGCATGATGATATATATGGGAAGTGGATAATATTGGACTCGTAGAGTTTTCGTGAAAATATAGGCATTTTGAGCTATATTAAGGGCAATTTGGTCAATATGGGTGAAATGTGTAATATTTGGTATTTTAATATTTTTATTGTTTCAAAACACGTGGGATATTTGGAGTAATTGATAATGGCCCAAGTTCAATAAAATGAATAAATGGCTTAATTGGGATTAGTAAACCTAGGTGTAAAGTCATTATCACATGTGTTAAACGTTAGAGTTGGTCTTTTATTTTTGGACATGATGTTAATGTTGTCATTTGATGAGTATGCATTAACTTTGGCAGTGATATGAGTACTGTGGGAAAATTTATTCCTAAATTGTAAAATTAGGGCTTCGTAAGAATTGGTAAATAGTAACCCTAGATGCAGACTGTCGTCACGTGTGTAAAACATAGGAGTTAGACCTTAAATATTGGCTATGATGTCAATGATGGTATTTTAGGAATGTTTATTGAATTTGATGGTTAAATGAGTACCATGGGTCCATGGGAAAAGTTATGATTATCTTTTAAAATTAGGAGTTCTTAGAGGGAAATATGGGCTTTTTCCTTAGGGGATGTCTTGAAAATCATATGGTTGAATTTTACATATTTTGAATAAGTATGTTAAATTGGATTATGCGCCTTACATGTTTACATTTGTTCCTTCATGATGATTTTAAGATAATAACTACTAATAAGATATTAATCACGTAATTTAAAGGATTATACGAGCCAGGACCGCCTATCTGTTCCGCTAGACGATAATAATAGGTAGGAGTATGCTACCATAGAGTTATATATTGTTGATGCCATTTTACTGGTTGAGAATAGTGAGATCATTAAACTCGATGTGAAATAAATAACCGGAATGACCGAAATTATTGATAAAATATTAGTCACTTAAAATGAAAGACTACGTGAGTTAGGACCGGCTCTACGAGTTTGTTCCACCCGAATAGAATAATGGCCATGAGCATTTTTGCTTTGGGGTTATACCTATCCGTTTCACTGGACAAGAACAGTGGTCGGGAGTGTTTTTGTCGTGGGGTTATATATTGTTGATACCGTTCCACCGATTAGGAATAATGAGGTTTTTGAACTCAACGTGAATAAAATTATGGATCTTGATTATGCCATATTGTAAGACTCGAAAACAATAAACAAGTTGGTATCACCTTATGTTAATTTACATGTATGTTTTTCCTTTTCTTGTGACATTATGATATCATTAACCTAGTTATGACTATAATGTACTAATCATATTTTTCTTGGGTGCTACTCATTTCCACGAGCATATGACACGGGTGATTTTGTGTATGTCACTGGAGACTATCTCGGTGACTTTGCTACCTATGATGCCTTGGTTGTGGATGAGTGATTTTTATGTATCGGGGTTGGGCGTAGAGTTGTGTTATTCGTTTTTTATCTATCTAGATGTCTTTTGGGACTCTTAGTTTAAATGTATATCTCTTTATGTATTTTGGTTATTGAGATTTGAGTTGACCTCCAAACTTTTACCTAAGTTATGAATTAATTTCATTGTATGTTTTATTACATTTTAAGTGTTAAATGTTTTTGTCCTGTATTTAATGTAAGAATGACATGGTAAACTAGACTTATATCGAGTACGACGGTAATACCTAATATATTTTATTATTATGCTTTTGCTAAAATGAATTTTTTCAGTAGTAAATTTCGAGGTGTTACATAATTGCATATCATTTCTTTTATAACCTTCTCAAGGAATTATTTTAATAAGGCTCATGTGTTGTTGGTAGTTACCTTCATTTTTATTACTATTGCGTAATTAAAGTGAATAATGGTGTAGTGTAGCTACTGCTATGTGCTACTATTATTGGGGCGATCGTCGCTAGGTCTCACTATATATATGTGTGCATATGTAGCTAACATTGTGTATTAATTTATGGAATCATAAAGAGGGAGATTTGATTGCAGTACCCAACCTTGGCATGTTATCATGCTGCTACATTACACGCGTCGATATATAAGTGTTATAGCATGATATTCTTTTATGTGTTTGCCATGCCTTATCTTATGGTTTGTAAGCATGTTTTTGTTATTGTATGTATGCTTTCGTTATTATTATCATTGCATGGGCCTTAAGTATTGCATGCTATTTCTTTAGCTATCGCACGAGTTATGCCTTTGATAATGATCCTGTGGACATTAAAGGAGGTGTCATGGGAGGAGTGACTTGGATTGTCTTTGGAGTTGCATCTAATAGCATCCAGAGAGTTAGATATTATAAATCATAGATATCAGATATCTCTTTTAGATTATTCATTTTCTTATTTTGCCCCCATCTTTTATTGTATTCTTTGGAGTTTAATATCCATAACTACACTCTTTTTTATTTACGTAAGCTATCAATTGTTTCCATATACTTTTACTCATTTTGATTTAATCGATGTAAGTGTTTTAGTCTTACATTTATTATACAAAAAGTTATAATTAAGAATTATACTAAATCTAATGGTCTATTTTGTTATTTTATATTAATATTTTTGTTAGAAAAGGAAAAAATTATAATAGTAAATTTTGAGATGTTATAAATTAATATTCTAGTAATTATTATATCTCAAATTCATCCAAAATTTTTTTAAGTGTATATTTTATATTTTATTATTTTTTAAATCAATAAAATGAATGCTAAATTAATTGGCTTGTATGTTTATGCACTACATTACATCTTCGTACTTACCATCAATTTTGCAAGTGGAGATTTTTTGGACGAATAACGAAAATCTTTGATTGCATTACATTTTTAAAAAAGGAGGAAACTCTTTGACAACCCTAACGGGCCTAATCTGCGGCGCTACCGGCTCCCGCCGAGTCCTCTTCATCCAAGCAAATCGTTTGCAGCCATATTGAATGTTAAACGCTTCGTCGTCCTCCTCTCCTCCTAACGAATGGTATCTATCATCCTGCCCCGAATTAACTAGGTACAAGGGTTTTGCTGTCTGCTGAGCAGTTGAAGAGCTCGATCTTACGTCCATGTATTGTTAACGGGACGGACACAGCGACAGTCATGGCAGGATCTCGAATTCAAGTAAACAAGGCTCATAAAACTCGGTTTGCGTCCAAATCCTCTCGCAATGTTCACAAAGTCTCTCTCAAAGGTTATCAACCTCCTCACCAATCCAGTTCGGTTTAATTGGTGCAGTTAATCTCGTATCTTTTTTATTTGATTTTCCATAGCTCTTAAAGCCACCCTTTTTTTTGTACCGTTTTTCCTTGGGTTTTATCAGATAAACACCGAATTGCAAAATCAGAGCACAATCTTGGTAAAGGAGCGCGCGCTGCTCGGATTCAGCGTAACAAGATGGTAACATAAAGAGGACCGGTCACTTATCCTTTTTGTACAAGCTGTCAATTAATTATTGAAAACGTTTATTATGGTATGTATTCCTGTTCATGCTTTATGATTGTAGCTAAGAGATCAAAAGAGAGCGGCCCTTTTGAATGAGAAGAGAACATTGAGTGGATCATCTAGCCCGCCTCGTGTGATTGTGAGTATTGTTTAATTCATGCGAATTTTTGCGTGAACATGTTGCTGCTATGTATGTTGCAATGCCTATATATGTTGACGTTACATTGTTTATTTAGTTATTTTGATTTGTGTTGCAGGTTCTATTTGCTCTTTCTGCTGATGTAGACCTGAATTCCCTTGAAAAGGACATATTGACCTTACTATCACCTGAAGGCTGTGAAAATTATCCCACAGTTGCCTCATCTGAATACAGAATCAGAGCTACGGTATGCTATGCTCTTTTGTTAGAATTTGTTTAAAGCATGCCCACATTTTGAAATTTTGGACCTGGCCACGGAACTATTTATTTATTATCTTCATGTGCAAACATGACTGGTCTCATTGAGCAAACTTGGCAGTTGTGTTTTTACAGCTTTGTTTGCAATTTTCCTTTTTCCTTAAATGGGTTGCAGATAAAAGAAGCATTGTGAAATTACGAGTTCTTCTCTCAGTGTGTGGGTGCTTAGGACGTGGCAATGGGGGGGATTTTTCTCTTGATATGCCTAGTTTTTGTGGGCAACTATTCCTTACATGAGCCAGGAATTTGTTTGGAGGGGGAGAAGAATCTGATTTGTCTTCCATGTAACTTGCTTCATATCTTGTTGGGTATTAACAACCAACTTCACCTATACTATCAAATATGCCGCCACCTACCAAAAAATTATTTTGCTTCATTTAGTGGCGGAAAAAGCCACTTGAGCCTATTGTTGTCTTTGTGTGATTCCGATGTATGTATTCACTTTTCAATCAGAAACAAGTTCTTCA
Source organism: Tamarix chinensis (assembly GCA_030549775.1). Classification (NCBI taxonomy): domain Eukaryota; kingdom Viridiplantae; phylum Streptophyta; class Magnoliopsida; order Caryophyllales; family Tamaricaceae; genus Tamarix; species Tamarix chinensis. Next base: position 99,988,358 of record CM060174.1, read on the forward strand.
AATCCAATTTCATCCTTTGATGCTACTTCGACTTTTAAAATAAATAGCCCCATCCTCGTTTCCCTGGCATACTTGTCTCTGTGAAAATGCTAAAAAGATAGCTCTAACTGATTGCTTGGTGTGAACGTTCAATTTCACCTGTAGAGTCATATGTGCAATCAGGGGGAGTTATAGAAAAGAGAGAGGCTGTGCATTTATGTGCAGCCTTAGTTTCACGAGATTGCAAGTGCTTACTTGGCTGTAAGATCAGGTATTGCATTGTCACGGACAGTTATAAGTGACCCTTTGGGTCAACAAAAAATGATTACCTCCTCCAACCTTCTTCCTAGCCTATAAAGAGAAAAAAAAGCAATCATGAAATAAACTAACCTCAGTTAATGGGAAATAAGAACATCAGTTCCTGGTCTGGATAATGGGAAATTTCTTTGAGGAATGGCATTATATCATATCCTAATGCTTTATCCAAGCACTGCTTTGCCATAATTATTAGCTCTGATAACTGGTTCATGCACAGTGGCTTTACTGTAAAATTTTGTATGTTGCTGAGACGAATATGGTTGACGTAGTTGACAAGTGATGAAATATATTCTTTCTACATCCATCTTTGGGAATTAAAGTTCTCTTAAGTGGGATTGTTGATGGAAGTAGCTTGAGTGAAGGCAGTTGGGTTTTTTTTTTGGCTCTTTTGACGGGCTTGTTGAATTTCTAGGTTAATGTGTGTGCCTGTCAACTGTTTTCTTTCTCTGAGCAGTATGCTATCTCACATGTTCGAAATGTCTACCTCTGCTTTGGGCATTGGTATAGCAGATGTTTGAAAGGTAAGATTAGATAGTGAGAAGAAGCTGTATATTTCTACTAATATGCTATCTATCTAACACATTTGAAGTGACCAGGAATAAGATGTTTAATCATGCTATTTAAGATTAACTTGTCAAATGGAAATACGAGTGCTTTTGGTGTAACCATAACATGTCCTTATATATAGCAGACTGGTATAAAGTGTGGCAGTTGTGTTCTGTATTAGATGGCGTTATGTTGGTGGGGTGAAAATATTTCCATTTCAATTTGTTTCTTTTTAAAGATCAATCTTCTGATGCAAGTTCTGTTAATTGGATATCTACTCTATATTGGTCATGCAAATACTGTGTTATGATTACTAAAGTACTCTCTATATATGAAAATCTTTTAATTCTGCTTCACAGAGCTCAGGAGCTTAGCCAGATAGAGATACTATTAGATTTCTTTGTTTGAAACAGTTTTGCCTGGTGCCCTTTAAGCTTGAAAGCAATGTCTAATGGTGGCTATTGTAGGTACTCAAAGCTCCTCATGGAAATTTGCAGTCATGTATTGAAATGGCAAAGGTATGTCAATTGACTCGAGCATATTCTTTTGATTCTACTTTATTGGAGATGACAAATTTTGCACCATTTTCTAGTTGGAAATTCTATTTGATCTGAAGGTTTTTGAAGAATTCAATTTGTTTGCCAGATCGCGGATTTGATTGCTTTTGTTGTATCAGCACAAACATCAGGTGAAGAAATTGATCCTTTTGGAGCTCAATGCCTATCGGCCTTTAGAGCCATAGGCTTACCAAGTACAGCTGTCCTTATTCGTGTAAGTTGATATTACTGTATCCCAATGGGGCAAATTATGTGGCTGATTGATTTGGTGTTGATGAATTATTATAACTTTTTCCATTAGGATTTGCCGGGTGATCTCAAAAGAAGGAACGAGTCGAAGAGAATTTCTTCTAGTCTCACTTCTGAATTTCCGGAGGACTGTAAATTCTTTCCAGTGGACACTAAGGATGAGTTGCACAAGGTAATTAAGTGCGTGACCTATGTTGTCACGAGTTGCATTAGATTTATCAAATATAAGCACTTGAGATTTGGTGCTACTTGGAACGTTGTTGATGGTTTTGTTGCAGTCTGCTGACTCTATTACATAATTGATGCAGTTTATGTGGCTCTATAAGGAGCAAAGGTCAGTCATTCCTCATTGGAGACACCAGCGACCTTACCTTGCAGCAGAGAAGGTTTGTATTAGCTTCTGATCTCTACATATGTCCCACTTTCATTTTATTTTTATTTTTTTTCCTCTTTAGGGGAATTGTTGAAGTGATTTCTGGTATTTAGAAATAATATAGAACTGAATTATGACTTTCCTCCAAGCGATAAAACTGCAGTCGTGGTTGCGGTTGTGGTTGCAGTATTGTAGTATCGGGGTATTGTGAACGATATTTTATATGTTGCGGTTGTCGAAGTGTGATTTTTTTTAACTACAAATATTAGAAAATATCAAAAAATATTAGCAAATATCAGGAAATATTGGTATAAATAAGGGAAATTCTACAACCATTACATATTATCAATTTTGTATATCGGCTGATCCAAAATTCGATAGATATCGGCTGATATTACATATTGAGCTTGATATTTTATTGTATGCTTTGCTCTGGTGATGTTACCATGCGTTATCTTTGGTAATTAAAATTCTTTTTGCAGATTGCAATTACTTGTATCTATTAGGTGCTCTATAGATCTCCAGCAGATAGTAGCATGTTGATACTTATGTAAGTTCAAATGAGTGGCGTCAAAAGCCCCTTGTACGCTAGCCTAGGGACCCAAGTGAGGCAAAGTGCCCTATCAACACCTTGCCTTGGTTAATGTAAGGCATCTTCATGTGGTGTTGTCTAGGCAAGCATCTTAGGCAAGGCTCCAGCCAGGTTTTCTAGACAATTGCTTCGTGTTCATATGTTTTGTTTGGGTTTGATTATAGTTTTTAAAATTCTGATTCGATCCTATGATTCTACGATATAAAAGTTATAAAATGAACTTTGAGATAGAATGTGTGATTCAATGTGTGCACATATGCCAACTCGTATAAAATACACAATAAGTTACATGTTTCTTTTACCCCTTACTCATGGATTTATTGATGTTAATTTTTATCATCTCATTGCAATTTTTCACTAGTCATTTTGTTGGATTGATGTAATTCCTTATATTTTGAATTAATTCGACAATTTGTATCGCTTGTAAGTTGCTACAACTTAATTAGTGACTACACGAGAGCTTAAGGGCGTGCTTTTATTGTTATTTTAACTTTAAATATGGTAGTTTATAGTCTACAAGCATATATGGCTCATAATTTTAAGATTTTTGTAGGGTCTCATGATCCTACGATTTATTTTTTTGATTCGATTCTTAGCACCCTATCAATCCTAGTTGTTATCTCTATCCTGACAACCTTGGGTCCGATTCCTACTTTTTATGGTAGACCTGGGCTGACATATCTTTTTATTCTGGAACATATTCAATTATTGGAATTAATTAGAGTCCTAACCACGATGATATTATAGTTGAAAGAAAGAAGAGAGGAAAATAAAGAGGCCAATAACAAGAAGAAAAAAGGGTATAAAGTTGCCTGTGACAAGTAAAAGGTGAAAGTAGCTGATGGTAGCAGATGAAATAAGAAAAAGAAATAGAAATACACTTACTAGAATGCAAGCTTAGCTTGCTTAGTGTATTCTACACTAATCAACATATCTAACCATGTAGTAGTTAATTTTCGAACTATGAACATTCACTGTTGGTTTCGATGCGATCCCTTTTTATTGGTGATTTCTTATTAATAAATCCTTGTTTGTATTCTTAAAGTTTAACTATTCTTTAAGATAAGCTCATTACCACATGTGGATGCCCAAGGCTTTGGGCTCTTAGCACCTTATGGGGTATAGCGGCTATGGCCTAAACTGTTATGTGTTTGATGTATGTCCTCCATCCCAAAGACATTGGTGAATTCTTAATTTTACATTATGAAGAATTGTAATATTATTTTAAAAATGTTTTTTAGTTTGAATCCCTCCCCCCCCCTCTAATGTGAGAAGTACATTATTAAGGAAGGTTGTATGACAATGATTTTGAAAACTGTTGATATAAAATTATGATCAACATCATTCTCACACATTTTTTTTCACTTTTTATTTGTTTAGATACATGAGCTCTGTTGTAAGTTAGGTCACTCTAAATTTTTAATGCAAATCGGATCACTTGAACATATTATCAAAAGACCACAAAGATACTATGAAGGGATCTGATTTGTAAAAAGAGGTTACCTGACCTTGTGAAATTATTAGTCTTTCCCTAATAGGTAATTTTCTATTTTTTAAATTGAGTAGCTGCAATCTCTTAGCAGTTTATGCAAATTGTTTAAGTGAAGTCAACCTCATTGCTATTATTATTTTTGGCAGATTGATTTAGTTACAGATGAGTCCAATCCTGGAAAATGTACCCTGCTTCTCACTGGTTATGTTCGTGCCCATGCCCTCTCAGTGAATCAGTTGGTAATTCTTTCTACTACTTTTATGTTGTATATAATTCTCTAGCACAGTTTTTTTTTTTAAAACTAATTGATCCCAATTTTTCTCCTTTAACTAGGTTCATGTTTCTGGAGCTGGTGATTTTCAACTGTGCCAAATTGATTTGCTGAAGGATCCAGCTCCGTTAAATCCAAGAAAAGGGCAAGACTTGATGGATGCTGATGACGTACATGATTCACTGGTATTGACTATCTTTCTTTTAATGTTCACCTAGTTGTCATATTATTTTTACTTTTTTTTTGTGATTCGTTCACGTTGTGTCTGTGTATTTATAACTTTCATGCTTAATATGCACCTCATTTTTTATTGGCGAATTCCCCCCCCCCCCTATTTCTGGTATTGTATGCCCATATTATTGTACTCTTGTTTGTTGGTAGTGACTCTGTCATCTGCCTTTTATTTTTCAGATTATTCACTCTTTAGTGCCTGATAATGCAAAGCAAGAGCTTTTAGTTACTGAAAATGTCCCAGATCCTCTTGCAGGGGAACAGGTAACTCGATTAAATGTGAACTGTAAGCCTTTGTATTGAATATTTCATGTCATTGCATGTAATGCTTTATAATCTGTCAGTAACATCTCTGTTATTCTTCACTCAGCTGGCTTGTCACTTGGGTTATAGCGTTATAGGTTTTGAACTTATTAAACCTAAAGCAAAGTAGTAAGATCCTACAGAAATCCAAAATATGACCGGGTATACTCGTAGGCCAAATTAGCATATTTGAATTAAGTAATAATGAAAAAAACATGTCATTAATTTCTAGCAGTGCACAAGCATCACAGATTGCTGGAATAGTTTATTTATAAAACTATCTTAAGTCAGCAACATTAAAACAAAAATGTTAAAAAAATGTGAAAATTAGATAGAAATTAGTAACAACAATTAATTCATCGGTGTCAGCCATAACTATGGATATAAGAGAATATATAACTTATTTTGTTCTAAATGAAAGCACATAGAAAGAACAAATATGGTAACAAACTAAGAGGTTGTGAAGTCAACATCTAGACAAATGGAAAGGCACAAGTGCCCACCTTTCATCATTCAAGACAACCATGACCCAAAAAGAAAACATTATAGTGGCTTTAACCAAAAAAATGGTTTGCATGAGCCTCGTGTCCACAATAATTTGGTTTAACAATCATTTATACACCACAACCTTGAAGTTGATTTGCTTTAAAAAGTCAATGGCATCACAAAATAAAAATAAAAAGTTATTATGAACCAGATAGGAATCAATAAACTAATAGCACCATAAATTGCAATATATTCATTTTGGTGCTTGAACGAGGTTCTACCTTTTTTATCATTCAATGCTTGATTATAAAAGTTGGTTTAGCTGCCTTACAGCCCATGATCCTTACCTTCTTCTTCTTCCTTTTTTTTTTTGCTGATGTGATTTGAACTGATTATATCCGATTTAAAATTTTCAATGAGTGATTATTACTATTTTACTATTATTATTGCTATAATCAATATTTTCATTATTAGTATTTCTACCGTTGTTTTCATTACTATCATTGTTATAATTTTTATAAATCATTTTATATTTTTGTGTTATTATTAAAATTTTACCAACCTGATCTGATAAGAATATGCCCTTAATGGGTATCTTATATGTGCTTCCTTTGTACTGGCAAAGTTGAAGGTATAATGTGCAGCAAAAAAATGGGGGACTTAGGCTTAGAGTTATGGAAGAAATATGATGATAATGAGATAGAAAATAGAACAAAATTATAGCCATTAAGATCATGGTGATCCGAGGATTGTTATATCATGAATTTAACTAAGTTTCAAATTTAGTAGGGTTTTGGATTGTAGTATCATTGATTTGTAAGATCGCAATTGCAATTTTAACAACCTTGATTAAAGGTGGGATTTCAGTTGGCCTTTGCAGTACAATATTTAACTAGTTCCTTTCAGTTCCTTTCAGTAATTTTTATTTATTTATTTATTTATTTTTACGACAAGAGTTTGTTTAAAGGCATAAATTTTTTAGGTTTGTTTCCATAAAGACATATTTTTAAATTTTAGATAATATGCCTTAATGGGAGCAAAATTTAAATGTTTATATCTTAATGGGATCAAAGTCGAAAAGTTTATATCTTAAAATTTTAATCTTGAAAAGTTTATATCTCAATGGAAATAAAGTCTAAATATTTATGCATTTATGGGAATTTTAAAAACTGACTTTATAGGAACATACCCAAAATGTTAATGCCTTTAAATACACCTTTGTCTACTCTTATCCTACTCATAATATTTACTCTTACCCAGGGTCTGAAAGATTCTACAGTTTTTGGCTACTTGTGGTAAAGTATGAATGAACCAAATAAAACAGGACACATCTGGTAGGAATTTGAGAGTAGTACTAGTAGTGCCCCTTATGTTTTGTGTTTCTTATCTGAAAATTTATCTCCATTGGTGGTCTTAGCAATATGATCAAATGTTTTTCACTTTGTTGCAATTGCGATTTGTAACAGCTCTAGTTTGATAGCTGTTGTGTCTGTGTCCTATATGCCTGGGGTTCTCTCATATTCTTGTTTGGTGAAGTCTCTCTTTGGACTGTGACAAAGCTGTTACTGCCTTCAAGCCTTGATCTCTATGCTCACTATTGGGGGCGGCTGCCTTGATTACAAATGCTCGTATGCAGCCGCTTATGTAGGAATGTCAGCCTTTAAAGCAACTTTTTTTGCTGTTCTGTTATGAGCATCCTGCAACTTACGAGTACTTGTGACTAATTTTGATGTGAATGTTCTATCATCAGACATGGCCAACAGAGGCAGAAATGGTAGAGGCTGAGAAAAATCAAAAGCTGAAGAAACTTAAAAAGAAGGCTTTGCCTCGAGGCACTTCAGAATATCAGGTTTGTATCTAGCTGTTTGTACTAAAAGTGATTGCCCTAGTGTCCAGGTGCCTTCATGATTTTCCAGGGATTTTGTTTAAAATGCAAGAAACTGATTACCTTTTAAATGCATTTTGAGTTTCTAGGCTGCTTGGATTTTTGATGACATTGACGAGGATGATTCGTGTAGTAGTGATGATATGGAGGATGCAGATGATGGTATGGTCTTGGACCAGGGAGACATTGGTGTTGGCCATGAGCAAGGTGTCAATGATTTTGACTTTGGTGATGATCAAGGCTCTCTTCACCTAAGGGATTCAGATGGTGAGACTGAGCAGGATTCTGTAATGATGGTATGTTGTATATGTATCTCAGGCCTATGTGGAGTAACTACATTATCTCTGTAGCCTTGTTAAGTGGGTTGTTGTGAGATGGCAGGCTGGGTGTCTTATTGCTTGATCAACTGCTCAGCCACAGATGATCTATCCTTTCCTGATATTACTGGATCTTGTATTACAAAACTGTTGAACAGAACAGGCTAGTTGGTGCTTCAAGAGTTGGATTTTGTCCCTATTAAATAATAGATGGTGTATGCAGTGCCTGACCCTTAAAATGTTTAGATGACCAATTAGAATCTTCCTGTACACACATATTTTCTGCAGCGCCTTTTTCTTTCCTCTTCATGCTTTGGATTTTCAGCATGTTGCACCTTGCTTTCTTTTTATGTATCAATTGAGGAATCTGTATGTGCTGAGCCAGATGCTGAGGTGTTACTTCTGTAGCAGATCAAAGCTTAATTGGGATAAGATGGTTAAAAGATATAGCTGGGTTCATTTTTATGTATCAAGGGATGGAATGTGACATACTTAGCACTGCATTAGTTGAATCTGGAAGTGTTACATATTCTTCATTTGATAATCTGGAGTCTTGATATTAGTTAAGGTATCAGATCCATCTTTTGTGTTATTTAATAACTTGCTCATACAAGGTTAGTGTATTGTTGTAGGCAATTCAGTGGAATATGTATAGATTTTAGTTGCATGACTGATTTTCCCTATAAAAACCTGATATAGATCAAATGTCCATATTGGCCTGCTCATGCAAGGTTTAGTATCTTATCCAGCAGGCATTTTATTGCTGATTGCATATTTGTACTTTAATTACAATGACTGTTATCCAGTGCAGGAAGTCTTCTGGTCTTCTTCAGAGTTAGAATTTACAAGTTCTTTATACTGTTGTCTGTTGTCTAGTTGTCTTGCATGTAAACATCTTTAAAACATGATTTGCTTTAGCTATAGAATCTTGTGATCAATGGTTTCTTTGTTTTTGAATTGCAGAATGGGGAGAACATGACAAGGGAGCAACTAGAGCATGAGATAAGAAAATTGAAAGAGGCACATGCTGAAGATCAAGGTAAATACCTTAGTAATTGTAATTGTCTTGTAAATTATCCTGAGCCACTTATTATGCCTATCTAGAAATGGAAACATGTCTAGCATCATGTTTTGTGTGATATATAGGCTAGAAGTGGCCATGGTCCTTGCCATGTAGACTATTTTTGCTTGCCGGGCATTCTCTCTAATTTCTATCATTGAATATGTAGTGTATTGCTGAAGCTGGCCTCTCATCAGAGTACTACAGTGAAACTTTGGTTAATCAATTCTTGCAGTCGTAGAATGGTAGTTGCTTGAATTATCCATATAGTCATAGATTTGGTTTGCAGTCTGGAAGGGGTTCAAAGACTCTAAATGACCTTGAAGTATTTCCTACTTCCCTTGAAGCACTTGTGCAATGATCTTGAGGTGTACTCTTGGTTTTGATTTATGGGCCAACGTATCTTTCAATGTGTCATCTCTAATTGTCATGTGATGCATAGATCTGTGCAGGAAACCCTGGAATTTGGTTTCTCTGGAAAATATGTACATGGTGCTTTTTTTTTCTTCTACAGAAGATGGATGTCTACAATTGTCTTCATATGTAGTTCTTAACGGCTCTAGTGAGCCTATTATCCATAATACAAATATATAATGATTTGAAGTGGTTCAGGTAGTCATTTTGGTATATGTGCATTTTTCTAATGTATAACAGTGAGGAAGAGAAGATGTAGAGGGAAGAGGAAGAAGGAGAAGGACCAACGAGAATGAAGAAGAGGAAGGAAAGAGAAGAAGTGGGAAGGACAGAAATTACAAGCTGTGAGGAGAGTAAATTAGTTAGGGGTACTCAATAATTCAATACTCATTCATTCAAGTCTAAACATAATATATGCCTGAAGCCCTCGACTACAAAGATAAATATTAAGCCTAAGATAATAATAAACCGTATGTTAAAATATACTAATACCTAAACTTTTCCTGATAGGTAATTATTCAAACAAAATATCTAATCTTACTAGATATTAACTAAACTAAATAATATTTTGATTTACTAAATAATATCTAAATTTATCGGATAATATCTACAACCATTAAATAATAAAATATAAATTATCTTTGATAACCTTGCCTGCATCATGTTCTCTATGGTGTTCGAGGTTGCACTTATTTTTCTTTTCGGTTGATTGAGGCCTGCTTAGTTTTGTGTGAACTTGCCTTCCCTAGTGAGACCCGTGACTAATGTGTGAGAGGCAGATTTAGAGTCATTTATTTCTTCCGGGGATATATTGTTGGATACTTGGATTGGGAAGACAGTAGGTCACTATTGTCTTTATCATTGTCTTGATTCATATATCTCTGTAGTGATGGCTGATGAGAATGTTGTGTTGCTTGTGCTTTAAAGAAAGCTTTGATCATTTGCTAATAACAAGATTTCTTTGCCCAGAATTTCCAGATGAGGTGGATACTCCATTGGATATCCCTGCTAGAAAGCGCTTTGCCAAGTACAGAGGTGTCAAGTCTTTTAGAACCTCTTCATGGGATCCTAAAGTGAGTGATTTAGATTAACCGTGCCTATGCGTTTCTTATTCCTTTTGAAACCCCCATTAAAAATTGCTTTTTATGATGTCTAGGAATCTCTTCCCCCAGAATACGCTAGAATATTTGCATTTGATAACTTTGCAAGGACTCAAAAGCATGTCCTTGCTAAATCCTTGGAATTGGAGCAGCAAATGAAGGAAGATGAGTGCATTGGAGTTGGATCCTATGCTAGGCTTCATATCAAGGAAGTACCAGAACTTGTCGCTTCTCAAATATGTTCCAATGCAAAAATGATGCCCATAATAACATGTGGGCTTTTGCAGCATGAGTCAAAGATGTCTGTCCTTCATTTCAGGTGCCAACTTTTTCAGCAATTATTTATCATTGCGGGTTGAAGTTTTTCTTATGTATCAATCAACTTTTCCTTGTATCAACAGCATAAAGAAGCATGACAGTTATACAGAGCCCATCAAAGGAAAAGAGGAATTAGTATTTCATGTTGGTTTCCGGCAATTTATTGCAAGGTAAGTACATCAGAACTGGTGCATTTGTTATTTTACTTTCAGTTGATGGTATTAAGTTTACTGCTGTTGGTGGACAGGCCCATATATTCTTCAGACAACATTAGTTCTGATAAGCACAAAATGGAGAGGTTTCTTCATGAAGGACGCTTTTGTGTAGCATCAATATATGCGCCAATTTCTTTTCCGTCTGTTCCTTTGGTTGCCTTAAAGAGTGTACAAGGTTCTGCCTTCGCTGTTGCTGCTGTTGGTTCATTGAAAAGGATTGATCCAGACAGGATAGTTCTGAAGAAAATAACCTTGACAGGGTAAAGTACTAGAGCAATTAATATAATGATTTATGCCTTTTCTAGTTGTGTTATATCCTCTGAATTCTTCCCCCTTCCCTGGGGAAAAAGGGAATCGTAGTGGAAGGAAGAAAATGAGAAAGGTAATTGCTAAGGTGGTATCTGGTGTCTAGGGCTTATTCAAATGGTTGCAAAAAGCCTCCGACATGGAATTCAGTTAACTAGCTTCGTCAGTAGGGCCTGTGCTGTTGATATGACATTCTTAGATAATTGTGAAGGATCCATTTTTATTGATAAGGCAGGCCATGCACTTAAGCCATCTTTTTCATGTCTAGATGTATTATTGCATTTCTCCTCGAGGTCATTTTGTGACTCGTCAAAGAACCTTATTCCCATTAGGTTTGCAAAATGAATTTGGTTTTCTAGTATAATTACTGGCTTGCTTTTTTGATGTGTGCTTTTCTTTGATGCTCGTCAATCTTGATCATAGCTAAATGGACAGAGGCACACATTGGATCTTTTTAACTATTCACATTATGTCAAATCATATTTTGATGCAGTTATCCTCAACGAGTTTCAAAATATAAAGCCTCAGTCAGATACATGTTCCATAATCCTGAAGATGTTAAATGGTTCAAGGTGAGATACATGGTTTGCTAATTTATCTCATGCTTTTCCGTGCTTTATTCTACATGCTGAGATGGCGATAAACTCATGCTGTTCATGATTAAATGCTGTGATCTTTTATGATTTGAATCGGCAGCCAGTAGAAGTGTGGACGAAATGTGGGCGACGTGGCCGCATTAAGGAGCCTGTCGGTACACATGGTGAGCATCTTTACTTCTAGAATATGATATAGTTCTTGGTGTGCCTTCCTATTGTTATTGTTGCCTCTGGATTCCTTCGTACCTGAAAGAATGGAAGCGAAGGAAATGAACCGGATTGAATCAAAGAGAAATAAAACATGATGCCAAATTTTGAGACTTACTATCTTGTTCATTTAGGGGCGATGAAGTGTGTATTCAATGGGGTCCTTCAGCAACATGATACCGTATGCATGAGCTTGTACAAGCGCGCATATCCCAAGTGGCCTGAACAAAAGTTCCCCTTATCTAGTTAGCGATGATTTTCAAAAGGAGGTGGTAGTGGTTTTCTCATGCGGATTCTCAACACAGGACAGGGTGAAGTCCTCATTCCTGTCGGAGGGAACGAAGCTGTGGTTCAGATTAGAGTGTTACCCATTTGTATTTGTCGATAGAATGCCTTCCATAAGACTATTAGCTCATTGGTAATGCTGTTGCCCTGATTAGGGCGACAATTTTGGTTTTGTTTTCCTCTTTGCCTGTTTATTATGATATCATCAGATGCTGTACTGAAATTCTCTTTTCTTTCCTCTGAGATCCTTACTATTAGTATTTATAATTAATGTCTGGGTTCCTTCTTTTCCCCTTCTATTGGTTATAATGTAATATTATTATACACTTGAGTTGGTTTTAAATATTCAAATCTTGCGCTATTCCCTTACCCCAAACGTTAAACATATATTTCATGTTAAAATAGATATAAACTGAGGAATGTTATAGGTATTTTTTGTTTTTTAAAATGAATGTCTTGTCAGTTTTTGTAAAGGAAAGAATATTTATGATTTATAGAATCTCTGGCCAGCCCTTATTGGAATTTGTTAAAAAAAATATTTCTGTAGTAATTAACAAATACCGTAGCTTATAATAATAGATGAGAGAACCAGGAAAATATAACTATTTTTTATTCTTTTGATCGATTGAACAAAAAAGACAACTCCCTCCTCTTTGTCTTCGTCCCCCGCTTGCTTCATCGTCGCCACTACCCCTGTTAAACTTCACACCTCTTCGTTGCTCCTTCATTGTGAACTATAGGTAGAGTTGCTTATTCTTAATTGAGATCTATAGATAGGGCTGGCAAAATGACAGGTCAAATTGGATTCAGGTTGATTTATTTTGGTTTTGAATAAATTAATATCATTTTATTAGATTTGGTTAGATGGTCTTGATTTGGATAGTTTTGAAGTCCGATAATCTATGCTCATTTTATTATATTGGATGGGGCTGGATTAAGAACATATAGACTTAGATTTGGATAAATTTTAATTATTTTACTTTTAGTTTTTGTGTGTGTGAGCTTTGATAATCTGAATTATTTTGCTTTTCGGGTTAAATTTGGATAGTATTCGTATCATTTTGGATTCAGATTATGGTTGTGCTATTTTTTTCATTTCAATATATATTATATATAATTATTTTAATTTTGGTCGGTTTGGTTTACTTTAATATTTGAGTTTGATTGTAATCAGATCCTTAAAATTTTTGTCATTAATTTATTTTTAGAGGCATTATGAATTTGTGATCAACATTTTAAACTTAAAAGATTTTTCAATTGAATTATTTGCTTTTTTATTTTTATTTATAAATTAAAATTCTTCTCTATTATAAGCTAAATTATACCGAATTCAATTATTATTATAATTTTATGTTATATTCATATTTTATACGGTTCTTACATTATATGAGCTCATATTGACCATTGATAATAAATTGATTATATCATATCAATAGGATAATAATAATAATAATAATAATAATAACAACAACAACAACAATAAAATTACTTAATTATATGGTAATAGTGTAATAATAATAACACATTAATTTTTTAATATTAATTATATCATATTATGTTAAATCAGATCAGATTTGATAATGAGATTGTAGAATATTATCCAATCCAAAAGATATATATTGATTTAACTTGGGTTGGTGATTGTTGTGTTGGAATTGAATGCAGAAAAATTATGGTTAAGGTGTATTAATTTATCTCAATCTATTAATACTTAATTGAGGGTAGAACATGATGTATAATTCATATAATATGATGTATTACATGCTGACCTTTTTTTTTGTTGAGAGTGCATTGTTCCATGAACATTTTTTTTTGGAATAATGTTGACATAGGAGCAAACCATTCTTGGTGTGTAAGTTATTTTAGGGCCTACTCTTTTCAATATATATCTAGAATTTATAATAATAGTAATAATACTAATAGAAAAATATTAATTATGACATTAATTGTATTAAAGTTGTTAAATGACTTATTAAACGTTTCATTTAACTTCACATCACATCATATTAACAAAAATCAGTTGATGAGAAGATGTTATTAGGCTTTTTTTCTACGTTTTTTCTCTTTTGATAGTATAACTGTTATTTTAAACTATCAATGTATGGTAAGGCTACTACTTTATATAATATGGATATGTTTAGTAAATCATGTATATATTTTTATCTTTTACTTGTAAATGGAAGAATTAGACTATACAAAATAATATTGAAAAATTATAATTTTATTAAAAAATATTTGGTCAAATTTTTTTAAGTTTATAGTTTTTGGGTTATGTAGCATTTCAAATAAGTATTAGGTAGGGTTGGGTTTAGTCTATTATGAGTTTAGATTGATCGGACCAATGATACATATTAAGTCAAAAATATAAAATATATAAAAAATTAAACTATATATGAATTTGACCTGCTTCCAACCGATTTTTTGATCGGTTCAGCATCCCCCTTTTTGACTAGTCCACCAGTTTCATTGATTTGATAGTTTTTTGACCAATTTTCATTTGTTTTGAGATCTTAAGAATCGGTACATAAAATCTATCAAGTGATCCGACCAGTGAAGAGGTTGGATAGGCTAATCCGATCCGGTTTTTAATACTATGGTTGAGGGTGAAGAGACAAAGATCGTTGAGCTAGGGATGAAGAACCAAGTCGAAGGTCGAGGAAAATGGATAGGTAAGGGTGTTAAAAGAAAATGAATATTAGGGGGGGTTTTCGTTCTATTCTTGATATTAATTGGTTCAAGAATGAAGTATTTTGGTTTAATTTAGTTTTATTATCTTGTGTTATAAGATTCAAAAATTGGATACTAATTACTATTTATTATTTTGCATAGTGTACATAATACATTATAAATATGGACAAATATATATATTTAAAATATTATGGTAAAGGACTAGCCAAAGATTCTTTACATTATACAAGTTATTAACGTTATTTTCTTAACAATAAATAAAAAAATATTTATTCTTTTTTGAAAAAAGTAATCTATAAAGTTTAATTTTTTTTATAAGCATTTAACTCTATATGTTTATGTATTTATTCTAATATGCAAGGCATTGTTTATCTCATATAAAAATTTTCATCTAATTGAATGAGTGATGAGTGTCAATGAGAACGAAAATCATTTATTGTTGTTGTTATTATTATTATTATTATTGTTACTATTATACAAATATTAACATAATTACTATTAATAATAGTAATTTTAATGATTATTAATACAATTTTGATCAAATATAATGATAATAATGATTCTAATTAATATTATTATAATTATTATTTTAATATAGGGTATCATTTACATTAGCATTATATTTTTGCAAATAATATTTATTATAAATGTGAATTAATACCAATAACAACAATAACAATGTCAATAATAATATTTATAACAACAACAACAATAATAATACAATTATATTTTTAATATTATAGTTATAGATAATAATAATATTAATTTTTTAAACAATGATAATGTTATTAGACATCTTGTTATTATTTATAATTATTATAAATAATAATGACAATAATAATATTATAATTAGAAACAATATTCTTAACAAATATTTTAATGAAGATAATAATTATAATAATATTAATATGAATAATATAATTTTTATATTATAGATGTTATTATTATTATTATTTATATAATAATAGCAAAATTATTACTATAAATAAAATAAAATAATCACTAGTATTTATGTGAATTATAGTAATAATATGAATGTTGTTATTTTAATTATAATAATAATAATAATAATAATAATAATTATTATTATTAAAACTATTATTATATATATAATTATTATAGACACTTTATGGTTTATACTGAACAACCAAACCTAACAAATACTTAATCATATATTTATGTACTTTTTTTTAATTAGTAAGTCATTATTTTTCTTATCTAATTTTTTTAATCTAATATGATATAATGTTATTCAATATAACTTGATGTGATTGGTGCTTATGAGAATTAAAATAATTGCTTGTTATTATTATTCTTCTTATGAT
Source organism: Tamarix chinensis (assembly GCA_030549775.1). Lineage (NCBI taxonomy): Eukaryota > Viridiplantae > Streptophyta > Magnoliopsida > Caryophyllales > Tamaricaceae > Tamarix > Tamarix chinensis. Next base: position 100,004,471 of record CM060174.1, read on the forward strand.
TATTAATTTATATTTATTATTACTATTATTATTATTTTAATATGAACATGAATTTTAATAACAATAACAATAATAACTATTATTATAATCAAGAATAATGACTATAGTGATTCTAATCAATATTGTTATAATTCTTGTTTTAATTTAGGTTAATATTTAGGCTATTATTATATTGATAAAAACGATATGTGTGTGTACATGTGTATGTATATTAATTCAATATTCATGTAGATATTTTTATATTATATATTATATTACCTAATTTTAAATATGAATATAAAAATAATATAATTTTATTTTTAATATTATTACTCTATATATCAAAGTAATATTATTATGAAATATTATTATTTAAAATAATAATGGAACTAATATTATTATAAATAATAATAATAATATAATCGTATAACTTTATTTTTTTAAAACCATTATTATAAACATTAATTTTTTTGTTATTAAATATAATTATCATAATTAATTTTTTATTTTAAATAATAATTATATTACTATCGTAAATAATTTTAATCATAATTATTATTATATATTTATATTAACTATAGTAATCTTAATATTGTTATTATTATTCTTATTATATAATTATAATTGGAATAAAGATAATAATAATTATGACAATGATAATAATAATAATGAATATTATAATAAGCTTATTATTTAAATATTACTCAATAAAACTATTTTAGTTATATTATAGTTATTTTAAATAATAAAGATTATAATAATAATTAGTATTATGTTACTTGATTTAATCTTATCATAATGTAATAGTTTAATTTTACTAATGTAACTCGTATCACTTAAAAATATATTGTCTCTGCAAAATATACTATTAGTAGAGTAATATACAGGTACTACAAAGGATATTACTAACAAAGTATTATATTAGCATAGTAAAATATTCTATTGGCAGCCTAATATACTAGTACCGCAAAATATACAAACCATTTTAATAGTAATTATAATACTCTTATTAGTAGGAATATTTCAATCATAAAAGTATTACAAAAAATTAACACCTGATTTCATATTCGATTAAGATATACTGTCCAAAATCATAATTACTCCCTTGTTAAACCCTTGATTCCATATTCGGGTAATACATACCGTCCAAAATCTTAATCATCCCTTCCTTGGAAATATTCCTACACTTATAAAATGTAATTATCCAAGATTAATATACTCTCCAAACTCATAATTTCTTTGGTAAGTAGATTTAACACGGGCACACAGCAGCACAACCTTCCAAGTTCCACCCCCCCCCCCCAAAAAAAACTGGTAATCCCCGCTAAATTGCTCTAAACGGTAAACAGGAACATCCGCCACGCTTGGTTGGAGGTTGTCGGAGTATATAAACCCTAAAATCGAACCCACTTCTGGTTCATTCGTATTTCTGCGTTCAAATTCTGCTCTTAATGCAAAAATTCATGTAATTCCTCACTTTAGTGTATTTTTGCAACTCCAGATTTGTTTTCTATCCTTTCTTTTTGGGTTCTGTGAATGATGTACTTTGCTTGCTCTGTAGATCAAGGTCTACTCTGCGGCACACGAGCTCGGTCTTGCAAAAATCCGTAAGCAATGATAACCGCGACTTACATTCAATCTAATAGGATTCAATTCAATAGAAATATAATAATTTAGGAACCTATAATTTTAGTGGCCCTGGAATATTGTTGTGTTTTATTGTTAATTGACTTATATGCTTGTTTTGTTACAGGGAAAGAAAAATGTAACTATTGAAGAGAAATTATATCATACCGTAGCGACTGCTGAAGGTCAGAGACAAAATAAAAAAATAAAAAAATAAAAAAATATAGTACTTTGCTCTCTTCTCTTGATGCAGAAGCAAATGCGGGCACAGTTTGAGATAGTTGGTCTTTTGTTTTCCTTCATGTGCCAGGTTATAATGGTTTCGTGAGAGGAGCAGAGCCAGCTTCCAGATCATTGGCTTGCCAAATCGTTACCGCTCTTCAACTGGGTGAACGAAGCGAAGCTACGAGTCTACTGTCGAGTTTTAGTTCAACAAGTCATGTACTCAACTCTAATGATTTTGATTTCATTCTTGATTACTGTGCAAAGTCTCCAGATCCGTTGGTAAGCGATGGTAGGATTTTGTATTAGCTAGCTAGAATTGTATTGAGCGAGTTTTGTACTTATAATGGTCCTTTGAAATTGTATTTATATAGCCGAGTGGACGTGTATGTAGAAAATATGGCTACGATTACTGGGTCATGAATACAGAATTGATGTGCTACCAAAATGAAGCTCTTTTGATTTATTCGGCTTGACTAATACATTTAGTACAAGAAAAATGAAGTATACAAAAAGGATGCCCTCAAATTTTATTTGTGTGATTGATGGAGTACACAGAAGCCTATGATGAAGCGCTACTGAAATTTTAATACCTTGTAAAAGGTTCACTATTCTATTCTTCATGCTTTCCTGTGACGGGTTTCTTGGCGCAGATATTTTGTGATATGAGTACGGGCAATGGATATATATTCTTTTTTTTTTTTTTTCAGATGTATGAAAGAAAAAAAAAAGTTGCATCAAAGAGATTAGTGTAAAGACACAAGCCAAATACCTAGCAACACCAGCCTGAGAGGAAGGTCTTAGGTTTTACAATATTCATGACCCAAAAGATATGTATAGATTGAAAGAGGTTGAGGGGTGGGGAGAGCCATAACAGAGAGTGATTCATTAGACAAAGGAGAACATTACATGATCCACGTGCTTAAATGTACATTGAACCTTGATGCTTGCACTAACTTGGAAATGCCTGGATAAGGTCACCAGACAATAATGCGTCGGTTTGGAAAACATTGATCCTGTCATCTTGCAAGAGTGTCCTGTAAATTGTGATCTTTATGCCTGTGCTGCCTTTGATACTCTTGTTGGCATTGCCAAATAAGTGTCAGGTAAGGCATCTGCTGTGGTTTAGTCACAACAAAACAGAGATGACAGGTAGTCATAAAACATAGCAGAAGCCAACCTATGGGGGAAAAAAAAGCAGGCTTGTAACAATTTTATAGGGCCCCAGCAAGTTTTTTAGGTTCAATTGATTAAACAGGGGTGCCTCTGAGGAATGTTTTGGATTTTGGAGCATTCTTTCTTGAAGCAAATGCAGAAATGGAAGTGCAACTTTTGTCTGTTGCTGAGATACAGCTGTCTTTCTATTTTGACTGAGAGAAAAATTACTGTTTTTCTTCTGCATCTGATATTTATGTGCTCTATTTGGATTCCTGCAGTTTGTCATGGAGACTTGGAGAGTTTTGAAGGAGAAAAATGTTGGTGTGAGCGATAAGTGTTACCTGCTGATCATTCAAGCTCTCTGTGCTGGTGGTTACTTGGAGGAGGTACCTAAACCAAGGCATTAGAATCACTTTAATTGCAATATGTTCTCTATCTCTCACTCTTTCATTGTTCTGACCTAATAGAGAAATATTCTTTACCATATCTAGGTAAGGATATAAATTATTTATTATCCTATTCTTGAAGCATTTTGCTGGGGTGTCAAATATTGTTACACACACACACACACACTCTACATATAAGTTTGGGAATTTATCCCTTCAATATCATTCGACTATAACTGATGCCATAAATGAAGTTGTTATTTATTTATTTATTTGTATTTTGCACTATTGATGAAATTAGATGCTATTATACAGGCGTTTGGTTTTATGAAGTTTCTGGGAGAAAGTCAGCAGCTCAATTTTTCCCTGCCCCTCTACAATTACTTTTTGTCGGCTTGTGCAAAGGTGCCAAATATGATGCTTGCCAATCAATGTTTGGATCTAATGGACTGCCAAGTGGCGGGGAAGAATGAGATTACATACACTGCACTTCTGAAGGTGTGTGATTTGGCTGATCGTTAGATATTAAAATTGTATTCAAACAAGATCGAAAGAAACTCGTTATCCAAATGATCCTGTAGATGCATTTTTCCATTTTTGGCAGGAGTATTTGCATTTGATCTTTTAATATATGCTAGTAAGTTAGCATTTACAGGCCATACATAAAGAGTTTAAATTAATTTTAAGGTGTACCAGCAAAAACTTTGTTTTACTTATTTATTTATTATCATTTCCAACTTGATTTTATGCTTGTTTAGTTAAAAAAGATGATGAAAGAAGACATTGTGGTTAATTTACAAATTTAGTAAGTTGCGGTGACATAAAATGTGGGTTACAGTGGTTAATCCTGTATTATATTGTTAAAGACTCTTTGAAGCAGTTTTTATCCTCTTCATTTGTGTTGGCTATGATATTGTTGGAATAATGATGCCATATTGAATTGCTTTTCCTTTTATTTGAGTTTCAGTGATCAGTGTTATCTCTACAATATAAGACACTGAGCCACAGAGGGGCCTACACATTTATTTATTTATTCACATGTACCTCTTTGTGTTGGTGTAATTTTTTTCCTTTTTGGTACTGTGTACTTGAACAATGTTAAATGTCTGCTGTTATCGAAACCTGGCTGTGTTTTTTTTCTTTTAAATAAAATAAAATTTGCAACTGGATTTGTGTCCTTAAAACAAAGGCCCACTTCTAATATGCCCACCCACCAGCACCAGAATTGTTCCGGTGCAAGGTGATGTCCTGTAGGGCGACCAGCTTCTTAAATTGATGAGCTAAAGCCTTTTCTTTTCATTTATTGCACTGATGGGGTGGTCATTGTTGGAGGGCCAAATTGCGGGTGTTGAAATAATTTGTTAATTTTACCTTTTGTATCTGTCCCTGAACTTCCATTGTACTAATGATGAAAAGGCTTAGTGTGTTCTCTTCTTGCTTCTTGAGAATATTAAGCTACAAGAAGGATAGTTTAGAACGTGTCTGTATGGAGATCTGTTGTGGGTTCGTAAATCGTAATTCTATAAAAGTATTCCTTAGAAGCGTTGTTGGTATGTTAGCGCTTGTTTGGTATGAATGGAACTGGAAATAGAAATGAAAATCTATTTCCGATTCCATTAGATTTATATCTTATAAAAATTTAATATTTGAGTTTTATTTCTTGTTTGTTTTGATATGACAAACAAGAGATTTCTAAAAAAGATAGAAATGGAATTCCATTTCCATAAATTTTTAGCATTCCAAATGAGTGGTAACTGTTTTTCTTGCCTCAGCAATGATGATCATCTTGTTTATTTTATGAATTACTTGTGTCTTCTAAATATTGCTTTTACAGCTTTTTCTCCTCTGTTTAACCTTTTGCTTTCAGCTTGCTGTTTCGCAGAAAAATTTGTCTGCTGTCCAGGAAATTTGCAAGGAGTACATCAGATACTACAGTGCCAGTATCATATCTCTTAGGAAGTTTATTTGGTCGTTTACGAGGTTAAAGGATCTGGATTCTGCATTTGAAACCTTGCAACAGCTGGTCACTTTTGCTGCGACGGAAGAGACCTTCCTGAAGAAAAATATGGCGGGAAAATTGCGTTGTAGAAACCTGGATGTTCCTATTCCCTTAAACAATGATATATTTCTTGACATACTTCAGTCGAAGGACAATAAATATCCTGCACTTTCAGTTCTTATGGATGATGAATGTTTGAGCCCAGAAACATGTAATGAGAAGGAATCTGCTCCCTTGGTAGCAGAAAATGGAAATCTCAGAGCTCCTAGGATTAGTGTTCCAAAAGAGCAGGACACTCTCATCAAGAAAGTCTTGAGGTGGTCATTTAATGATGTCATACATGCATGTGCTCAAGCTCGAAACTGTCAACTGGCTGAGCAATTAGTTTTGCAGGTAAGATTGTCCATATTGCATTATTTCACCAGAATGGTAGCCTTAAAGTTTATCAAATTTTGTGAAATATTCATTTTTGATTGTTAAGACTTCTTGATGCTTGGTCTTGGATTAAAACCTTCCTCACGGACATAATTTTTTATATGCTAAAATCATATTACTGATGACTCCAATGCTTAGATGCAAGGTCTTGGATTAAAACCTTCCTCACATACATATGATGGATTCATCAGAGCAATTATTTCTGATAAAGGAGTGGGCGAAGGCATTGAAACTGTGAGTTGGTTTGTATACTGTGCTGATTACCTATGTCTTGCTTATGAGATCCTACTAAATATGTGCATGATTGGTCTTCTCTCTGTTGTTCCCATGTGTTTGCAGCTAAAAAGAATGCACAGGGGAAATCTTAAGCCATATGATTCCACTCTTGCTCAACTTTCAGCAGCTTGCAGCAGAGCTTTAGATTTGGAGTTGGCTGAAATCTTGCTGAATGAGATTTCTCATTGTCCTCGTGCTTATCCTTACAATGCTTTTCTTGCTGCATGTGATGCTTTGGTAAGTGAGTGTCTCTTGCAATTGCTACTACAAAGATCTTAGGTGATGAGACTAAACAAATACTCCTTGCTTTCCTAGTCTTATGGAAGCATTGGAATAGGTGCTAGTTGGTTTCACTATAATTTTTTAGTATCTTCATGTGGTTGCAAAAATATTGCACTCTCTAATGAATAGTCCCTTATAACCCATTGTCCTTTTCTGGATTATTTGGTTCACATGCTTCTAGAAGGTCTGAGATTTAATATGCTGGTAAAACCACATTTCGATTTTTTATTCAGCATGACTGGGGTCATATTCCCTTTTCAAAGGTGAGATTTATGCTGAGCAGTTGTTGTCGTGACCACTGACCAGGATCGTATTCGCCTTTCTGATGATGAAATTTTTATTGTTCCAATTTTATTAGGATCAACCTGAGCGTGCTGTCAGGATGCTAGCTAAAATGAGAAGGCGGAAAGTAAACCCTGATGTCAAGACATATGAGCTTCTATTTTCGTTGTTCAGCAACGTTAATGCTCCATACGAACAGGGTGACATGCTCTCACAGGTAGATGCTGGTAGAAGGATAAATGCTATGGAAATGGATATGCTGCGAAATGGGATTCAACATAGTCAGCGTTCAATGAAAAATTTGGTAATTTTGTTCTTATGTTTTATCTATTCTCGTGTAGAATTGGATGCATTATTTTAGTGATTGTCACTGACTTTTTAAATACAATTTGTCATGTGTTGAATGTCTAAACGCAGCTACTAGAAATGAATCTGTCGGTGATGTCAATTGCAGATTTTGGTCAGCACGGTTCCCTTTATACCTCATTATTTATATCTAACATGACATGTGATGGGCCATATAGCATTTAGCTGTCGTCTGTCATGAGATCTTTTCAGGCTTCTGACTTAGATTTTTGTTCATTCATATTATCATCCTCCTTGAACATAAGAGTCTGGGGATCGTTATACATTTGCTTCAAGAATTGGGTAAACGTATTTCATGGAGTGGCAACTATATACAATATTTCTTTTTGTGGAACTTCTTGTTGAGTGCTTGTTAATAGTTTTCAAATGTCTTGAGTGAGAATAATAAGGATGTCAATTGATGTTAATACTCTTATGACTTCAATTTTAGATACGGACACCCGTTACCTCCTCCCTCCTCTCTCCCCCCAAATCCTTTCTTTCTGATGATATTCTTAAAATAGCTTGTACTATGGAGGGTGCTGTGATTTCTTGTTTCACATATGCAAATAAGTTATCTTAAGCTCTTCTGGTTTAAGTGTAGCTTAATGTCATTGGGCAGTTGCATTGACACTCTGCAATTTAATGTTGTTGACATTCAGACATTTCTTCACTAATGCTTTGATCTCCATCCTATATAGTTGAAGGCCCTTGGAAATGAGGGGATGACAAAGGAGCTGCTGCAGTACCTCCGTATAGCAGAGCAACATTTCTCCCTCCAAAAGAATTCTTTTGGAACAGCAATCTACAATATTGCATTGCATGCACTTGTTGAGGCTAAGGAGGTAAGTCTTTGTCGCTGATGTGCTCCACAGTATTGTGATTGACCTCCTTGCCATGCCCTGTGTTGCTAAAGTGGCACATGGAAATTTTCAATGATCTGCAGAGTTATATGGCGATCGAAATCTTTAGAAAGATGAAATTATGCGCACTTGCACCAGATGCTGCAACTTATGAAATTATGATTGATTGCTGCTCCGAAATAAGATGTTTCAAATCTGCATGTTCTTTGGTTTCCATGATGATACGAGAAGGATTCTCTCTTCAGACTTCAACTTACACTGCCCTCATAAAGGTATCTTCCATCTTTCTCGTATCTCACGATGTATTGATTAGAGCTCTGTATAGCCGACTTACACTTGCAGTCATGGCTGTTTAGTTAAGGCACACTGCATTACTCATGTAATAATTCCATTGTGCTCTAGATCCTGTTGGAATGTGATAACTTTGATGAAGCGCTGGATCTTCTTGGCAAAGTTACTGTGGAAGGAAATCAACCAGACGTGTTGTTGTTCAACACAATTCTCAACAAAGCAAGTTTTCAGGTAGTTAGAGATTACCATACCCTAAAACACATCAGCTGTTCACTAGTGAGTTGGTCGTTTAATACTTTATCTGTTTATAAGATTTCCTGTGTAATAAAACCTTTTCAGGGAAGAATTGATGTCGTTGAGTTAATTATTGAGAAGATGCATCGGGAAAAAATGCAGCCCGACCCATCAACCTGCGCATATGTCTTCTCAGTATATGTAGACAAGGAGTACTTGACCACGGCCATGGAAGCCCTACAGGTTTTAAGCATTAGAATGATATCTGAAGATGAAACCGTTCTTCAAGAGGCGAGCGCAGAATTAGAAGGGAAATATATTTCAACTGATGATCCTGAAGCAGAGAAAAACATACTTAAACTTTTCCATAACTCTCAGGAAAACCTTGCGTCTGCCCTTTTAAATCTTAGATGGTGTGCCATGGCTGGGTTATCTATTTCTTGGACACCTGACCAGAGCCCTTGGGCTAGAAGACTTGCAACCACGTATAATACTACAAAAAGAGCTCTGCCTAATTGGTTCAAGGTATAAATTGTATGTGTCGAAATTAGCAAGTGTGGACCTGATCAAACAGTCCAACTATCGACAGAGATGCTGAGTTTATTTCACTTGGGAGTATCAGATGCTCTACTTGTTGCTGGAAGGATCACATTCATGGTTGGTATTTCAGTGGAGATCATCGCAGGAGCATGAAACCGGAATATCTGTCAACAGAGAGCTATTCGGTCACATATTGAGCTACGCGCATATGTTCGAACTGCCTGTGGAATTTAAGCCAGTGGATTCTATATCCAACAAGTCCTTTGCTGAAGGAAAATTCAGGATACAATATGTGGATTCTGCATAACAAATTAGTCTAAAATTTCAGAACACCAAGCCCATAATACTATAGGAAACGATGCATGTCATCCACAACTTGTATATAATTCCGTTAGCTGAAAATTACATAGCTGGCTATCAAAAATTTTGTACTAGAACTTTACTATTCGTTTCCCATAATCGTTGGACAATTTCCCCCCATTCTTCATGCAGATGGCCCAATAATATGCTTAACAATTTCGGATGCAACATTTACAATCTCCTCTTCCCTATAGCTGGTTACAAACTTCACCCAAGCGAGCACAGGAAACTCCGATCCCTGCTTCGGAATCGAAATCAAGTACGCCACAACCAAAACCACAGCGGCCAGGAGAACCGGAAAATCAAACAATCGAGATAGTCTCTCATCTTCATACACAAGATCCATAATGTCCAAACACGCCTCAAAGCTCACAATCTCACCGAGTTTCGCTACTTCTTGAAACTTGATTAGAAGCTCTTCGAGGCAACCAAATGCGGTATTCGATGTCCCGATTTCGAAATGCACCATTTTCATAAGTACCGCCTCTGCTTCTATGATATCTCGTTTAGTGAAAACCTGATCCTTAATGTGGTTATCGCTGTAGGATTTTAGTGAGTTGAGGGAGAGGGGACGGGAATCGTGTATTTTTGTTGAGATCCAAAGGGAGACGAGTGTGAATAACTGGAGATTGCATTCTCTAGGTGGATTGAGGAGCCAATTGGAGGTGATCTGTTTAGGGATAGCGGAGGTGGTGGATAGTGAAGCGTAGAAGCGGCTAGCGAAGAGAGAAAGTGCCGAGTATTTGACGATTGGACGGAGTTTGAAATCGGCGGCGCCTTGAATTAGGAATTCGAGAAGTCGGCAGCGCATCGCGGCGGAGAACCTCTCCCTTGACGCCATAGTCTGTCTTTTAGCGCCTCATGCTGTTGTTGTTGACCGTAGATGGTTGGGGCCGGTCCTGATCCTTTTCCATGGCGGGGGAGGTAAAGCAACTGTTTATTGTTATTTATTTTGGGTTACTGATAATGGAACTAAAAATTTGGTTAATCTTTGGTAAATATTGGAACCGCTGATTTTAGTGCCCTAATTTATCCAAGGCCTCATATTTGTCATTACATTATTTTATGAAGAACTAGCTATTGTATCAGTGAGATGCACTAGGCTTTACTAATAATTAAATAAAAATATTATATTTTATTTATTTACATAAATAATTTATACATGCATTAGAATTTTATTTTAAATCATAGGATTTATTATTAATTATATGATAAATAATTTTACTAAATATTTTATTTATATTTATTAAGGGTTGAAATTTAATATTATTATTAAATTTTAACTTTCTATAACAATATTATATTTTTTTACCGCATAATTTTCTATTGCTCTTTGGTGATTGATATCTATACTTAGATGTGGAATAGATTTATTCTCATTTGTAATGTCAACAATTTAGTACCCAACTCTTCATATTTTCTTGCTCCTATTTTGAGAGTTTTAATTTATTAATTTTAAGTCCAACTAAAGTTGACCATAACAGTCGTTTATGATATCCAACAAACATTTAACTATCTCATTAAATAACATACATTTTTCAAGGATACAATATTTTTCACTATAAAATGTTATGGTTTACATACTCAAACCATTTAAGAGCATTTATTTATGATGTCAAAAATGGTGGCTTTTAATGTTTCGTAGGTAATTCTTTAGATGAAAAAAAAAAAAATTTATGCCCTAGTAACTGTGTTAGTATATGTATAAAGAAGTTCAACTTTCTCCTAGAGTTGCATCATACATAGATAACAAGAGTGTTATATTTGAAGTCGAAGATTAAAAAAAAATTGTGTGTATAGCTGAATATTTTTTATAACTAACTATTAAAATTTTACTTAACTATATTGTCAAATTTAATAGCAATAATTTTTTTTATCTAAGAAAAGGTCGAATTAATTATTATTGTAATTTATATATATAATTTTCTTATAAAATATAGAATAAGTGTGTGCTTGTCAAAATAAACTTAATTGTTAATTGAAAGCTAATAAGCGTAAAAATTACTTGAAAACTTATAAACTATAAATTAATTAAAATAACTTTTCAAAAACTACCTTATAAGCCACTAAAAAGTTATTTATCAAATATTTTTTTTTAATAAGCTAAAAGCTAGATTATAAGGTACTTTTGAAATTACCAAGGACACAATAAAATTCAAGTAACTTAATAGTGATCAATATTATGTTGTTTGCAATAATTTTTTTTATTATATTTGGTTCATTTTTAAGAGTGATAATAAGACTGAATAAATTATTTATTTTCAAAATTGAAGATGGAACTACAAATTTGAGGAAAGTTATATAATTAAATAAAATATTAAATCATCAAATTTTTGTAATGATTTTTTGTTTAGTTCTATTTTATTTGGCAAGGGCCTAAAAATTGTTAAAATAAAAATGCCAGTTAAATTAACATTGGCTATATAAAGGGTAGTAAATGAGCAAAGTCGTCTCGTGAGTTTTTTAGGTTTGACTCGACTCGTTAATTTAGCTAAATGAGTTGAGTTCGAATCTTATTTTTATATTTGTTTAATAAACGAACCAAGCTTGATCATAAAAAAATTAGATTCGAGTTTCTTTACAATGCAAAAACTCTCAAGTTGGGCTCGTTTACCGTACAAATTCATGAGTTGACCCGTTAAAAACTCGACTTGTTAAAAATTTGACTCGTTAATAAACAAATTGAACTCAAGTCCATCCCAACTCGACTCAACTAATTTATAACCCTACTTAAATATACACATTATTAGAACAAAAATAAATTATTGCATAACAAGTATGTTAGCCCATCCTTTTCCAAGCTTGTAATTTTTTTTTTCATCTTCCTTTCCCATTTATCTAGAAAACCTTAAATCCTTCTGTCTAACTTTTTATACTCGTATAACATCTATTATATTTTATACATGTACTTAGTATTTATGAAAGGAGGTCTCGAATTTTCACTTACTAAATTTCTATAAAGAATAAGAACGTGTAAATGAATATAAAAGAAAAAAGTAAAATTATTTAATATCCTATAAATATGAACTTTTTAAGTATGAAATGATTTAAAAATAATTGTTACTTTACCAAACAAGTATAAAAGAATGAAAGTTTCTTAAGTACGAAATAAATTTAGTGAGATTTTCAGTTAATTTTAAATGGTCAATTATATATATATGTGCTATCCTTTTCGTATGAAAACAAAATTTATTTTATTGTTAAATTTTTATATAAAAAAATATTTAAAAAAGTTAGAGTTTGTTTTTTATTTTTATTCTATATTTTTAATTATATATGTGTTAAGTATTTTATTATTTTTAATAAAAAAATATATGATTTTAAGCTTATTTTTATTATTTTAGCGTATTAATTAAACGAAGACTTTTTATACGGGGGAGTATTAGTTTGCATTCGTCATGTGTTTGATAGCAAGTTATTTTCTTATTTCCTTTGAAATTTAAAATAAATCACATCGATAATTTGTAACATAAGAACAGTATAGCTCACTCTGTCACTCAACGCATTTGCTTTTGAACTTTGTTTCCCTCAGCAAGGAATAAGAATAAGCCAGTAAGCCAGTAACCGTCTTATCTCCTTTTGTCTAAACAATTAGGCGGGTCGGAGGCTTACCTCAACGGCTGTTGATGCCCCTTCCTCACTGACTCACTCTCGTTTCTGTTGCTGTTAATGGCGCATTAGGGTTTTCCGGTCAGAGGAAAACAACGAGGGAAAAAACGAGTAATTGAAAGAGATGTCTTTGCTTGCAGTAAAGCCTACCGTAATAGCGCAATCCAGTTCCCATTCGCGAAGGCTCGTATCAAACGGACCTAAATTCTTCAAATCTTCAGTAACCTTTCCTCGAAGATTGATTAGTCAACGGAAACTAGCTATAAGAGTTCGTGTTTTGGATAATCCATCCACTGGCAACAATGGCGATGACAGCGAGAAGAAGGATAACCATGCTGAACCTAAAAGCCCAAATGGGAGTATGGTATACCTCTTGCCTCTTTCATCTCTAATTAGTTTTCCCCAATGTTTTTTATTTGTATTTTCCTTTGATTATTTCGTATATTGATTTTTTTTAATGATTATATGTTGCTGATGATTCGATTGAATTGGGGCATGTCGCGTAGCCCAATTACATCAAGTGTGGGTATGTGGAATACTTTTCATGAATGAAATACTCATTCAATTTTAGTAGAATCGTACTATTAGTATAACGAGGTTTCTTTGCCATTTCGAACAGCAATTTCGTCTGCTTCGAATGTGTGAAACGTAGTGCCGGTGATTGTGGTGAAACATTCTCAGCTATTTATTCGACATTCTCTATGCTTACGAATCGTTCTTGTGAAACCAGTAGGCAATATGCCGATGGTTCTTAACATACTTTGATGTAGCTGTAGAGAGTCAATACATCATTCTTGCTACAAACTAACATGTACACCTCTCATAGTTTTTTTTTTTTTTTTTAACAGTATATGAGTATTCCTTTTGAAGGTTTTCTATATCAAATTCGCAAACCTTTTGAAGCATCCTAGATGTTGGTGAAAGTTCCAGTTAAATGTAGTACATGGTTTTCTGAGCCAACACTTTGGCATGGAATTATATAGAGTGCTTTGCTTGACGCATAGTAGAAGCCAGTCGAAGGTTACACTTGTTAATGGCCCTATCTTGTGCAAAAAGTCAGAGAAAGGCTCATGCTCTTTATATATTTTAATGAATACTTACTGTGGCTCAGTAATCTCTGTTGCTCCATGTAGGTTAGTTGCGGAGAGTATTTTAGAGAACTTTGTGAAATTTTGATCGTTAAGACCCATTCACTCTTGGGAGTTCATTACATAGTACAAACATGAAGATGCGCAAGGACTTGAAAGCTCCCTCCTTTTCAAATTCTCTTTCCCCATTCAGCAAATTCAAGTTCAAGAGTTTCATAAGTCCTCTATATATGACCATCATTTCCGTCTACTGCTTCCTTTCTCCCCATTTTTTTCCTCTCTTTTTCTGAAGCTACTCTATAGTTAATTTTTCTAAAGAACTTAACTAATGAACTTAGCCAATAGTTATGTTTTCCCTGTGTGCTACTGCTGCTGGAGTTTTGTTTAATGCTTATGCATTCAAAGTCTAAAAAGCACGTTTTAATGCCTTATGCTGTTATATGAACTTTTAGGCAGCCTAAACTTTTGTTTGTTGCTGTGATGGAGCTTTTAAAGTGCTCAAACTCATGCTATTATTATTTGTATGACAAATTTTGTGCAACAGTTTCCTCAGTTACCCTTTATCTCCCTATGCCTCCCTAACTATATTGTTTCCTTACTGACAGCCAAAGAGTCGGAGGGATATTTTGTTAGAGTATGTTACAAATGTTAAGCCAGAGTTTATGCAATTGTTTGGTGAAAAGGCACCTCAGCAGGTTTAAGATCTTTTCAATCATTGCATTGTTCTTTGACCGAATCACATCAAGTAATAGCAGACTTCTTTTTATTTTCAAGGTTAAGTAAACAATATATGGCCATTCCTCAGGTAGTCGATGCAATGCGCCAGACTGTTACAAATATGATTGGGACTTTACCTCCACAATTTTTTGCTGTAACGGTCACCACCGTAAGTTCCCCCCCTTCCGGTATATCTTTGCTTGAGCATCTTCTGTTTTATATTTCCATCTCATTTGAATGGAAGATGAGCTAGTCCCTCAGTCATTGTAGCACGATTAATTAAGTTGATATCTCTTCTTGATTGGTTTTCCTTTGATGATTTATAGGTTGCAGAAAATCTGGCCCAACTTATGTACAGTGTTATGATGACGGGCTATATGTTTAGGAATGCACAATTTCGTTTGGAACTGCAACAAAGCTTGGAGCAAGTTGCTATTTCTGATGCTCAAAATAAAAAGGTGGTTTCTTCTAAACCAATATCTTTTCTCTGGCCTGTGCTATATACTGCCGGAAGGATTCTGACATACCTTTCTACTTGTTACAGCAAGATTCTCCAGATTATGCTCCAGGCACTCAAAAAAAGGTGTCAGGTGAAGTTATTAGATGGAGTAATGTTTCTGGTCCAGAGAAGATCGATGTTGTCAAGTACATTGAGATACTTGAAGCGGAAATAGAAGAATTGAATAGTCTAGTTGCAAGAAAGTCAGCTAATGGTCAAAATGAATTGTTAGAATATATGAAGAACCTGGAGCCTCAGAATTTGAAGGTTTGAATAAATCATTCTTTCTTTGTGCAAAATTTACCATTATTAATTTAGGATAAATTATGTAGATAGATCTAGAGTTGTAGTCATTAACACTCAAGAAGGCTAGATGCTAGGAAATTCTAATCATCGATGTTAATTAGGTGGTATGTGATCTTTTGCTTTCAGAATCGGACTAGTATATTTCAGAGACTGTTCATATGAAAATGGTGAAGCAAAAAGATAATTGTTTGGACTTTGATTTTTTTACATGCTCAGACAATGATTTGATTGATCCTCGCATACACTTGGAGTGGAAAAGGAATCATACAATCTCTAGTCAAACTTTTTGTATGAATTATGAAAGCTGGTTTGATTCTTATTGGGTCGATCACATGAACAGAGTGATATAAATGTAGAATGTTTCTTTTTATCAGCTTTGTATATTATTGGCATCCTAATGATGATAAAACAAGTTCCTTCAGCACTTAATCAGTTTTGCACTTAAGTGTAGCTTCTTGCCATTTTGTCCAGGTTAAAATGCAATAGTGTAATACATATACTATTTCTATTGACTTTCTTCATACATTGAACCTTGTGTAGGAGTTGACAAGTAGTGCTGGGGAAGATGTAATTTTGGCCATGAATACATTCATAAAGCGTCTTTTAGCTGTTTCAGACCCTGGACAGATGAAGGTTTGTGTCCTATTGGTTGTCCACCTGTTTCTTAATGTATTATGCATTTGATTTACACAATTGCCAGCGTTGAGGTTACTTCTTATGAGATATACAGTTGACCTTCTGATTCTATTTGCCAGCTTAATATCTAAACAGTTGATTTTCTGATGCTGTTTGCCATCATAATATCTAGTCTATTGTTAGAATCTGTATTTGTTGCTTGAGGTTTTGCAGTATGCATACTTATTTTTCAGTACGCGAAGAGTAATAATACTTCTTTAACATAAGCCCCAGCCTGACCCACATTCTTGGTCACCGGTGCAGGTAAATGTAACAGAGACAAGTGCACCAGAACTTGCCAAGTTGTTATACTGGCTTATGGTGGTTGGGTACAGCATTCGCAACATTGAAGTCCGTTTAGATATGGAGAAAGTTTTGGGCACTACTCCTAAGCTTGCTGAGTTGCCTCCGGGTGAGAATATTTAGCTGCAAAGGAACTGGAAAAAGAAAGTCAAGCATGCTTATTGGATGCTGCCTCTTATTTGATCATTGTTGCAAAAATATTATTTGCATCATGGCTGCTTGCTTTAGGTTCGATCCATTGGATTACTAGTTAGAGTTGCAGCTATTTAGTTACGTTGAAGGTTTTTTTTATTTGGTTTCTGGAGGGGGCGGGGAGGTGGGGCTTGGACGTTATGAAACTGGTTTGACGAGGCAGTCGAACTTCTTATTTGCATGCATTGATTGAGGTGCTAGTCTTTGGTACACTTACGACCGAATTTATGTTAGAAGTGTCTCATGATTCGTGGAATTTTAGGCTCAGTTCAGGATGTTTTTTCACGTTATCGTATCCCCCCCCTCATTAAATATAAAAGATATTTGTCACTATTCTTCTCTGTACCCTTATTATTGATTTTGTCTCAATCGAAAATAAACATTGAAGATAAGCTTCACAGAAGTGACATAACTTTGTCTTTGTGCTATATAGTCAAGGACGGGGACTGTTGGCATTAATTTTTGTCATTCAGTTTATGGTTTTATGCAAAAAATGCCAACCCAGGGAAAAGGAACAAGTGCTTGTTTGGTACGAAGGTGGAAAAAATGGGTTCTTATTTTGATCCTTTTATATAGTTTATTAATAAAGGATGAAAAAATATATATATGGAGATAACTATTGTTGTCGGAGCAAAGATCAAAAATTCATATTTTTGCAAAATGTGTTATTTCAATTCTAATAGACTATACAATTGATGGAGATTATGGAAGTATCTTCACCGCTCTTGTTACCATATCGAACGAGCTCCAAGGAGCTGCAGCCACAGCGAATCATTTTCCTTTTCAAGTCATGCGCGCACTGATGGGGTGGAGGAAAAGCTTCGAGAAAAAAGTGAATCTAGGAAACACGTGCAACGCTGCTGATTGTTTGAAGTTATTATGATACATCCATACTTGATACCTTTCTTATGGAAGGTGCAATTGCAAAAACATCCTAATCACCTTTGAGTAAACCTGAAGAAAAGCGCTGCGAGAAAGTGGAGGTAACTTCTTCCAGGTCCCAGAACGAAAGCATTTGCAGGGAATCAACAAAAATCACCTGACAAATCTTTTGTACAAGTTCCAGATCATGTGTCAAATTTTCACTACCATTTCATTGATTGCCGATATTCAGTGCACTGTATTGGATTACCTCACCTTCCCTTTCCTTTTCATTTCCGTTTTTGTGTTGATATAAAAATTCCCCTCGTCTAACTTGATAATTAAAAGAAAATATAAATTACAAGTATGGGAAAATTGAGAATTTGTAGGAAAAAGAATCGAAGAATTTTATTGAATATAGTGATCTAGAGAAAATTGAGATCTTGCAGACACTTCTAACAAATGTTAGGAGAGAGTATTTTATACCCTTCTCATCATTTTCTGTTGTTCGATTTATACAAACATACAAGTTATAATTTAATGATTGATCCTATGAGTCGACTCTTGTCAATTTACCAGTATAATTATTAAAATCCTAATTTGATCCTAAAATTCTATAATCTGACAATCCAAAAATCACAAAACAATCTATAATTTTAGGTAGAATCTTAAAGTAGTTGAATAGTTATAGAATTTTATGATTTCACTGTATAATATTACGATTCTAGGTAGAATCTTATGATTCTACATAACAACTATAACTTTTATCGATTTATTTCCAAATTTATTTTCCATCTTATTTCGATTATGTTTCTTTCTTAACCTTCCTATTTTCAATCCTATATTATTTTGTAACATGTCTTGAAAATGAGCCGACATAAACAAAGTATGACTTAGTTACCACTATAATAATAAAGTTGATTGTTGATGTAAAGTCCTAACAAAAGAATGTAATCTCTATATAAATGGTAAAATAAACATATTAAAGTTTACAATATTATCAATTGTTAAGTTCTATCAACTCAAAATTTGTATATGTTTATGTTCATGTTAGCTTCATAATACAAAGAAGCTTGTTAGATTCATAATACAAAGAAGCTTTAATTTATGGCACATAAATGGTTCATATCATAACTTAACACATGTTTTTTTAGCCAAAAATTCTTTTTTTCTTTTATTTATTTATTTTGATTCATCAAACTTTTAAAAGCCAACATAAAGTTTTTTTTTTCTCATTCTCTTAAATGATAGAAAATATTGTTCTCTCATTGCTACCTTCAATATCATCTGTTTTCTTCATTCTTTGTGTGTTTTTCTTAAGGCTAAAAATATTATATATTTTAAACAAAACTTCATTGTAATTTTCACATCTCATTTGACAAAATTATTTTTAATGTCGTTGACTTAACATGGTCCCTAATATGTAGAACAATTTCAATAATTTATGCTACTTGTAAATTGCTAGATCTCAAGCAGTGACTATATGAGAGGTTAAGAGTATAATCTTATATTGTTTAACTTAAAATATATTTATATTTTATATTATAAGTATATAAGATTTGATCTTGAACATCCAAATCGATCATAGCTAGAATTTTGATTCTAAAAACCCTGCTTATACGATGTCATACTTGTAACACCCCAAAATTATAACTATTTTTTATATTTAAGTAGAAGTGTAAACAAACATAAATGGGTGTTATTGTTGTACTCGATATAAGTTTGACTTACTATGTCATCCTTACATCAAATATAAGACAAAATAATCAAACACTTACAATATGGTAAAACAACTAATAATCACATGTTAGATCTAACCTTTTTTCCCAAGTTGGTTTTAATAAATTATGATTATTATTGTGTTGTATTAGGTGTTAATATATATGTTTTTGCATGTTGATTGCTTAGGTAACCCTTGGGTATTGTGGAGAAGACAATCTTTTGTGCTTTTATAAATATTAGATTTAGGTAAATTTAATCACTCATGAGATGGTAGATTTTATGTGTGAGCATGATAGACTCTTTAGATATAGAATCGTGATAGGGGTTTTATATTATGTAAATCTTATGAAATGCATGATAATATGCTCTTAAATATTTAGTATGTTCGTTTGACTTATCATTAATTATGAGTGATATGCATGTTTAATTTGTTAATCGGTAACTTATGTATGCTTAGGGTTTTGCTAGTGTTTAACCTTGCTAGGATATTATGCTTACACTATATTAAGTGTTCTATGATTATCATTGCATGGGTATCTATAGTTGACATAAATAGCATGAAATTATGCATGCATGATTAGGGTTAAAACATGATAATTACTATTCATATATTATAGAGTAGAAATGCTCCCTTACATGCACCATAATGATAATTAACATCTTAAATGTTGTATTATTGTATTATGCTAATATATGTATGTATGTATGTATGTATGTATGTGTGTGTGTGTGTGTGTGTGTGTGTGTGTGTGTGTGTGTGTGTGTGTGTGTGTTGCGTGTAACATATGATCCATTAGAAACGTATGAATATGATTTGTACACGTAAGTTGCTAAATGCCTACATAATAGAAAATATAATCAATTGCTAAATCTTAGAAGTTGTCTTAGTACTAAAATATGGTAATTTATTATTTTTTATCCTTGTCATGAAAGACTTTAATATTAATAAAGTTTTGTACAAAATTGGGTCATAATGGTGAAATTTAGGTTTCGAGGGTATTTTGATCATTTTTTACCTAATGCACCCAGGAATAATTGGACATAGAATAACCTTAGACTTATGATAGGTTTACCTTAGTGTTGACTTTAGCTTTGATATAGATCAATGATCTTAGGATTTACTCTAATAATTAAAAATATTTAGGTATGGAAATAAAAATTATTGTGCAATATGTGATATCTTTGATGACTTTATAAAGTATTAATATTTAAAGTATAAGACCTCAAGTTTGGAAATATTTTTTCTCTAGGATTAGCTATCCTAGAGATGAGGTAGGAGCCCTAGGTTTGTTTTGGTTTGCTGGTGTGTCGTTGTGCCTTAGTCTACTTTATATTTGACTTGTAGATCCTATAGGAAGTATCGATACTTAAGGATTAGGTATCCTAGGATTGGAGGGTATTGTGTTGCTTTGTAAGCCAATATGGCCAAAGTGTTATTATGCTTCTGGGTTGGATGGTTGGGAGGGTATTGTGATATCTTGTGGGCTAGTACGACCAGTGTACTTTTATATCTCTAGGCTATTATTGTATCCACTTGAAGTAATTAAAAATAGAAGTGAATTTAAAAAGGATTGTTGTGGTTGTGGTTTGGTAGTTGCTTCTGTACTGTACTTGGTTTGATGGATAGGTTTGATAGTTGCCTCAACGCCTTACCTTTGATATTGGAATTGATTTAGCTTTGTTGATTTGGTAGTTGCCTCAATGCCCTACTGTAACACCTGAAATTTTGTAACCTTTACTTTTAGGTATTTAACCTTTTTATTCAGAACCAACCCTTAAACCTTAACCTAATTATTTTATTATTAGCCTTTGACCTATAACCTAAATAATTTCCTAAATATTTCTAGATTATTTTATCTTTTTCCTTCATGCTAAACCAGATTATTTTTTTAGGATTACTTTTCTACCCGCTACACTAACCTAACCAAACTAAACCTAAAACTAAAATAAAATATTTCTACCATATCGTACCATTTTTATCCCTTAACGTGCCCCCATCTCCCTCCTCCAAAAACTCTCCTATTTTCACCCCCTTCTCATATTGCCACACCTGTCATCCTCTACTAAACTATACTCCATCACCATCTCCAACACCTCACCACTCCTTTTCCCCGTCTGCATATATACATACACATGTACACAACTCGCATCCTACTTCCCTTTTATCCGTTTAATTTTTCCTTTGTCAAACCAACTTCCCTCACCACCATCTGCATGCATATATACATACTAATCTCATAACCCTTCCCCTACTCCCTTTCTCTCGGCTCCATTTGGTTCCACTTCCTCAACCAAAATAATCTCACAGCCCCTCTGCATCTCCTCAACCAAACACACTTGCACCAACCCTCCTTCCCTCTCTATTTTCTTTGTTTGACTCTAATCTTGGCCTTCCTCAGCCTTATTTGGTTTCACCATCTCATAACCCCACATGCACATCACCACCACCACCACACCCATATTATATCCCCACTCCCTTCCTTGGCCTCATTTGGTTTGCTCACCAATACCACTAGTTCTCTAACTGTGCGTCGCCCTATTTGCACCATCACCGTCGTCTACCACCATCGCCAATGCACTTCACCAACACCACCATATCCTTCACCATCATCGGCCTTCATCACCATCATCATATTCTTCTTCTCCCTTCTCCAATGCCGTTGATATACTTTTGCTTCAGCATGTCCTACCACAAATCAACCTCCCCTTCAGCATTCTCCTTTGTTGTCCCTCCCTTTACTCTAATTGCTTCCTTCATAACATTCCCTTAGGCTACAATAGTCTGTCGTTGCTTTCCCCTTAACTTTACCACCTTCCACTACAACCAACGTCCATCCTGCACCACCCTTCCCCGCAACACCACAACCTTTTTCACCACCCTCCACCGCAACCCTCATCACCCAACAACCCTTATCTCCTTCTTACACTACCTTGTCGAGCCTAACACCACCATTACCACTGTCTATTGTAACCTTCCCCAACCTCTTCGACCTTTTCTACTATTCCCTGCCACATCTATCTCTAGCCATTTCTCTTGAACCACACCTTCTAGCCTACATCACTTTCATATGCAGCCAACTCTATCCCTTGCACCAACTTCTTAATAGCCCCCTCCTAGCCGAGCCATCCTCCACACAACCCAGTGGCCACCACCCACGACAATCATCTCCAACCACCATCTCCTCCACCCTTTCCTCACCCTTTCTCCTCAACCTATCTAATCGTCCAAGCCTCCCCTCGCGTGTGCCTAGCTTACACTACGCATGCATCATGATGAAGTGTTTTGGTTTAAAAGAATTTTTTTACCTATTTTAGTAGTAAGTGTATTTTGATAAATTTAAAAAATAAATATTTTAATATTATAATTATTATTTTATCTATTAAATATTAATTTAGGGATTATGTTATTATTTTTAGGTATAAAAGTTTGATTAGCGGGGCCTTATAATTTTATTGGGATACTGCTAATTTGTGTTTTTACTAGAAATCATGTAACTCTTATACTCTAATAAAATTGTAAATATTGCATGATAGCACATGAGGGTTTTTGAGGTACGAATCATGTTAAATTTTTTTTGTTATATGTAACTTTTATGCTCTACTAAAATGAACAATATTGCATGATAGCACATTAGGGTTTTTGAAGTGCAAACCATGTTAAGTATGTTTTTTATATGGTAACTATTATACTCTACTAAAATGATAGATATAACATGATAGCACATTAGGATTTTTGTGTATGAAATATCTTAAGCATGATTCATTACACTTTAATTATGTTATCATGAAAATTGGTAAAAAGAGCATGCTATCTGATGTAAAATATTTTGGGTATGAAAGGATGGAAAAAATGATCTTTTATGATTATGGACGTACACGAGGAAAATGATAGGTTGAGCATGCTTAGATATAATTGTGGAATAATGATTATTGATGTGTGCCCTAGGGTTAATTTGATATTTTTATGTGTATTATGATAATTACCTTGACAACCATTTCTAATGTGTATAATGTATCATTGATCATGATATTATATGATTCTAGATGTATTATATATGCATGCTAGAGTTTTATGTGCCAAATTATGAATAAGGGCAAAAGAGTCAATTGGTGTATTTAATATTTTATTTACATGGTAATTAATTTAATTATGCTTTTATATCCTTTTCATGAAAAATTAATAATGGAATTAGCAATTAAAAAGGATGATAATGCGGTAATTTTGACCTCAAGGGCATTTTGGCCATATTCGGCCTGATGAGTCCTAATGTGAATAATTGAGCCTATGATGAAATTAGCATATTTTTATGATTGAACTTGGTAATGATATTGTTTATGGATCTTTTGAATAAATGAAAAATAAGTATAAATGATTAAGTATGGAAACTAAATATTTGTGATTAATGTATGATATTATGGTCATCTTAATAAAAGACTAATGTTTAAAGTTAAAGACCTTGGGATCGAGAATGGTGGCTCTTTAGGTATTGCCACTATAAAGACATAGTTTAGCCCACGGTTGATGATTGATTTTTGCTGGTGTACCTTAGTGCCCTAACCATACCCTATATCTTACTCTATTTAGTTTTGTAGACTTGTAAAGGGTATACATACTTATGGATTAGGTGTTCTTGTTGGTAGGGTACTATGTTACTTTCGTGTAATAGTGTGACTAAGGTACTTTTGCGTACTTGGGAAAATAGTCTGTAGGATACTGTGTTTTTCTAGGTGCTCTAGTATGACTAGAGTACCTTTGTGTTTCTAGGTTGATGTGATCTCCTCTCGAGTAAATAAATAAAAATAGAAATAATTATTATTGGTCTTATTATTATGGGTTATGTTGCTATAATGACTAATAAGATATTAATCATTTAAAGTGAAAGATCACGTGAGTCAGGATCAATTGTACCTATCTGTTCCATCGGACAAGAATAGTTGCTAGAAGCGTTTTGTCCTAAGGTTGTATATTGATAAACCATTCTGCCGGTAGAAAATAATGGTCGAGTGCATTTTACCCTGGGATTGTACATTGATAAATTGTTCCACCAGTAGGGAATAGTAGTCAGGAGAATTTTATCCCAAGGTTGTATATTGATAAATTATTCCACCAGTTTAGAATAGTGTCTGGGAGCTTTTTATCTTGGGGTTGTATATTGATAAATTGTTCCACCGGTTGAGAATAATGGGGTCCCTGATCTCACCATGAATGAATAATTAGAATGATCATAATCACTTATTGGTTTTGTTTGTGGAGAAGAATTATGTTAT
This sequence comes from Tamarix chinensis, assembly GCA_030549775.1. Taxonomy (NCBI): domain Eukaryota; kingdom Viridiplantae; phylum Streptophyta; class Magnoliopsida; order Caryophyllales; family Tamaricaceae; genus Tamarix; species Tamarix chinensis. The sequence continues at coordinate 100,028,989 of CM060174.1, forward strand.
GGTTTTAATAGGTTTTTGTGCTTGTAGGCCTACTAGGATTTATTGGTATTTATAATGCAATATGTGACCACTGCTACTGTTATGGTTTGGGTTGATGTTGGTTCTAATTATATGTAATCCCCCAAAAATTTCAAAAAACCTATATTTTAATAAATGACTTTATTTGAAATAAAATTAGCTTGTAAAATTATTTATTTTAATTATTTTATGGATTTTAGAATATATAAATTTGGATAATATTATTTAATAAATTAAAAATAAATATTTTTCTAATTATCATATTATTTTTATTTAAATAAATTCCCAAACTAATATTTTACCAACTTCATCCTTTTTAAACTAATATATTAGATTATAATGAATTAAATTATTAAATTAAATAATTTATCAAGAATATTACATTTTATGATTTTATAAATTAATTTAATTTATTTCCCATATTTTCTCATTTCCCTTTTTTCTTTTCCTTCTTCTTTTTCTCCTTTTTCTTCTTTCTTCTCTTTTCCTTTTTTTCTCCTCCTTGGGCCGCCCACACCGGCCTGCTTCCTTCCCCGCCGTGCAATTTGGGCCTCCGGCCCTCTCCTGCCCTCCTTTCCTTCCCCCACGCCTGATGCACGCCCAGCCTGACCTCCTTCTTTCCCCCCGGACCGGCCGACTTGCCTTATTTTCTTTTCCTACGCCGGTCCACCCGCCATCCCTTTCTTCTTCTCCTCTCTTCTTCTCCCACGCCCGACCAGCGCCCCCATGTCTGCCACCATCGAGCTGCCCTACAACTACCGCCACCTACCTCCCTCTCCCTCTCTCTCTTCCCCCGTCATTTTCTTTCCTTTTCCGAGCCAAACTGGCTCTTGGACCACACCCCGCATGCTCTCCCCTTTCCTTCTCCTTCTTCTTCCCTCCCTTCCCCTACCAACCGACCAGCCCTGCAACCTGCAGCACCGATCACTGGCCAGCCCTGCCCCCTCTCTTCTCCCTCTTCTTTTTCTTCATCCCTCCAGCCTTCATTTCCCACATTTTTTTTCGAGTATCCCCTCTTCCCCCGAGCTCCCTCCTCTCTCCTTCCTTCTTCCCCATTTTTTTCCCGATTATTGATCACCGCTGCCCGCCGCCGCTTGAACCACCAAGACCAACCCCTGCGCCGCCTTCTGCCACCACCTACTACCACCCTGCACCACCACGCCGCCCCTCGAGCCCTACACTTCCTCCCTTCTCCACCCCTTTTCTTTTTCTCCCCATTTTTCCCTTTACCACTAAGCCACATGCAACCGCCATTTCTGCCGCCGTCCGGCCACCTCTGCCGCCACCCAACCCACCGTTCGACACCTTGAAACCCCCTCTACCACCGTCATGCCTTAGTGGGCCGAAAACAACCCTTGCACCCCTCCATTTTTCCCTCTCATTTTCCTTCCTTCACAACCCCTTCCCCTCGACCCTTCTCGGCAGCCAACTTCGCCGCCTTGCCTCCGCCGTCTCCGCTGCCCTATGCCACCGTGAAACCACCCTTAGCCTCCACCTACACCCCCTCTTCACTTCTGCACCATTCCTTTGCCTTGAAACCTCCCCCATCCACCTTCTTTTCTAGCCTAAAGACCCTAACCCGAAAATAACAAAATTTGCTCCCTTCACCCCCTTTGAGCCCTTTTCTCCCCATGGTTTTGCATGAGACTCACGTTGTTCATGCAGAGTGAGCTCCCCCTTCATTTTGAAATTTATTTGGCTAATCTTTAAGGTATAATAGTATTTTAAGTTAAGTGTTTTATTATTAAATAAATTTTTATAAAGTCTTATCCTTTTTAATTTCTTGTTTCTAACATAATAATGATGGATATTATTTGTAGGTGTTGAGTTGCAAATTATGCTTGGTAAGATTTGGTATTTTACGGGATTAAGATAACCGTTAATCCTCCCTTAAATACATGGAAAAACGTATGCTAGCACATTAGGGGTTTAGTATGATTTTATGCATGTTTGGTGTGCTTAGCATGATATGTATATGGTTTCTTATGTTGTTTGATAAAAAGGAAAAGCATGATAACTTTTGTGCCATATGTAGGTATGTTAATTAAGGAAGAGGTTGATTATTGATGGAAATATTAAATGCTTGTTTATGATGTATTATGTTGCTAATGCATGAGTAATATTATTGTCTAAGGGTATTTTAGTAATTATGCTTATGAAGTATGTGATCTAATGTATGTAGTTGCTAATGAGTATTATGTTGAATAATGAAAAGTTGGTGGACTTAGATGATAAGAATGAAGTACTAATATCATTATTTTATGTAGTATTAGTAAATTCATAAAAATGGTGAATAAAGGGGTTGAGTGGAAAGTTTATAAGTGAAAAAGGGTATTTTGGTAATTTGATAAGTGAAAAGGGTATTTTGGTAATTTCAAAAGAAAAGGGTGGAATGATAATTTATAAGTAAAAGGATAAAAATTTGAAGTTGTGAGAAAGAAGGGTATTAGGGTAATTTTGAAGGAAAAAGGGCAATATGGTAATTTGACAAGTAAAAATGGGTAAAGCGGTAATTTTGGAGTCAAGGGCGTAATATAGTAATTAAGTAAGTGGTAAGAATGATACTTTTGGAAGTAGGGGTAAAATAGTAATTTTGGATGAAGGAGGGCATTATGGTAATTTTTTTAAGTAAAAGGGCAATATGGTAATGTTGAAAGTAAAGGGGGAAAAACAATAATTTCATAAGTAAATGGTAAGATGGCGATGGTATAAGTGAGTGGTGAAATGGTAATTTATAAGTAAGGGGTAATATGGTAATTTTAGGAAAGAATGGCAAAATGGTAATTTTATAATGAAGAATAAAAATAGTAATTTTGGATGTAAAAGGGTAAAATAGTAAATTGTAAAGTAAAAGGGGTGTTATGGAAATTTTATAAGAAGAAGGGGCACTGTGGTAATTTTGTAAATAAAAAGGATAGTAGGGTAATTTGAGAGTAAGGGGTAGAAGGGTAATTTTGTAAATAAAAGGATATTATGGTAAACTTGGGAGTAAGGGGTAACTTGGTAATTATGATAACGACGAAAGATAATTTAGTAATTAAATTATGATTGTAGAAGGGCAATTGGATAAATATGATAGTAGAGAAGGGTAATTTGGTAAATTAACCGATTCAATGGCATTATGGTAATTTCAATAATGGAGAAGGGTAATAAGGTAATTATAAATATGGAGAAGGGTAAATTAATATTGGTAATTATGAAGAAGAGTAATTTGGGATTTATGATAGTTAAAAAGGGTAAAATGACAATTAAAATAATTGAGAGGGGTAAAATGGTAATTATGATAAAGGAGAAGGGCAATTTGGTAATTATCCAACAAAAGGGGAAATTTGGTGACTTAGCCAATTAGATGATGAAGTGATAATTATTTAACCAACTAAAGGGGCAAATTAGAAATCATGATAAGGAAGGAGGGTAATTTAGTAATTTATCCAACTCAAGGGCAGTTTTGTAATTATAACAAAGGAGAAGGGCGATTTGGTAATATAACCAACCAAATGGGAAATATGATAAGTGTAGTAATTATGAGGGGTGAATGGTGATCTAAAAAGGTGTAGGAGATAATTTGGTAATCTAAAGTGGACAAGGGGTAATTTGGTAATTATGCAACCTTAAGGGTAATATGGTAATTTATCGAGTAAGGAATTGATACTTAGCAATCATATAAGTAAGGGGTTAATGAGTAATTTGTACCTAACATATCGTTATGATTGTGGAACATTATAATATAATTCAATAATGCTGATTAGCCAAGTAAGAGTATTTGATAATTAGTATGGCCTTAATAGTTTCTCTGTGATATCCTGGATAATCATCTGAATAAGAAATGATTAATGATATCAGAACGATTGAAAGTGAATAAGTATCGGATTATCGTGCTTTTCGTGATCACCTTAATTAAGACACTATTACTTAAAGTGAAAGACCTCGAGATCGGGAATGGTGACTCCTTAGGGGTCGCTACCCTAAGGACGTGGTTTAGTCCACGATTATTCTGGTATTTGCTGGTGTGCCTTTGTGCCCCAGTCAGGCCCTATATCTTACTCTTTCTAGCTCTACGGACCTAGTTAGGGGGTATGCATACTTATGGATTAGGTGTCCTTGTCGGTAGGGTACTGAGTAGCTTTATGCACCAGTACGACTAGGGTACCTTTGCTTCCTTGGGTTCGTGGTTGAAGGGTACTGAGTAGCTGATATGCACCGGTACGACCGGTGTACCTTTTTGTCCCGGGTTATTGATCTCCCGTCCGAGGCAAATAAATATGATTGATGTGCTGATTAAAGAAAGGAAATATATTATTATTGAAAGTGGAATATTAATGAGTCGGGCCCAGATGATTATGATATTGAGTACCGGTCCACCGGTTATAATAGTGGCCAGGAGCGTTGTGCCCTGGATGATGATTCTTTATATATCCCGGTCCACCGGTTATAATAGTGGCCAGGAGCGTTGTGCCCTGGATGATGATTTTATGTATTCCGGTCCACCGACAATAATAGTGGGGGTCCCGAGCTCAATAAAATCGGTTATGTATGTGAATAAGATTATGGAAAAATACTAATCACTTATAGTGGAACACCATGTGAGTCGGGGCCAGACCGGTCCACCGGCAAATAATAGTGGTCAGGTGCGTTCTGCCCTGTGTGTTTATCTTTCCGGTCCACCGGCTATAATAGTGGGGTTCTCGCACTCACATGGATATAAAATATGATACTGATTGAATGTTGACGGAATAATGGCTTAAGGCCCGAATATATTGATTTTATCCTATTATATGGCTTAAGGCCCAAAGTATCGATCGTGATTTATGAATTATTATGCATGTTATTGTTATGTGTGCACCTCCCATTATTTATGTGTGTAGCTTGCATTATGTGCCGTCTGCGGGCCTGTCTTTAAGTGTGGTATTAAAGGGTTACTCAGTACCGTAGTACTGAAGGGATTCCCTTTATGGGGCCCCTGCCTATTCAATGGGCAGTGCCCTTGCAGGTCTTTTCAGGTGCTACTCAAGTGGGCTATGGGAAAGAGAGTAAGGAGTTATCCGGTATCGTTAGGGTTTTCTCTTTCTCTTTAAATTCCTGGTTTTAATGTTATGTTGTTACTGTAACCACCATTGGTGGATTTTATTCCTGTAAATGATTTGATGTGCTACTCTGATTTAAGTATGTGAATTTCTTGCAAATTTACTCTGATTTATGTATGTTGAATTTCTTGCAAATCGTATTTCATTTTCCTTTAGCCTTAGCACTTAGTACTAGGACGGTATGAATGAACCGGTCTGGTACTAAGTGTGGCAGTAATACTCCCAAAGTTCACGTTTCATTAATTTGCTTCCGCAATTATCTTTTAATAAAACGAAATTTTTCAGTAGTGAATTTTGGGGGTGTTACATTATACTTCAATGTATCCCTTGGATGTTCAATTAGAAAGTTTCACTTGTTTCTAGATTTGTGAGTTTATACATCATATGTCATTAGTGGTATTTAGTTATATAAATGATTATCGTATTCCAATTAATATATGTATACTTTAGTGTTTTATACCATGTATTTTTGTATGTCTTGTATGTGTTCCATGCATGTTTCACATATTGGTTTAGTATAATAGGTTGATCAATACCGTTGTACTGAAGGGTTCATTTTGTGGTTACTTTCATGGTCCCCTACCTATTCAATGGGTAGTGGTCTTTGTAGATGAGCTTACGAATCTTATCAAAATATTGTAGCTTGGGTTGAGAGTGTAGTAGTATCCAATCTTATTTTTGTTAACTTTATTATGGTTGTATTTGGACTCTCGTGTCCTCTTGTAATTTCTCTCTCTTTGAGTTTTGTAATCGTCAATGTTGTTTTTACTTGGTATGAGAATAGTAGAGGAAACCAGACTTATGCCAAATGTAGTGATAACACCCTTCATTTTTATTATTTTAACTTGCGAGATTAACTCTTTAAATAAAAGATTCAAGTAAAAAAAAATGGGGTGTTACACCTAACTTTGGTATTTGGAACTGATTTAGATTTATTGATTTGATAGTTGTCTCAGTGTCTTACCTTAGTATTTGGAATTGATTTGATTTGTCAGTTATGACCATGGATTTTAATATGGCTAATATATACTTTAAGATGATATGAATTGATTAAGTATGATTGGCTGCTAAGCATGATACTTTGATATTGTATATATTGATTATTGTATATTGTTATGGCATGTGCTTTGAGTATATTTTTGGATTATTGTGTGATTATTTGCAATGTGAGCATGCTATCTCTTGTGAGGTATTATGATTTACTTAATACAAGGAAGTTGTACTAATACTACATTTGCAGATGACTTTGTGAAGGCCATGGAGTATCTCAAGGTATATAAGATCATTAAGAATAACTGGAGTCCTTGGGAATATGTTCCATTTTCAAAATGGACCAATAGGTCTGAGAGTTAACGCAAGCTAGTTGTACCTTTTGCGTACTGGTTTTTGTTGTAATCGGTTTTTCTTTATATACTTATGTCCCTTGTTGTATTTTGATTTTCATAATTGTACAAATACTATTTATCTGTAACTTTTATCTATATTATTCTCTTATTTATGCTGCTTATTATGGGTATAAATTATTTTGAGTCTTAACACTTGGCATATGAAAGGTGAGGGAACCAAACTTATGTTAAGTGTGGTGACAACACCCATTATTTTTGTCATTAATATTTTTACAAAATTAAAATGTAAATAGTAAATTGGGGGTGTTAAAGTTTAGGGTTTTGGCTTAGATTTGATGGTCAGGGTTTATTCTATTTATTTTAAGGTTTTTTAGATTTGTTTAGAGTTTACGGTTTAATGTTTACTCCATTTATTTTATGAATTGTTTATATTGGCTTAGTGTTTGGGGTGTAGGGTATTTATTTTAGTTTTTTAGATTGGTTTGGGGTGTAGAGTATAGAGATTGTGGTTATTCTCTTTATTTAGATTATTTGGATTTGTTAAGGGTTTGAGGTTTATTTTTAACATATATTTTGACATAGTTTGCTTGTTCATTTCTAATGATACAATGAAAAAAGTATAAGAAGTGGGTAATAGATTTTGTCACCATATATTGAATATGTTTCAACATTTTTGGACCTTATTTTCCAAGGATCATGCATGCAAAATGACCAAGTTTTATCTTCCATTTTGATGATTGTATGACAAATGTTTTATTGTTTGTAAGAGAAGGAATCGCTTTAATGCCCTTCATGAAAGATTCTTTTCATTGATTTTTCTAATTTTATGGCTCATAATCCATTGGATTTTTCCTCCATTTAATACAATGAAAATTCTTTTCATATTATGCAGCATAGCCTTGGCTTGGCAACCCCTTGTATTCACATACATTAGAACATAAGCTTATAACTTCCAAATTTATCTTAGTAACAATGGAAATGCCTTTGTTTTTTGCAATGTAAAAAATTCAACAGTTCATTCATTTTGATAGATTTAATGCCTACTCTAATCAAACTTTATAAGCATTAAAACATCAACTAGTTTGGAGGAGGGAAAAAAGCTGTAGGCAAACGATTTATACCAAGGCTAAAAAATATGTCGGCGAGATGATAACCATTAATAAAATTTCTAAAAACAGTAAGTTTCCTATTATCTTGAGCATGATAATCTAAATATAAATAACTTTGATTCATTAGCAGTGACCAAGTGCTTGGAATGTTGAGCTACTTTGTCAATAGCACAACTTTAGCCACCACACCTTTTCATAAGTATAATTTACGAGTTGGATATTTTCTCTGACAACACAAAAAATTCCTCCTTGCATTCATCCAACACATCTCACCAATTTACAAACTTCGTAAATGTAATTTAGCTAATATCAGTTGTAACACCCCCAAAAATCACAGTTCTGAAGATTTATACACACTTAAGATAGAGATCCATACACAGTACGAGGGTGCTACTACCGTGATCAATACAAGCCTGGCCCCCGACCAGTCTCGCACCAACTACAAGGCTAAGAAAAATTTTACCAAAACATTAAACACACTTAAGATAAAGATCCATAGAAAACCAAAATATTCATAACGAGAAAATCAGAGTGCCTGATTAAAAGTCATTACAACCAAAAAAGGTTATATAGTCAAATCCCCTAAGGGGTTAGAATAATACAAAGCATTAAACCAAAATAAGAATTAGGACGAGTCCATACTAAATCGCTCTTGGGCCCCATGCCAAGTTCCAAAAGGTCAACACTCAGCCCCGCTCGATGCCTCATATGTGTTATAGGCATCAAAAACAGTGTCTCCTACCTGAACAAACTCAGAAGGGACCTCTGATTGTGGGAATGATCATCACCCATGAAACGGTTGATCAGTATGCTACGTATTGAGTAAGGTAACCATGTAGCTAAGGCCATACACATGATACAGATAACATAAGCAGGTAACTATGCAAATAAACCATACATGAAAGACAAACAGTATAAGCCATGATTTAATCTGGTTAACTTAATCATTAGATCTTTGATCAATATTTCTATTTCGCACTATGCTCCTCATAAGTCCATGCGAGTACAGGAACCCCACTATTATAGCCGGTGGATCGGAAATATATAGGGCAGAACGCTTTTGACCACTATTATTCATCGGTGGATTGGTCTCCAAGACATATTGCTTCTAACCATTATTATGTAGGTGGATCGGTCTGGCCCCGACTCTCATGGTGTTCCACTGTAAGTAATTAGTATCTTTCCCATGTCTTATCATAACTTAAGGTTTGGTTTATTGAGCTTGGGATCCCCCACTATTATTGCCAGTGGATCAGAAACATGCAGGGCAGAACGCTCCTAACCACTATTATTCATCAGTGGATCAATCTCCAGGGCACCTTGCATCTGGCCACTATTATGCTAATGGATCAGTTTGGACCCGACTCAATAATCTTCCACTTTAAATAATTAGTGTCTTATCTGTGTCTTATTCCATAGATGTTTTCACCCTAGACATGCATGTCCTTTGGACTACCCGCTAACACAACTCGTCTACTCCTATTCCCCTAAAAGGGCTTGTCCTATATCTTGGGACTTCTATACCTCCTAATACATCCAGACATACTTTCCCCCTTCTCCCCACTTACCATGAATAGCCAACTCTTATGTGCGTGGGTCGAGACCTACTTTCCCATATCTCTAAGCCAACTCATTATCGCCCTCTAGGGTTTTCCCCAGAAAACCCTAATTTGACCTATATGGCCCAACCTTCCTCTATCTCACACAACCTAGGTTTTCTTTGCTCCCAACTCATCACCTCACTTACTCCGTCCCTAAGCATCCCACTTTACTTTCCATTTTGCACATGTGGCCATGAAACCCTGGTTGGCCATCCCCAAAACCCTAGCACCTCTCTTTCCTCATACAATGTCCCTCTGTCACTTTCACTTGCCACTCCCTCTTCCACATGACACACATTCACCCTTCATGTGACATTCTTCCTGAAATACCCCAAAACCCTAATTTTAGGAATTATGGCCAAATAAGGATTTATTAGGAAAATTAATTAAATAAATTATTTTATTAAAATAAAAGGGAATTAATTAAGGCAAATCAAGAAGAAAATAATAAAAATTTTAATTAGGAAAAATTAAGGTATTTTGCTAATTAAAATGGAATTTAGGAAAAATTATTCGAAATAGCCTAAATTAATCTAAAAAGGGGTTTAATTATTATTTTCTAAATATTATTATTTGAAATAATAATCCAAAAATACCAAATGCCCAAGATACCCCAACCTATCTATTTTCTCTTTCTTCCCTTTTTCCTTTTTTTTCTTTTCTCTCCTTCTCCTTTCTTCTTTTTTCCCCATTGTCCCCAACTAGGTCGGCCCACGCAACCCAAGTCCCCCCTCTTTCTTTCTTCTCCTTTGGCACGGCCCAGGCCCGCACGCCGCATCATTTTCTTTCTTTCCCCTGTCGCCCAGCTGGTCCTCCCCTCTTTTTTTTTTCCTTCTTTTTCCCCCAGACCGCCGCTCCAACTCTCCTTCTTCTTCCCTAGCCCACGTGACCTGCAACCCCGAGCCTCTGTAGCCCCGATTCCGCTAACAGCCACCACATCCGTTTGGTTGTCCTTCCCCTCTCTCTCTTGTCGTTTTCTTTCCTATTTTCGACCCAACCAACCCTCTATTTCCTCATGCACGCCTGCCCCCTTTCCCTTCTCTCCCTCGATCACCAACCCTCCTACCATGGCAGGACTGCACCACCTACCACCTCCGGCCAATGGTCCTGCCTCACTTGCCCCTATTTTCCTCTTCCTCCTTCACCGTTTTCCCCTCCATTTGGCCTATTAATACCCTATTGGTAGCCTTGATTGAGTTTATGTTTTTGCAGCCCAGAAATCCCGACCTTTGCACCACCTCCCGATCAGACGCTCGTTCCATCGCCATTGACCATTGCCGCTGCCCACGTCGCCTACGTAAGCGTTCCCTGCATCACCCTCTACCCAACCACACCTCCCTCATCCCTCAATTTTCCCTGCACAAGCCACCCCGGCTCTACAAAGTCACCATCTTGATCAGCCCTCATCAACCCCCTGCCGCCCTTCGCACCACCGTCTGCCACCAATTTCACCGCAAATAACACCATCTCTACCCTCCAAAACACCCAAGGGAACTTCCTCTACCTCCCTATACCTCCATCTCTCCTTGCCTCCCTCTCATTCTCCCTTCTCCTTCCTCCACCACCTTCAGCCACCACATCTGCTGCCGTGCGTCACCACCTTTGGCTGCACCACCACCTTCATTCCACCCTCTCCACTTGAGGCACCCTCCACCACCTTAATCATCCTCTCATTCCCTCTCCTCTAGCCTATACCACCTCTCTTCTCCCTCCACCGCCGTCGGCGCCATCCTTAGGTGGTACTCTAACCTTCCCAGCCCCTAAACCCATTTTATAAAAGTATTAGCTATTTTTAATAAGTACCTTCCTTAATATTAATATTAATAATACTATTATTACTGTTATATTATCATTATTATTACTTAACCTTACTTCAAAATTTTCCTAACCAATAATAATATTATTATTACTAATGGTCTACCACTTTAGTATTATTATGATTATTAATATTATTATGGTTATCATTATTATTATTATTACTATTATTATTAATGCTAACCTTGGCCTATTATTACCTTTATTATTATGGTAAATATTTGAACCCTTCTATTACTATTACCATCTCAAATATTATTATTATTAGTATTATTCTTAACATTATTATTATTATTATTATTATTACTATTTGTATTATTATTAGTATTATACTTGACCATATTATCACCAAGGATATTATTATTATGATTACTAAGACCTTTATTAGCATTATTCTTAAGATTGGAACTATTAATAATAATAATAAGAATGTTATTATTATTACCCTGCTGTTATTGTTAATATTGAATAATCACTAACCTATTACCACCACTAGCATTATCAATATAAGTATAATTATGGTCACTACTTTTATATTACTAATATCACTACTATTATTATTACTAGGGTTTTGGTTGATATTATTATTATCACTACAACTACTGTTATTATTATCGTTAGCAAAATTGAAGCTATTACTTTTAATAATATGAATATTGCTATAATTACTTTAACATGAACCAATGTACCTCCTAAGACCTATTTTGATCAATAGTATCATGATTAGCTATTTTAAAGGATAATAACCCTAATTTTATTTACTTTTATTTATAAAACAACAATTACTATTATTAACCCTAATAGTAGGCTATGATACGGGTGAGATAGGAAATGATGGTAATTTTGGTAAGAGGGAGATTGACCCATAGTATTTCCTTCTTATAGGTGAATCAAGTCAAAACCCTAAGGAGGAGTAGGAGCGTGCTCCAAGCCTGGTGTCATATTAGGTAAGGATATGATTAAGGCTTTTTATGTGTAAGAATGTGCTATGTGTGTTGGTTTGATGGGTGTGCTTTATATTTTATATTATCATGTTCTTGTGGCAGTTTGATAAGCATAGAGCTAAGGTAAGTTACATGTGTTTATGATATGTGTAATGTGATGTTATTACTTGGAATTGATTTTTGATTATGTAATACTGCCCCTTACGACATGCATGATAGGAGGTCCTAAGTAGTGTGATGTGGTTGTGAGAGAAATGGAAAAGGATGAGGAAAGTGAATTGACTAGAAAATGGTAATGATTGTCTAATTATCTTATGACCTATGGGTGAATAATAAGAGGAATAATAGGAATGAAATTAAGGGAATGGATTAAACATGCATGGGAAGTCTAGGGTTTGCATGGAATGGTTAGCTTTTGCATGGGGATGACTTTTAATGGGAAAAGTTTATTTGAGGATTGAGTAAGGTAAGGGAAGAATTTTTAGGGTGATTGGAGTCTATATGTGAAAAATAGTACGTGGGTTGATGTAAGGATGCATGGGGGATTTAACTTGGGTTTTGGGAGGAAATCCTAAGTGAGAGAAATGTGTATAAGGGAGGAAAAATTAATGGAAATGGATAGAATGAGGATAAAATATGGAAGGGGTGTCACATAGGGGAAAAGTGAGTCAAGAGAGAAGATTGTATTTGGGTGTTGAGTGAGTGGCATAAAAGAAAGGAGAAGTACTAGGTTTTTTGGTGAGATAACTAGGGTTTTTGGTGATCATGTGTGGGAGTTGGATAGTGAGGTTTTGATGTCAAGTGTGGGTTGAGAGAGGTGATGGTGTTGGAAATAAAGAAGAGTTTTAGGTTCATGGTGAGTTGGAACAAGATGGAAAGAAGTCTCAGGATCATGGGTTGTGTTGGATATGTGTCATGTGGAAGAGGTGTTGGTAAGTAAAAGTGATGAATGAATAACATTATATTGGGAAAGAGAGTTGCTAGAGTTTTGGGGTGGCCAACTAGGGTTTCGTGGCCATATGTATTATATAGGAAGTAAAATGTGATGCTTGGAGATGAATCAAACGAGGTGATAAATTGGAGGAGTATGAGTTATATGGGATAGAGGCAGGTTGGGCCATATAGGCTAAATTAGGGTTTTCTCGGAAGGAAACCCTAGAGAGTTATATTAAGTGATTTAGAAATATGGGAAGTGGGCCTCGGTGTTGAGTATTCGTAGTAATGAGGAAAGAGTAAGAAAGGATTTTTAGATGTACTAGAGGAAGTAGAAGTCCCAAGATACGGGACAGGATTGTCGGGAAGTCGAGTGGGTCATGCATGTCTAGTTGAGGTTGCGTGTGGAATAAGATACAATAGAACACTAAGTACTTAAAGTGAAAGATTATCGAGTCAGAGCCCATAGAGGTTATTCTCCAGTCCACCGGGAATAATAGTGGTCAGGTGCGTTTTGCCATATTGAGTGATTTGTTGGTCAACTAGCTATAATAGTGGTCAAGAGCGTTTTGTCCTGTGGAGTGTTTTTGGTCCACTGGTTATAATAGTGGGAGATTCTGGGCTCAATAAACCAAATCTTGTATGGTAGTAAGTCATAGGAATATACTATTTACTTATAGTGGAACACCTCGTGAGTCGGGCCAATGATGATATATTTTTCGATCCACCGGCAATAATAGTGGTCAGGTGTGTTCTGCCATGTGGAGTGTTTCCGGTCCACCGACTATAATAGTGGGGTTCTTGTACTCATGTGGAATTAATATGAGAAATGTGTGAACCAGAAGTATAAGGCATGGAAAGATACTAATTATTTACAGTGGAATACCATGCAAGTCGGGGACAGTGAGGTTATATATATACTTTTTGGTCCACCGACATAATAGTGGTCAGGTGTGTGTTGCCCTGCTAAGTGATTCCAGTCCACCGGCTATAATAGTGGTCAGGTGCATTCTGTCCTATGGAGTGTTTCCGGTCCACCAGCTATAATAATGGGGTTCTTATACTCTCATGGAATTAACATAAAAGAGAGGTAAGATAAATCATTAATATAAGTTCGGCTTAATCTTGTAAATCTTGATTATAGTCTTGTACGCCTTATGTGTTTATTCTCTTACATGGCCTTACTTGCGTGCTTCTTGTTGGTTTTACTCATATGGTTACCTTACTCAGTATGTAGAGTACTGACCACCCGTTTCATGGGTGCTGCTCATTCCCACGAGGAGAGTGCCCACCTGAGTTTGTGCAGGTAGGTGATAATATCTTCGATGCCTACGAGACTTACGATGCATCAGGCAGGGCTGAGAGTTGAGCACAGACTTAGCCTAGGGATTGAGAGTGACCTAGTTGGATTCTATCTTTCATTCATTTTACTTTGTATCACCTTATTTTAGCCTTGTCTTATCGTACTATACTTCCTGTTTCCTTGGGAACTTTAATTATGTACTCCTTTGAATTGTAAAATTTTTACGGGTACTCTAATTTCCATGTTATGAACTTTCTAGTTCTTTTATGAATTCTTGTTTTAATTATTGACTTAAGTTTGACGATAATCCTTTTTAGCCTTAGCACTTTGTACTGGAACGGTAGGAGTGAATCAGCCTGATACTAAGTATGGCCAGTAATATTCCGAGAATTCATAGTTTTGTTATTTCACTTCCATTAAACCTTTTTATTAAACAATATTTTTCAGTAGTGAATTTTGGGGGTGTTATACTTCCACTCTCATCCCACACTTTAATCCTATCCATTATGTCTCCCTTCCACAATATCCTCCACTTAGGGTTTTCTTCCCAAACCCTAGCCAAGTTCCCCATACACCCTTATACCAACCTACGTACTATTTTTCACCCACGGACTCCAATCGCCCCAACAACTCCTCCCTTACCTTACTTAACCATCAAGTCAAATTTTCCCACGTAAGGATCATCCCCATGCAAAAACCATCCATCCCATGCAAACCATAGACTCATCATGCAAGATTCATCCACTCTCTTTTTTTATTCGTATTATTCTTTTATTTGTCCACCCATAAGTCATGAGATACTTAGGTCATTCTTACTCCTCTCTAGTTAACTCACTTCTATTACCACTTTCACTTTTTCATCCCCACACCATATTATTTAAAGCCTCCTATCATGCATGTCCTAAAGGGCCATATCACATAAGCACCACTAAGTACAAGATACATTATCATTTTACACATGCCATAAAGAGAACATATACACTTACCTTAGCTCCGCAATGCGCTACAAGTAAATAATCATAATCACATAAGGCACACAAATATATCATCACAAATAACATACAAAGCACATAATACACATATTAGGCCTTAACCACATCCTTACGTAAAGCAACATCGAGCTTGGAGGAACCTCTTACGCCTCCTTAGGGGTCGGAATTGGTTCACCTATAAGAGGGGAAATACTAGGGTTAACTTCCTCTTATTAACATTTTCTTTAATTTCTACTCATCTATATTATAACCTAGTATTAGGGATAATAATAATAATAATAATAATAATAATAATAATAATAATAATGGCTTTAGTAGTAAAAATAAGGATATTACCCTTAAAGTGGTTAATCATGCTATTATTAGCCAAAATAGGTTTAGGTAGTTGTATTAGTCAATGAAAAGATACTATTAACAATATTAGCAATAATAATGACAATAAATTTAATAATAATAATAATGATAATGATAACGATAATAATAATAATAATAATAATAATAATAATAATAATAATAATAATGATGATGATGATGATGATGATGACGACGACGATGGCGACGATGATAATAAGGTTAGAATAATAATTACACTAAATAAATTATACTTAAAGGCTAGAAAGGATTAGGGCACAACCTAGTGAGGGTGGCAGCTAGGTGGCGGCGGCAACGACATCAACGGTGGTGGAAGT
Source organism: Tamarix chinensis (assembly GCA_030549775.1). Lineage (NCBI taxonomy): Eukaryota > Viridiplantae > Streptophyta > Magnoliopsida > Caryophyllales > Tamaricaceae > Tamarix > Tamarix chinensis. The sequence goes on from CM060174.1 coordinate 100,044,823, forward strand.
GGTGGTTTGGAGAAGGTGGTCTTTTAGGGATAGAAGAGAGAGAGAGAGAGAGAGAGAGAGAGAGAGAGAAGAGAGAGATTGTGGTAGACTCTCTGGGCTGAGAGGGTTGGAGTGGTGGTGGTGGCACAGTAAGTGTAATACCCCAAAAATTTGCTTAAGCTAATCTCGTATCATTAGCACCTAATTTGATTCTAATCCTAATAAATCCTATATTAACCTTAACCTATCCTTAATCCCAAAACATTGATCAATTTCGAAAACTTTAACTTTGATAAACTGAAATTCGTAAACCGAAACCAAATCCACTAAAGTTTTTGCTAATCCTAATTACCCGTAACTAATCTAAATCATCCTAAATTAATCCCCTCAACCTTTTCCCTTTTCCTTTTCTTTTCCTTTTTCCTTTTCTTTTCTTTCCTTCTTCTCCTTCTCCCACCAGCCCTTTGCTGCGTTTCCGCAAGTTACACTTGCAACTTGCACCACTCATTACCTTTCCGCACCCTCATCCATCACCCATCACCTTCTTCCTTCTTCTTTTCCTTCTCCCATCCTTTACAAACCTGCACCCTGCGCACACCCCATCACACTACATCTTCTTATCCTTCCCATCCTTATGCAACACTTCCATCAACCATGACCACCCTCACCTTGCAGCTACTACCCTACCCTAGCCATCCTCTACATCCATCACCTCCATCATTAACTTGTAGTTGCAACCATCATCATCCTCCGCATCATACACCACAGGCACACCACACATGCACACACACACACACACACACCTCACACCCTCCCTATTTCTCTTTGGTTTTGTCTCACTCTGCTAATATTTTGTGCCCAACAGCCATTACCGAAGCTCCCTCACCCTTCTCATTCTCTTCTTCTCCCTTTCTTCTTCTCCTTCCCCATCCTTTCCTTATTTTAACTTCCGCACCACCATCTCCCACCATCGTCCACCACCTTGGCCAACGCTTGCCACCATTTAGCCGGTGGACCAACCACCAAGGTTGCCCCAACCTTCCCCTTCGCCGTTACCGGCCATCGTAACTAACCGCTGTCGACCACTGCCTCTTTTCCATCATTCTCCCTCGCATTTTTTACAGCATCGTAGTGTGCATGGACTTTGCACGACCTGCTACATGACCGTGCAACGCTTAAAACACTTGTTGCATAGCCGTGTAATCCCTACACGATCTGACCGTGCAAAAATTTTCCTCCCGGCTTGATTCTGCATAGCCGTGCAACTTTTGCACCGCTTGGCCATGCGTTTTATTTTCTCTCGACCTATTATGCTCTGGTGCTGCACGGTCGTGAAAATTTTGTACCACCGCTAGTGCAGCTCCTTTATTGGTCGAGCACCTCTATTTTCACCTCCAAACCTCAACCAAACACTACCAAACTTCTACCATAGCTCCACCACACATTCCTCTACACATCTACACATCTCAAGCTCTCATTTGACTACGGTTGTACCTACTTCTACCCTCTTTACCTTGATTTTCCCCTTTGGTTTAACTCTTCGAGCCTAATCGTAATTTTTCTATTTTTTGTAGGTGGTTTTCCAGTAGCTTCGGAGGGGGAAGTTTAGGATTTTGGGTGCTTAGAGCCTAGTGTCCTAGTTGGTAAGGATACTATTTGATTCTTAGGACTTTTGATGATATTTGATTGTTTGAATAAATGTATTTTATATGATATTGCTGCTATAATATGTGATGCATCTTGATATTAATAATTTGTGATGTTATACATGTTATGTTGAAAGGATATATTGGTTGTAAGAGATACCATTATATTATGATTGTGATAATAACATCTTATTTGTGAAAATGCATCTTATAGCATGAAATATGGGTTGAGTATTGTTAATATCATACTTGTGAAAATATATCTATGGTTGAATAATGATAATATCTCCCTTGTGGAAATATGTTCATGGTATGAAATATGAGTTGAATGATGATAATGTCATATTTGTGAAATTATATTTTGAGGTGTGAAATATGGGTTGAAAGATTAAAATGTCATATTTATAAAAATTATAACTTAAGGTATGAAATATGGGTTGAAGGATGATGATGTCAAAATTATGAAATTATACCTATAGTATGAAATATGGGTTGAATGATGAGAATGTCATAACTCATAAATGTGAAATTGTGTCTTATGATATAAAATATGGGTTGATTGAGTTGTGGGAAAATGGCCTTAAGGTCTCTCATGAGGTATGATAATTAATGGGGATTTAGAAGAAATAATATGAATGGAAGGTATAAGTTTGTATCAAAGAAAGGTGTTAATGGTGTACAAAGGGTAACTGATCATTATGGGATATTAAGGAAGTTTTGGTAATCTATGTGCTAGGAGACTTAAAATTTATGATAATAATAACTTGAGTAATTCATGGGGATATTATCTTTAATTTGGGGTTCATAAATGCTTAATGGTAAATTTGGTATAAGTCATCTTGAGATGTTAATATTATTATTCCATCTTCATAGATTAGAGAATAACTATTGGGAGTTAGAAATGAGGAATATCTTATATGACATGTTATGAAAATTTTATGGGATTTAGACTTGGACGCTTCATCATTTAATATATATATATATCGGGATGAGATTACTAAATCAAACTCATGGAAGTTAGGTTGTGATTTTGGGTGTGATACTAATGAGGGAATTTTGGGAGATTTCATAATACAATGTGAGTGGAACAACCAACATGGGAGAATGAACACTGAAGGAAGTGTCGTTAGGGTTTGACAAAAATCGAGGTTTTGGATCTATGTTATATGCATATCCATTTGACTGTGTTCTATGCTTGAGAATCAATCTTAAATAAGATACTAATCACTTAAAGTGAAGAGCATGTGAGTAGGGCTATGAGATTATTTTTCTTAAATCTATATATATGTATTCCCGTTCCATCGGGTAGAATAGTGGCTCGGGAGTGTTCTATCTTGAGATGATGTTTTTAATCTTCGTTCCACCGGAAAGAATAGTGGCTCAGGTGTGTTATCCCCAAGATGTTTTAAACCGTTCCATCAGTTGAGAATAGTGGGTCACCTACTTATCGTGAAAGAAAACATACCTTTACAACTTAAGGGAAAATATACTAATGATTTAAAGTGGAAGGATGCGTGAGTTGGGACCATGGTGATTTTTTCTCGTTTCACCGGGTAGAATAGTGGCTTAGGAGCATTCTACCTCGAGGAGATGATTTATTCCTGTTCCACTAGATATAATAGTGGCTCGGGAGTGTTTTGCCTTGAGAAGATGATTTATTCTCGTTCCACCAGGTATAATAGTGTCACCTCCATTCCACCAGAAAGAATAGTGGCTCGGGTGTGTTATCTCCGAGAAGTTTCAGACCGTTCCACCGGTTTAAGAATAGTGGGGTCCTACACTTATCGCACATAAAAGAATGAAAATAGACTATACTTAATAAAAGGATATAGACCGTATTATGCCTTAGAAGATGATCATTTACTTTGTTGCTTTTCCTTTATCATTTAATGTGAAAACATGTGCTACTTGTATTCCTATTTTTTGATAGTATTGTTCTCTTACTCAGTACTTAGCGTACTGACCACCCGTTTTATGGGTGCCGCTCCTTCCCACGAGCAGAAGGCCCTGGATCTTTTGTGCAAGTTTTAGATTATCATGTAGATGACTTTGCGGCCTATGATGCCTTATGTGGGGATGAGTGACTCCACTTATGTCGGGATCGGGTGAAGAGTATCTGTTATCCAGGTTATGTATTAAACTAGATACCCCTTTTGGACTCTTGATCTACAGTATCCCCTTTTTGTATTTTGGTATTGTAAACTCTGAGTAATACTCCAAACTCAGTGTTTGAATTATAAATGCACTTTTGATTCTAATTTCGTTCTATTACTTTGGAACTCTTAGCCTTATGATTGATGTAAGGACGGTTACATAGACCAGAATTATATCGATCACGGCGGTAACCCCCACTATTTTTACTCAGTTATTTCATCTGTAAAAGAAAATTTTTAGTAGTAAAAATTGGGTGTTACAGTAAGTGTGGCGGTGCAGGTAGTGGTAGTTGTGGTGGTCGCGGGTGGTGAAGAAGGAGGGAGGAGGAAGGAGAGGGAGAAATGAAGAAAGAAAGGTAGAGGAGGTTATGCTGGGTTGATTGGGTGGTAGGGGAGGTGGTGATTGCTGCGAAGGAGGCGGCGCACAACAGCGCGAGGGACGACGATGGGTGCTAAGGGGTAGGTCGAGCAGCTAACTTTACACGATCGGGGTGCTTATGTATGGGGAATCAAGGGCGGTGAGTGGCTCGGTTTGGTGGAGGGTAATGCAAGGAAGGGTTTGGGTGGTGTTTTGGGTGGCGACATTACACGACGACGGCTGGGGTGGCGTCACAAATACGTAGGAAAATCTAGGAAGAGTAAAAGAGGCCAAATAGGATCGGTGGGGGGTATTTATAGGCCAATGGAGGGGGAATAAGACAAAGGGGGAGAGGAAAAGGGGACAGGCAAGGCAAGGACTCACTGGCTTGTGGTGGTAGGCCGGTACGAGTCTGCAAAGTTGCAGGGTGCAAATCTGGTTGGGGGGAAGAAAAGGGAAGGAAGGGGCACAGGAGGGAGGTAGGTGAGGAGGTTTGGCTCAAAATAGGAAGGAAAAGGATGGGGGGAGAGAGAGGGGAGGTGCATATTGGTGGTACAATGGCAGAGGGGGGACGGTAGTAGAGTTGTAGGCCGACCTGCAACGCGAGGACGGAGATAAGGGGGGAGGAAGAAGAAAGAGTCGGGTCGGTTGGTCGGGGGAAAAAAGAAAGAAAAGAAAGGGGGTTGAACCGTGGGTGAGGGAGGAGAAAAAAAAGAATGTGGGCTAGGCCACGCGGGGAGGGAATAAAGGAGGGGGGAAGAGTTGGGCCGTGTGGAGGAGGCCCAATCCGGGGAAGGAAGAGGAGAAAAAGAAAAAGGAGAAAGGAGGAAAAGGAGAAAGAAAAAGGAAGGAAAAATGAAAGAGGAAAAAAAAAGAAAAAGAAAAATAAGTTGGTTGGGGTTTTTAAAATATTTTTGTATTTTTGAATATTTAAAAATAATAAAAATTAGTAAAATAATAATTAAATTCCTTTTTATATTAATTTAGAAAATTTAGGGTAAATTTTCCTAAATTCTATTTTAATTAGAAAAATACCCTAATCTTCCCTAATTAAATTCTTTATTATTTTATTCCCCTTTTTTTGTCTTAGCTACTCCCATTATTTTATTAAAATAATATATCTAATTAATTTCACTAATAAATCCCTATTTTACCATAATTTTCTAAATTAGGGTTTTGGGTATTACATTAGCATCTTGATAGAGTTCCTCACCAACAATATCAAGCATGTTGCGCAATAGGTTAAACTTCATTGTTTCAACACTTGGCTTACCATTAGGTTCGAGAAAATCAATGTTTGGAGTAAGAAAAAACAATCAAATGGCAATCTAAACTAATCACCAAACTCCAACCCTCAATGGAATCCAAACATCATTGATGCTCGTCATATGCACCTCCTCCATTCATTTTCATGAAAGGAAAACATAAAAGAAACACAAAAGTAGTAATATTCTTATCGAGCAATGATACAAAGACCAAAATTACCTGAACAATTACAAGTTATTAAATGCAATAATTAGATCTAACTCCCAAAATTAAGTCTAAATGAAACAAGAAAACCAAAATTCCTCATAAACAAAGAATGTATCAAAAAATAAAATAAATTAGGCCATTAAATTGAATAAATATAAACTAAATGAGATTTTCTAGCTTTTGTTAGGTCTGCATTTTAATAGAATCAAAATATCTAGAAATTAAGCCGTGATTTCCCTATAAAACAAGAACATAATGATTTTAATTATTACTTCCTCCATATAGAAAGGGAATTCATTTTGTCATCAAATTTTTGTATAAAAAAGAAATTCATTTAGAAGAGTAAAAGTCTATTTTTCATTTTTACCCTTAATTTTTTTAATTATATATGCATTAAATGCTTTGTTATTTTTCAATGGAGAGTGTTAATGTAATTTTAAGACTAATTTTTGTACTTTCTTAAAAAGTGTGCAAAATAACATAATGAATTCCTTTTTTGATACTGGAGGAGTATGCCCTAAGCCTAGATTGAACAAACCTACAAAAATTAAAAAATCCCTAAGCAAAATAAAACAAAATTAAATGATATTGTCGAAATTAAGTCAAACAAACCTTTGTACTAGTGAATAACTTTGTTGATGCTGCAAGTTGAAATCATCATTATCAATAGAGATGATTTGAGGCAAAATTGTGGAATGAAGAAGAAATTGAGACTTGACTTAAATTGTTAAAGTAATTGAAATAACCAAAAGTAACATAGATGAATATGTAGGAATTATTTTTAAACTAGAATAAATTCGTCTAAGACAACGAAGAAACTATAACAAATGACGAGGAAGTTTAGGTGTAGCGAGAGATAGACAGATAGACAGACAGATAGATAGGTAGATTGATTGATTATCTGATAATTAAAGTTGAGAACGTCCGTGACTTGTATATATATAGATAGATAGACAAACACACGGGCAGACCCTTATGACCACTACCATTACCAATGTGGATACCAAGCCCTACGCAAGTCGAACGTTACATGCCACTTTATTTTACGGCCGACCGTCCACAACTTGTGTGAAAGAATTTCGCAGCATCAATTATGCCAATTAACTTCTTGACTCGGAGTCAAGTCATCCGTGTCTAGCGCACGCAGGGGACCCGAACGTAACGTCAAATTATCGTCATACAGTGCAGGAGAGAGAGAGAGAGAGAGAGAGAGAGAGAGAGAGGTGCGAGAGATGAAGAAACTGAAGGGAGAGTTATGCATTGATTTCTTGGCGATCTAACAACTCTGTATACTTCCTACTTATGTATTTTAACATTAGTATGTACTTAGACGTCTTTCTCCTCTCTCTCTCTCTCTTTCTCTCTCTCTCTCTCTCTCTCTCTATATATATATATAGATTTAGGATCCTAAACAAACTTATTTTACCATACAAATATAAAAACGATCAGCAATCGTTATATTTCTTTAATCAACGATGTTAATTGAAAAAAAAATAAAGAAATATAGGGATAAGAGGCGCAAAAGTTGAGATATCATTAATAGCCTTATGCTAACTAGACTTTATAAACAACTTTCTTCATCATGTCTTTAGTGTTAAGGACTTTGTGTCTTGAAAACCAAAGTATCTATAGGAATACTATGGGTTCAAATCTCTCTCCATATGTGAGGTTATAAGTTATCTCTTGTGTTATCTTTTGCTTGATTCTTTATATAAAAATGAGTGGAAGAATAAATAGACTAGCTCAAATAGCCCTGGTGGTTAACAATGTCATCTAATCCTTGTTGTGGCGTTTTGTGCTTTGTTTTATCCTTCCATGCTTTCTTTTATGACATATTTAATTTTTATTATTAGAATTTAGGGCTTTAGGTTTATGAGATTTATATTTATAGATTAATGCATTCTTTTTTCCTATTTTTTTTGCTTTAAGTTTAAATTCATCAAGGTATATATATTCTTTAGAGTTTATGGTTTATTCTATTAGTTTTAGGTTTTTTAGACTTTCCTAGGGTTAAAGGTTAAAGTTTTCAGTTTATTTCATTTATTTTCATTTTTTATATTTTCTTATGATTTATTCCATTTATTTTACATTTTTAAGATTTGCTTAGGGTTTAGGCTTTATTCCATTTATTTTAGATTTTTAGATTGTTCAGAGTTTAAGGTTTATTCTATTTATTAAGTTCTCTTTAGATTTGTTCAGCATTTATTTCATTTTTTAAGTTTTTTAAATAGTTTATTTTGCACTTACTTTCCCAAGCTTCATATTTCAAGCCCACGCATTATAAAAGAAAATAATAGATCAACATACATATCTGCTCATTATTGAAAATTAATTAGGAAAAAAATATATTGTAGACTACAACGTGTCCTTTATCAACACCATATATTGGCCTCTTTGACAATTATTGGATCCTCAACACAACTCTAAAAAATGCTCGTTCCTGTACTTTAACATCCAAAACAATAAAATGATAGGTAATAGTCAACCCACTTATGCCATGAAATAAACAAGCTTGACGAACTAGTTGGAATCAAATACATATGATGAAAGCTTAACAAAAAGAAAATTTATGGTGACTAAAAATGTACATATGATAAAGCAATTCACTTATTTTACAAAACAAAAAACCTCTTATCGACAACATATAAAAAACATAAAAATAAAAAATATTGAAATATTAGGCCATTATTATAATCAATTCACTCATGACTTGTTGGCCCAATGTAGATAGGCATAATCTTTGCATAAACTTGTGTAACAACAAAATTAATCCCATGTAATCTTCCTGGAAGTAGTGACTATAAGATGCTCATGCATTTTGTTGATGCGTGGAGTAGAATGATAGGTATAATTTATATTGGTCAAGTAATGCTTTAATAGAAATATTTAATGTAATTATATGATGAACTTTGCACACTTGAGTCAATTGTTTGTTTTTATTGCTCTTGATTATATTTTATAGGTATATGGAGAGATTGGAAATAAAAGAAGCTAAAATACAATAATTGGAGCACATGAGAAGCAAACATAAATACTCAAAGTTTGCAAGGGTGGAAAGATAAATGTATTCAACCATGATTCAATCCTAATTTAGAAACATACTAGCCATAAAAGTTTTATATTTTAATATCTCAAAATCCTAATTTTAGGAATTAAAAATAAAATAAGGATTAATGGGTGAGATTTAATTAAATATGCCATTTTTAATAAAATAATGATATTATAATAAAAATAGTTAAAGCCAAAAAAGGAAGAAAATAATATAGGGATCAAATTAGTGGATGTTAGAATAATTTACTAAACTAAAATAAATTTTAAGTAAATAATAATAATAATTTATAAATTAATAAAAAAATAATTATTTATTTTTACTAATTTTATTTTCCCTAAAATTAAAAAAAAAGAAGCCAAAACACCCTAACTGCCTCACTTTTTTTTTCTTTTCCATTTTTCTCTCATTTTCTTCCTTTTCTTTTTCTTTCTTCCTTTTTGTTCGTTTTCTTTCTTTTTTTTCCCCTTCCCTCATAGGCCTAGGTCACGCCTAGTGTGGCCCAACTCTCTTCTCTTCCCCCTCTCCTTTCCTTCCTCACACGACCCACACCCTTTTTTTTTCCCTCACACAAGCCCATGCCTTGCCCAAAAAATGCCCCCTTCTTTCCCCCTTTTCTTCCTTTATTTCTTCCCTTCTTCCCTTTTTACCCTCATCTTCAGCCTCCCCCCAACCAGTGCATCAAGCATGGCTGCTTTGCAGCCATGGTTCTCCCTCTCCCCTCACCTTTCCCTCATCCTGACCTAAAGGGCATGTAGCTAGCACTGCCCTGCACTGGTCCCTGACCCTCTGTAGCCCCAACATCCCCACTTAACCCATTTGCAACCGTGCCAAAAATCCTACCTGTCCCCTGGTAGTGCGAGCTTCGCCGGCCGACCGGAAACCAACCACCCCTCCCCTTTATCTTCTACCTTCATTTGTCCACTTCCCTCAACCTTCTCCCTGATATATGTATCCCCTACATCTGATTTCCTCTCCTCTTTTCTGCCATTCTAGAACTCCTTGACTCCCTCAACCGTCGCGCTGTGCAGCCATCCTAACTTCCATCCTTCCTCTTCCCTACACCACCCTCCACCAAACATGACCTCCCTTGCCCCTAACTCTCCCTCCTCTTCTCTCCCCACCTGTGCAAAGTGGGAAGCTCGAGCTACCATTTTGCACCTCTCGCTACCCCTTACATCTCCACCACCTCCACTATCTCCATCTTTACCTAGAAAACCTCCCCTACCTTCCCACACCCCCATTTCCCTTTTCTCTCCCTCCTTCCTCCTCCTTTGCTCTCCTTCACTTGGCCATCACCACTACCGCCCGTGGAACACCACCACCACCACCACCACAACACCCTCTTATCTAGAGACCCTACCACCCAAGAAAACACCACTTTCCTCCCCTTTTCCAACCTCAAAATCCTACTTTTTCTATCACCACCACCTCCATCACCCTTGCGCCGCCGCCACCATCGTTGCCACCCTAGCCTGCCTCTACCTCTCTGGTTGTGCCCTTAACCCTTATACTTATTTATCATAATTATTTAAATAGTTTTCCATTATTAACCTTATTATTATTATTATTATTAATCTTATAACTAGTATTTGTTTAGGAAAATAAAAGAAAAAGGAAAAAAGAGTAGGTAGAAAGTTTAATATTTAGTGTTCAATTTTTATAGGTGAACCAAACCATTCCCATAAGGAGGCATATGATTCATGTTACAAGCCTAGTGTCCTATTAGGTAAAGATATAGTTAAGGCTTGGTTTTACTATAATTTGTGTGCTCGCGGGTGTAATGATATATGAATGCGGACTAAACATGTGTGTAGCACAACTTTCTTTACATGGAGCTAAGGTACATGGTGTATGATTTATGATATGTGTGATATGGGTGATATGACTTGTACTTTATGACATGATTTTGTGTATAGTTGTTATGGTATGACATGCATGCTAGGAGACCTTATGTGGTATTGTGAGGTTGTAGGGATTTAAAAGAAATAAAGAGAGGTGAGTGAGTAAGAAGAAGTGGGAAAAAACTGAAGTTCCTTATGACCTAAGGGTGATAGAATAAAGAAATAATGATAATAAAATGAAGGGTTGGGGTGAATCTGACATGGGAATTGTAAGGCTTGCATGGGGTAGTTAATCTTTACATGGGGAAAATTGTATGTGGAAAAATATGGTTTAAGGTTTAAATATGATGAGGAAAGGGTACTTTGAGTGATTGGAGTCTTTGGAGAAAAGATAATACGTGGGTTGGTAGAAGTGTGCATAGGAGCTTAGCTAGGGTTTTTGAGGAAAACCCTAAGTAGGGGAGTGTTATCAGAGGCTTGATAGTGGTTGGTCAGAATTAGGGTTGAGATTAGAAGGGTGTTTATGAAGGGTGTGAGTCAATTGGAAAGGATGGTGGAGTGTGTGTGTTTTGGATTAGTGTAAAAGAAAAGAGAAATATTAGGTTTTCAAAATAGACAACTAGGGTTTATTAGACCTAGGTGGAAATTGGAGAGTGGGGTTTTGATGCTCGGAGTGGGATGAGTGGAGTAATGGTGTTAGAGTCCAAGGAGTATGGGATATGTAAGAAAAAGAGAGATTAGGGCCACATAAGCCAGTTTAGGGTTTTTAAGGGGAAATCCTAGAAAGTGATGGTGAGACTAGGTGGAGAAATGGGAAAGTGGGCATTGAACCACCTTCATGGGGTATTGGATTCACGGTGATTAGGGTAGAAGTGAGAAAGGGGTCTTAGAGTCTCGGGGAGTGTAAAGGTCCCAAGCTATGGGATCGGGTCATTCGAGAAGTCTGGGTTGGAAGTATAGTAATGAGTTGGGGGTCCACTAGGGGCATGCATGTCTAGCTGAGGTTAATTTTGGAATAAGATACGAGAAAAATATTAATTACTTAAAGTGAAAGATTATTGACTCGGGCCCAAATTAGAATGTTTTTCGATCCACCGGCTATAATAGTGGTCAGGCGAGTTCTGCCTTGAGGAGTATTTTCGGTCCATCGACTATAATAGTGGGAGTTCCGAGCTTGACAAACCAAATCTTGTATGGTAATAAATCATGAAAAATAAACTAACTACTTACAGTGGAATACCACGTGGGTTGAGGCTAGGTTAGGATGATTTTTCGATCTACCGGCTATAATAGTGGCCAGGTAAATTTTGCCCTAAAGTATTATTTTTGATCCAACAGCATTAATAGTGGGGTTCCCATTCTCACGTGGATATAATTTGAGAGATGTGTAAAGACGAAGTTAATGGCCTAAATCTTAATAATGGTGATTAATTTGAATGGCATACTGCATGTAATATCTATCTTTTTATATTACACATTGTCTTAGCCATATGATTACCTTACTCAGTGCGTAGTGTACTGATCACCCTTTTCACTGGTGTTGTTCATTCCCACGAGTAGTGGCTCCTCATGAGTCTGTGTAGGTAAGAGATGCCGCTTTTGATGACTCTGATGCCTACGATACCTTGGGCGGGATTGAGTGATAACCTATTGTACCTATCGTGGGGTCCGAGAGGCTATTCTCCAGACTTATCCTTATCCCTTTATTTATCATTTTTATTTCCCCCATAATTGGCATGTTTGTATTTGATTCCCTTTCTATATTAACTTTGACATTTGTGTACTCAGGTTTTAGTTATGGAATGTTGAACTTTCATGGTTTTGTTTGATTATTCACAATACTACTTTTAGTTCCTTAGCCTTGTGGTTAGTACAGGATTGACCAAAGGTTGATCTTGTGTTGATCGCAGCGGTAGCATCTCCGTTTCTAGTGTATGATTTTCTGTAACAAACGAAAATTTTCAACTATAAATTTTGGGGGTGCTACATATATCTTCTTATTAGATTTCCAACTCATCATAATTAGTGCAAACGAAGGTCATATGAAGAAGTTATGGCTGAAACATTGAAAACTAACGAAGTTGTCAAGAGCCACTGAGTTCAAGAACAACACAACCAACCCATGTTGATATGCGGTTGGGCCTATTCCATAGTTATTTTAGCACACTTTTGATAGAGAGTTAGGGTTAGACAAAGGGGATCTTTTTTAGCAGTCTTGAGAGAAGAATTACACTTTTCATCACCACTTATCCCATCTCCCATCTAAATTCTTCTTCATCAATTCCATTATTTTCTCTTGTAATTCTAAATCAAGAATAGTGGATTAGAGTCATCTGAATTGCAGTCTCAAGGTTTATTTATCAATTGCTTTTCATAAATCTATATCTATTATTGTGATGAGTATCTTGACTTTACAATCATGTGTCACTAATTTTCGTTTGCTAAGGTGAAAGGAGATTTTTTTGATCCCGATATATTGAATCCTCTTGTATATATCCTTATCTGAATTTGTATTTGTGTGGATTACACTTTGTTTAAACGATAGAGTTAAGAGTCTAATCAAACTTTAATCTTGAGAACTTCCATTGAGATTAAGACATGAGATAGTTAATAGATCTACATAACACAATTAGATATTACGAATTAATAGGTCAAAAGACATTAATCTAATCTTTACAACAAAAAGGGTGAATAATGGAATTTACTGCTTTGTTGGTTATATAAATATAGGATAGAGATAGTTGGACTTATAATTGGTAAAAGGTCATTATAGCTTGAAAAAAATATAGTGATAATTATCTCTATTGACACATTGAACGCAACTTTTCCTTTAGGATCTACAGGACTATTTATCATATCATAAATTGGGGAATTAAATGGAACCTTAGCCTTTGTCTTATACGGATAACCTCCGACTTTCTATGTTTTCATGTTCTTTGTGTTTCTCTTTTTCATCACAATTTTTGTATTTTTTAGAATTATTCTACTAATCAATTTTTCAATAGTCTAAACATAGGAAAGTCTTATCACTAGTTAAGTGTTAACCCTCTAGTCCTTGTGAGACGATACTCTTGGCACTACTTCGAGCCATTTACTTGCTGTTAGAGTACATTATGGAACAAGCATGCAAGAGATTATCACAATACATATAGAAGAAGCATTTTAAATGTATCTACAACCATGGAGCAATAGAACAAATAGCTACGTAAAATTTTATTTTATGCTATTACCAATAAAAATAACCACTGAAAATGGTTGAGTTTCGGGATATTGGTTCTCAAATCCATCGCTCAAAATTACTTATAGTTGATTAGGGCTTCATTGAGTACAAGGGTAGGAAATTGATGAACATTTAGCTTTGATCAAAATCAAAAGTAAGTCCTAGAAATTTAAACACAATAATCACATCCAAAGTTGGCAATTAAGCCTTAACGAAACATAAGTTAAAGGTTTAGGGTTTAATAAGCTTGAAATTGAAATAATCTAAGAAAATTGGAGAGTAAAAAGAAAGAAGAGAAACATTTATTGATTTAAAGATGAACCAACCAACCAAATGAGAAATGAAGATTGGAGAAGAAGACTAGAGATTTTGGGGAAGATGAATGAAATTTACAAAAGAAGAGAATGCTAGGCTACTTGTTGAAACCTTGAAGAAAAATGGCATTTGGAGAATAGAGATGGTGAATGTCTGAATGAGAGGAGAAGATGAGGGAGAGAGATGGAGATTAAACAGAGCTGATGACATTGATAAAGGATGCGAGGCGAATTAGCCTCTAGGTAATTCATTTTGTTGAGAAGAGATAATTAGTTGCTTAATTTTCAATTAAACTCTAATAATGTGATTAATCGATTCAAAAATAAGATGTTGACCTATTCTCACATTTGAATTTTTAATTAAATTTTTATTTGACCCTAGACATATAGATATATGCATGCATAGAAGTCAGGAACTACTAGCTATAAAGGTAAAGAAGAATATATCTTGGACACTCCGTCTATACTCATTAGAAAAATGTACTTGCTTAACATTTAACGGTCATTTAGTTCTGAGTTTGTACTTAGAAACTTGTGTTTAAAGGCTAAAATATTTAAGGAGCACACCATGTGAATGGCAGGCTGGAAGATGATAAGATAGGAGCAAACACTAATAAGACATTTTTTGGATAAATTAAAAATAAGAGAAAGAATCAAATTGAAAACAAGGAAAAATGGTAGTAAATCTGGAATCTGGACCGCCTTTCGGCCGTCCTCTTCCCCTAGATCTTCTTTTACATTTATTTTGGTTTTCCTCCTCCAAATAATAAAAAGTCTACCCGAAACGGAGCAAACACTGTTACAAATAATAATAATAGTTAATACTAGCCTCGTCTCAAATAAAATAAAATAAATAAATAATAATCTTCCGCTGAAGCATACAAGGAATCAATTGTCGTTATCGAACAAGCCATGAATGTAAAAATGCGAGTTGTTGAGATCAAAATCAAATCCCTCTTTTTCACCCTTTCCCCGTTCCCATTCTATTTGCCATTCTAAGTTCACGGAGAGAGAGAGAGAGAGAGAGGGAGGGAGGGAGGGAGAAGGACCGTCTCCGTCTACGCGTGAATGTCTCTGTGTACGTGTGGGAGTGAGTGAGGAACAGAGAGGACAGAGACTGTCTGCTGTGGCTGGCTTCACATTTGGCGCCAAGGATGCCGCCAGTTCGACGGCGCCACCACAACAGCAACCGTGGCAACACTCCTTCTCGGTTGATAGTCTTTGCTAGCTTCGGCGCTCTTATTTTCTTCTTCGGCATTTATTCATTATTATTCGCTCTACCACGACACTCAGATGCTCACATACGCAACCGTCACCAGCAACGCCGTCCGACAGTACTACCCATTCTTCTCTCTCTTTATACCCCTTTCTCTATTCGTAAATCGTAAATCGTAAATCACGTTGAATCTTTTTCCACCCGTCATTCTGAACGTAGTGTAGAAGGGAGTGTTTTCACTGTTCCGGTTAGGGCTTTGATTTTTTCGATTGGTTTTATTGTATTGTTCATTTGAGGTTTTATGAATAATTGTTACCTACTATTGATTGATTTATATTATTTTTCTTCTTGGAATTTAGGAGAGTGGTCGTAAATCTGGTAACGATCTTTGGAGGTCTAAAGATTCAGAGTTCTTCTACGGTTGTAGTAATTCCAGCAGTAAATTTGCAAGTATGTTCCCTTTTTCTCTCTTTTCTAATTGCTTTTCTGCTAATGCTTATCAGTCTCTCTTCTTCCATAATCATGAGATTGTGATATGATTTGGTCGAGTGAATGTGCGCAAAATTAGTGGGTCTCTAGAGATGCTAACCAAGTTTTTGAAATAACCAATGTTAGTGTTCTTGTGGCACTGAGTTCTGATAGCATACGAAGAAATTCCTCGCTTGGGCTCGTACTTTACTTTCGATAGTTATTCGTTAATGTTATTTCTGTCTGCTTCATGAAATGATTGATTGGCTCTCCTGTTTCGTTTCAGAAGCAAATGCCATTACACGTTCTAATCGGTTCCTGCTGATCGCAACCAGTGGAGGTCTGAACCAACAAAGGACAGGGGTAAGCCTTCTTTTCCGTCTTTTCTGAGCTCTGTTTGCCGTTTTGGAGGTTTGTTGAGTTTGCTTAGACTTGGATGTAAATCTTAGGCCAATTCATGGTATCTGGTTGCAGTCAAGTTACATGTTGGTGCTGTGAGATTGTCAGTCTCTGGATTTGCCACTGTAAATCCGTAACACTTAAATATAATACTATGAAAGTAGATCTATAATTTTTCCAATGCAAATAGCAAAATTAGGAGGTATATGGCAAGTTTAGATGGATATTGATTTTTGAAGTGGAGGGGCATGCCCTTTGAAGTAGTTCTATAAGTTTGATGTACATAACTCCATTTTTGGTAATAAATTTTACTTATTACCAAATATATATATATATATATATATTACAATGGAATATATTTTCAGTGGATGAGAAATGTGGCCTCAGCCTACAAATACTGATGTCTGTCAGTATCAGATTGATTTTACTTATTACTTTTATTTTTAGTGGTTAACAAATGTATGGCATTTTTCCACATCTGCTGATGCATACTTATGCTAGATGGCATTTTACTGACCCCCCACTTTGATAACTCAGGGCTCTAGCTATGTGTATCTATCCAAGTAGTAACCCTGACGAATTTTTATATTTATCGTGGTTGTTGTGGATTGGAAAATATGATGATATAACTCTATCCGAAAATACAAGGGCTTTGGCTCTCTTATTAAAGAAATATTAAAGGTTTCTTCCATTTTATTTATTTTTAGCTCATATGCTAAAGAGCTCCTATTGATGCCGTGCGTCCAGCCCTCCACAGTCCACATTCTGTTGGGTGGCTAAACATCAGGATTATCTTTTGTAAAAGTATTTATAGATGAGGAGACTTGATCAGTGCTGTAAAGTTCAGGATTTCAGGCCTTTGGTACCTTAGGTTCTAGGTTTGAATCTACCTTAGCTCTTAAGAAACCACTTCCCTCTCTCAAGAAAAGATCCAATATCACTAGCATTTCTTTTAAATTTAATATAATGGTATTCATACAATCAATTTATACATTAAGAACATTGAAGGAACAATAATCTAGAGATCTACACTTACCAGATAGCAGTGTGAGTTTGTTTCTTTCAATTTGAGTTTGATGTTTGTTTCAAACTTACCAATGATGCCATTGACTTGTAAACTCTTATATACAGATAGTAGTGTGTCTGTATGGAATCCCTTGTACATGAATAAAATGGCTATAGCTAGTTTGTAGGTTATTATTTCATTTTGGCTTATGAGACCTGTTACCCTTTGGAGAAACTCAAAAGTAATACAACTTTATGTCCCAATTCATGATAAAAGACTATCAAACATACAAGAAAAAAATGTTCAAGTACTGCTTAAAAATGTCAACCTGCATCATTTCAGCATATTATTCTCCCAAAAAGGAGCTGAAATGCTATACTTTATGGTCATTTAGGGTCTATGAGGTTTTAATCCTTGTGTGTAGGAGTTGTGTGCATGGTGCACTTACAGATCCTTAAACTCCTATCCTCCTTGTGCATGGACTTTTAGTCTAGAATTTAGGAGAAGACATGATATTTTTTCCAGCTAAGCTAGGTATCATCTTACACCTTAAGTCTTGGGAATTGGGAACACTTTATATATTGGTGTTTTCCACAAACCAATTGGTATCATTTGTCATATCCGTCAAGTTTATGGAATCTCTCGCAGTTTTGTGCCAAGAAATATGGTTTCTGCGTGGTAAGTTGTGATATTTTCATCAGGGCCTCAAGTATGTGATGTATGTCAATCTTTAACTTAATGTGTACAAATGTTACCAGATTATTGATGGTGTGGTTGCTGCTCGTATTCTGAATGCTACTCTTGTCATCCCAAAATTGGACCAGAGATCTTACTGGAAGGATGCTAGGTATGTCATTTAAATATTTGGTGAAGAAATATTGCCTCATTAATCCAGTGAAAAAGCTGAATAATGCACCCTTGCAATGTTCTAGTGCCTTTGCAGACATCTTCGATGTTGATTGGTTCATATCCTCCTTAATGGCTGACGTGAAAGTCGTAAAACAGCTACCTAGAGGTTTGAAGCCTTATGGCATGAAGGTCCCAAGGAAGTGCAATGAAAGATGCTATGAAAAACGTGTATTGACACCGTTGATGAGAAGGCATGTAAGTCTTCGGTTTCTCAATGTAGCTGTTCTCTTTTTATTGGATTGTAAGAGCTGCACTTTGGCTTCTCACTTTCTTGCAGGCCAAGGGCTTTTTACATAGATTAAGGATGGCGGCAATCGTACTTCTCATTTGACTAAAATTGACTTCAATAACTGACTTTCTAAAATATGAAAACATTAAAAGTGAATACTAAGATAAGGTGTTGAGCAATAGAAAGAGTCATAATTAATAATTAGGATTTTACCACTCATTTTGAAAATGGTTTGTATGGCGCATGAGTGTTATGCATTATAGCTAGCATATTTAGTGGGGCTGTATAAGTTTTGTGGATTTACTCCCAAATATATTAATATCTTCTATAATGACTTGTGTTTGTATTATCTATGTGGCAGGCTGTTCAGCTGAACAAGTATGATTACCGGCTTGCCAATAAGCTAGGTACAGATCTACAGAAGCTTAGATGCAGGGTTAATTATCATGCTCTGAAGTTCACTGATTCTATATATGAAATGGGTAGAGCATTAGTACAAAGGATGAGGATGAAGAGTGAGCATTTTATTGCCCTTCACCTGAGGTTGAGCACACTTTTATTCTTTATCTCTATTGTTCCTGCTATTATATATATGCTGGTTCTGAAATTTATGTACTCCATGATCTTAAGTGCTATAGTTGGACTTGGAAGGCCTACTTAGAGAAATCCTTTGATGTTGATAGGAGGGCCCTCAAATGTTTCCAGGGTCCTCCCCTCGAATAGGCTTTACCTCTGGCTGCTTGATCTGTTTAGGCGAATTTATCTGTTAGTGGTTTTGTAGTCATCTGGTTCACTTAACTCTTTTCATTCGTATTACTTTGTTGACATGCCTAACCCAGAGGATCTTAAGCTAGGATCAGAGTATGTGTTTTAAATTGTTGTCCCTATTGTCACGAATTTTAGAAGATGAACCACCCTTTGATTCCTCGAGTAATCTTTTTCATCTGAACAAAAGCAGATAAGATGACTTGTTGAGTTGCATCATAAATTGGGTATCTAATCTAGTCTAGGGGCTCTGAGAAATGGTCATCAAGACAGTAAGAATGTTAGTGAAACAGCGGTTTTGTGGCATCTGGAACCATGTCTATGTTTGATCGGCACAATTGTTTCATGTTTCTATATGTTAGTTGTGATAGAAGAAACTCTTGTTGTTTATCTTGTTATGATAGATGTTTGTAATTGATGATTGTACTATTTGTTTATCTGACTGAACTTTTTTTTTTAATTTTAATTTTATCTTTGTTGCCTCATGCAGATTTGAACCCGATATGCTTGCATTTTCGGGATGTTATTATGGTGGTGGAGATAAGGAAACAAAGGAACTGGGTGCTATAAGGAAACGGTGGAAAACATTGCATGTAAGTGCCTTAAATTTTGTATGAATTTGTCCTGACATCATGATATCATCTTCTCATTGTTCTTTAGAGTAAAAGAACTGTTTGTTTATCTTTCATAGTTTATATGATCCAAGTCATAAGTCATAAACGGAATTTCCACATGATGTGAAAGTATGCGCATTTCCCTTCCTCATGATCTGCAGGGAGCCAACCCAGATAGACAACGGAGGCAAGGAAGGTGCCCGCTTACTCCAGAAGAAGTTGGCTTAATGTTAAGGGCTCTGGGCTATAGTAGTGATGTTCACATCTATGTTGCCTCCGGCGATGTTTATGGAGGAGAAGACACGTTAGCTCCTCTGAAATCCCTCTTCCCTAATTTTTATTCCAAAGATACAATAGCCAGCAAAGAGGAGTTGGAACCATTCTCTAAGTTTTCTGCAAGGATGGCAGCTCTGGACTTCATTGTTTGTGATGAAAGTGATGTATTTGTTACCAACAATAACGGGAATATGGCGAAGATTTTGGCAGGAAGAAGGTGAGGCGTCTCTTCTTCTTCTTTTAGTAAATGCTTAGGCAATAGAACTATTGGAAGCTGTTTATAGACTCCTCTCACTCTCCTTCTTCTCTTCTTTTCATAAACGCTTGGGCTATAGAACTATTGGAAGCTGTTTATGTGACTCCTCTTACTCTCCCTTGTCTCTTCAGGAGATACTTTGGGCACAAACCTACCATCCGCCCAAATGCTAAGAAACTGTATCGGGTATTTGCAGAAAGAGAAAACATGACTTGGGAGGAATTTGAATCCAAAGTTCGTACTAGACAAAGAGGCTTCATGGGTGTTCCGAATGAAGTGAGGCCAGGCCGCGGTGAGTTTCATGAAAACCCAGCTGCGTGTATTTGTGAAGATTCTGAGGCCAGGGCACAAAGAGGTTCCAATTTGCGCAGAATTGGCAGGGGAAACACACCGATGCCTAAAGATGAAGAAGATTCTGATGATCATCCTGAAGAGGATATGGATTTCGTGGAGCCGGACTATGAGGACTTGCATGATGTTGGAGTACGCATTCGGCCCAATGCAACAGCTACTGGAGATTATGATTTGACGTCTGATGAAACTGAGTTGGAAGACATATTGTCAGACTAAGTTATTGGCTTGCTTCCGTTTGCTACTAGTTATCGTATTCAGGATGCTTTGGGCCTCAAGGCGCATGAAGTCTGGACAAATATTTGCAGCCTTAGCCATGAAGAAGATTGATAAAACTAAGTATGAGATAATCAATTTGGTGAAGCAGAGCCTTCCTGTGAAACAATCTGCTAAAGGTTAGCCACTATGTGAATGAGATTACGCTTTGAAGATACCTTTATTGCAATTGGTGAGGCAGTTTTGGTAGGTCTTGTGACTCTTGTACAGAGTCACCGGCACAGTCGCCGGCCAGTATCCTTTTGCAGCTACAGATCGATAACTCAGTTCTGCAACAGATGGAGAAATCATAAACAGCTCTACTGACATGTGTCTGCATAGCACGTCTGCTGTATAATTATGTTACCAATGCTTAGGTTTCAAAGCTCTCTCTATCTTTTTGGTCCTTTTCGCCTTCGGCCGAGTACAGATTTCGTGTGTACAAGGAAATTTGGTTATAGCTTGACATCAATTTTGCATAGTTCATTGCTCTTGCAGGAATTAAGAGCACGGATTATTACAAGGATTGATAGATGATATACTCAATTTCACATTAACATGTCTACTCTTATTTTCTGGGGATTGCCCGACATATATTGCTTTCCCCGAGGAGTTGTTGAAATCATTTGTCATTATATAACCGGCGTATTTTATTTTTTCAGATAAATTTTTCTTGGGCATAATATTTTTAAATAATTCTATTTAAGTGTGTTTAAGATTTAATTTTACTGTTTGATCTTATTCAAAGTTTTAGTTTTAGATTTCTAAAGTAATATTTCTTTTAATATAACATATTTCTTTAAAATGAATGCCTAAAAGGACAATGTCCAGGCACATTCCCGGGCCCAGTACAGGGTCAATAGATCAACCAAATTTAGCTTTTTGCGGGGTAAAATAAGGTGGGCATGTTGAGCGATGTTTTAGGAGCCTAGTGATTCGGACTGTTAAACTCTCGATGATGAAAATCTTTTCTCCCTCTCTTTTTCTAGAAGCGTTGCTTCGATGATCTTAGGAGCAATATTGTTAGAAGATCCACTAAGAACTCAAGATCAAGATGATGGCTATTACTCTTAAGTTATTTAAGGGTGTAAGCATGCGGTCCAAGAAGTAATAATACTTTAGGGTAAACACCCATCCGAACACTTTAGGCTAATTTCTTTCTTTCCATTGTTGTAAATTAATCCCTTGCAAGAAAGGTAATGAGCTCTTGTCAAGTGTATGCCAATAATCTTTCTTATCTCCATATTTTGCTATTTGGGGTGGGGCTTGCCTGCCAACCCTAATAGAGGACCTAAATTTTTTTGAATGTTTTAAATATTTTTCTTATCTTTTAAAAAATCGAGCAACATTAGCATCTTATAAAATACAAAGAAAAAAAGGAAAATCTTGAAAAATATCCAAAGTAATAGTACCTTTTATTTCATCTTTGAAAAAGATAAGATATTAAAAAATTATCATTTAGGTTATTTTAATAAAAAATAAAGATAAGATGGTAATAAAGTAAAAATAAACTCTAAAATGTATGGTACTTAGATGAAATTATTTGATACACATAAGACAAAACATATAATGCCTAAGTGGGATTGTGGTGTCATTGTGGTATCTTAGTGAAAATATTTCTATATTTTTTTGGAAGATTAAAATTTGATTTTGGTAATATGTAATAAAGCACAAAGACCCATCCTTAGCTCAAATTATACCATGGCATTGGTAGTCTAGGGAGCATTGTATAGTTAGTTTACACGTCAATCTTTTTTTTTCTTTTCTTAAAACTAAGTTGTCTCTAATTAGGGTTATCAAAATAATAATAATAATAATAATAATAATAATAATAATAAATTATATTATAATGTTTATGAGATTTTTTTTCTTCAAATAACAATCTATATTGATATTCTTCTAACAAAACAACTATGGTGAAGTATCAGTATAATAATGGTAAAAATCAGAAAATCAATTTTGAATAGAAATAATCATGAGATTTATATGTACAAATGAAGAATGATCAATTTTAGTATAATAATGATAATTTTTTTAATTGGATAATTGAAATACTCCAAAACCTAATTTTAAGAATTATAGCTAATTAAGGATTTATTTTAGAAATTTATTAAATAAATTATTTTTATTAAAATAAAAGGGAATTAATTAGGGCTTTTCAAGTAAAAAATAATAAATATTTTTATTAGAAATTTTTGGTATTTTATCTAATTAAGGATTTTATTTTGGAAATTAATTAAATAAATTATTTTATTTAAAATAAAGAAGGATAAAGTAGGTCCAAATTAATAATAATGTTATAAATAATTTAATTTGAGAAAATTAGAATGATTTGCTAATTAAAATGAAATTTATGAAAAATCTTTTAAAAATCCTAAATTAGCCTAAAAAGGGATTGAAATATTATTTTATTTAAATATTATTATTTTTAAATATCCAAATATTCATATTAATTTAAATACCCAACCTAATTATTTTTCTCTTTTTTCCTCTTTTCCTTTTTCTTTCTTTTTCTTTCTTCTTCTTTTCTTTTTCTTCCTCCCCTTCCCCGAACTAGGCCTGTCCCGCGGCCCAGCCTCTTTTCTTTTCCTCTTCTCCTTCATCGGCCCGATACGCCGCGTTTTGGCACTTTTCTTTTCTTCCGCCGGTCGGTCCGTCTTTCTTTTCTTTTCTTTATTTTTCTCCTAAACCACCCGGTCCGCGCACGTTCCTTTCTTCCTTCTTTCTTCTTCCTCTTCTTCCCACAGTCGATCTGCATCACCTCCCCGGTCCCTGGTTTTTCGCCGTCGATCATGCCGTTGATCGGCCGTTTCGCTTCTCCCTCTTCCCTACTGACTCGTCGACCATTTCACCCAAACAACCCTCCCTCTCTTCTCACGCGAAATTCTTTCTTCCCCAGCCAATCATGCCTTGCCACGAGCTAACCCCCCGGCCTACCATCACTGGCCGAAGCTTGCCCACCTACGTTTACCTATTCTCCCGTCTCCCCTATGACCTTATCTCCTCCTTAAGCCTATAAATACCCCTTACCAACCCTGGAGTCCAGTTTTGATTTTCGAACCCAAGAAATTATTCCTTTTTGCCGCCGCCACTTCAGACACTGTTGCTGCCTCCTTCGGCCAACTGTGCCGCCCACTCTTCCTACCCAACTCATCCTTGCACCGCCCTCTAACTAACTAAGCCGCCCTTCTCCCTCGATTCTTCTTGTATGAGCCACCCCGGCCGTGCAAAGTTCCCTTCTCAATCAACCCATTCTCTGCCTCTGCCACCCTTTGCGCCGCCGTCCGCCAACACTTCCGCCACTTCCACTACCTCGTTCACCTTCCAAAAACCCCCTACAGACCCTCCTCTATCTCTCCCTACCTTTCTTTTCCTCTTCCTCCCTCTCCTCCTCTCTTTCTCTTCTTCTTCTCCATTCGGCCGCCGCCGCTGTGCGCCACCACCCTCATTCAACTCATCTCCCTCTAGGCAGTCTTAAACACCCCAAACCCCATCTTCATTCTCCTTATATTTTTCCCAGCATCCAACTTTTTCTCTTTTCATCTCTTTTTCTGGCCACCGCCGCCACCGCCGTGCACCACCGCCGGTGCCGCCCCTCACCACCAGTCCAAGGTTGAACCCTAAACCCTCTCAACCCTTCTTCCCTGTTTATTTAAGCTTATTTTATTTTATTTCAATTTTTAACCTATTATTATTATTTCTTATTAGGTCCAAGACCCTATTGGACTTATTTAAATCATTAGTTTAGTATTATTAATATTATTAGTATTATTATGAGTTTTTATTTTATTTATTAAGGTTGTTATTACTACTACTACTACTACTACTTTGAAATTATTATTATTATTATTATTATTATTACTATTACTATTTTGAAATTATTATTATTATTATTCCATTATTATTATTACAACTATTTTACTATTAGTGTTGCTATTATTATTATTATTATTATTATTATTATTATTATTATTATTATTATTATTTTCAATATTAGTATTATTATTCTATATAGGGCTGAAACCCTATTGTGCCTATTTTGAATTGTAGTAGTGGTATTATAAATATCAAGTCTTATTATTATTAATAATAATAATATTTTATCATTAGAATTTATTATTATTAGTGTTAGTGTTATTATTATTATTATTATTATTATTATTAGTATTAGTATTAGTATTATTTAATAAGTTTATTATTATTCAATGTAGGGTCGAAACCCTACTTCATTTTATCTTCAATTATTATCATTACTATTATTACCATTATCAATATTATTATTTTTGTAATATTATTATGGTTTTTTTATCATTATTATTATTACTACTAAATATTGTTATTTATTTTACTAATGTTATTATTAGTATTATTTTGGTAAAGAGGCCAAAACCCTTATTTCACTATGTTTTTGAGTAATGCCCTTTTATTATTATTGTTACTATTTTTATTATTCTTGTTAATATTAACATTGATATTATTTTTAGTATCTTTGCTATTATTATTTTGGTATCATTATTGTTATTATTATTAGGGTAAAGTCTTCAACTTATATTATCAACTTTTATACTATTACTATTAATTCTTATATTTTATCCAAATTTAGTAATTAGTTAATGGTTATTATTTTTATTATTTTATTATTTTATCAAAAGCCTAGTCTTAGAATAAGTTAGTAATTAATAGTATTTTTGGTAGGAGGGAATCTAATTTTTTAGTTATTCCCTCGTATAGGTAAGACCAGTCAAAGCCCTAAGGAGACGTAGGAGTGTGCTCCAAGATCGGTGTCATTTTAGGTAAGGGTGTTACTAAGGCCTTATGTGTGTTGATGTACATCATATGCTTTGTATGTTATGCATCCTATGTTTATATTGATTTCATGTTTGGCATGGCGTGGAGTTGAAGTGTATTCATGTGTTGTTATATGGCATGTGTATTATGTATATGTGATGAAATATTGTGGTATGTGATTATTGTGTTGTGACCCTTTAGACATGCATATGAGGATGTTAATGTGGTTTGTGTGGAGGAAAGGATGAAAAATGATAATGGGGGAAAAAGTTGACAAAGGGAAGTAAGTTGACAAAAAGGAAAGAGGTTGACCAAGGGGAACAAGTTGACCAAAGGGGAATAAGTTGACCAAGGGATGTGAATTGACCTAAGTATTTTAATGATCCACGAGTGGGAGAATCTAATTTATGGTTTTGCATGGTTTTGTGTGAGAGAATTTGATCTATGGTGTTATATGGGAGAGTATATTGGGTTTTGTATGGGAGAATCTAATTTGTGGTGTTATAGGGGAGGATCTAATCTATGGTTTTGGTATGGGAGAATCTAAATTATGGTTTTGTATGGGAGAATCTAATCTATGATTTTGCATGGTTTTGTGTGGGAGAATTTAATCTATGGTGTTATATGGGAGAATCTAATCTATGGAGTTATATAGGAGAATCTAATCTATGGTTTTATATAGGAGAATTTAATCTATAGTTTTGTGTGGGAGAGTTTAATCTATGGTGTTATATGGGAGAATCTAATCTATGGTGTAACATGGGAGAATCTAAACTAGGGTTTTGTATTGATGGACTTAAGGTTTGGCATGGTAGATTTTATGGTGTTGCATGGGAAAATCTCAACTAGGGTTTTGTATGGATGGAATTACGGTTTTGCATGGCAGATTCTATGGTGTTGTATGGAAGGATCTAATCTAGGGTTTTTTATGGATTGAATATAATGTTTTTTATGGAGGAATATAGGGTTTTATATGGAAGAATCTAGGGTTTGCATGGTTAAATTTAGGGTTTCACGTGGGATTTCTAGGGTTTCGCATGAAAGATTCGAATGGTTGTATGGGATGTGTAAAGTCTATATGGGCATGAAATTTACATATGGAAAGTTGATTTGGGACGTGAGGAATGTAATTGTAACACCCCCAAAATTCACTCCTGAAAAAAAAATTTGAAAGGATAAAGCGGAAGCTAGGAGATAATTTGGGGAATGCTACCGCCACATCTAACACAAGATAGATATCCACCATCTATCTCATGCTAGATGCAAGGCTAAAACCTGTCAAACAAAACTTTAAACATCAATGCCGTAAGAATAAACTCCCACAAGGAGATATCCACAGGCAGATGGCAAGTGAATCAATTCACTAAATAAAATCATCGCTGAATCAATCAGCGGAACCTGTGAAATAAATCCAAATTTTAAAAGCTTATCAGAGTACGAGAAATTGAAAGTTAAATTACAATACCCTTGATATTTTAAATACAACACTTGAAACTTCCAGACATAAATACAGTTAAACAAGACCAATCCCGATAGATCAAATTCCGGATTGCCTACTCTCTCAAGTCAAGTCTTCCACCCAAATATAATATTCGAACTGAAACCTGCACAAAAGATCTGCTCCCCACCATCAATGGATCATCACAGGACACATTCAACCAAGGTAGCATCAGTACGGGTCCGGTACTGAGTAAATCAAGACAACCCAACTCAGGGAAGGAAACGTGAAACACATAAGATATGAAAGACTATAGCTTACAATTTTTATACTCAATTATACATGTATTACATACAATAAAATATAGGATCACAGATTCATACTCATGAGTACATTACTAGACATGATAGCACATAAGATATAAGCGTATAAGAAATCACGATTGCATGCTAAGCAACACCCATCCAACAATCTGATAATAATCACTATTACATCCGATTTTATTTACTTACGATGAGTTCAGGGACCCCACTATTCTTAAACCGGTGGAACAGTCTGAAGCACCTCTCGGGGACAACACACCCGAGCCACTATTATCATCCGGTGGAACGGATCCTACACCTCTCAGGGCAAAACGCTCCTGAGCCACTATTCTGAACCGGTGGAACGGCTTGAAGCACCTCTCGGGGACAACACACCCGAGCCACTATTATCATCCGGTGGAACGGATCCTACACCTGGTCCCGACTCACGTAATCTTCCACTTTAAATAATTAGTGTCTTATCCATTACTTAACTTATATCATATTCTTATTCACGTTGAGTATAGGGCCCCACTATTCTTAATCCGGTGGAACGGACTGAAGCACCTCTCAGGGACAAGTCACCTGAGCCACTATTATCATCCGGTGGAACGGATTCTACACCTCCCAGGGCAAAATGCTCCTGGGCCACTATTCTGAACCGGTGGAACGGCTTGAAGCACCTCTCGGGGACAACACACCCGAGCCACTATTATCGTCCGGTGGAACGGACCCTACACCTCGGCCCAACTCACGTGATCTTCCACTTTAAATAATTAGTATCTTATTCAATGATTTTAGCCGACCGTAAACCAAGCCCACATAAATAATTCCATGGCATAAAGATACAACATAGGGTATCATATAATTTTAATCCATACTCAAAACTTCACATACTCAAATACATACCATATTCAACATCATACTAGCATGAATTAGCATTGAAGCTATGAATTCATACATACATAAAATTACCACACAGAACACAGTATACGCTTAACATGATTAAATAATTGATATGCATACTTATCACCTTTCACTTCAAGTAGACATACATCCAAATTCTATCATAAGTAAAGGTAAGTATTGACTTACCTCAATCCGAAGCTAGCTAAGCAAGTTGAGAAAGAGGGAGAGATATAGAAGGCTCAACAATCCACGAGAAAGTTTTCCTAGATCACTGATAGAAATCGGAACTAGGTTAGAAACTATCTTATCAATTAATAATTCACATATTCTAATTAAATAAACACAAACGATCTTTATTGGAAAGTGTGTCCAAAACTCAGGACTCAAGAGTATAGCTCTATTAAGATTTGAGATTAAAATATAAATCAAATGATTTAAAATCGAAAGACAGAAATCGATTTGATAAAAGACACACAACACAATCAATTTTATAAAACCATCCCCGAAGATTAGGGTTTTAAATGCCTAAACTACGAATCGACCAAATCACATTTATTATCTCAAATTGGTAGTTTTAAAACACAATCAAACTAATTTTAGATAAATCTAGAAAATCAATTTCAACAAAACAATCTTCCTGGTAGCCAATTTAAGATGACCCATTTTCAAAATTAGGGTTTTAAAGCCAACGACAAAACTCAGGTAATTCAAATCAATTAATTCCAATTAAAGGTGTTAGAATACAATTAGGATCATTTCCACTACTTCTATAAATTCAATTTTAGAAAAACAACTATACAAATAACCAATTTCATAATCTCACTTGAAATCTAGGGTTTTAGCCCCGAAATTACAATTCGGTTGAATTCTATTAATTTATTTAAATTGAATGTTTAGAAATGCAATTAGACATATTTTATAACATATCATATAATCAATTGCTCAAAACCAATAAAAGAAATACCCAATTCAGCACAATTAGAGTTTTTGAGCCCGGAACGCAAATTCGATCAATTCTTTATAAAATATATAAATTGACGATTCGGAAATGTAATTAAATATATCCTAATATAAATTGTATAGTCAATTGAATAAAACGACCCGGTTACATAATCCAATTTAGACCCGCAAGAGTTTCGACCTAAAAATCCAATTCCGATTAATTACGCACAATTTTCCCAAATCAACACTTCCGATATGAAATTAAATACATTTCAAATGATATTGTAAAATCAATTGAGCGAAACGACTCAATTACACAACCCAATTTCAATACACACGAATTTTGACCTAGAAATCAAATTCCGATTGATTCCGCATAAATTTCTCAAATTGACGGTTCCGACATGAAATTAGATACATTTAAAAACATATTATATAATCAATTTATCCAAAATCACCAAATCGGACGGATCCGAAAAATTTGGGCATAACCCGACCTAAAATTCAATTTTCCAAATTCCGAACACAAATCATACAATTAACATATCCAAATCAATCTTACAGCACATATATACATAATAAAACAATTAATTTAGCTTATCACAAGCTAAATCACATTCAATTAACCAAATCCATATTAGGGTTTTTCAGAAATTTATACCAAATGAAAATCAACAAATCGGAGCAAAGGAAGGCCGGGGAGGCTTCGTCGGAGGCCGGAGACAGCTCACCGACAGTCGGCCAAGATCGCCGGTGACCGGGCGGTGGCGGCGCAGCCTGCGTTTGCTGCTCGTCGCTGCTGTGGCGCGCGGTTGCTGCTGCCTTCTTCGGCTGCTGTGCGTGGCTGCTGGGCGCGCTGCTCGCGGCTGGTCCCTGCTGCGGTGGTCGGGAGACGTCGACAGCCGGCGAAGGAGGAGCAGGGAGGAGGAGGTCGGGGCTGGGGTTTCTGGCGTAGAGAACAGGTCGGGAGCAGGGGAGACGGGAAAAAGGAAAGAGAAGAGAAAAGGAAAAGGAAGAGGGGGGTCGACCGGTTGATACACATAAAATAAAATACTAAATGTTCAAAAGATATTATTGGAAGATTTTATCTAAAATTAATTAAACAAAAATTATTTCATAAGATTCCGAAAGCTTAAAATTAATAAAAAGCTATATAAAGAATTTCGGAAACATTTTCGGAAAAACTTACCAACGAACATAAAAATTTATATTATTTACAGAAATAAATTATAAGACCTCGGAATAATATTTAAAAGCATAAAATTAAATATTTAAATTAAATTCTAATAAACCGAGACTAATTTAAATAATTTCCGAAATCGATTTTCCGTAAATCAAAATCGTAAAACGGAAGAAAATTCATTCCGGAAAGAAATTCACAAATAAACTCCGAAAATATTTTTAATTTAAAACTTCCCGAAGATATTAACGATTTTTAAAAACGAATAAATTTAAAGTCGGAAATATTTTCTACGGATAAAATTATTAAAATAACTTTATATTTAAACTGAAATTTTATAATTTAAATAATATATTTCGTTAACGAAATATAACTCCAAAATAAAGCCGCAATCACACGACGAAGTTATAATCGAAAACGAATCTAAAATATTAAAAATCAAAACACGAGAAAGAATGGAAATACATATTTTTAACCGAAAATCGAAATCATAAGAATATAATAAAATCATGGTCGTGAACGAATTTGTCCAGAATGGTTCACAACGGCGTCGATTAATTAAATTCAAATATGAATTCGAAATCGTCGATAAATCCATAAAACAAATCGAAATTAAAATAATTAAATATTTACATCAAATTACGCTAATAAAATCATTAGGCTTAATAAAATTAGATTTCAAAAATACGGGGTATTACAGTAATGTAAATGTTGCTTGGGTGTTTGAACACTTTGGATGAAAAATAGTACATAGAGCAATATAAGGGTACGTAGGAGACTGAGCTAGGGTTTGTGTGGACAACTAGGGTTTGGAGTGGCTAATTATGGTTTGTTGTGATTAACTAGGATTTGGAGTGGCTAATTGTGGTTTGTTATGGTTAAATAGGGTTTGGAGTGGTTAATAAAGGTTTTTTGTGGTTAATTAGGGTTTGGTGTGGTTAACTAGGGTTTTGATATGGTTAACTAGGGTTTGGTGGTAATATGTGTGTACTTGGGGAATAAAGTATGATGATGAATATGGGATCGATGGTTGTGAAAAAAATGGGGTGTTAAAATGATTTAGGTTGTGTGAGGTGGAGTAGGATGGACCACTTAGGCCCAAATTAGGGTTTCTGGGAAAAACCCTAGAGTAAGGAAATAAGTGGACTTGGAGGTGTGTGGTTGAGGGCCTTGACCCACATATTTCAGTGTTGGAACTCTAGTGTGAGTCTGAGTATAGAGGAAAGGTTGATGGATAAGTTAGGAGGCGCAGGGTTCTTATGATATGATACAGGTCAGTTGGAGGATAAGTGTAAAAGGAGTGATTCATGCATGTTTAGGGTGAAAGCTTCTGAATAAGATACTTAATACATTAATCATTTAAAGTGAAAGATTATTGAGATGGGTTCAGCCGATCCACCAGTTAGGAATAGTAGTTAGGTTTTTTACCCTATGCGTGACCGATCCACCGGTTATAATAGTGGTTAAGATTTTTACCATATGCGTGACCGATCCACTGGTTGTAATAGTGGTTAGGGCAGAATGTCCTATGCGTGACCGACCCACCGGTTATAATAGTGGGGGATCTCGAGCTCAATAAACACAAACCAGAGTTTTGCTAAGGCACTTAAAAGATACTAATTACTTACAATGCAACACTATGTGAGCAAGAACTAAACCGATCCACCAGTAAGGAATAGTGGTTAGGGTCTTTACCCTATGCGTGACTGATCCATCGGTTATAATAGTGGTTAGGGTTTTACCCTATGTGTGACCGATATACCGGTTATAATAGTAGTTAGGGCATGATGCCCTGTATATGACCGAGCCACCAGTTAAAATAGTGGGAGATTCCTGTACTCGTATGTATTTGATAAAAAGTATGGTGTGAAATAAGTTCTGATCAGAGATTAATTAAATAATTAATTTGGATTATAATCGGGCCTTTATGTACTTATCCGAATGATTGTACAATAGTATGTTATCATGATGGTCTTTATGCTTTTGTTATTTATTCTGCATGGTTTATGTGATTTTTGTGTTGGCCTTAGTGCACGGTTACCTTACTCAGTACGTAGCATACTGATCACCCTTTTCATGGGTACTACTCATTCCCACGAGTAGTAGGCCCTTCTGACTTTGTGCAGGTGGGCAAGACATCAGGCAGGGCTGAGTGTTGAACTTGTGGTTAGCTCAAAGTTCGAGAGTGTTGTGGTCATATTTACTCTTTATGTGATTTATCCCTTTTGTATTTCTTTTGTATTGTATTTACCCTTTTCTGATTTATTACCTTGTATTGAGTATCTCAATTAAACCTTTTATCGAATGTAAGATTATTCCTTCCGAGGAATTTTGATTTCGCACTCTGATTTCTATCTTATTATTGATTATAAACTTTTATGCGTACTCTGATTTCTATGTTATGATCTTTCTAGTTCTTTTTATGAACTCTCGGTTTAAGTTTGAAGATTACTTTTTTAGCCTTAACACTTGGTACTGAAATGGTCGGAGTGAACCAGTTTGGTACTAAGTGTGGCGGTAACA
Source organism: Tamarix chinensis (assembly GCA_030549775.1). Classification (NCBI taxonomy): domain Eukaryota; kingdom Viridiplantae; phylum Streptophyta; class Magnoliopsida; order Caryophyllales; family Tamaricaceae; genus Tamarix; species Tamarix chinensis. The sequence continues at coordinate 100,077,685 of CM060174.1, forward strand.
TCCCTAGAATTCACGAATTTTAATTTAATTGCTTCTGTGTTTTTGGGGTGTTACAATAATGGTAAAATATGTGTATAACAACGATGAAAATAAATATAACAATGGTGAAAGACCGCAGGTGAAATACCCTAAAATTCTAATTTAGAGAATTATGGCAAATTAAGAATTTATTAGGAAAATTAATTAAATAAATTATTTTATTAAAATAAGAGGGAGTAATTAAGGTAAAATCAAGAGGAATTTATAAATAATTTAATTGGAAGAAATTATGGTGTTTTACTAATTAAAATAGAATTTAGGAAAAATCTTTCAAAAATACTAAATTAACCTAAAAAGAAATTTTAATTATTATTTTATTTAAATTATTTTAAATATCCCAAAATATTGTAAATACCCCCAACTCACCTATTTTCCTTTTCCCTTTTTTTTTCTTTTTTTTTTCTTTTCCCCCACTCTTTTCTTTTCTTTTCTTTCCTTCCTCTCCTTTCTCTTTTCCTTTCTTCCCTTTTCCTTCCTCAACCTGGGTCAGCCCACCCCTACGGCGCAAACCCTCTCCCCTCTCCCTTCCTCCTGCGCGGCCTAAGGCCGCCTCCCTTTCTTCTCCCTCGCGACCCGGTTCGTCCCCCTCCTTTTCTTTCTTTCTTTTCCCCTAGACCGGCCGGTCCACCTGCCCTTTCTTCTTCCCTTCTCCTTCTCCCCCGACCCTCTCTCTCCTCGATGCCCAACCCTTCCACTTCCCAGTGCAGGCACACGGCCTCTACACCCTCGCACGCTGCCCTGCCACCCCTATCCTCTTCCCTGTCACTCCCTCTCTCTCCTCCACCCAATCGCGACCTCTCTCTCTCCTCACACATGCCTCTCTCCCCCTTCCTTTTTCCCTTTTCGATCTGCCAAACCTATAAAAATGGCAGGCCTACTCTAGCCGACGACCTGCACACTTGCCGCCAACCTTCCCTCTTCCCCCTCTGTTGTTCCCCCCCCCATCCTCAGCTATAAATACCCCTCAACCAACCCCATTCAACTCTTTTTTCTCTCAACCCAGAAATCCTCTCCTCTTGTTGATACCGCTAGTTCAGCCACCTGTTGTACCGTTGTCGTCCAGCACCACCGCCCAAACCACCAACCAAATTACTCCCTACACCACCCTCCACCGATTCACACCCCTCATCACCCTCAATCCTCCTTGCACAAGCCGCCTTAGCTGTGCAAAGTTGGACATTCAACTAACCTTAACCCAGCCACCGCCGCCACTCCCGCCGCAACCACCACACCCTCTACCCTCCAAAATCACCAGCAGACCTTCCCCTACCTTCCTTTTCCCCTACCTCCTTCTCCTTCTCCCTTCCTCCCTCTCCACCACTCTCGGCCACCACACCACCTCTGCCTGCGCCACCGCCTTTGGCTGCGCCACCACCACCACTCCAACCCTCTCCACCTAAGCATCCTCCATCACCTCAAATCCCCCTCTCATTCCCCCTCTCCTACCCTAAACACCCAACTTTCCACTTTTATTCCCTCTTTCCCCACTGCCGCCACCGGTGCCGCCGAGCACCATCAACCCTAGGTGGTACCGTAACCCTTAAAACCCTAGCCATGATGTCTTTAGCCCTTTTTACTTATTTTATGTTATTATTATTATTATTATCATCATCATCATCATCATTATGATAATATGACTATTATTTTTATTATTATTGAGTGTAGCCTCAAGATATTTATCCCATTATTATTAAGGGGTCGAAACCCTAATTTTAACTATTATTATAATTATCCTTATTTTTATTAATAATAATAATATTATTATTATTATTATTATTATTATTATTATTATTATTATTATTATTATTATTATTATTATAAGTGCTAGCCTTAGTATATTACTATTATTACTTTTGTGAAAATTCGAAACCCTACCCCTATAAATAGCACTACTTCGATTATTATTATTATTATTATTATTATTATTATTATTATTATTATTATTATTATTATTATTATTATCCTTAGCAATATTATTATTTTGTTAATATTACTATTATTATATTATTATTTTTATTACTAACCCTATTATTAGCCTTAACCTTAATAATACTTGGGTTTCTATTTTTATAGTATTATTATTACTATTAATATCACTATTTTTGCTACCATTAGTATTAGTAATATTATTAGAAGAAATAAAGCTATTAGCTTTAATAATATAAATATGGCTATAAATACTTATCATGAACCTATTTTGACTAGTAATAACCTAGTAGGCTAACTTGAGAATAAAAACCCTATTTTTACTTGTAAATTTTATTTTAATAATAGTAACACTAATATTAGAATAAAGTAGGGAATAATAATATTTTTGGTAGGAGGGAATTAATTCTTAGTTTTCTCTCTTGTAAGTGAACCCAGTCAAAACCCTAAGGATGCATAGGCGTGCTCCAAGATCGGTGACGTGTTAGGTAAGGATGTAGCTAGGACCCTATGTGTGTTATGTGCCTTGTATGCCATGTACCATGATATGTTATGTATCTTATGGTTATCATTATAATTGTTTTATGTGTAGCGCAACTTGGAGTTGAGGTATGCTCATCTGGTTTCTTATGGAATGTGTATAACATGTATATGTTGTGATGTGGCCCCTTTAGGACATGCATGCTAGGATATTTCATGTATTGATATGGGGTGAGAGGATGAAAAAAGGGAAAATAAGGAAGTAAGTTGACCAAGGGATATGGGATTGACCTAAATATCCCATGATCCATGAAAAGGATAATAAGAGAGGACTATGAATAAAATAAAAGAGTGGGTGAACTTTGCATGGGAGATTCTAGGGTTTGCATGGGAATTCTAGGGTTTTGCATGGAAACTTCAAGGGTTTGCATAGGGTGGATGGAGTCTGCATGGCGATGAACTTTACATGTGAAAAGTTGTCTTGGGGTGTAAGTAAGGTAAGGGAAGACTTGTTTGGGTAATTGGAGGCTTAGGGTGAAATATAGTACGTGGGTTAGTATAAGGGTGCTCAGGAGACCTGGCTAGGGTTTGGGAGGAAAACCCTAATTTGAAATGATGGCGAAAGTAAAAATAATTGAGGGTGAGTGAAGTATGATATGAGGGTGGAAGAATGTCATGTGTAGGGTGAGTATGGATATCATGGGAAAGTAAGAGTGGAAGGTGAGAAATAGAGGGGTGACAAGTGGAAAAGAAGGATGATAGGGTTCGGTGTGACCGGCTAGGGTTTGGTGTGATCAAATAGAATTTCGTGGTGACACGTGTATTTGGGGGAGTAACATGAAATGATGAGGGTTGGATATGAGGGAGGTGATGTATGGGGTGTTAAGACAGCCTTAGTGGTGTGAGGCAAAGAAGGATGGGCCACATAGGCCCAAATTAGGGTTTCAGGGGAAAATCCTAGGGTAAGAAAGTGATTAGACTTGGAGGCGTGGGGTAGTTGGGCATTGACCCACACACTTAGGAGTTGGGCCTCTAGTATGAGTAAGTGGAAGAAGAAAATGATGTTGGGGTGTGTTAGGAGGTGCAAAAGTCTCAAGATATGGGACGGACCCTATTTGGAGGATAAGAGTAGATGGAGTTTGACATACATGTCTAGGGTGAAACTTGTTGAATAAGACACAGTGAGACACTAATCATTTAAAGTGGAAGATTATTGATCCGAGCCCAGACCGATCCACCGGCATATAGTGGTCAGGTGTCGGGGTGCCTTGGAGACTGATCCACCGACATATAATAGTGGTCAGGTACGTTCTTCCCTATACATTTTCAATCCACTAGCTATAATAATGGGGGATCCCGAGCTCAATAAACCAAACCCTAAGTATGATAAGACATGGGAAGACACTAAGTACTTATAGGGAAACACCATGAGAGTCGGGGCCAAACCGATCCACCGGCAATAATAGTGGTCAGGAGTGTTTTGTCCTGGACGTTTCTAATCCACCGGCCATAATAGTGGGGTTCACGTACTCGCATGGATTGATAAAGAGCATGGTGTAAAACGAGTATTGATCAGAGAGCTAAATAATCAGTGAACCGGATTATAACTAGGCATTTATTTATCTGCAATGATTGTATGTTGTTTATGTGATCATACTTGTATTACTTGTTTTTGTATGCTTGGTCTTAGCTGCATGGTTACCTTACTCAATACGTAGCGTACTGACCACACGTTTCATGGGTCCTACTCATTCCCATGAGCAAAGGTCCCTACTAAGTTTGTGCAGGTAGGTGATGTTGTTTTCGATGCTTTCGATGCTTACGAGGCATCAGGTGGGGTCGAGAATTAAGCTTGGACTTGGCTTGGGAATCGAGAGTGGCGTGGCCAGATTTACTTTTTATGTTCCTTTGTTTGGTATCTGTTTAATCAGACTCATTTTGTTGTATTGTAACCTTTATTTCCTTTTGAGGAATTTTAATTATGTGTTTTGGATTGTAAACTATTTTCCGCGTACTCTGATTTATGTCTTATGAATGTTTCAATGCTTTTATGAAGCCTTGTTTTGATTTTGACTGATGATGTTGTTAATTCTTCCTTAGCCTTGTGGTTAGTACGAGACCAGCCAGGGGTCGGGCTTGTACTGATCACGGTGGTAATATATCTAAAATTCACAAGTCTTGATTTACTTGCTTCCGTTGAACGTCTAATAAACCAAAATTTTTTAATAGTAACTTTTGGGGGTATTAGAGCAGGAATATTGTTGAGATTAATTAGTAAAATAATGGTAAAAGATAAGTACAGTAATAACGAAAGAGCATAAGAATAGTGTTGAAATTTAGTAATAAAAATTAGTATAATAATGGTGGATACACAAAGTGGTAGAAGATCATCACACATGGTGATAAAAGATTATCAAGCAATTGGTGGAAGATTGTCACATAGTTGGTAAAACTCTAGATTTAAAAATTGGACCTATCAAAAAACCAATATCACTATTGATTTGCCGGTTTAATTATCAAACTAGTGGTTTAAACTAGTCAGGCTAGTGATAATAAGTAGGTAAAAAATTAGAAATATTTATAAAAAAAATAAACTAAATATGAATCTAACCGATTTCTAACTTGTTTTTTGATAAATTTTTATATGGATACACCAATTTTTAACTAACATTGGCTCATTCTAGGCTCCTAGGATTGATACATAGAATCTAGTTGGTGAGTGATTTATTGGTTCACCAATCGAACTAACCAATCTAGTATGGTAGTTTAATGAGTGAAATCGTTTGTAAAAGATTAATACACACAATTGGTGAATGGTTATCACACACTAGTAAAAAAAATATGACATGGTGAATGCTCATGATACAGTGGTGAAAAATATTTTGTACATCAATAGTGAAAGACATATACAAGAGTTTTGAAATATCATCACACAACATGATCTTTCATCTTCACATAGTGGTTTAAAAAATATATGTCACATCAATGCTGAAAGACATGTACAGGAGCAGTGGAAACACACAACATAATGAAAGATTATCTTATTGTGGTGAAAACTAAATGATACATTAATGGTGAAAAACATGTATATAAGTGTTAAATGATATAACGTATAAAAATAGTAAAAGATATATATATTACAATGGCAAAAAATATATACAATAACTTTTTTAGATTATAATATATTAATATGGATCTATATTTATAAAATATAATCTCAGATAAATTATGACATAATTCTTTTAGTAAATCTAATTGAAGATAAATTCATTTTCGATAAAAAGAAAGAACTAAAATGCTTTAATGAAGATTGGTCACACCGTATATGTGTGGTAATAGGGGTATTTTTTTTATTTTGTTTCTTTTATATCACTTATTAACAATAATAAAAATATTTTTAATAAAATATTTATTTTAGATTAAATTAAAATATAAAATAAATATTAATCTAAAAAAATTATATTTAATTTTAAATAAATTTATAATTTATAAAAAAGACAAATAATTTTTTTATCTTTATTATCTCGTACCAAACAAACACTTAAATTAGACCGTTACCAACCACTATACATGCCCTAATACATTATATCTTATTTTATCTCGAACCTGGTAAGACATTTGAAAAAGTGACTAGAACTAGTAAAAAGTAAAAACAGTGTCCCAAATCTGTATTTCATCGAACCCAAAAATACACGAATTATGATTTATTTTTAATTTGTAAAGCAAAAATGGGAACAATGATTAAAAGCTGTCAGCATATGGTTTTTCAAACATTACGCCCACTTTTTGTGGTGTCCATTCAAACTTTTTGTAGGGTCTTTCGAACCTCACGCCGTAGACACCGGCAACGGATGATTCGAATGCCTGCAGGTGTTAAAAGGTAGGAAAATATTAGCATCGTACGTCCAGTAGGTTTCTCTTCTCTCATACTAGGAATCGGCATTGTGTGAATGATAGATCATCTTCTAAATCGCATGCTAGCTTATATAGGTCCATTCTACAGAAACGTATGCATCTGGAGCGCACTATGTTGTCCTCGGCTTCACAGGTAATTGATCGTCCAGATTCCATTCTTATACAGATTTCTTCACGTAAAAAAAAGAGAAAAAAGGGTAGCTACCAGCCACAAGCTATAGAACGATTCTCATTAAAGAACCAGAAAAAAATTATTTTACCAAAAACTCGAATAATGAAAAGACAAAACAAACTAACAGTCCAATAAAAAACAGGGCCAGCTACAGATGAAATTTTATCATGGGACTAATGAGTTTCCCTTGCCCTGGACGACGTTTGCACGACAGTCGGAAAAGCATGGCCAATAAAATGTTGTTTCCCGTTGCGGTATGACTCTTCTATCTACCCTTTTGCCATTCGTATCATGAGGTAGGACTAGAAGGCACATCTGAATCATCATCAACAGGAGCTGGAAGGGGATTTGGAAAGACACCAGGCGGTCTCTCCCGTGGTTGAATTGATAGTAACTGGGTCGAATCACCCACGACATCTGCCCATCCATAATGAGGTTCAGCCCTACAACCATACGTTGCATGAAGAATTCAGTGAGAAAGGCTGGAAACTCAGAATCTAAGATTGCAACAAGTGAAAAGGCGCAAATCTCACTCATAGTATGTTCCCTCATCAACCACAATGTCCCAGCTTTCGCCTGTTGTGCTCTTGCCATATTTATGCACCTTGCTGATGATTACAGGAAACATGATGGTTAGGGAAAGAATTAGAGAATGCACTCCGGAACTATTAACAAATATGTTCTTATTTACTTTCCCAGCTTACCCATTTCCAAAATGTTCTTCTCCCCATGTCCTGGACCAACCTGATAATAAAATCCAACGGAAAATAAGTTTCAAATACTCAGCGCTATTGATTTTTACTATAAATGCAAGGCCTCGTCAAGTGTTGAATATTAATGCATTGTGAGATACAACTCGCCCACCAGGTTTGAGTCGAACAACTGGAGTGGACAGTAAAAAATAGATCATCATGATTTCACTTCTAAAGAACATGGACCGTAAAAGATCAGTAAAGACCACGCCGACTAATTTTCACCTACATCGTGAGAACTCGTGGTTTTGTGTTTTAACAGGATGGTATAGTGCTGCCGGTGACAATAAAGTGCCTTTTTTCCATTTATAAAGTATGTAACATCTCAATTTAAAATTGGTGCATATAGTATCCATTACAAAAGCGGGAAAGATACTACTGATACAGAAGTCATGAATCTGAATTCCCCATTCAACAAACGATGCAAAAAAGGAAGATCAATATACATACGTCCGCCACTAGGAGACTCGTGCCATGTTTCTCCATGACGTGAACCGATCCCAGCAAAAAATTTATCCTCCCACTTGTCACCCCACTTGGTTTCGATCTCAGTTTCAGCCCATTTATCGGTCCTGAGGAATAGAACAAACATTGTTTAATGTTGCTGTACACTATATAGCAAGGATATTATTGATAAGCAGATAAATTAAAACAAGAAATCTAAATTCTTGTTCCAGCCATCTCTCAAAGTATATGTTCCTCAGGCAAGATTTAATCAAAGGAGAGTCTTCCAAATGAGGTGCTGACGGACCATAGATCATGATCATTACTAGAGAAGCCAACAAGGTGAAATAGAATTTCATGAACTTACGACATTTTAGAAAGGTGGACTACAAGAAGATATTGAGTGTAAAATGCACAGACATTAAATGTTACTTTAATCCCAAATCATTGGGGATTCTGAAACAGGTTGGTACAGGCTGATCTACAAGAAGATTAATTATATATTTAATCCCATAACACGGCGCCAGAAGGCAACATCAGAAATCATAGGATGACTCCTGAAGAAATTGAACTAGATTCTTCTGTACGGCAGTGTTAACATACCACTTTTTAACAGATCCTCTTCCATCATAGTGCTCTCCCCACTTTTCCCACCAAGACTGTTCATTCAGTCTGCCATATTTGTGTGCTCCTTTCTCTGTCCACCCTTTAGCATCATATTTCTCCCACCTGAAGTGAAAATAGAAGCGTTTTGCTTAATTAATATAAATCGACATAAACTAGAACCTCGCACTTTGTTCTGAGGAAAAAAGAAAAAGAAAATCATTGCAAACCTACGAGTAAAACTAAATCTTACCATTTTTCATACCATCCTGCATTTTCAGAACCAGACTTTGCCTGTTTCTGAGCATTCCTCTCAATTCTTGCTATGTTACTGCACATGCAAGGGTCGGGTTGAAAATCTGAAACCAATACATTTAAAGCATGACGAGAAAGCTCAGTGTCATGAATAGGATTGAAAAAATTGTACCTCCACTCATCTTGATGGAGTACCTCTTGCCATGTTTCCCACCAGGAATCTCCCTCAGCATTCTTACCAGATTTCTCCACACCTGTGATAAGTACCAACAAATAACCCATAGCATAAGCAAAATATACCCACTATGCCAATATTCCACAACTAGCTTGAGAACGTAAACTGATAGAGCCAATTGCAAACCAATATGTCCCGGCTACCAATTATTATTTTTACCAAACCATGATGAAGCAAATCATTCCTCAATGTGAATGCAAGGCACATCTATATACGTATATTCTTATCCTTGTTTTTGACAAAAACAAAATATCAGAAACCAAATAAATAAATAAAAGGATACCTCACACTATACACATCACTGGCACATATACCAAGTGTCAACATGATTATGACCTCTATAAATGACCGTACTACTTTTCAATCCTCCGAAAAGTATGAGATTTGAATTCAATAACTTTTGAACCTTGAAATCAGGTTGCATCTGATTTGTTATATATCCTTTCAATGTCAGGTCATGGTCAGGAAGATGATCACTTAATACAGAGCTGTACAAAGTAGTGATCGAATTTAAACAAGTGACAATGGAAAAGAGAAAGATCAATTTCTCCTGCTATATTTAAAGTATTTGGAAGAGGATATCCCTTGGTTAGGGGAGCAAATATCCCATTATCTAAATTTTTTCCATCTGGCTGTCGGTTGTTCCAATAATACATATAGCAAATGACATAATGATATCAAAAGAGTTGCATCGTTTCCTAGGCCCAATTCAAAGATCAGCTTGTATACATTACCTACAGATAACAGATGAAAAATGAAGATTGCAAGTTGCCAACTACTATGGTTGTACCACATTCAACTTTATAGAATATGATACTTAATACAACCAAGAGGATAGGATCCAGATGCATGAATCCTTTTGTATTCATATTAGTTTACCAAACAAGGAACCGTATCCGCTTCATGCATGCCTCAATCTTGATCACAAGATGCTTAATCTCAGGGATACATTACACCATAACAAAAGAGGAAGTCTGAACAAAGTATAATCCTTTTCAAACAAATAGTTCAACTAATAAAATGGTAGATAATCATTTTAGAGGTATGCAGTCATCATCAATACACATCCAGCATAATTGCATAAGTAGCAATGCAGCATTGCCATTCTCCAGCAAGTACATTTATTTACAGGTCAGGTGCAATAAAATTCAAAGAAATACAATTGAACTTCAATTTTCTCAAGAGCATAGGATGTGTACCTAGCTCCTTATATCCAGTCCAGTCACTTTTCTCCCACCACTGTCAAGGAGATGAACAAATCCAGTTAATGCATCCACCTGGATGATGCTTAACAAGGTTATGAAAACAATGCTAGTGTCAATGTAAACTCATGCCATACAATATAAAATAAACAAGCCACTTTTCAACTGTCCGGCAAACGAACCCATGCAAATGGGAAACCTAATAAAGATCTAACAAGAAATGTTAAAAAAATATCCTCCTTGGATACAAAATGCATATGATACCGTCTCCTTCCATTCAGATGAGGCATCATGGGACTGGCCACCCATCCTTGTCCAACGACATTTGTAGCCATTTTCTCCAAGTTCTTCTCCGCTTTCTCTATACCATGTACTGCCATCTTCATTGCTGCCGGTTTCATTCACATGTTCATTTAACAAGTTGATGCCCCAGTCTTTCTCGCTTGCAATACCAGTGTCTAACATGAAGAAATTAAAAGATGCGTCATTTTCGATCAACAAAAAGCTGCATACCACTCATTCATGACCAATGATTAGTTTGAGCTTCATCATTAGCCCTACTTGGCTGCAAAAGATAAATAGATCACAAAAAATATTTCCAGTAATAGCAATATCATCAGTAATTGCCTCGCTTTGGTGGCGTATCACGAGATTGTGGACCAGAATTCCGTGGCGTACATCGAGGGTAGTGTTTCCACTGAGAGCGAGACCTACAAGAATGAGAACAAAGAATCTAGATGTTATAGCACATCTTATTTGAATTTGATTCAAGCCTAGAAGATTTAAGATAGACATAAAATAATCAAAGAAATCAAACGCAAATTCTTGAGGCTTCCATTTTTAACCCTTCATTCCAAAGTACATACTGAAGCCACATAGATTTTCAGCATGTTTGATAATAATAATAATAATAACAACAACCGTCAGGTTTAGCCTAATGGTCAAACGCTAGGTCAAGAGTACCAGAGATTCCCAGTTCAAATCCCTCTCCCCTTGTCTCAAGATTGTAACAACTTTACCGTGATTGGTGTCCACTTATACGGTGTTCTGTACTCACCAGATAAGTTCCCTATGAATAATAATAATAATAATAATAAAAGCAGAAGTTCTCCAATTACAATGAGCAGATAATTGCTAATTTATTTGATTGGTCGTGAAATATACAATAACAATTGCTGTAACAAATAAAAATGTTAACTAATGTCAGTTTAAGAACCATGAATTCAGTAGCTCTTACACCATAAGCATTAAGCTAAACATCCGAGCTGCTCTGCATCCACTTTGAACAGCAATAAGATGATAGTTTCAGGGAAATAAGTTCCTATTGGTGGAAAGAAACATTTATAGCCATATTGGTTTCAATTCAAATTTATTTCCGAACTTATTCAGATAAGTTGCTACAGGACTCGATGATTCACAATAAAACAAACAAATCGAAGAACACTCTGAGGGATTGAATACCTCTTGCACACAGAAATGGATCGATCAATATGTGTGTGTGTGTATATATATTCTCAGAGTCGCAAGAGTTTAGCAGAAATATTGGCTCAAAATAAGAACAATTCAGCGAGTTCAAAACAAAATTTCACCATTAATGCCATTAAGATAATTTCAAAATGTTAAAGACCTCTTCTCAAAAGAAGAAGAAAAAAAAAAGAAAAAAAAAAAGAAGAAGTTCAAAGACTTATTCCATGCTCCAGCATCATACGCTTGGATAGGCCAGTTTTCTCTGACTCAATAAATAAATAAAGAAATAAACAAAACAAATACAATTTCCTTAAATTATTAACTGTAATAGTACTTGGGAAAATAAGGGAGGGAGGTAAAAAAGCGGCCACATTCCCGCAAGTAATTTCAAAATGCACACATTTCAACATAATAAAAGAACAAGAACCATGAATGTCAACTTGATGAGACCAATCAATTAACGAAAGACAAAATTATAGGAAAAATAACAATCGAAAACAATAGAGAGAAGAAGAAGAAGAAGAAGAAGAAGGGATACTTACTGCTTCGAACCAAATGACATTGAAGGCAACGCTTGGTTCCTAGTTATCTTGCTAACCTTGTTCAATTCGAAGCGCCATTCTTCACAATTATCCACCGAATGTCTCTTCCCTGAAGTCGCGGAGTTCCTAATCGGACCGACCGAATCCGAGCAAGAGCACCTAATAATCCGAGCACCACAGTCTCCAGTATCAAACCGCCTCCGCTTAACAACGCCAAACTGTTGGAAAGAATGTGGAGCAAAGAGATTGAAAAACCGACGAAGCTCGAGATGAACCGGAGCCGCCGTGAATGCGCCGCTCCCACCGGATGAACTCGCCGTCATCGGAATCAATGAATCACGAAAATGCCATACAAAGGAGGCCTCACATGTGCTGCAATAGCGATGGAGTGGAGTTATAAGGGAAGCTCGGCGAGAGATTTTCTTTCGTTAAACCCTAATGGAACTTGAAACGTGAGGGTCTTATTGTGGTTTATCGTGATTGAAGAAGAGAGCGGGGGAAAAGATTTGCCCTTTGGGGGGGGGGGTGGTTATGGTGTCTTGCTTTGTTCGGGAATGACCGAATGAGGCGAAACGAAGTGGGTAGTTAGAGAGGAATGAGGAGCCTTTCGAGAAGAGGAATCGGCAGAGAAAATGGGCAATGGCGGAGAAAAACACGGGAAGGAGGAAAGAGAAAGAAGAAGAAGAAGAAGAGGAAAATTTTTGGTTGGGATTTCAAACTGATTTGACGAGCGCCGCCGTGGACGGAGGTGACAGGTGAGTATAATTTTAACAGGTTGGTTGGAGCTTATAGACTGGTGTTTATATAAATATTAGTACGAATCCCGGAGGTAACGATCCATACACGATACACGTGAGCAGGAGGGAGGACAAAAATGGGTCCGTCTCAAGCGTTCTACGCCTTCCACCATTCTCTACTGAACACGTGACTGTGAATCAGCCCTTTTTTTTTCTGATTGTTTTTACTTTTGAAGTATTTGAGAACGTACATGCGTGAGTTATTATGCATTAGCGTTAAGACTAGCCTAACCAAATACTTCTAATATTCGAATTCGGTTCATTTAATTAAATAAGTGAGTCGAATTACATTTTTAACGAATTAAACCGAATTAAAATTACTAACTAAAGTTAAAAAATAAATTAAACTTTATTTTTTTAAGTTCAATTCGGCTCATTTAATAAATAAATTTAAAAATAAGATTCAGATTCTATTTATGTAACTAAACGAACAAATCGAATACTAAATTGTCTCAATTCATTTACAATCTTGTATAACACATATCTTTTGAAATAGAAACACCTACCTTTTGTTGTAAGTATATCTATACTATTTATGGTGTGCGAGTTTAATTAATAATGGTACGAAGATAATAGTATCCTTATTATAATAATAATTATTATTATTGTAGGATTTCAACGATGGACGATTCGACATCATCATTCTTCGTGCATTGATTTGTGTTGGTGGAGTGGAGACCCGGAAAATGACCACAAATGCAAAGGGAGACCGAGAGGGAGGATAAGAAGAAGAGAGGAGGGGGGGCATTTAGATTTCCATGGGCCACAAAAACATAGTCAGATCCGGTTGTGTACGCTGAGTGTCGTACTTGCTGGACAATTTTATCCAATTCTCCTGGTTCCAAATTCCAGCACACCATCCGTAAACAGGTAAGTGAGGCATTTTCCCGTCCACGTGTCAGCACTTGAGGGGGGATTTTGAAAAAATAAAATAAAATAAAAAGAGCTATCTTACAAATGCGTGTCATGTCACACTTGGTGAAATGTTGCGCCACGTGTCCGTCGGAGAAAAATAGATTGCAAAATACTCGGACGTGATTGACGGGAGCATACCTGAGCTGACCCCTAAGTGATAGGACCTGCAGCGGATCAGGATGGCCTCCACCCTTGCCAGCCTGACTCACCTCCTCATCCCTACCAACACCGTGCTGGCTTGTTTGTTTGCGTCGGGCAACAATTCTTCCGCAAGTTTCACTCGTCATCATCCATCAGCCCTCGCTTATGAAAATGCCTGACTCACCTCCTCGTCCCTACCATTGCTGCAGAACACCTTATTTCACATAAATTGCCGAAAAATCCCCGTACCCCTAACTGGCCAACTCTACCAGTCAACCTCATATCTCATAGTACTCATCTATTCCTAAAATAAGTTTGAAACTAATTAAATACACTCATTATTAAAAAGGTCAAAATAAACTAATGAAAGTGCTAACAACTTAGGCCAAACATTTTACGGTCTTTTGTGCAACTAATTTTATTTGTTTGGATGGTTCCGCCGTCAATCTAAATAAAAAGGCTTTGGCAGGCAAGAAGAAGGGCATTTAAGGAAAATTAAGAAAAAAATTGGTGCTCTACAACAAGTTAGAAGGTGCTAAATTTTGATACCCTAAGAATAAAGTCTATTAATAATTCTATAATAAGTTAGATCGATGCGAGCGACTAAAATTATTCATATTTTATAATTTTAAATTCAATTTTAATTTTTTTTTATCTTTCAGAAATATTAGGAACATTGTTGCTACTAATTTAGGTTTATTATAATTATTTTGTAGGATTAAAATTAATGTTGTGACACTATTTTAGCCGGTGTCCTATATTTCAAGCTCAAATGGTGCCTTCCTGTTATATATATATGTTGGGAATTTAGGGGATCTCTAGCAAAACAAACTCTTTCATAAGTTTTGTTAACGGAATTAACAAATCAAATCAATAAGTTTTGTTCCCTTCTACGTTAAAGATAGATATATTCCAACAATTATATTTATTTAAAATAATTTGAAATTTATCATGGTTAATCAAATTAAACATGACATAATTACATAGTATAACCAAGATATATAAGAGAAGCTAAACCAAGCCAAGAGGGGTCAAAGCACCAACAAAAAGGCTATTCTACCCTTATAAAACCCTAATTCATAACTCCACCTATAGTACTCACCAATCCATAAAATTAGGCACATTATCCCAAAATATTATTATAAATAACATATCTAAAAATCATGACTAAATTATAATGTTATATACATAAAATATTGACCATACTCCTAGGAGTTTTAAGTCCATTTTAAGCCATCTTGGCATAACATTAATAGTTATTTTAACCATAATTAACCCAAACTAAGAACATAGCATAATTATCATATTTTTACCCTAATAATCCTTGCACAAACTTAAATTTTCATAATTAATCCAAAATGGCCATTTTGCCTCTAGTTTTCCTAAACACCTCAAAACACTTCTTTTTAACATAACTTATTCCACACTCAATCAAACCCTAACATATTGTAGATGGAATTTAATGTAACAACACCAAATATTATAATGGCTCCTCATAAGAACTCATAAATTGACCCAGCTACCCTTTAACTAAAAATTAACACAAAGATCACTCATATTCTAATTGTAATCCTCCAAAATTTTAAAAGCCTATAATTTAATAAATAAATTTTATTTGGAATAAATTAGCTTTTAAATTTATTTAATTTAATTAATTTATGGATTTTAGAGTATATAAACTTAGAGAGGAATATTTAATAAATTAAATTAAATATTTTGTTATTTTATCATACTCATTTTATTTAAATAAATTTTCAAACCAATATTTTTCTAAAATTAACCTGTTTAAACCCCATATATTAAATTATATTATTAAATTTATTTATCTACCAAAATATTACATTATATTATTCCATAATTTATTTTATCTCATTGTTATCTATTTTTCCTTTTTCTTTTTCCCTTTTTCCTTTTCTTTCTCCTTTTTCTCCTTTCTTTCTTTTTCCTTTTTCTCCCCTTCGGGTCGCCATGCCACGACTTGCACCCTCCTCTCATGCTTGGGTTGTCGATCCACTTCCCTACTCTCCTTCTCCCGCTCGCCGCAACCCAGCCCCTTCCCTTTTTTCCTTCTTCTCCTATGCAACCAGCCTAGCCCAGCCCCTTCTTTCTTTTCTTTCTTTTCTTTCCTTCTCCCCCTTGACCGGGTTAGCCCGCTTCTTTATTTTTCTCCCTCGCTCAGCCTGCCCCTTCTTCCTCCTTCTTCTTCCTTTCTTCCTCGGCCATGCCCGATTACCCCACTCCTACAACTGCAACCACTTGCCTCCCTGCCACTCCCTCTCTCTCCCCTGTCCTTTTCTTCCCCATTTCGGACCCAACCAACCCTACACCCTAGCCACGCATGCCTTTCTTTCCTCTTCTTCCCCTTCCCTCTCCCTGACACCCTGACTGCCTCCCTACCACCCTGCAGCTGCCTCGACCAGACCACCTTCTCCCTTCCTCTCCCTCTCCTTTTTCTTCCCCTCAATAGCTTCTCCCCTTCCCATTTTCAAGTCTCCTCCCCCCGATCTCACTTTCTCTCCATTTCTTCTCTTTTATCCTCCCCCTGTTTTTGCACCGCCGCCCCACTTCGCCATTGCCTCCACCTCACCAACTGCCTGCACCGCCTCCTGCCACCTTCTACTTCATCCCTGCACCACCACACCCCTCGAGCCCCCTGCAAATCCCTCCTTCCTCTCCTCTTCTTTTTCTCCCTTCTCGGCAGCCACCCTGCACCCCTCCTTCCATCGTTGTCTCATCGCCTCTACCACCACCTGAACCACCAAACCACTCCCTGCAACCTCCCCTACCGCCCCCTCACCTCCTTTGGCCAAAACAAACACCCTCAACCCCTCCTTTTCCTCATTCCTTTTCCTTCCTTCTCAGCCACCACCACCTCTGCAGCCTCCTTCGCGACCCCGCTGTTGCCGCCTCCATCGCCCTTGGTCACCGATAACCCATCCCTGACCAACACCTAAATCCCCTCTCCACCCTTGCACATATCCCTTGCCTTAACTCTCCCCCGCCTGCCCTATTTCCTTACCCCACCACCTTCAACACTTCCACCCCTTGTTTTGCATGCAGCTCATGTTGCATGAGCAATGTGAGTTGTTGCATTCCTTTGGGTCAATTTGGTTAATGAATTTTAAGGTATAATAATAGTTTAAGTTAAGTGTATCATTAATTAATTTTTGATAAAGTCTTATGCTTTTGGGTTTTTTCTACTTCTAATATGATAAATATTGCTATTATTTTTAGGTATTGGTTTTAATAATCAAAGCTTGAATCTTTGACCGAGATACCGGTAAGGTTCAATTTTTTGCGGGAATAAGGGTAATCGTTGAACCCCACTTAAACATATGGATAAATGTATGCTAGCACATTATGGTTTTAATATGTTATTATGCATGATATATGTTGTTTAATATAATATATATGTAGTTGCTTATATTGATTGATAAAAAGGAAAGCATGCTAGTTTATGTGCCATGTGTATATATAAGGCTTAAGGAAGGAGTTTTGTTATTAATGAAAATTTTAAGTACTTATCCATGATATGTTATGTTATTATGACCATTGATGCATAAATAATATTATTGTGAGCCCTAGGGACATTTTAGTAATATGTCTTGTGAAAGAGTCTGGCCTAATATGAGTGGGTGCTAATGAGCATTATGTTGAAATATAATAGTTGGTGGAGTTGGATGATGAGAATGGAATATTAATATTAATATTAATATTTCATGTAGTAAGAGTATTTTAATAAAAGTGGTATAATAAGGGTAAAATGTTAATTTTGTAAGTAAAAGGGTATTATGGTAAAATTGGAAGTAAATGGAAAAATGGTAATTTTGTAAGTAAAAGGGTATTATGGTAAACTTGAAAGTAAGGGTAAAATGGTAATATAATAATGGAGACGGGTAAATTGGTAATTATAATAATGTAGAAGGGTAAAATGGTAATTATAATAATGGGGAAGAGTAATTGGTAATTATAATAATGGAGAAGAGTAAAATAGTAATATAATAATGGAGAAGGGTAAGGTGGTAATTATAATAATGAAGAAGGGTAAAATGGTAGTAATAATAATGGGGAAGAGTAAATTGGTAATTATAATAATGGAGAAGAGTAAAATGGTAATATAATAATGGAGAAGGGTATGTTCGTAATTATAATAATGGAGAAGGGTAAAATGGTAGTTATAATAATGGAGAAGGGTAGATTGGTATTTATAATAATGGGGAAGAGTAGTAATTATAATAATGGAGAAGAGTAAAATGATAATATAATAATGGAGAAGGGTAAGTTGGTATTTATAATAATGGAGAAATGTAATTTGGTAATCATAAAAATGGAGAAGGGTAAAATGGTAATTATAATAATGGAAGAAGAGTAAATTGGTAATTATAATAATAGAAGGGCAATTTGGTAATTATGATAATGGAGAAGGGAAATTGGATAATTTAACCAACTAAAGGGTAATTTGGTAATTATGATAATGAAGAAGGACAATTTGGTAATTTAACCAACCAAAGGGCAGTTTGGTAATTATAATAAAGGAGAAGGGCAATTTGGTAATCTAACCAACCAAATGGGGAATATGATAAGTGTAACAATTATGAAGGGTGATTGGTGACCTAATAAGTGTGGAAGATAACTTAGTAACCTAAACTGAGCAAGGAGTAATTTGGTAATTATACAATATGGAGGGTAATATAGTAAATTGGCAAGTAAAGAAGGGATGACTTAATAATTATACAAGGGGTAAATCAGTAATTCGTATCTAATACGTCGATGGGATAACAAAGTTTTGTAATAAGACTCAAGTAACATTGAATAGCAAGATAAGGGTATTTGACAAGTGATAAGTATCAGGAGAACAAATCCTAAATCGAAATCGGATGATATAGTGATGGCCTTAATGATTCATTTAGGTTATATTAGATAATCATATGAATAAGGAGTACCTAATGATATCAGAACAATTGAAAGTGAATAAGTATCTGATTGTTGTGATGTTCATGATCACCTTAATTAAGACACTAATAATTAAAGTGAAAGACCTCAAGATAGAAAATGGTGGCTCTTTAGGGTTCGCTACCCTAAAGACGTAGTTTAGCCCATAGTTATTCTGGTATTTGCTGGTGTGTCTTTATGGCCCAGCCAGACCCTACATC
Organism: Tamarix chinensis; assembly: GCA_030549775.1. Classification (NCBI taxonomy): domain Eukaryota; kingdom Viridiplantae; phylum Streptophyta; class Magnoliopsida; order Caryophyllales; family Tamaricaceae; genus Tamarix; species Tamarix chinensis. Next base: position 100,096,723 of record CM060174.1, read on the forward strand.
TTACTCTATCTAACTTTACGGACCTACTTAGGATGTATGTATACTTATGGATTAGGTTTCATTGTCGGTAAGGTACTAAGTAGCTATATGCACCAGTACAAACAAGGTACCTTTACGTTCCTAGGTTGATAGTTGAAGGGTACTGAGTAGCTTGCATGCACCGGTGCGACCAGTGTATCTTTGTGTCCCAAGACCTTGATCTCCCCTCTGAAGCAAATAAATGGAATTGTTGTGATGATTAAAAAGGAAAAACACTAATTGCGAAAGTCAAAGACATGCGATTCAGGGCCAAACCAATCCACCTATGATAATAGTGGTTAGGAGCCTTCTGCCTTGGAGACCGATCCACCGGCAATAATAGTAGTCAGGAGCATTATGTCCTGTATGTATTTTGATCCATCGGCTATAATAATGGGGTTCCCGTACTCACATGGATATAATTAAATCATGAAAAATACTTATCACTTATAGTGGAACACCACGTGAGTCGTGGCCAAACCAATCCACCAGCCATAATAGTGGTCAGGAGCCTTCTGCATGGGAGATCGATCCACCGATAATAATAGTGGTCGGGAGCGTTCTGTCCTGTATGTATTCCAGTCCACCGGCTATAATAGTGGGGTTCCCGCATTCACATAAATACAATCCGAAAGATGATTGAATAATGATGGACTAATGGCTTAAGGCCCAAAAGTATTGATTGCACATTATGACCTATTAATATTTGATGGACTTGTTAAGTATGTAAATGTTGTGTATACACATCTTATTATATATGTATATAGTTTTGTATCATGTGTTGCATTGCGGGATTACTTTTCAGTGTGTTTAAAAGGGTTATTCAATACCATAGTACTGAAGGGTTCCATTCGTGGGTCCCTGCCTATTTAATAAGCAGTGTCCCTTGCAGGTCCATTTCATGTGCTATTTAAGTGGGTAACGGGAAAGAGCGAAAGGAATTATCCGGAAAGTCCTAGGGTTTCACTCTTTCTTGTTTTAACCCTTAATTTAAATGTTATTCTTGTTCTTGTAACCACCATTGGTGGATTCTATTCTTGTAAATTTTTTATTACGCTACTCTGATTTCAATATGGTTTGAGTTTTTCGTAAATTGTATTTTACTCTTTCAGCCTTAGCACTTGGTATTGGAACGGTAGGAATGAACCATTCTAGTACTAAGCGTGGCGATAATATCCTTGGAATTCATAGTTTTATTATTTCGCTTTCACTTATTCTTTTAATAAAATGAAATTCTTCAGTAGTGAATTTTGGGGGTGTTACACTTATTTTCACCAAAATCAATCCAATTTGCACATAAAATCCCATATATTACCAACACTTCACAAATGTAAATTAGCATTAATTAAAATAATTAAATTACCAAATGTGACCTAGGGCTGAATCTCTCCAAAACCTAAATCACTAAAATAACCAAGTCATAAACCATTTCTTCATCCCACTTACTTATCCATAAGTTAATACATTTATCCACATGTTCATTAATAATAGCACTTACATCAATATGCTTGAAAATTTAGAGTAAAGCTTAGCATGGGGTAACATGTTATGTCATATAGAATATCATATAATCACACACAAACTCATGCTATCTACAATATCACAGTATGGGACATAGATTTTGTCTCAAATATTCTACATATAGTTCCTAGTAAAACATAGCATATTGTCATGATAATATAACACATACATCTCAACAAAAGGCTAAACTAGAGAGATGTGTCCTTACCATAATCTGCACCAGTATCTTAGCAATTAATAGTCTTAATCACCCTCTACTCTATGATGATGATAACCTCAAAGAAGAGGCAAAAGGGTTAGGAAAAATTTAAAGGTTAGAAAGGGATAAGCAAGGAAAGGAGAAAGGGATACAATTAGGAAAATAATAAAACAATTAGATAGAGGTTGCACAATAGGATTGTGTAAATTATATGGGGCTTGTGTGAGGCTGTAACATAGTTTTTGGTAGTTCCTTGTAAGGAATGCATGCAGGTTAGGTGGTAGTAGCGTGAGGTATGTAAATATATGTGTGGTGGCATTATTGGTTGCTCACGTAGGTGGAGGTAGGTGGCATTAGTGGAGGATGTTGCTAAGAGGGGTGTGTTGGGTGTTAGAGAAACAAAGGTTATGTTGCATGACGTTGTGGCAAAGGTAAGATGGTGTTGTGATGATAAACATAAGTTCAACAAAATAAATGGAAAAGAAGAAGATGAGAAAGAAAGAAGGGTCAAGGACAACAATGCAATATTTTTGTGTGAATTTTGGATGGTTAAGGAGGCTTTGCGTGAGTTATTCACCCATCAAGCCTTGGTTTCATGGGGAATTCATGATGGAATACAGATTCAATGTGAGGATTTGGTGGAATATGGACATGGTAGCATGCATTTGTGCCATAAGTGAAGCCTAGCAGTGTGCATAACTCATGCAAGTCAAGGCATCAAATGTGATGGGTGGGCAGTGCGGTGGTGATTGCAACATGCGGGACAAACACAAAGAAGAGGTTGTAATCTTAGGTGGTGGCAGACAATTTAGGGGTAGAACGAAACATGCTTAGCTACATAAATAGTTAGGAAGAAGAGGAGAAAGGATAAGCTAGTCGGTGCTGAATGATAGGTGAAAATTTTAGAGAAAAAAGAGAGGAGAATAGATCTAAGATTGGGGTATAAAGAAAGGCAAAAGAAAAATGGAAGAGGAAGGAAGGATTTAGGGGGTTCTTACATGAGAATGGAGAAGGTGTGAGGGGAGAATGAGGTAAGGTATGCTAAGGGGTGAAGAAGGTGGCATGAAACCAAAATGGTTTGGGTTAAGGATTAAGTGTTTGTTACCTAAATGAAAAAAGTGAGGTGAGAGGTTGAGTGTTGATATAGTTATAGTTAGGGTTTAATTTGGGTAATCAACTAGGAAGATAAAATCTTGTTTGAAAGGGGAGATGTTAAGATAAGATAATTTAACCAATATTATAGATTTAGGCAGGATTAAAAAGCTAAATGTCAGAAAATTAAGATCAGAAAATTTTGGGGTGTTTCATTGTCTACCCCATATTAAGGAAGAATTGCATAATGGTAATTGGTGTCCTTTTTTGGTTTCCAATCATAAGGTTTATTTCTCCCATCTCATGCCTGCATATGATATTATCATTTTTTGCTAAAGGTGAGGACACTAGCTTTAACAAATTAAAAAATGTCCTATCCATTTTTTTTCTTTTTGTGAATCTAGGTAAAGTATTAGTCTTGAGAAATCTAAGATGATTTTCACTAAGAACCATAAAGAGAACGAAAAAATTTGATACTCTCTCCTTTTGATTGTATCCCTTACTCAACACCTTGGGAAATATTTAGGTTTAAATTCAATAATCAAATATCTTCCTCAATAAAATTCGATGGTCTTCTAGAGAAACTCAAGAACAAACTTGCTAAGTGGAAGGTTGATTCACTTTGTTTGACAATTAAAGTAGTTTTTGCTAAAACTTCTCTTGAATCCATCATAGTTTATGCCAGGCAACTTTATAAGGTTCCAAAAAAATAACTTGTGAATTTGATAAAATTACTAGGAATCTTCTTTAGGAATCTAATCACAGGAGAAGAAGACTCTACCATGTGTCTTGGAAGGTGATTCTCATTGCAAAGGACAATGGTGGTATATGTCTTAGGGTAGATAAAACCAATAACTTAACTCATCTTATGAGTCTTGTTTGGAGAACATGGAATAATAAATATGAGCTTTGGGCATGTGATGTTATTGAGATATAGCTTTCCTTATAAAAGCACTTTTGAAAGGAAATACAAAGCAATGCCTACCTAGAAAACCATATACATAGTTAAACCTCTTCTTAATGAAGGTACTTATTGGTCTATTAGAAATAACTAAATTGTTAAATGTAGGTATCATTGGTGGATTGGGGAATGCAACAATCACAAACTTATTCAAGGGTCTTCAAGGTGCATGAGGACGACATGAAGTTTGGTTCCTTCTAGAAAGAAAAAAAATTGATATTTCTTCTCTATCTCTTTTGAGCTTAATATTATGGACCATATCAAAGCATCCTCCAAGCTTTGGATGGGTGAAAAGGATGATGCCATATCATGGAGGTTCAACATTGATGGTACTTTCACCCAAACACTATGAGAAAAAGGATAATTATTGATGAATTTATCACGAATGAAAAAATATCATTGGTAAATGCAATTAATATCAATGCCTTATTGTTGGTAAAATGTTCTCAAACACAAAATAATTTTGAGAGGAAAAAATCATATGTAAAATTTATTACCAATGACATGTTGGCGGTGAATTGTTTGTGCAAAACTTTTCCCTCCAAAATCTTGAAGAAAATGGAAGGGGAAAAGAGAAAAGAATGTTGATAATAAAAAGGTCTAAATTTACTCCCACTTCAAGCTAAATAACATCTTTCCTTATTTTTACTAGTAAATTTTTTCGTAAAAAATAAAATAAAATAAAATAAACTTATTATTAACGACAAAGTCCTAAAAATATCCCTCCTCAAAATGGAAAAGAATTCCACCTTACTTTTTTTTAACTGATAAAAAATTACTAAAGATAATAAGTCATCATATGAAATAGGTAATTTTGAGGGAGAATAAAACACAAAGTTTCATTAAAAGGCCCTAAAAGTCTAACACTGATGACCATTGACCTTAATACCAATAATATGTTGTCAATGATAAGGGACTCTGTATATGAAATAGAGGGGGAATCAGAATCCTATCCCATACCCACATTCTTTTCCTAGACCCCGTCGCTCATCCTTTTCCTTTTCCACACACTATGAATGATCTTCTACCTCCTCCATTACTCCTCCTTCTACCTCCATTTCCATTTTCATTTCACTAATTGTTGCAATTTTTTGCTGCATTTTACTTTCAATTTCATTTTTGTTAGTTATTTTACAAAATACTAAATTTGTTTCTGTAGTTTGTGGAAACTCCTAATTTTTATAATCTCATTAGTTCCACATTCATCTTCCTTTCCCTCTCACTTATTTTAGAAATTTTTTAGTGTATTTTGCTTTTAATTTCATTTTTATTGGCCATTTTCTGAAGTGTAATTTTTTTTAAGTTTAAAATTACTCATCAAAGTTTGTTAGAGCCATTATTTTTTTCCTTTTTTGCTATGTCTTTTTATGCTTGTTAATTCTAACAATATTCGATATGGTGAAGTAGTAAATGTGGTATTTATTACACATACATAGATGTATATGTATGTAATATATATGCTTTGTTAATTAGCATGTGGGTGTTATAGTGGCTATTGTGTGGATTTTTGTATAAATAATGGTTGTTATTATGTGAAACTAAATAATTTTTTAAACTATTAATTTTATTTTAATGTTAGTATATGTTGTATAATTGAATGAGTAAATTGTTGTAGATGATTTGTTAGTATACATGCGATCAAGTTAGTATTTTATTTAATTTTATTATTTGTATGTATTAGATTATGTATTTAATTAGCATGTAGGATTATATAATTTAGTATGATAAATATTTTATTTTTTGAATTAATGTATATTTGAGCATTTTGGTATATGTGTTAGTTTTTTCTATATATGAGCATGTTAGAATGTATGTTTTAGAATATATGTTAATATATGCATGTCAGGAATTTAATATATATATATATATATATATATACTAAGTTAGTTAAAATAAAAATAAATATCTAATGTAAAAAGAAAATATTTCTTAGATATATAAAAAATATCTTGGATAAAATGGATTTTTTTCTACACTTTAAGGATAGAATGTAGAAAAGAATAAATATTTTCTATAAACTTGAAGGATAAAGTAGAAGAACATAAATATTAATTAAACTTAAATAAAATAAATGTTGATTAAATTTAAATAAATTAAGTATTTAATGTAAAAAAAAATTAATATTTTAAATGTATTGTAGTACTATCTAATAATTAATTGTTTTATGAATAAATTGTATAAAAATAGTCCATTAATACTAATAGTTACATAAATACATATATTATAGCATTCTCTTAGAATTAAATTTTAGTCAAAAATAAGTCCCTAGGTCCAAAAGTGTCATAAAATCATATTATTAATTGAGATAATGATATTTAACATACTTGTGATAAGCAAGATGAATAATTCATTTAAGTTATTATAATAAAAAATATTAAAAATCAATTTCAATTAATGATAGTAGTTTGCTTAAGTTTATAATAATAATAAGTAATAATGGAATATTAAATAATAAATTTTATTACAACTTTAAGATTACAAAATAATTTTGTGAGTTAATATAAGGAATATTGGCTCAAAGACAATTAATAGAGCCTTCATTTTTTTAGCCAAATTTGTAGTAAAAATGTGTAGGCTTGTGGAACCCACCAAAAGAAAATGTGACATTAAATTGAATTAGCGGTATGTGTGTGTGTGTGATAAAGAAAACATTATATATGTTGTAACAAACTTTTATAATAAATATGATTTTTTTTTTAAAAAACGCATATAAGAAAATTTTAAAATAAATAAAGAAAATAGGGTGAAGCATACCACTCTGAGTTGTCACAATACACAATTGTTGGCATAAAAAGGTATTTAAAATTTTAGTCAATTATTGTAATATATGAACTTGAAATTTTTTTTTCCTAAAACAATAGGCTCATCTAGAAACAAAAAAGTTAAAAGTTGAGGCTGAGACCTATAGAGAGATGCACTATAACACAGGAAAATTGGTCACTTAGGAGGCAAAAAATATTCTTATGAGTTAGCTAATATTAATTTAGATATTGTTTATATTTGTAGAATTATATATCTAACTTTAGCTTTCTTCATATACAAAACACAATCTTGAAGAAGCAAGAGGAATGATTGTTGCAAATGGATAATAATAGTGCCACTTTTGTTGAACTTATAACCCTAATAAGGATTGATGAGACACCAATACTTGTGGAGGTCCTAGGTAGTTGTCGTGGACATAGGAGAAGAGTGGGTCGACAGCTTCCAAGAGAGGGTTTCAACCATTATTTGTTTCTATTTGAGTTAGCCGCAAAATAAGAGCAACAATGGAAAACATAGATGCATCAACAACAATCAACAACCAATGAATGTCTAACTCGAACATAAGCAACATTTGAATGAAAAAAGCAAGAATTGTTGTAGATTAAAACATTTATGCTTTAATTTAGTCAAGCTCGTCCACCTTCAACATGAAATCAAAGAGAAAATGAAGATGATCCTAACGATAGTTAGGTTTTAGTATTTCAAAAAATTAATATTATGTTTGTATCAACATTTATCTTCTAATGAATTTCTATTTCACATAATTATTCACATTAATTTGCATATAAAAATTTATATTTCACATAAAAATTTGTTACATATTATACTTAAAAAACCCTCCTTATCATCAATGACATATTGTTAGTATTAGAAAGATTAATTTTTTCCCTTTTTTAATTTAAAAAAAAATCTTCTCATTGACCAAAGAAATCTCAAAATTGATTTTCTTTCAAATTTTAATATTTGTTGCTAGTCTCAGACTTGTAATAAGTAAATGTGAAAAAAAAATATTCTTATTAATTTGAAGACATGTGTCATGGGCATTAGAATTTTGTGGGTCGTTGGTAATAAAATTCTTACTAACGACTTACCAATCATTAGAAATAGGCATATCACCTGCCTAATTATAACCATCCATATATTCCCTCATTTATGTAGTGTCTGCTTAGCGTACAACATATCCTCTCTGAATACTAGTGAGAAAGAATAGTCTCGGATTTGGAGCGTCAATTCACCATCACGACTACTCCTTTTTTGTGGCATCTCAATGATGAAAGATTGCCAACTGACTAGTCCCTTTTGCTTCGAGAAACTAAAGAAGGCATGGATTGCCCTCTTTCCATTGGTAAGGTTGAAACTTACCCACATTTTGATTTGTTGAAAACCAAGACTATGCCGCCTTATAGTTTTCTGTCAACTATTCTTCTTTTTTAACCTTTCCTACCCTCCATGATTTTTTTTAGATTTGCCAAAATTGTAAAAATAATAACAATAAGATATAGCATATATCTTAATATTGAGTTTTGATTCATGTGATTTAGGAAATATGGCTCATTAAGAATGACTTTATCTTCAACACCAAAGGCCACATTTACTTCTCCCTTCTTTATAGATGGATTTTCAAGTGGGTGTTCCTTGAAACTCACAAAAACAAAACATGTCGTCCAAAATCAATTTGACACTCTATTTGGTTACCCTCCATTTTGTAACTTCCTTAGCATTGATGATTCGGTGAAGGGCAATGAGAAACATGTTGGTGGCGGAGGCCTTATTAGAGATGAACGGAGGAACATGGATTGCAAGTTTTTCATGAAGAGTTTACGACACTCATATTTTAGAGGAAGAGCTTTGGGCCTTGCGAGATGGTGTTTTACTTTCTCGGGACCTAAAATTCAGTTGCTTGGAAACTGAACGCAATGCTATGATTGCTTGTAATCTCATTCACAATTTCATTCCTTCGCATCCTCTTTTTGGAATTATTTTTTGTTGTAGGAAACATTTAAAGTTATTTATTGAAACTAGAATCCAACATATCAATCAAGAAAGGAATAAAGGTATTTATTGAAACTGATAACATCAACAAACTTATGTTGTCCTATTTCTTTAGAGTACATATTTTTGGACAAATGTACCTCTTTCCTTTCGATTGTAATCCTACATGACACAAGGTTAGGCTCCACTATCCACTATGTATACTCTTTTTTTTTGGTAAGCAGAAATTATATTAATTAGGAATATTTGCATACATAAGTATATATAATTCCTAACAATCTTCCAAAAAAAGGACAAACATAATAATAATAAATCAGCATAATCAAATTATACATCCAAATGTATAAGCTCTTTTGATTAATCTACTTTACTTTGGAAAAGGTTTAATCTACTTTATGAATTATTAAAAATAGATTATTATATATAGAATTATTGATGAGCCGCAAAGTCAAACCTACTTGAACTTAGTTTGTTTAATTTTTTTTAATATTATAACTCAACTAAAATATATAATGAGCAAAATAAATCTGACTTCATCTTAGCTCGAAAAGGTAGGCGAAATATTATATCCAACTTATCTCATTCAATGTAAATGAACTAAATCAGCTCGTTTAACTTAATTTAATTTATGCTTCACCTTATTTAGCTATTTGACCCATTCATTAAATAAATTCTATATAAGTTTTGTGAATATTATATACAAATCTTTCAAATTCTATATACAAATTTATAACAAACATGTAAATATGTTTATATATAGACCAAAGACCAAACTTATAAACAATTTAATGAGGCCAAATTCAAGCCAACTCACAAACAAATAAGTCAAATTTACTATAAATTGAGCTCAATTTATTTACCTAAACAAATAAGCCGAATCGAACATTTAATAAATTAAACTAAGTCTATTAGTAACCCGACAAATCGTGTCGATGACCCTTATTACAAGCCCATGTGCCCAGAAAATCCGAAATTAATATCCAAAGTCTTGCCTTTAGCAAAAGCTTACGATCTATTATTATATCCCCTCATATAGTATGAAAGTAGGATTGGGGCAAGACAGGAAAACTAGGAAATAGTCCGACATGTATTGTATTTCAGCAAAGAAACAGAAATGGTACATTACAGACTCATAGTTACGCAATGGTATTGCAAGAATGATTCAGAGACCTCCATTACATAAGCACGAGTTTACACGAACAAAAATGTGACGCAACACCACTCAAGAATCTCAGTGTATTACTAAATATTTGTCATATGCCCCTTCAAAAACTTGATGATGTATCTACGACAACAGATAGAAAAATCAATGACAGTCGCGCATATGTTCGCAGAAGCACCAACACCAGGCAGCAGCTCCAACTCACTACTGACTACTGAGCTCATCCTGTGCAGGAGAGAATGACAACTTAAGCTGTATCAAAATGAAGCTCTCACCACAAGGAAAAGGATGATTCTTGCGAAAGACTTAGCCCAGCAGTTGACGAACATCATTTCTTGTTGAGATGGGGTTTGATCGATTCTACAACCACCTATACAACAAAAAACTGATAAATCAAAATAAAGTCCACAGTGCCACCGCCAGCAATGGAAACCAGGGTAGTCAGAAAAACTGACCCCCTAAGCAACCACACCCTTTAATTAAATCTATGAATAGAACATCAAAAAGATCCATGGAAGCAATAATCTAGAACGTTAGAAAACACAGGAAAATCAATTTTTCGGTCCACCGGCAATAATGTGGTCAAGTACGTTCTGCCGTGTGGAGTGTGGGATAATGTGGACAACTTTGTAAGGGGAACATTCAAAATCAAAGTGAAGCATAGTTAGATATATGATCAATTTCATTCGGATACCATAATATTTGACCTAGTATTTAAGGATACTATGTTTTTCAATTAGTTCCATAAAGGTATAAAGCCAACAAAGTACTGAAATAGCTTAAAAACTTAAGAAAAACTCCTTACAAGTAAAAAGGTGAAATACTTTAAGAAAATTCAAGAAAGTTCATAAATTCCTAAAAGATCCAAAAAATATAAAATTCCTAAAATTATTCCACAATACATTCAAATGATTAAAATACTCCCGGATCATCTAAGAAAAATAGAGAATATTAAAGCCTATATTATTTCAACAAATTTAAATAAACAATTTATAGGCTGGTATTGGCGGAAAATAAATTTAAAATAGTGTGATACCTCTATGGATCTAAAAAACATAGTACCCTGTAAAGATTAGGTCTAATATTACAGTACCCAAAAGAAAATCATCCAATGAAAACAAGTATCAGGTCAGCTCAAGTCAGGTTGACTCAAGTTTAAGGTAATTAAGCTTCAATTGATTCAGATTTTGGAGTCCTGAATAGGATCACCTTGAAAGGCTTGAATCACTTCAAGTCAGGTACAATAGGATTCAAGATTCTGGGGTTTAGAATGCAACCACTTGAAAGTCTTCCATCTTAATGTTTTTAAGATGGGTCGGTTTGTCAGGTACAGTTGGGTCTCGCCAGTTGCATGGGTTCGTTCACTGTTAAATGTAACAAAATAAAAGATATAATATGGTGGAAAATAATTATGAAAATATATGTTGTTAAATATATTTTCTTTCTAGTTCTCTACATGAAATAACAGAGAATCAAATTGGAACACAAATCAATGAACATCTTTCTGCAATTTCCAAAGAATATTGTTGTCCACTGGAAAATGGAAAACTATTTTCTAGAAGCAAGCAGGCATGAACATGTTTGCTTATTTCCTGAAAATTTGGAGAAATCTTCCACAAAACACCTCCTTAATATCCGTAGTAAACACACCCTCATATTCTCCATGGTGTTTGTAATTTCTTCTGCTTCTTCCTTTTTATCACAGGTGTAGGGGGTGAGGGATTATGGTTCCTTCTCACAAGGATTAGCAAAGTTTGTGCTACCATAAATACCTTCACATGGTTAGAAGAAAAAATAAAGAATAATTGGGGGGGGGGGGATGACAAAACACACAGGAGGCAATTAAATGCATTGGCTTACCCTCCCATCATAGGACAGTGATGCAAAAATCCAAGGCTCTCGATAACTCCAAGCAAGACCTGGAAAAAGATGTTTAAGTCGGTCAACTGATTACAGGATGGTTTTATTTATAAATGCTTGGTATAAATGAATATAATGTGGGGATGGGATGGAAAATTACCATAAACACTCTCTTCGTAGTCATTGTATGAACTGAGTAACGGATTGGATCGTTCAGTGGGTGACTCAACCAGGCTATAAGAAATTTTTTGAATAAATTACTTCCAAAAAAGATTTCCTAACTGGCAACTTGGATGAATATATTCCTGAAATATTTCTATAGAAGAAAAACTACCTTTCAGATTTTACATTATCAACACTGAACGTAGGAGCTGACCATAAGTTAACAGCAGAGTCTGTTCCAGCACTCTGACAAATAAAAATATAGAAAACAAACAAACATTAAAAAGATACTCACAGCTTCAAAAAGAAGCAAAACAATGGCAGATACGATTGCATTGCAATGAAACACATGCAACCACATATATGAGTATGAATACACTACATCAAACTCCAGGGCTGAACCGAGTATTATACATGCTCAATCCATCAGTTGGGACCAATAAAATCATCAAGAAAATACTAGCTTGGTCACCTAATCCTTCTTAACAAATGTTCATGAGACTCTTTAACATGACTGAGCATGGGGTAGTGGCTGACATTCACCAAGTGAAAATATGGTCCCAACTACGGACCTGAATGCACGAATGCATCCACAGCCATGCCTGTGGTACACAAGCATGCATTTGTGGATGCTGCCAAAGTTTCATATTGTGCAAGCACATATCTAACTAGCAAGTGTGTGTGAGAGAGAGAGAAGGATAAGAGAGGGAACCAAAATCAACCCGTCGTACTCAGGGTTGCACCGAACCACCCATGCCCTGGCAAAGCAAAAAACATCTTCCATAAGAGATGAAGTCTATGAAAATTAATTCGATACATTGACAAAGCCAATTAATTTTAAGGCATAGCGAAACAAACAAAAGGTAGCTCTCCTATAACATGGAATTCAGCATTGTCAAAGTGTTGTTTGTATGCGTGCAGCAAGATGTATTCCAACAGCAAAGATAAAGAGTGGGACACCTTATTAGGAAATATGTAATTTTCACTTCATTTGTTTTGCCTTTTTTAACTACAACTGGCTAGAGTATGCCTGCCACACAGGTAATGTGTAACAGCGTATCATTTGAACGAGCATCCAAGCAAATTTCCTAAAACAGAGATAGCAATTCTATCATATATCATACCAGTGTGCATGTCCAGGCAGCTCAGTGAGGGGGACCCTTGGCTTTCTCAGATCCCAAATGCGAATCCCAGACTCATCTTCAGCAGTTACCTAGGTTATAATGAAACATTCAGGGACCCATAAGAACTAAGAAGGCTTGATGTGGCTGGATCCAGTTCATAAAATCTTTTCAACTAAGCATATGAATAAAACAAGTTTGATTCATTTAAATCATTCATTTTTCAGTATGGAAGCAGCAAAGAGAGTTCACGACTCTATCCATCATAGAGTGGGTACATGTCCATCATGATTTGAAAATTTCTCATTTCACAGGCAACAGTCAGAACACATACTTACCAGTATATGATTCTTTTTGGGATCATAATCTACATTGCTAGCATGGGCTTGCTCTATTGAGTTGGTCATCCTGCCATTGCATGCATTAGATTTCAGAAACACAGATCCCATCATAAGTGCTGAGGTCACAACAGCTCTCATGGATAGAACAGGAATACAGAACTTAAAAGTCATCAATCAGAGAAAGCCAGATTAAACCGATAAAAGTGAAAAGGAAAAATCAGAAGACATCAGTGTGGAATATTTAACATGAAAAAGAACCAAGACAAGACAACATAAAGCAAGCAGCAGAAATATTGATGACTGGTCTGTCTGAGTCACTAAATCAGATGTTTTCCAGAGTGCAAAGTTGACTCAGAAACCATATTACAAACGGTCCGTAGGTGAGTGAGATATACTCCTCGGGAACATAGCCAGAGATAAAACTCAGAAACTGACATTTATGTGATCCCCAATGTGAGATATATAGCAATTCAAAAACGTTACAACAGTTCACCATGAAATGATTATGCATGAAACCATTCATATGACTGTAGATTTCCATGTGTGAGGATGCAACTGCCAGAACACAGAATAACTTCATAGGAAAACACTTTGAACCAAGGACATCTAATGAAATAAAAAACATGTATGCCAGATAAAGCATACTTCATACTGCGCAGGTCCCAAAGTTGAACTGCTGAGTCACTAGTCAATGCTACAGCATTGGCATCATGAGGATCCCAAGCTCCCCCAGACAGATAATGAAGCATGCCAGCTGAAGCTTGCGATTGTACCTAGATGTTGCGGCAAGACCTGAATAAGAATTAGAATATGTGCCAGCATCACTAATTAACTATTGATATGCTGTTTACAAGTGCATAAATAGACTCAAAATAGAAGTTGGAGCAAGATTCAATAAATAAGTATGAACAAATATATGATTTTGTTTCATGATAAAGCTTTGGTTGATGATCAGCAGCAACCAGACTGTTATATTAGCAGACAATAGACAACGTTCAGAAAAATTTGGGGACAATTACATGCATTTCATCCTGACATTGTACTTTCCCAGTTACTACCTTGCCACAGGATGGTATGAACAAATATATGATTTTGTTTCATGATAAAGCTTCAGTTGATGATCGGCAGCAACCAGACTGTTATATTAGCAGACAATAGATAACGTTCAGAAAAATTTGGGGACAATTACATGCATTTCATCCTGACATTGTACTTTCCCAGTTACAACCTTGCCATGGGATGGTATGTAACATAGGTGCTTTAGTTATGTAGAACTGTTTACTCATGGTGCGCAAGTGCAGAATATCTAACAGAAATGCAGACCACTAGTTCATAAATAAAACTGTAGCATCTGATACAGATGTCACTCATTTATAGCCTCGTTGAAGGAGCCATAATACGTTATTGGCATGGGTTTTGCAACTTGGAAGAAGCAGCATTCGGTTCAGGACCCCAATAAAAAAGGCTTAACAGTGTTTCTATGAAATAAGGATTCCAATTCTTGTTCGCATGAAATGATGCTGTCAAGTCATGATCTCAGATAAGTCCTCCCTGTGGAAGATCAAAGGGGAAATTATAAACATTCTAAGGTCTGACGTCCAGATAATAATCTCCACCATACCTATATCCAAGAAGACTTACATCCAACAGTAAAAAACTCCAATCTTCACAGTTAGTGTAATAAGGAAAACAAGTTTCAAGTGAAACTATGCTTTTGAAACACTTCTGTCTCTTATAGATGATAAACACACTTTTGCATGACTAGCATCAAGCCAAAGGTGATGACATCTCATCCAGAATTTACATAATAAACATCAAACCAAAAATTGCGAGTATTAATTTTCCACATAGTTCTGTGCATCCCAACAATTAAACAACAGTGTCAAGCCAAAAAATTGTGAACGCTTGCAAGGCTCAAAAGAAGCATAATTATCTCAAAGATCTTAAACAGATCATTTCTCAGGTCAAGTCATACACAATATGTCAATGAGTGTACCACCGAGGCAAGCAGATAGAAAGATGAACTAAAGTTGGCAAGCAATTGGTTGAGCTTTTACCTGTGCAGTCTTTTTTGAAGAATCTAAGCTCCATAAAATGACTTTTTGCTCATCAATGCTGATCAATTTATCATGCCTTCCGGTAGGCCACCATAGAACACTACAGAAAAATATTAATTGCATTAGTCTGACAGTGAGAAAGAAAAGCATTGACGTCAACAATCAACGACAAGTATTTCCAGTCTATACTATGATAGCTTCAGGTCCTCTTTCATTGTGTGCAATGACCATGTGCTTTGGCAGTGCATCTCACAGAGCCAATAAGGTGAAGAAGAAATCACCAGAAAAATGCATGTTTCTTCCAAGCACGCAGCAAATAGACACAATATTACAGTTGTAACCTACAAGAACACAGTGAAACATACATTGCTGTGAAGGGAGGATTAGAAGGAAAAAATTTCATAAGGGTCCTGGTTAGTTCAGAGAGGTATTAATGGGAAAATAGTGTGAGTTTTACTTCAGTGATCAACAATCCAGGCTATCTGAGGGCCTGGTACCTCCAATTTCCAATTCTCCTCCTCCTCCTGGTTACATAAGCCCCCCTATATACAGTGACCCATTCCCCCTTAAGACACATAACTAACTATAATCAGAAAAGATAAAATAAAATAGAGGGAATCTAATATTTCCCCCTTAACAGACTCCACAGCCCAAATCACTGAATGGCAATAACAGAATGGGCAGACGTGTGGCTCAGTCCCCCACTTCCCCCATGTGCCTCCCGGCTGCTTATCCCCCTTAGTCGTTTTCTTCCTCCTATATTTAATTAGGGGTCTATCAGGTCCCAAATGTTTGATATACGATGAGGTAGTTCTAGTTACAGACATAAGAACAGCAAATGCCTTTCCCGACTAACCAATAACATGACAATAGAATACTTAGCTGTATAAAACCATTAAAATTTTCCAATCCAGATCCAAGAAGTTGAAGTAGACCATGAGGATCGAAATATTTAACTTGTCAAAGGAATTAAAAGCAGGTCCATCACTGATTACTGCTGTTTTAGATGAATGAAGATCTTCGAATCAACACAACTTAAAATCCAAGACATGAATTGAGCATCCTTGACTTCCCACTTGACGTGTTGGTCTTTGTCTTTGCTTTTGTCTGGAGCAAGAGTGCTGCCATCAACATGTCCCCACATCTCCTTGCCTTTAACAAAGAGCATGCAGTGAAGCGTCCAAGTAGAAAATTTCTCGCCATTGAAGCGTATCAAAGAAACATCTTGACTTATCGGTAAACATTATGTCAAGATAATAGGAAAAACCAAAAACTCAAGAACACTCAACAACAAAGATTCAGAACTGAGGCTCTGATACCATGACGATTAGAGAGACCTTTTTTGACGAAAATTGATTTTTCTGATCTGCCTGCAATGCATTCCTCAAGCACCCTTATATAGAAGAGGGCTTAGATGAACCAAGAATTTTTAGCGTACATAATTAACCTAATAAATAAATGTAATAAATATGGACATGAAACTAATAAAAAGAAATATGATCATAGTAGATCATGAATCTAAATAGTTAATGTACCTAATAGTTCATGCATGAATTTACTAATTAATGAATCTACCATTATTAACTAGTGCATGGACCTAAGTAAAGGGATAATTGCAGTAGTAATCAGTGCAGCATCAATGAAGGACCTGCTTTTAATTCCTTTGACACAACCCAATGTGCTTTCCTTGGATATTCTGTACACCAAAAAGGCTTTCTTTGTTATGATCCAACCTCACGTTGTATTCAAATTTTGAGAAATGTGATATTTTTCAAATATAAGTATTTTTTCCTTACTCACAAAGAAACTGTTTCTCCTACATTAAACTATGCCTATATTTGATAGCTCTTCTGCAGGTCTTCCTTCCGAACCTCTTCTTGTGTATCACAGAAGTCTAGTGGCCCCTCCAACTCATTCCACAATTGTTGATCCTGTTCCAGCACCTTCCCCTCCTACATTCTTTACTTTGCCAATATTTGACAACTCTTCTGCAGATCTTCCTTCTGAGCCTCTTCTTGTGTATCACAGACATCTAGCTCCACAGTTGTTGATCCTATTCCAACACCTTCTCCTCCTCTTAGATGCATCAGAGTGTAGACCCCCTGACAGGTTTGGTTTCACTTCTCAACTATCCTTCCCAGCTACTTTGTCTTCTATTTCTATTCCTTCATTGTATAAACAGGCCATAAAACATGAGTGTTGGCGGGAAGCTACTGAAATAGAACTACTTGCACTTGAAAAAAAACAAACCTGGGGCATTGTTTCAGGTCCTTCCTTGGTGAAATCTTTGGGCAGTAAGTTTGTCTTCACTATCAAGCATAAATCTGATGGATCCATAGATCGTTACAAGGCTTGGTCAGTGGTTCTTGGTAAAAAATAGGAATATGGTCTACACTATGATGAACCATTTGCACCAGATGCCAAGATGACGAATGTTCAAACTACACTAGCCCTACTTCCCAATCATGGCATTTGCAGCAAACTAGTAGGTACATTAGCTTTTTTCGTTAATGATCTATTATGTTCATGTCCCTCTTTATTAGTTTCATGAACATATATATTACATTCATTAATTAGATTTATGGTGTTCATATTTATTATGTACATTAGAAATTCTTGGTTCATCCAAGCCCTCTTCTATATAAAGGTGCTTGAAGAACACATTGTACACAAATCAGAAAAATCAATAAAGATCATTTTTTTCCTTTCAAAAAGGTCTCTCTAATTGTCATAACTTAGCACCCCATGCTTTGGAGATTTTCTATCAAGTATTCTGACACCATTATAATGTATGTATAAATCCACAAAATAGTCCAAAAAAAAATAATGTGACTAAATATGATAAACTAGTGAAATGTGCAATGATCTTATTTTCTTAAGTAAGCACATTAGCTTTTCAACCATGAAAAGTAGTAAACTAATCTTAACATAATTGATCAATCAAATCTATGAACGAGGCTTTTCTCAAATCAATTGCTCCAGTGGCACAGCTTTGCACTAAGAGAGCTTTTACGCAAATATCCAAGAAAAAAAGCCTTTGGAAGCATCACTTGACCACTTCCACTGTACATATTTTTAACCGTCCAAAATTGTGGATACTGCTCACGTCAGTATAATGAGCATGAAACTCAATTTGTAGTTGGATAACTTGAGAATGCAGGAAATAACTAGTGTCATTCCTATTCATTCAATAAATTCATAAGTGCTTAAAAATATACATGCAGAAGACAGCTCCTAGATTGAAGATAAGACAAAAGCAGCGGAATAATCATTTTCCTGCAACCATCTGCCAAGTGTTTAAGGAAAGCATTGCCACGTATATCTCAAATTTGTTCAGATTTACCAATAGGCAACATCTGATTCTCCATTGCCAAGGGTTGAGTATGAATGCTTAACACTTGTCAGGCAAGAAACAGTATAAGTAAATGAATGGGAGCCGGGGATTGGCATCAAGAAGTTCAATGATTATGTGGATCATCCCATATGTGTAACTTCCACATGCATGTCATATCAAACCAAAGCAGTGGATGGCTTACCTCTTAACCTTGGAATCATGAGAGTCGAGAGCAGCAAGCTTTTCCAATTGAGGAGAATTCAACTGGCCATAGAGCTCTGGAATCTGCCATACAGCTGCTCCATACGATTCACCTGCACAATGATGATAAAGCTTTAGAGCTATCACATTTCACTTCTACATGGATGTAGATTAAAATAAAATAAGCAAACAGAAGCAAAACAACAGCCATGCCTATAATGGATAGATTAATATAAAGCTAGGCTCCAATTTCACATAGTTAAATATCGGTCCTGATACGCAACATCAGCTGATATTTATTGAAATTTGGGCCAGCCAATATACGAAATGGACGATACACAACCATTTTAGAATTGCATGGTGCTGATATATTGGTTATCAGCTATATTTTCCGATATTTGCCCATATTTGTTGTGAGAAAAAAAGAATTACATCGTGACAACCGCAATATATAAAATATCGTTCGCGACACCTCGATACTGCAACACCACAAATACGACCACAGTTTTATTACCTACTCCAAATTACAGAGATAGGATGACATTAAATGAAAAAGAATATGATCTAGAGGCATTCCAGCAGTTCTTCACTAAGCTAAAAGCATTTCATTAAACCAAATACATACATATACATATATATATATATATATATAGATTGGTTGTTGTGAACATGTAGAACATTTATTGTGAGAAAACAGAAGCTTAAAGACAACCATGCTTGATAATGAACAAATTAATGTCAAGGGAAGCTCCCATCACATAGACCAAAAAGCACTAGGTGGAAGATTTACAACTTTTTTTGTCACGGATTCAGAGGCATGTAGGTCCCTCAAAACTAGAATTAAGTGCAACATTAAACTGAAATTGATTGTTATCTGCTCCGGAGGAAGCAAGGAGGAAGGCAGTGATTATATGAAGACAATGAATGTATCCATGTAATCTGACAAGCATAAAAAATTACATTGTAAAAAAAAAAAAAAATCAGGCAAAAGTGTAACTCCCTTCCTCGTTTTGATTTAACAGACCATTTTAGTGTGGTGGAAGAAGATCATCGAATCTTCTATGAGTAGCTCCAACTGAGTCATCTAGCTCTACTCAATGATATCAATTAGTAAACCAAAGAGATGTTAAAGACTAAGGAATCTCAAAACAGTCTCTCTAGACCTTGTCAACAATGCGCTTCATACTGAGTATTATCTTTTTCAAACATAATTCCTAGCTAGTGGATGGATATATTGACAATGTCACTCGTTCTGTCCTTTTTGCTGCATTTATGTTCAACTGAAAATGGAGGGAAACTGATCTTAAATAAAATTACAATTTCCTAGATTATTACAATTTAGATAAGAAACTTTCACAGCAGGTTGTTGATATATTTACCATTTGTTTTTTTTTCCTGGGGGTATGAACAGGATTAATATATGCAGTGGTCCAGTGGAAAAGTAACTATTTCATCCTAGCCTTAATTTACAACTGTGGATGTGGTTTCATGTATTCAACAGAGCACAATGCAACATACCACAACTTTCAGTAAAAATTCAATCAAGGAAACAACATCAACATGAAATGTAATTATCTATTCACGTTCAAGGAATTACTTAAACATTTCAACTAATTAAATTATTTTACCATAGAAAAGACAGTGGAGAAAATGCGCTGTTCAAAAGGATACATTTAGATGACATATAACTATTTATTAAAATTCAATTAAGTGGTTGAACATTTGAACAAATCAAATAAATTTACCATTGGAAAAAACGGTGGAGAAAATCCGCTGATCAAAAGGACACGAAGCGAGGTCCCAGATCTCATTATAATGAGTGAACAAACCCTCGCATATCAACTCTGTTCCACCGGACGCAAGTCGAATCAAATGTACCTAAATTTATTTCAATCCAGACCGCCAACAATCAGAGCAAACGTATAAAGACGGCAGACAACCAGGTTCCGAAAACAAAATTTGAAATCACGTGACAGAGAAGCAGTTAAGAAAACTGAAAAACAACCTCATTTTCTTCCTTGAGACTGAGAGTACCAGTGATGAAGCTAGTGTGATCTGTATCTGCCTTCACGTCAGCAATACACCTCGCCTAAGGGAGAGCAAATTCAAATGCGAAATTAAGGACAAACTGAAGAAAGATAATTCAGATTAGTGAGGAAAGAACTGGAAATAGATATTAGGGTTTCGTGATCGTGGGATTTTATCGAAGTGATTTGATGTAACCTGGTATTTCAAGCCATAACCTATGCCTGTTGAGGCTCCTTGCATTGTTGCTGGCACCTACTTCTGCTACTGCAGTCTGCGGTGAATTTTGGGGAGATAATGATCTAATCAGTCCGATTCATATGTGAGCTTGGTCGATCTGCCAACTCTCGCAACAATGGAGACTTTCGTTGATGCAACCGTTGCAACCGGACATTCGATAATCTTAGAGTGGGCTAGCGAGGGCAATGGATAGTGTCTCAAGATTTGGATGTTCGATGATCTTAGTGGGCTAGCCCCAAACCAATCTGCCAGCCAGGCGTCGGCATGGGCCGTCTGGCTATGGATAGGTGGATATGAGCTGGTTTTTCATGCTCTACAATTACAGTTTGGATTAAGAAAAATAGCGAGAAAAGAAAAAAAAATTAGAAGGAAAATATTTATATATCGTTTGTGATACAGCGGGCCATAACCTCAGCCCAACAACAACAACCGCAGACCATAACTCCAGCCCAACATCAACATCAACCCACAGTACCAGTCCAGAAATTGTAGCCAGCGGGAGAAAGAGAAGCCAGCCACACTACCTGAAGGATTTTATCCTCAACTAGATAATTCTAGAATATGCACGGAGTATTATTGTTCTGCTATTTAACTATATATGGTATCTTTCCTTAACAGAAAGATACGGTAGTTATGGGGATAAAAGGGTCATTAGCTATGTACTGAAAAATGCTTATATAAACATGGTCGAGATCAATGAGAAGGCAAGCAGAATTTGAATTATTTAGCCAAGGAGCCTCCTCTGCTCGAAAGAGGAACCTAACTTCCTTCCTTTTAGTATTTTTCCCTTACATTTTGGTGCTCTCGTTGAGAGACGCAGCCATGACCGATGGCATGATGACGCGCGCCAGACTGGTAGATGATCAACTCCAGCAGCTGCATGACAACGCTGATGCTCACCAAGTTGCCATCGATGAACTCAGCCACAAATACGACCGTCTCCAATTTTCCATTGATGAAGTACTCCGCCGCCTCAGCCCGCCAGCCAACCCCAGCAGTTCCAACCCCACCACACCACCACCAATAATACACACCCCCACTTCCCCTACGAACAATATTACCAACGAAACACGACCTAATGACCTTACCCCTCGACCTCCAAATCAGCTCACTAACAGCCTTAGATGTGGCCTGGTGCTTAACAACTTTGATGGAACCAATCCCTTAGATTGGATTTTCCAAGCTGAACGATATTTTGCTTACCAATCAATCCCTGAACAGGAACGCGTCGATTTTGCCAGCTTCTTCATGGTGGGACAAGCCCTGAGCTGGTTTCAATGGATGCACCGCCAACAGCAACTAAATTCCTGGAACTCCCTCGTCCAAGCCATTGAACAGAGGTTCGGCCCCTCTTCGTATGCCAACCACCAAGCGGCCCTTTTTAAACTCACCCAGACCGGTACTGTCTCCGACTATCAAACCCAGTTTGAAAATCTCTGCAACCGTGTCTCAGACATGACCCCTGAATCAATCCTCAATTGTTTCATCTCTGGCCTAAAACGCCCGATCCAAAGGGAATTAGCCGTACTAAAACCCACAACCATCTCAGATGCTCTGGGATTAGCTAAACTTATCGAAGAAAAATTATCAGACTCTAGAGCTCCCTTCAATCGGCCAAACTCGTACAGACCCCCCAACACAACCACATACACTTCTCCGCCTCATCCGCGACCCCCTCTGCTTCCCTTAACCGCCCCCCCATACCCTCCCCAACCAAATCACTCCCCAACCAGCGGAGGCCGACGACTCTCCCCTGCCGAGCTGCGGCGAAGGAGGGAACAGGGCTTATGTTACAACTGTGATGAAAAATATAAACCCGGCCATCGCTGCAAGGCCCAGCAATTTTCTATAAGCCTAGAGGGAGAAATCGACGAAGATGAGAATGAGGACGAAGACTCAAATTCGGAACCTCCGGAGCCCGAAATATCTCTGCAAGTCCTCACAGGATCCCTAAACCCACGGACTCTACGCCTTCTAGCTTCCATTAATGACACCCCAGTCACAGCCTTGGTAGACTCCGGAAGTACGCACAACTACATCCATCCCCGAACCATCAGCTACCTCCACTTGACTGTTGAACGAGGGCCCGGTTTAACTGTGACAGTAGGGAACGGAGAAAAGCTGAAAACAGAAGGAGTATTGACCAACCTCCCGGTCAATATTGAAGGCAACTCATTCCTGATCGACGCCCACGTGCTGGCTTTCGCTGGTGCCGACCTCATTCTGGGCACACAATGGCTCGAGACTTTGGGCCCAGTGATAACGGACCACAAGCGCCTCACCATGGAGTTCACCCATCAGGGCCAAACCGTCCGACTCTCGGGACGCCAGCCACCCCCAGAAACAAGCCCAATTTCCCTGAATCAATTACGCCGCCTCCACAAAACATCAGCCCAAGCCTGCTATTACCATATCCATCTTATGGGCCCAGAACAGCCCAAACCCATTATACCCAAAGAAGTCCAAGCCCTCCTCCAGAAATACCAACCCGTCTTTGAACCGCCCAAAACCTTACCCCCCCACCGCCCAACAAACCACCACATCAATCTCCAACCGAATTCACAACCCGTAAATATCCGGCCTTACCGTTACCCCCATTATCAAAAGGAAGAAATTGAAAAACAAATTAGAGACATGCTACAAGAAGGGCTCATTCGACCGTCCACTAGCCCATTTTCCTCACCTATATTACTTGTTCGAAAAAAAGATGGGACCTGGAGGTTTTGCGTGGACTACCGAGGTCTTAACCAAATTACCATTAAAGACCGATACCCAATCCCCACGGTAGATGAATTATTAGATGAGCTCCATGGGGCAACTACTTTCTCCAAATTGGACCTCCGAAGTGGGTATTTCCAAATCCGTGTACACCCTCCCGATATACCAAAAACCGCATTCCGAACCCATAATGGCCATTACGAATTTTTGGTCATGCCTTTCGGGTTGACCAACGCCCCCTCTACTTTCCAAGCCACCATGAACGATCTTTTCCGACCCTACCTACGAAAATTTGTTCTTGTTTTTTTTTGACGACATCTTAATCTATAGCTCCACTCCGACCCAACACCTTGACCATATCCAAATTGTTTTACAACTTTTACACTCCCAAAATTTTTTTGCCAAGTTATCCAAATGTTTATTTTTACAAACTAGTGTGGAATATTTGGGCCACATTATTTCAGGGCAAGGAGTACAGGCTGACCCAAGGAAAATCGAAGCCATCGTTCAATGGCCCACGCCCACTACGTATACGGCCGTTCGGGGATTTCTGGGCCTGACGGGCTACTATCGTAGATTCGTTCGGCACTATGCTACCATTGCAAGCCCGTTAACAGACCTGCTTAAAGCCACACCAAACAAATCCCTTCCCTGGACCCCACAAGCCCAACAAGCTTTCGACAACCTCAAACAGGCCATGACCACAACACCAGTCCTATCTCTCCCGAACTTCGAGCTTCCTTTCATGGTGGAAACGGATGCCTCCTCCATCGCCATCGGCGCCGTCCTTTCACAAAATCATCACCCCATAGCCTTTTTCAGTAAGCGTCTCCCTCCTCGCCTACAAACAGCTTCTGCTTACTCTCGAGAAATGTATGCCATCACTTCGGCGGTCCAAAAATGGCGACAGTACCTCTTAGGTACCTTCTTCACCATTGCTACCGATCACCAAAGCCTTAAGCAACTAATTAACCAAACCATACAAACACCCGAGCAACAGCGATGGCTTACCAAGCTGCTGGGTTTCGAATTTGAGATCATCTACAAGACTGGAAGCTCAAATCGCGCTGCAGATGCCCTATCGAGATGGCCAGCCGACTCCACAGACGCCAAATTACAAATCTTCTCTACCCCTATCACAGGTTTGATTCAGTCCATAAAGACTTTAACTCTGGCCGATCCTCTACTCTGTGAAATTTGTTCTGACTTGCAGGAAGGGCGAGGCAACGCAGCAGGCTATACTCTTCATCAGGGCATTTTACTTCTCCGTGGACGAATAGTTGTGCCCAACGACTTTAATCTCCGTCAACAAATCATCGAAGCCTACCACAGTTCACTTGTAGGTGGACACTCAGGAATCGCCAAGACCACCATTCGAATTGCTTCTAACTTCTACTGGGCTACCCTAGCTCGAGATGTTCGTGATTTTGTCCGAAAGTGTGGCGTGTGCTTACAAATCAAACCAGAAACAGCAGCTCCTAAGGGCTTACTACAGCCCCTGCCCATACCGGAACGAGTCTGGGAAGACATTGCTATGGACTTCATCACCCAGCTTCCACCTTCCGCAGGAAAAGAGACAATATGGGTGATCGTCGATCGTCTTTCGAAGTACGCCCATTTCTGTGCATTACCCTCCGGAATTACCGCGGTACGTTTGGCTGATCAATTTGTCCATCACATAGTCCGTCTCCATGGGTTTCCTCGATCAATTGTTTCAGATCGTGATCCCTTATTCACTAGTCATTATTGGACTGAATTATGCCGCTCCCAAGGCATCTCCCTCAAAATGAGCTCCGCTTACCACCCTCAAACAGATGGTCAATCGGAAGTCCTTAATCGGTGCCTTGAGACTTACCTACGAGCTATGGCAGGAGATCATCCACAAAAATGGACTGCAATGCTTCCCTGGGCTGAGCTCTGGTACAACACCACCCACCATAGCGCCATTGCGATGACACCATTTCAGGCTGTGTATGGCCGACCTCCTCCGGTGCTCTCCACCTACATACAAGGTACCACCGCCTTAGCTGCCCTTGATGCTGACCTGGGAGACCGACGAGAACTACTTACCTCCATCAAAGAAAATTTGCTCCGGGCCCAGACAAGAATGCGGAACCAGGCTAATAAAAATCGGAGAGACAAGGAATTCAAGGAAGGTGACTGGGTTTTTGTTAAGCTTCAGCCCTACAGACAATCCTCGTTAGCTAACCGACCATCCAACAAGCTCTCTAAACGCTATTTTGGGCCATTCCAAATCATAAGCCGCATCGGCCCAGTTGCTTACCGACTACAACTACCCTCTCATGCTAAGATCCACCCTGTATTCCATATATCCCTCCTCAAATGGTGCCCCGACCCACACACAGTTCCACCCGCAGATATGCCCCCCTTCTTTTCTGCTTCGGGACCACTTTTCCAACCAAAGACACTCCTTGCCACTCGAAGAATCAAAATCAACAGACGCTGGACCGATCAAGTCTTAATCCAGTGGGAACATTGTTCCCCAGAAGAGGCCACGTGGGAGGACAGAGCCCAATTCGCCATCAGTTTTCCACAATTCGACCTTGAGGACAAGGTCAGTCTCGCAGGGGAAGGCATTGATACAGCGGGCCATAACCTCAGCCCAACAACAACAACCGCAGACCATAACTCCAGCCCAACATCAACATCAACCCACAGTACCAGTCCAGAAATTGTAGCCAGCGGGAGAAAGAGAAGCCAGCCACACTACCTGAAGGATTTTATCCTCAACTAGATAATTCTAGAATATGCACGGAGTATTATTGTTCTGCTATTTAACTATATATGGTATCTTTCCTTAACAGAAAGATACGGTAGTTATGGGGATAAAAGGGTCATTAGCTATGTACTGAAAAATGCTTATATAAACATGGTCGAGATCAATGAGAAGGCAAGCAGAATTTGAATTATTTAGCCAAGGAGCCTCCTCTGCTCGAAAGAGGAACCTAACTTCCTTCCTTTTAGTATTTTTCCCTTACAGTTTGGTTACTAAGAAAATTATAAAGAAAGAAAATATAAAGGAAAGAGTCGGGGAATTATACACATCTTAACTTTCCTCAGCTAAAGTTGAGGAAAATAACAACGAAGGAAGGAAAATTAACTCCCGACTGTCGGGTCTCGCCTCCATCCTCCTCTGCTTCCTTCTCCTTTGTCGATTATTTGGATCTCCATCGAAGCAGCAGACCGCAATCGATCCCGTCTTCGCCACTTCGATTCCTAGCAAGTTTTTTCCCTCCTCGAGATATAATGAAACACGCCATTTGCAATGGAAAAACCATCGGGCTTGACTGTTCACATTTGTGAACTGAACGCATCGGGATGAATTACTAGGCACATGTTCATTGGATCAGCTTCTATTCATCAGCCATCAGGTAAACAAATCAAGACATAAGAAGAAAACATTAATCACGTCTTGATCAGTGAGTCCATGAAAGATGATGACCCACAGTTTGTACGCCCTCAATAGTGAATCGGAGAAGATTAAGAATCAGAGTAATTTCAAATAGGACAAACGTAAATCAACCCTTCAATTAATTAAAAAAGAATTGAGTCCACATTGCAGCTTCAGACCTTGATTTTGAAATCAATCAACCAATCAGTAGAATTATTTAGAAGGCGAAAAAGAGCTCACCTTAAACCCTAATCGATCTTCATTCTTCTTCCTTACCAATCGAGGGTCATCTCCACCACCACCAACGGCAATATCCGGCGGGCGTAACCTCCAGAGAGCAGCACCAAGTTTCCTAGCAGAGACCCCTTCACCTTTCTGTCTTCCCCTCCGTCTATTACCAACTTTTCTGGAAATCGACTGCTTTTTCTGTAGATCTGAAGTGGGTTTAGCAGGAAGGGGTGGGTTGTGCTTCTGAGAATGATGATGGTGTTTGGAGAGGAGGAGAGCAGATAGGTCGGTGTTGGGTGTAATCTTCATTGCGATGAAGAATGGTATTCCTCACCCCTCCTACCCAAGTTCTGATACTCCATTAACTTTCTCAGGGGCTTGAAACCATGCGCACATCCATCGACTGAGCCTGGATGTGTAGGAGGTGACATGAAGAGCAATTTTCTGTGGTCTGCACCTGCGAATTCGTATATATTGGGACTATTCCATTTGGTTTATTTTTTTTGGTTTCGTGCAACAAATACAAAGGTAGCCGATGTAATACTATAGTACTATTATTAGTAGTGTTTTATATTGGATATTATTCGAAATTTAATAGATTTTATTTTAAATCGAATGGATTATATCTGAAATTCAAAAAAATTTATTCGATTGATATATAAACAATTATGGATAAATGGATATAGATATAGATATAGAAGGAAAAAAAATACTCATAAAATTTAGATACGAATATCGGTATATATTTTTTTATTAGGTTTCGGTAATAGATAGGGGATATCTGATACGTTGTTATCCTTAATTAATATTTTATGGAAGTATACTAGTAACAAGCTATGTTTTTTTTTCTTTTTATGTTTATTATAGCATATTTTAAATGGAAAGGAATATGAAATATTTTATATTTTTTATAATTTTTTTAAAAATTATTGTAAGTTATTCATGCAATATTTTAGAATAGTTCTATAAAAAAAATTTGGAATAAGTATTGATTTTATGGAGTTTTTATAAATTTTCTAGAACTTTTACGTAATTTTTTATATATCAATATAATATTTTTATTTTAATTAAATATATAATAATATTTAAATAATAATATTAACTTTTCTTAGAATTTTCTTTCTATATACCAAACACTAAAAATATTTTCCAAGAATTCAGATTCCCACACAATTTTCTCCAACAACCAAACAAAGGAAAGAAAATTATATTCTTTTATTTTCTTTCCTTTAATTTTCTTTCCTCTATATTTTTCTTTCCACATAATTTTCTTCAAACCAAACATACCCTTAAAGTCTAAAAACCACCATTCGAGTGTTTTTTCAAAAAAAAAAACATTAACTTTCAGAATCAACAATAAAGCCACCTTCAGGTTTTCTTTATCAAAACCCATAAGTTACTGCGGTAAAGTCGAAACCCTTGAACGAAGTGAGATTCAACTTATGTTCCGTGCGTGCTTATATATATGCATTATATCCTAATTATATTATTAAAAATTAAGGCAAACTCAAACCCAAAATATCATTACAAATGAAATTATTCAATATGTGTAGGAAAATCCAACATATGAAACCCAAAAGAAAAAAAAAAACTAAGTGTCTTAATAAAAGCTTATTGGCACAATCATTTGACGCTATATTAAAAGATACTAAAAATAACTAAATCTTGGCCAAATCACCTAAGTGATGTAAACAAATATTGCCCATAACTGCTTTCATGTTTTAAAGTAAAGCATCAATAGCGCACATCATAAGAAAGTTTAAGAACAATAAAATGAACATTGATTAATAGTAATACCCCTAGATACCTTAGCCTTGTTGCCTAAGGTAATTCTACTAACCACATCATCACCATTATTTAACTCTTTTCATAATGTTCCGTTAATGCTAAACTAATGTGCATTCTTTTCAATTAAAAATAACTTATATAACCATTGATATCATAATTCCTCATACATCATATTTCTTTATAACAATTGTTGCACAATGGAACTATTTTCAAAGAGTATCCCGTAAACAATTTATAATGAGACTTATATAAAAAGTAGAATATGAAAGTATCAATAATTTCTAACAACACAACTAGTGGAGCATGGAATATGTATCCTAGTAATAGAACATGTGTGTGGATACAAAAGATGTGTATTGTAATAATTGAAGATGTTTATTGTAAGATGTGTATTGTAATACCAAAAGAAGGTGTTTATTCTTGTATAGTAAGATGTTATAATACCTCAAAATTTATATCTTGAATTCTTTCTTCTTATTTTTTGGATCAAGGGTAATATATATATGTGCACAAATATATTATCAAAAATGGATATCAGCATGTACATTAGATACATCTAAATATCAATAAAAAAGATGGGGATGAAACTAAATAATATAAATTCCCATTATGCCTCATGGCATGCAAATGCGAATATAAGTTTGCTAGTTATGACACAAAACATGCATATAATGGTTCGTAGCAAGTCATTGTATCATCAAGCACTATAAAGAGAAATAAATGTATAATGTTTGATATGTGATACTAGAAATCCATGGTTATAAGTGAGCTTGCAAGGGTTTTCATATCCTTATCGATGCCCAACCATAATCTAATTTCCTTCCAATATTCACAAGTAGCAAGGCAATTGATGTGCATGGTTATCTAGCATAACACAACATAATGACCATCTAATGTCGTCAGTAGAAAAAAGACATTCTATTTTGGTTAGGAGTTCTCTTTAGTAGTTAATGAAAGAATAAAAACAATTATTCTAGTGTTAAAACCATCCTAAATAACTTCGTGATCTTTCATAACTTACCCTTTATTTCTTATATAATCACAGGTATTCCTTACATAGTAACCTAAAGGACCCTATCAAGTGTTCATCATATTATCCATCACTTGAAAAAAGTTGACTTTAATGACAGGTTGATTCCTAATTTGGATGAGCCTTTTCATGATGGAGGAGGTACCTATCTATATTTTCCATGGCGACTAGTGCTCTAAGTAATGACAATGAATCTATTTAGTCCATAAAGTGTAGTTCTTGTCTTGAATATGCCATGTATATTTGTTTAGGAGAACTTGATTTCGTATCTCAATATCCTTTAAACATGATCCTTCATCTCTTTTCGGTAGGCAGTGGTCTTTCCATGTAACCATGGGCTTCTTGGAGTCACATACGAAAGTCCTATGGAGTTTGACAACTCTTTTGATCACACCTTTTACGAGGGGGAAATATTAGCTTAAAAGTAAGTAATACTTTGAAGTATAAATTGCATTAGTTCAATTCTACCATAGGAGAATGCTTAGGGGTTTCAATTACTAATAACATTGTAGATCTTATTGATGAGATACTTGTAGTCGATAGATATTAGCTTGGAAAGGAAAAGAGGAACTTCAAAATATATGAAGGGGCACTCTACAAGCCATGTCCATAAGTGGTGCGATGTTTTGTATAAGATCATAGGAGATACCAGCTATAAAAATATGGGATTTGTTAGTATTAACTACAAGTCCTATATAAGAATATATTTATCACAAGAAAAAACTATTTTTCTAAATAGTAACTTTAAGGTTACCACAAGCATTCAAAAAATAATAGTTTTTCTTACAACTTCTAAAGCCAAGAAGAGAGCTTATCTTTAACATCAAAATAAATAAAATGGTAAAAAATCATACAATTTCAATTGAAAATATAAAATATTACATCCTTGTAAAAAAATTACGACAATGATCACTGAAAAAAGTAAAATAAAAAGATATAAAATTTTTGGGTATAACAGTTATATCACGAACCTAGAAGGATGTAGCTAGGTGCTTTCTGACATGCAGAGTAGAAAATTAGACATAATGGTTATACATATAAGATATAATTACTATGAACACAATACATAATCACTATGGATATAAGATAAAATTACTATTTACTATGTACTATCCACTTTTTTTATTATCTATGTTGTGTTTATCTAACATAATATTCATGCTAAAGAACATAATCACTATTAAAATAAGACATATACCATAAAAATAAGATGTAATTAACATCGTCAAACTACATATGTCGAGTTATCTATAACGGCGCTTATAAGTTTTGGTACTTGATTACATGACAAAACATTCATAGAAAAAACACGATCATGGTCTCTTATTTTTCATTATGTAAAATACTTATAAGGTATAACTTTTAACTAATAAATATATATTCAATATAGAAATTGTCTTTGTATAGCGAAAATAAGTCATATGACAGACTTACATGTGATTATTGTGCTAATAATAATTATATTTTGAGTAACCAATAGTGGAAATAATAAATGCAATATAGTAGTACTAATAATAATTTATTATTAATAATAGTGATAAAGTTGGTGATTATCTCATGCGTAGTTAGTGAGTATGGTATTAAAAAGGAGTGATTATCACAGATTTTGTGATAATAGGTAATAGAATGAAGATTACCTTAAGTGTAGTCGGTGATTATACTATTAGATATGGATGATTATTTCTAACGAGGATAATAATCGTCTTATGTTATATTTTATTGAATATTTTAATTATTGTTATGCAATAATAATAATAATAATAATAATAATAATAATAGTTAATTTAATTGCTTGTGTATACAGATAATGCGTTGATTATCTTTACTTGATGGTACTTAAACCGGTGTTTATTAGGACCCATGATTAAAGTAAGTAATTGATATCATTATAAATATAATTAAATTAATCACTTTTAATAAATAATTATTCTTTGATACTCACGCAGACCGGTTAAGATCCGATTTGTTATACCACGACCCTTGTTATTTATATAATTTATGCACCCCATCTCATGAAAAATCAAATCAGAAATTTTAGAATAAATAATGATTCTGATTCTTATTCTTCCTAAAATTTAGAAAAAAGTCATATTGAGATTATCATTATTTGGTGCAGTGCCTAATCAAACACATATGACTAGCCTGGGGTAGTACCCAACTGGTAATCAATCATCCTTTTCAGGCTTTTATCCCAAGTGAAGTCCCTACTGACGTCAGACATGACACGACACAGAGCCTTGCCCACGACCATGAGTGTTGTGTTACTGTAAATGCGTTGGGCCCTTACGAATCTCATTTATTTAACCTCACCATCCGTACCCCCATCGAAAACAAGCCTCTTCGCACTTCGCTCGCCCTCTCTCTCCTTCCGGTCTCGAATCAGTTCACGCTTTGTGCCCACTCAAACCAGAACAACAAGCAAACAGTACAATTCTTCTCTACCGACTCAAGGAAAAGAAAGCCGACCCACCCTTCCGCCCACCTAGTTTAAAATAAATAGATAAAAACAAATATTTTTTTTTTCTTTCTGAAATTCACTTTACATTGCGGTTACGCTTGCTGCCGGCTTTAATGGAAGACAATCAGTCGTAATCAATTTTCCAAGGGGAAAGAAAAAATAAAAGGAAAAAAAAAATGCTAACGACGACGAGATTACGGAAGATGATGAGTTTCACTCGAACGATCACCGATCCCGATTGGCGGTACCTCCTCTTACTCCTCCCGACTCTCTCTCTTCTAGTCTATTTCTTCCTCTCCGCCTCAACCAATGCACATACGCTCGAAGAACGGCTGTCTTCATTCTCTCCGCTCAAATCCATCATATTCCGATCATCAGCGTCGCCGCCGTCACAACAGCCGCCGCCGACGACGGCGAAACCTAGCAGGGATTTAGGTAAGGCTAGGATAGCCGTATGCTTAGTAGGCGGTGCGAGGAGGTTTGAGCTAACCGGGCCGTCTATAATTGATAGGGTATTAAAACGATACCCGAATTCGGATCTTTTCCTGAACAGCCCGTTCGATAAGGACGCTCACAAGTTCTCTCTGCTGAGGGACGCCCCGAAGATCGCCGCGGTTCGGATTTTCGAACCGAGCTCGATCAGCGAAACCGACTCGATGCAGCGGGTCCTGACTCCGGCGAACTCGCCTAACGGAATTCAGGTTCGTCGTTTCTTCTCTCCCGCTCCATTCAATTGCTACAGGGTACAACCGCTGCGATATTACTTGCTATTTTCTGATAAGCCGCCCCCTAATAATTGCGTTCTTGTTGTTTTTATTATTATTGGTTTCTGATGTTTTTTGCCGAGGCTGTGACTGTCGTATCAGAGACCGTTCGGTGAGGGTATTTTCTGTATTAGTATTTTTTTTATGTTAGTTTTGATGGGATATATTAATTTTTTATGACAGATTTTAATAGCGTATTAATGTATATAGTACTCTGGATTAAATTTAGATTAGATAATAATTTATAAATTAATGTTGAATTGAGTAAATTGAATATGAAACTTTTGATATTACACGCCCAGTCCATCTAATAACTTCAAACACATTTTAAATTAATTTTATGCTAATTTAGTTGTTGACCGTAGCTGTGTGCGTGTGTGTGTGTTTTTTTTAACTACCGGTGCCTCTGGCCCTCTGCCATTGCCACGAGGGGAGGGGAGGGTCCTTGCTTTTGCGTGCCATGTTAATCGTTAGTATCTTATTTTCTAGAACTTTTGCGAAACCCAAAGATTGGTGGCGAGGGGTTTGTACCGCGGTATAGGGAGCCATTTTTATTTTTATTTTCTTACCGGGATTTGGATGGGGAATCGGCGAATCGGGATACGGAGGAGGAGGGAGTCCTCGAACGGGGAAGTGGGGAATAAAAGTCTCGAGAAGGATTTGAGGGAATAAAAGGAACTCGGAGGCGTGGGAGCAAGGTCGTACATAGAGAGCCATTTGGTTCGGCCTCTGAATTTGTATCCCTAGCTAGTTACCGATCCATATTAAGCGTTCTTTTCATGTTTTTAACTTTAATGAATATAAGTGTTGGTATTTTATAATCATAAGATAAAAAATATTGAATACTTTTGCTGATTTTTTCTCGCTATCACCCTTAAATATTTGACCCTATATATTTGGTATTCTCCGAAAGAAATTCATTAAATATTTAATAATTACTAAGATAATATTAGTCATTTACCTTTATTAGAGTCGGTGGTAGAAGTACTCTCGGCTCGGTACAGGATGTAGGCTCGACCTACTGTGACATCCTAGTCAGGATCCCGTCCCGTCCGAATAATAGCAATAATTTATTCCTATGTGGATAGGATAACCGATGAAGTACAGTCACTTTTTCTTTTTTATTTTCCTTTTTTTATTTAATAAAAAGGCATTCGGTATTTGATAATTAGGTGGGAAAGGAAGATATAGGGGCGCCGATTAGGTATGCCTTCTTTTTGTCCTTAATCTGGTTCACAGAATACTAAAAGAATTTATCGTAGAAGGAAAGAGCATATCCTATTTCAAATTACAAAATTTGATCCGGAAATCTGGAGCATAAAAGTCGGGATCTAATTACACCTCAGGTCTTTTGGTGGAAAGAATATTATTAAATACAGTTTTTCTTCTTAATTTTACCTTTTTTCGGAGAGATTTTTGGCCTCGGCTGTAACTGGTCTAATATATATCCGTACCGCCTAGGCCTTGCCTTTAGCAGGTAGGTTTCCCTAGGCCATGAATCACCGTCGTATTTTTCTCCCATTATTGGGTTTAGAAAGGAGATATGTCCTCCCTCCCAGCTGAATTTCCAATGGGATGATTTAGCCAAGGAAAAAATAAAAAAATAAAAAAAAGGGAGGGGGGCCTGTGGGGGGGAATTGGGGAGGAACGCATTTCGTTTTATTTAGTTCTACGACTCGAACTGTACGTTAACTAGTTGGGCGATGCCGTAGAAATAACTTTCTAGAATGTTTGATCAAAACTGTATACACGGCCGAAGGTCTTTCACGTGGTGCACTCGACTTGGGGGATTTACATTTGTGCATGTGCCCACGAGGAAATGTATGCCCGGTTTTGAGGTGCGTCAAAATAGACCAGCAAGCAGCGTGTATTCTAATTATTATTATTATTATTATTATTATTATTATTATTATTATTTCTTTGTCTAAATTTTACCACCAAAATTAAAATTTTCAGAGAGATTTTTGGTCTACATTTTGACTACGTTTCATGCATGTATGAGTGTTTTGAATAATTATAAGGAGATAACATGATTGATGATTGTTCTAGTTTTTTTTTTTTTTGATGACGTACGCAGTACCATCATGGTGTGTATATATATATATATATTGCCTATTTCAGGCTTGGACTGGATTACTAAAATAATGAAGGGTTTCCGATTAATTAATTATTTTTCTAGGCTGCATCGGTAATCATTTTGAGTATATTCTTTTTTTTTTCATTTTGGGAATTTTTTTTAAAAAGAATATTCTTAAAATCTCTAAAAAGCACGAATTAAATAAGATAATACACATGTTGCCGATGGGGGATGTGTATGTAATTATGTATCTTGCTCATTAATTGATCGACGCCTAGCTGGTTTTCCAATTTGTCACGCTAGGAGATTCCATGTTTTGCGTACAAAAACCTTATACTACTACTACTGCTTAGGCCACCATCACCCCCATTTGGTCTTCAGTTGGTCCACCAAACAAAACAAATCATGACGTTAGTTTGCCCTGTCTTGAGTTATCCATAGCAAAACAACGGGCGAGAGAGCATTTCCTGATTTTAAAAAAGCTCGCT
This sequence comes from Tamarix chinensis, assembly GCA_030549775.1. Classification (NCBI taxonomy): domain Eukaryota; kingdom Viridiplantae; phylum Streptophyta; class Magnoliopsida; order Caryophyllales; family Tamaricaceae; genus Tamarix; species Tamarix chinensis. The sequence goes on from CM060174.1 coordinate 100,132,735, forward strand.
CGCCTAGTTGGAAACTTAGGCCCTGCTGAATGCTGATCTTGACTCTTGAGTTTTAATAAAACAACTCGCACGATATAAGTATTAAGTGGGGTATCCGTATTATCAAACCAGGCAGGGCAACTAGCTAGCCTCCATCTGTGGTCCCCTTTGCTGATTCCCTCTACATGCTTGTCAGTTGTCATACCATACCGTAGTACTATTCCGTTAGTGGCTTTGTGTATGTATACATTTTATATTAGATCCGCATCTTCAAATTTAATATTTATAAAATACGGATCAATATTTTAAATATTAAACATTTTATACAATCATAATAATTGGTTTGAAGGATTATAATAATTAGCAACTATCCCCCCCCCTCCTTTTTTTTTAGTACGTCTGTTGTAGCAATATTATAAATTTTTTTGTTGTTGTTGTTGATGGTAATAATATTTATTATCATAACCTCTCTTTGTAGTTTGGACGCCTTATTTTTTTAAGTTGTCATCCATATACTCCAAAAATTATCTCTTTTTTAATTTTTCTTATTTTCATTTTTTACCCTCAAATTCTAAATCCCTCCTCCCTTCCCTCCCACTCCAACTCATTCTTCAATCAAAATTACATCTTTATTAACAAATAAATTAACATCGTAATTAAAATGTGTTGATATGTGAAAAATAATTGTTGAAAAATTAATAACATTTTAATTTATTTATTTTAATAAAATAGGAAAAAATACAAATAACCTCATTTTTTTTATGTTAATAACTAACAAAAATCAATATCATGATAACTTATTTATTTTATTCATATGGAAAAAATAGCATTCAATGAGTAATAAATAAAATTACACAATCCCAATGAATCTATAAATATATTCACATACATATAAACGGATTAAAAAAAAAACCGGGCATTGGGATTTGAATGGCTGGTCCGTGGCGTGGGAGGTAGGAGCTAGCATATAGATGATTCATTTGAGTTAAGGAATGCTTAGGGGTGAATTATCGGTGATAAGGGTATAATATATGATATAAGCAATTCATCTGTAAAGTCTAAACTCTACGTAAAAATCTAAGGTATATATCTATAGTTTTTTATTATTAATTGAGGTTTCATTTAATAAATTTAATTTTACATGCCGTATGTTGAAAATTAGAAGTTTGAAAATTTAAGATTAAAGCTTGAAGTTGAAGGAAAGGAGTGGTTGATAAAATAGAAGAAGGGGAGATGTAAAATGAGATGAGAAGATGAATGTTGTGGTATATACTGTAAGAATATAATTAACGATAATCGCAGCAATTAAGGAAAATTAATTAAGCCAAACCGAGATTAAGAGTTGTGCCGTGATAGAATCACTGCCCTGAAGTGATTTTCGACCGGACAATGGCGCAGATCCCTTCAACGTCGAATCACCCCCAAGGTTCACACAACGTTCTTCGATTCCGTGCACTCGGAATAGAAGAATGGAACTTGCAAACATACAATGCCAGATCAGTAGGGTTTTCTGAATTAGGGTTAGGGTTTCGAAGTGGCCGACGGTGCTCTCCTTCGAAAACAAAAATGATTTTCGGTATGTTTTAAACTCATGAAAATAACATTTAAATAGGCAAAAAACTGAATGAGGGATTAGTGGAACGTCTCCCACTAAACAGCCCACAAAACCGAAATATTTTAATGAGTAAAAACGCAACCGTCGAAAACCGGAAAAAGAAAAATGGGTCGGGTCGGATCAAAGACCACACCACACCCAGCCCGGACCGGACGGGCGGGCGGCGGCACACGCGCGTGTGTGTGTGGTATTTATGATCCAGCCCACAACCCACAAAACAACCCAAACTCATAATTCAAACAACCAAAAGGTGAGGGGATATATAAAGTGAACTAAAAACTTATTCACTTCCAATGTGGGACATTGAAAATGCCCACAAGTTGCCATTGCATCCAACAATCCCCCACCAATGGCAAACAGAAGAAAAACCCGATTGATCTGGACAAGGAAGGAGTAACACTTAAGTATCAATATCACGTGGATTGAATTGATACGTAGTGAAATGAGGCAACAATCGTATCTGAGGAGTGAACGAGTCTTGAACTACTCAGACTTCGATTGAGACCCTCACAGCACATGTTTTTACCTTAAATTTGCAAATTCCGCGATAGTAACACAAGCGCTTTTAATGGCCATGCGCACACCTTGGGTACTCATGAGTGCTCTAGAAAGAAAGCCTCAATCTTTCATAGAAGGCGGCCCACCTTCACACTCACCTAGGTGAATCCATCAAGTGCGTCTCACAAGCACCACCAAATCTGGTTATGGATCCATTAAGAGCATAATTATGCTCAACCTTTTAAAATCCAATAATAAGTTCATCATATCCGTCTTAAAAAGGACCACCCAAAATATAGGGCTATGAACTTATAAGAGTAGAAAGCTGAACCTTTCCACAAAACACTGCAAGGCGCCATAGGAATGAGAATGTAGTGCAGAGGATTCAAGAGCATGGTATTTACCATACCTTCCTCAACTCAAAGGCTTAAGCCCCATTCCCCTCGACGATTCAAGGATAACTCTCCTTGTTAGACCCTTTGTTAGAGGATCTGCTAGATTCCTTTCGGATCGAACAAACTCTAAAGAGATGACACCATTCCTCAACAGTTGTCTCACACAACTGTGTCTAACACGAATGTGTCTTCTCTTACCATTATAAACAGTGTTCTTGGCAACACATATAGCTGCCTGTGAATCACAATGCAAGGAAACCGGTACACTAGGTTTCTTCCACAAAGGCACATCGGCCAGCAAGTTCCTTAACCATTCTGCCTCTTGACCAGCTAACTCAAGAGCAATAAACTCTGACTCCATGGTGGAGCGAGCTATGCAAGTCTGCTTAGAAGACTTCCAAGATATAGCTCCTCCTCCCAAGGTAAACACGTAACCACTGGTAGAACTGACTTCATCATTGTCAGAAATCCAATTTGCATCCGTAAATCCCTCTAGAACAGCAGGAAATTTACAGAAATGCAAACCCCAATCCTTAGTACCTTTAAGGTATCTAAGTAAACGGCGTAGAGCAGTCCAGTGATCGTTACCTGGGTTGTGAGTATATCTACTCAATCTACTCACAGCATATGCTATGTCAGGTCTAGTACAATTCATCAGGAACATCACGCTACCTATGATTTTAGCATATTCACATTGTGAAACACTCGCTCCCAGATTCTTTTTCAAATGTATGCTAGGATCATAGGGTGTTTTCACAGGCACGTCATCTTGACACTCAAATTTTTCTAGAAACTTATCAACATAGTGAGATTGACTCAAGCAAAAACCATTCACGGTTTTTCTCATTTTAATGCCAAGAATTACATCAGCTTCTCCTAAATCTTTCATTTCGAAATGAGAAGATAAAAACATTTTGGTCTCATCGACCACAGACATATTTGTGCCAAGAATCAACATGTCATCTACATATAAGCATATTATCACGCATTCATGTCCAATCAATTTAGAATACACACACGAGTCAGATGCATTTGCTATATAACCATCACTGACTAAAGTCTGGTCAAACTTTTCATACCATTGTTTAGGAGCTTGTTTAAGGCCATACAATGACTTTCTCAATCTACACACTTTAGTCTCCTGACCTTCAACCTCACAGCCCTCGGGCTGCTCCACATAGATCTCCTCCTTTAGGTCGCCATTCAGAAATGCTGTTTTCACATCCATTTGATGGACTATAAGTCCATGGATAGCAGCCAAAGCAACCAAGGATCGGATTGTGGCAATCTTAGTCACAGGAGAATAAGTATCGAAAAAGTCAACGTCTTTCTTTTGCTTGTAGCCTACAGCTACTAAACTAGCCTTAAACTTATCAATGGTTCCGTCAGTTCTTAATTTCTTTCTGAAGACCCATTTGCATCTTATTGGTTTACAACCTTTAGGCAAATCAACCAAATCCCAAGTATGATTGGACATAATCGATTCTAACTCATTTTTAATTGCTTCTTTCCAAAAACTAGCATCAACAGAAGTTACTGCTTCCTTATAGGATTTAGGATCCTCTTCAATTAGAAATGTAGACACAAAGTCAACATTAATCATATCAATGTCATCATTTTCAACAAGAAAAGCAGTGATAAAATCAGGTCCAAAGCTAGTTTCTAGTCTCCGTCTTTTACTCCTCCTAGGCTCATGAATATTATCATTTTCATTTTCAAGAGATGATGAGGAAGACAAAGGCACAGTAGAAGCATCAGAAGAGCAAGCAATTTCACATGCATTCTTTTTCAAAGGAAACACATTCTCAAAAAATTCTGCATTTCTAGATTCACAAATAGAATAATCATTCAAACACAAAAATCTATATGCAGCACTATTTTGAGCATACCCAATGAATGCACAGTCAAACGTCTTTGTTCCCACGTTGGTTTTTCTAAAGTCTGGTAAACCAACTTTAGCTAGACACCCCCACACTTTCAAAATTTTCAGATTAGGTTCAAAACCTTTCCACAGTTCATAGGGAGTCTTGTCTAGTTTCTTATGGGGAACCCGATTTAAAACATAGCATGCAGATAGGACAGCCTCCCCCCACATTTGGTCAGACATACCAGAACTCAAAAGCATAGCATTCATCATTTCTTTTAGAGTTCTATTCTTTCTTTCTGCAACACCATTTTGTTGGGGAGTATAAGGGGCACTAGTTTCATGTATTATACCATGATTATCACAAAATTCCTTTAAAAAACTAGTTCCATATTCACCACCCCTATCAGACCTAAGCCTCTTAATCTTTCGGTCCAATTGGTTTTCCACTTCTGCTTTATACTTTAAGAACATACCTTCAGTCTCATCTTTAGACCTAAGGAGGAAAACTCTAGTATATCTCGAATAATCATCGATGAATGTCACATAATACCGTTTTCCTCCTCTACTCTCGGTGTTCTTAAAATCAGCTAGATCAGTATGAATTAATTCAAGCAATTCCGTTGTTCTCGCTGTGACTGGTTTAAAGGGCTTTTTAACATACTTGGCTTCCACACAAACGGGACACTTCTCATAATCATTAGTGTCCAACACATTAATTAAATTCATTCGTTTCAGTTTGTTTATGGAAGCCACATTCACATGCCCTAGTCTACCATGCCACACAGATACGGATTCAACAATATAAGCAGAAGAAGAACCAATTTCATTAATAGGAGCAGAAATAACGTTCAGAACAAAAAGTCCATCAGACAGATACCCCTTACCCACAAATTCCCCATTTTTGGTCAACACGACCTTATCAGCCTCAAAAACTAGTTTCAAACCAGCCCTATTAAGCAAGCTACCAGAAACTAAGTTCCTACGGAGGGAGGGGACATACAACACATCATTCAACATTAAAGACTTTCCAGAGGTAAGTTTCAGAAGGACCTTTCCTTTTCCCAGAACTCCAGCAGTTGCAGAGTTTCCCATGAAGACATGCTCTCCATCTGTAGCATCCTGGAATTGGTGGAATAGTTCTCGGTTCGCGCACAGGTGCTTTGAAGCTCCGGTGTCCAGGATCCAATCTGTCTTGTTCTCAACCAGATTAGCTTCCACAACCACAGCAGCTATCACTTCCTCTGTCTCAGCAACATTAGCTTGAGGAGCAGGAGGACCACCACCTTGTTGATTCTGAGTCTGCGGGCCCTTTCTCTTAAAGCATTGATAAGCTTTATGACCTGACTTACCACACACATAACAGGTGAGCTGTTTCTTCTGAATTCGAGTGTCACCTTTCTTGAAGTTAGGTTGACCTTTCGCTTGACCCTTTTTCTGAGTCCATTTGCCTTTTCCCTTAGACTTGTCAGCTCTAGCAGAAGACTCTACTATATTAGCACTCATTGAACCTGAGGCATAACGAACTCGGTTGTCCTTCAAGCGGTTCGCCTCTTCTGTCCTCATATGACTGATTAACTCTGGCAAGGTCAAATCCCTCTTCTTATGCTTCAGATGGTTTCTGAAATCGCTCCAGGATGGAGGGAACTTTTCTACCAGCATGTTGGCCTGAAAAGTTTCACAGATCTTCATTCCTTCACCCAATACTTCAGCAACCAGCAGCTCGTAATCATGCACTTGGTTCATAATCTGCTTGTCATCAACCATTTAAAATCTTAAAAGATTTCCCACAGCGTATTTCTTTCTACCTGCTTCATCTGACCCATACTTGATCTTTAGGGTGTCCCAGATATCCTTGGAATATTCAACACTAAAGAACATGTCAAAGAGCTTGTTGTTCATGTGCTGAAGAATATGACCACGAACGGTTTTGTTATCCCGTTCGTATTTTTCTATCGCAGCTTCATCATCCTTCTTTTTAGCAGGAAGAGCCGGGGTAGCAGTTGGAGTAGCAGAATCTTCATCCGTCTCAATCGGAATTGGTGGATCGGTGAAAAGAACATAATCAACTTCTAACGCTTCAAACAGAATAGTCATCCTCTGAGACCACCGACGGTAGTTGGTACCATCAAGAGGTTCAACTTTCGACATATCGGGGATGACTCTTGGTACACTTAAAGCCATTTCAATCCACAACCAAACGACACCGAGATTCCAATGCAAGAGTACTAAACACAGGAGGTCAAAAGAACTTCGAATATGAACCAATTTATGCAGCAAGAATTCGAATAAGATTCCTTTAATGGAGCCAACAAATTTCAGCAAAAAAAAAACGATACTATGAAGAGGCCAAAAAACCGAAGCCGAGACTAGTATATATTCGACTTCTATACCACAGCAGGCCGAATGTAACCAATAACACCAAGCAGCAACAATAGTCGAACAAAGGAAGAATAAACTCGGCCAAATTAATCTCGAAATTAATCACTTGATCCAATAATTAAACGAACCAAACGAAGCAGCACAATTGGAACGATAATTGCCACGAAATCGCAATAATAGCACCACGGAAAATCACTTCAGATTGTAAGAATATAATTAACGATAATCGCAGCAATTAAGGAAAATTAATTAAGCCAAACCGAGATTAAGAGTTGTGCCGTGATAGAATCACTGCCCTGAAGTGATTTTCGACCGGACAATGGCGCAGATCCCTTCAACGTCGAATCACCCCCAAGGTTCACACAACGTTCTTCGATTCCGTGCACTCGGAATAGAAGAATGGAACTTGCAAACATACAATGCCAGATCAGTAGGGTTTTCTGAATTAGGGTTAGGGTTTCGAAGTGGCCGACGGTGCTCTCCTTCGAAAACAAAAATGATTTTCGGTATGTTTTAAACTCATGAAAATAACATTTAAATAGGCAAAAAACTGAATGAGGGATTAGTGGAACGTCTCCCACTAAACAGCCCACAAAACCGAAATATTTTAATGAGTAAAAACGCAACCGTCGAAAACCGGAAAAAGAAAAATGGGTCGGGTCGGATCAAAGACCACACCCCGCCCGGCCCGGCCCGGCCCGGACGGGCGGCGGCACACGCGCGTGTGTGTGTGGTATTTATGATCCAGCCCACAACCCACAAAACAACCCAAACTCATAATTCAAACAACCAAAAGGTGAAGGGATATATAAAGTGAACTAAAAACTTATTCACTTCCAATGTGGGACATTGAAAATGCCCACAAGTTGTCATTGCATCCAACATATACCAAGAAAAAAAATATAAAAAATTCTTTTAAGTAGGGCGGACTTATCCAACTAACGGCACCCTATTATTTATTATTTATTACCTATTGTTGATGTGGACTAGTTTCATAATAATAACGTCGCTCTCTCTGTTGGCAGGGTCTGGTCCAATATTTCAGTCTGGTCGAAGGCTGCCTGTCGCTGGTAAAATCCTACGAAGCCAAACGCAAGTTGACCTACGACTGGATAGTTAGAACACGAGTAGACGGCTACTGGTCCGCCCCACTCTCTCCTTCCAGCTTCATCCCATCTCGCTACGTCGTCCCTCCCGGCTCGTCCTACGGCGGCCTCAACGACCGTCTGGGTATCGGCGACCGCAACACCTCAACCATCGCGCTCTCGCGCATCTCCCTCATACCCTCCCTCGACTCAGCCGGCTACCGCCAGCTCAACTCCGAATCCGCCTTCAAGGCCCAACTCACGACCCACAAAGTCCCCTACACCCTAGTATCCCAACCCTTCTGCATCGTCACGGACCGGCGCTACGGGTTTCCTCTGGGCCAGTTCGGCGTCCCGGTGGCTTCGATCTCCAGCGAGGGCCCCCTGAGCGGGGCCAAGTGCAGGCCGTGTAGGGAGTTCTGTTCGGGGAGCTGCGTGGCGGAGGCGATGAATGAATTGGATCGAGGGTGGAGCTGGACGGAGTGGGGGAAAGGGACGAAGCTGTGTGACGCGCAGGGTGAGTGGGAAAAGGGATGGGAGAAGATCTTTGATGGGGCTGCCGGGAAGAAGCTGGCGAAGGAGAGGAGGAAGGTTAGGGATTTGAAGGTGGAGGAGTGTGTAGTTGGGTTTGGACAGATGAAGGAGAAGGCGGGAATTTGGGATACTCCGTCCGTGCTTAGGATGTGTAGGCTTGGATTACTTGGAGAAACTAAATGAGTTGACACTGAGGGTGATCTGTTTTTGTTTTTGGTTTTTTTGTTTCTCTCTATGGGTCATGATAGGTTTGGTACAGGTCCACAGGATGACGTTGGTTTTGACTTTGGATAGCCTTATAGTTGGTTTTTTTTTTTTTCAATTGCTTCTTTTTTCACATATATAAAAATTGTGCAGGAGTAAGGAGAAAAGAAAGGGAAAAGAAAGTTTCGAAGAGCGGATGGATCCGATGGTGGTTAATTAGTGTTAAAATAGATTGAACGCAGAGCTTAGGTGGATATATATGAGATTTCAATAATTTAGCGCGTGTTTTCATTTATGTTTACCTCACTGTCTGACCGCCGTAAATGAGATTGAAGTACTGAATCAAATTGATACTTCCAGTATCGTTTTCTTTCTTTGCATGCATGCGTGCGTCATTATGTCCTAAATAGGATTTCGAATAATTTTAGGGGAAAAAAAAGCATATTCAGCCCGAAAGGTAAGGGAGCCCGACTTTGATTCGGTTGGAAGCAACTCCTAATACTTGCCATCTTTTGCCGTTTTTGAGTATTACTTGAGCGAGCTACAAGGCGGGGGTTGTCACCAACATCGAAGGACATTGCGAGATGTTTTCCGAATGTAAAATACTCTCAGTTTTTTTTTTTTTTTTTTAAATATTGCACAATACATAACTTCTTCTCTGTCCTTTTGATTTGAACGATGTGGTCAACGCCTGTCATTTTTTCCCTATCACAAGGAAGCCACATTACTTCGAAGGCCCTCAAGACTTGCATGATGTGGATGACATGGAGTGCAGAACGATCAAGTTCGACATTTTTTTTTAATAATAGTAAAAAAAAAAACATTCTTGGCATGTATAAATATTTACTATGAACAGTTATAAAAATATATATATATATAAGAGCCTCCATGGCGGCGTGACAAAAATTTTATTGCATCCGTTGCTTCGACGCAACACGCTACAGCAACGGCGCAGCAGGATCAATAAATTACATCGGACACTATTTTCTACGCCGACGCAACATCCAAACAATGCTGCATGTTTTTAATATTTTAATAACAAATAATAAAAACTTTATAATAATTTCTTCATTATTTGATCAATAAAAAAAATTATCAATATTTTCTACCAAGTGTCAATGTTTTATTTGTTAGTTAGATTTTTTTGGATAATTTATTATCCTCATTATTATCTTCATATTTTTTTTTAAATAATGAATTTCAGAATCTATAAATAGATTGCCTCCATATCATATTTTTCACAGCATCTTCCATCTTTTATTATTATTGTTGTCATTATTTTTATTGTTATTATTATTAATTAGCTATAAATCTATTTTAATGCCTCTTTTTTTTAATAAAAAAAAAGAGAGAGACTAAATTACTCTTATTTAGTTACTATTACTGTTATTATTAATGTTATTAGTTATAACTTTATTTATGTTACTCTTATTTGGTTATTGTTAGTATTGTTGTTGTTATTATCTACTAAAAATTTATTTAGTTACTCTTATCTAGTTATTATTATTATTATTATTATTAGTCTTATTAATTAATATTTATTAATAATAATAACTATCTAGTTAAAAATTTATTTAGTTACTCTTATCTAGTTATTTTTGTTGTTATTATTAGTCTTATTAATTAATATTTATGTTAGTATATTTTATTTCTATTGTCATTGTCTTTATTATGGTTGTTAATGTTATTATTAATTACTATTAGAAATTGTTGATCTTCTTTATTTTTACTACTACTACTACTATAAACTCTATTAATTTTTTATTTAACACTAATATTGTAATTATTGTAATAGTTACCTTCAAAATGGATTCATATTGTACCATCAACAAAGGCAAAGGTAGAGTTAGAAAGCAACTAATTCCATAAGCTCATCCACCCCGTCAACAACCACAAAGTAGCCAACTTCGTCAAGGTACACAACATATTCAAAATATGCAAAATTATGGAGTCCAAGTACCTAATATGGAATATTGGGAAAATTCTCAAATAAATTCCAATACCCCAAACCTTTCACAACAATTCCAACAATTTGATTGTTACACACCAACTCTAGATCAATCACAAGCTCGAATTTTTCCACCCACTCAATACAGTCAGAACTCACCACCATTTTCTCAACATCAACCTCAACATCCATCATCTAGACAATTCGATTCGTACTCACCAAACCACTCTTATCCACAAGCTCAAACTTTTCTACCCACTCAATCTGAAAGATGAAATTTTAATCAAGGAGGTTATTCACCGGAACCTTCGATAGATCAACACCCTATGACTCCTGTGTAATCTCCTAAAATTTTAAAAGTCTATAATTTAATAAATCACTTTTTATTTGGGATAATTTAGCTTTTAAACTTACTTAATTTAATTATTTTGAGAATTTTACCTTTTAATTTATTTAATTTAACTATTTTGCGGATTTGTGTGTATATATAATTAAATGTGAATATTTAATAAATTAAAATAAATAAATTGTTATTTTATCATACCCATTCCATTTAAATAACGTTTCAAACCAATATTTTCTAAAATTTACCTTTTAAACCAATATATTAAAATATATTAAGTTAAATTATTAAAATTTGTTTATCTACATCAAAAAAAATCATAATTTAAGAATTATGGCAGAATAATAATTTATTAGGAAAAATTAAGAAAATAAATTATTTTATTAAATAAAGAGGAAAATAATTGAGGAAAATAAAGATAAATTAATAAATAAATTATTTAGAAAATTTTTGGATATTTTACTAATTAAAATAGAAGTTAAGGAAAATTTATCCAAAATAACCTAATTAATCTAAAAATGAATTTAATTATTATACTTAAAATAATTATTATTAAAATTAAATATCTAAATTAAGCATATAAATAAATAAAGACCAATACTCCAACCCAACCATTTTATCATTTTTCCTTTTCCTTTTTCTTTCTTCCTCCTTTACTTATTTTTCCTTCTTTCCCCATTTTTCTCCCGACTGGGCCAGCCCACCGGCCCAAATCACCTCCCCTTCCTTGTCTTGCGCTACACAAGCTGCGAGCCCTGATTCCTTCGCCCGAACCGTTAACCGGTCCTCTTCTTTTTTTTCCTCCCGTGGACCGCCCGGTCCTCCCCCTTTCCTTTGCCTTCTTCTTCCCCGACCTGTAGCGCACCTACAATGTAACTTGCAACCCCGATCTTCACGGGCAGCCACCAGCCCAGCGCCGACCGTCCTCCCCTGCCCTCCCTGTCATTTTCTTTCCTTTTTTCGACCCCAACAAGCCCCATCTCTCCCCTCCCCACGTTCCCATCTCTTTCCTTTTTCTTTTCCCCTCCCCGACCTAACCTGCCATGGCAGGACTGCACTGCCTGCCATCGACGGCCGGTGGTCCTGCCACACCTGCCCTGCTTGTCCTCTTCCCCTTCATCGTCTTCCCCCTCAATTATCCTATAAATAAATACCCCCCATTAGCATCCTGGGTCGAGCTCCCTTTTCGCAGCCCAGAAAACTCCTGCCGCTCGCCGCCACCCAAACAAACGCTTAATCCACCGCCACCAGCGACCACCGCAACAAATGCCACCCACCAAGACCATCCCTGCACTTCCCTCTACAAAACCAGACCACCATCACCCCTTGTCTCGCCCTGCAAGGGCCGCCCCGGCCATGCAAAGTTGCCAACCAGATCGACCCTCTCTAGCCCCTCGTCGCCCCTCGCGCCGCCTTCCGCCGCCAATCCCGCTGCTACCAGCACCTCCTCCACCCTCCAAAACACCTAGGGAACCTTCCCCTACCTTCCCATACCGTCATCTCCCCTGCCTCCCTCTCCTCTTACCTCCCCCCACTTCCACCACCTTCGGCCGCCGCACCAACCACCGTGCGCCGCCACTCCCAGCTACACCACCACCTTCATTCCACCCCTCTTCACCTGCTGCACCTTCCTCCACCTCAAACACCCCTCCCCGTCCTCTCCTTTAGCCTACATAGTAATCTTTCCACCTCTCTTCCTCCTCCATCGCCGCCGCCGTCGCCGCCGGTTCCACCACTAACCTTAGGTGGTGCTCTAACCTCCTCAACCCCTAAACCTTTTTAGCACAAGTGATTAATAATTTTTACTAATATTAAGGGTATTATTATTATTGTTATTATTATTATTATTATTATTATTATTGTTATTATTATTATGGTTAGTATTATTATTATTATTATTATTATTATTATCTTTATCATTAGTTAATCTAACTTTAGAAACCCTTTTTATATAAGAGTTAATAATTTTTAGTAATATTAATAGTATTACCCTTATTATTATTATTATTATTATTATTATTATTATTATTATGTATCACTCTTATTACGTAAACTAATTTCAGGAATATTTATAAGTGTGGTATTATTATATAGTATCTTTATCATTATTAATAACATTATCATTACTACTACTATTATTATCTCTATTATCAATATTATTATTTTCTTACTAGTACTAACTTGACCATTACCACTTTTATTATTAGTGTAAATATTGGGATTCTTATATTACTATTATTCTTTTCAATTGTTATCCTCTATTATGCTTAACATTATTATTATTATTATTATTATTATTATTATTATTATTATTATTATTATTATTATTATTACTATTATTATTAATGTTATTTAACCCGAAGTTGGTGTATTATTATTTTGTTGTTAAATAAGAAGAATACTTAAACCTTAGTACCTTACCATTTAATATTATTCCTAATGCCTTTATCACTAACATTATTACTATGGTATCATTATTAGTTATTACTATTATTATTATTATTATTATTATTATTATTATTATTATTATTATTGTGACAAAAACATTTGAACCCTTATATTATCATTATTCAAAATACAACTTTTATCATTATTATCTTTAGGAATATTTGTACTTCGTTGGTATCGTAACTATTATATTATTATTAGACTTAGCCTTAAAAATGCTAGGGTTTCTATCACTATAAGCATGAGCTTTACTATTATTATTATTATTGTCATTATTTTGCTATAACTAGTATTAGTACTATTATTATAAGAATAAAGCTATTAGGTTTAATACTATAAGTATGGCATTAAATATTTAAAATAAGCATATTTTGGCTAGTAATATCTAGTGGGCTAACTTGAAGATAAAAACCTTAGTTTTCACGTATAATACTCCCTTTAATAATAACAATCCTAATCTTAGACTAAAATAAGGAGTAATGGTACTTTTGGTAGGAGGGAAACTAATCCTTAGTACTTTCCCTTTTATAGGTGAATCAAACTAAAACCCTAAGGAATTGTAGGAACGTGCTCCAAGCCCGGCGTCACTGTAGCTAAGGACGTAACTAAGGCCACCTATGTGTTATGTGTTTTACTTGCCTTGGATGCTTTGTATGATTTATATGTTGTGTTCTATATGTTATCTGTTTTTCTTGTGTAGCACAGCTTGAAACCGAGGTATGTTCTCGTACTCTTGTCTGGTATGCGCTAATATGGATATGCTGCAAATATGATGTGATGGGATGTGACCCTTAGGACATGCATGCTAGGTTATTTGATGAGGTGTTGTGGAATGGGGGCATGAAAGAGAAAAATGAGAAATTAAGATAACCAAGGGGAAGTAAGTTGGCTAACGTAGGTAAGGATGACCTAGTTAATCCGTGATCCATGGTTGGACGAGAAAAAGGGGATTTAAATAAAATGGAAGAGTGGGAGAAACTAAGGTCACATGGGAGGAACTAGGGTTTGCATGGAAATAATAGGGTTTGGCATGGTAGAGATCAAGGGATTTGCATGGGGAGGTTAGGGTCCGCATGAGGGCGAACCTTACGTATGGAAAGTTACTTTGGGACGTTGGGAAGGCAATGAAAGGTCTATTTGGGAATCTGGAGGCTCGAGGTAAAAAAATAGTACGTAGGATAATATAAGGGTACCTAGGGATCGACCAGGATTTGGGGAGGAAACCCTAATTTGAAAAGGTGGAAAAAGTAAAAGAAAATAATAAAAATAAACGAGGAGGAGCAAGGTATGAGGGGAGAGTTGAGTCTGAGGGAGGCATTATAGTAGTGTGGGTTGTGGGAGGCAGGAAAGGAAGGGCCACATAGGCCCAGATTAGGGTTTCTGGTGAAAACCCTAGGCTAAGATGGTGAGTAGACCTTGGGTATAAGGTGGTGGGCCCTGACCCACACACTTAGAAGTTGGGTTCCCGGTGTGAGAAAGTGGGTTATGGGAAGGATGTCGAGGCAAGTTAGGAGGTGTAGAAGTCTCAAGATATGGGGCATGTTCTCTTGGGAGGATAAGTATAGCTAGCCATGCATGTCAAGGGTGAAAATCTTTTGAATAAGATATGTTAAGACACTAATCACTTACAGAGAAAGTTTTTGAGCCGGACCCAGAGCGATCCACCTGTAAATAATAGTGGCAGGGTATGTTACCCTTGTGACCGGTCCACCGGCTAAAATAGTGGCAGGGCATGGCCCTCGTGACCGTTCCACCGGCTATAATAGTGGGGGATTCCGTGCTCAACAAACCGATCATAATAATGATAAGACATGGGAAATATACGAATATTTATAGTGGAACATCTTGTGAGTCGAGGCCAGACCGATCCACTGGTAAAAAATAGTGGCAGGGTATGTTACCCTCGTGACTGTTCCACCGACTAAAATAGTGGCAGGGTATGGCCCTCGTGACTGTTCCACTAGCTATAATAGTGGGGTTCCCGCACTCACATGGGTTGATAAAGACTATGATGTGAATCAATTATAATTATCAGAGATCTAATGAAAAAGTTATCTGGTTCATAACAGGTATTGTTTATCTGTGTTATTGCATGCTATCTATGTAATTATGCCATGTTTGCTATGTCATGTATCCCTGTGTATGTTGGCCTTAGTGCGTCTGTTACCTTACTCAGTACGTAGCGTACTGATCACCCGTTTCATGGATGCTGCTCATTCCCACGAGGAGAAGACCCATCTGAGCTTGTGGAGGTAGGGGATGATGTCTTCGATGCCTACGACACCTATGAGGCATCAGGTGGGGCTGAGTGTTGAGCCTAAACCTGAATTGGGGATCGAGAGCGACTCGACCGGACTCTGTTTCTTTTATTGGGCCTTGTATTATCATATTTTAGTTGTGTGTTTTGTGTTATGCTTTATGTTTTGAAAAAACTCTAGTCACGTACTCTTTGGTTTGTAATCCTAAGTCACACTTTGATTTCTGTATGACTTGTGTTTTATTAATGAATCGTGTTTAATGTTAACTTTATTTAGCCTTAGCACTTAGTATTGGAACGGTAGAAGTGAACCGATCTGGTACTAAGTGTGGCGGTAATGCCTCCGAGTTTATGGTTTTATCCTTTCGCTTCCGCTAAACCTTTTTAATTAAACGAAATTTTTCAGTAGTAAAATTGAGGGTGTTACACCCTGGTTCTAGTAGAGGTTCACAGATGTCACAAATGCTTTTTTCTACTTTCTCAACACAACTTGGTATGAACGATGTCAATGAAGAAATTGGTGGAAATGTTGACGGTGGTGGCAATGATGATGATGAGGAGGAGGAGGCGGAGGAGCCGGAGGGGGAAGATGAAAGCCCTATCGTTGACATACACTCGAGGAAAAAAAGCATCCAAAGTTTACTTGGTCTAGAGAAGATAGCAAGACATTAGTCCATACGTACATTAATGTGATGAATAATATCTTTGTAGGAACTAATCAATCGTCTGATACTTTTTGGGGTAAAATCGTTGAAGGCTATAATAAATTTAGAGGTTCTCGTCGTGAACGAACCCCTAATCAATGCAAGAATCAATATAGGACGAGTTCAAAAGAAAGCGCAAAGTTTAGTGCTGCATACAATCAAGCGCTTAGAAAGCAAAAAAGCGGAGAATCAGAAATTATTGTTCTTGATAAAGCACACCAATTCTATATAACTACTAATGGTAGGAAATTTAACCGAATGCATGTTTGGGAAATATTGAGGCATGAGCCAAAGTGGAAAGCCAAATATCATGACTCACCATCTGAAACTACAAGTAGTGGAGCTAAGAGGAGTAGGGTGAATAAAAGCGATGCATACTAGAATACATCCTCAAATCCCAGTACTCCAACTAGTGTTGCCCCCCTAATAGAAGAATTTCTACCTCGTCCTCTAGGCAAGCAACAAATAGGAAAACGTGCTATTGTCAATCAATAAATGAGGCGTCTCACACTATTCAAAATTATGCCAAAATTGTAGAAGAAAAGATGAAGTTGGAAGCTCGTAGGGCAAAAATTGATGAGGATAAGATCAAGATGAAGAAGTGGAGACGATATGAGAAATTATCATTACTACAAAATTGAATACCTCAATAAGATAGGTGGTTTACACAATTGAAAGCTGACTTGTGTCCTGAAGATGATGAATGAGGAAGACTTCTGATTAATGCTCCTATCTATTTTTATTATGTTGTTGTATGTTTTATGCATTTATGTTGTATTCCAAAGTGATGTTATAGTTATCTGCATTTTAACTTTTTGTACTAGCTTTTGTTTAATTTTTACACTTTTGATGTATTCCAAAGTAATTTTCAACTTGATGGTTGTGTTCCAAATTAATGTGTTGTATTCCAAAGAATCATTAATGTTTTAGTTGTCAGAACACCAATAATGCATGCACATGGGTTTCTTTGTCTTTACGTAGCTTATTATTTGTGTTATGCTTTTTAGGTAAGAATATACATTATTGTAGGCACATTGGATGCCTTTGTTTTTATCCAATGCATCAGAATACCATTATTATATGCACATGGGTTGCCTTTGTCTTTACGTAGCTCATTATTTGTGTTATGCTTTTTAGGTAAGAATATACATTATTATAGGCACATTGGATGCCTTTATTTTTCTCCAATGCATCAGAATACCATTATTATATGTACATGGGTTGCCTTTGTCTTCACCCAACACATTATTTGTGATCTACATTATTACAAAATCCACAAGCTCTATATATTTGACATGAAGTTAGGCCAACAACCTAAACCATCTACCACTATATATTCTTACCAACCATCAAGTTTCACAAAGAATTAAGCAAAACATGTCTTCTAGCTCATCCACACATTCTTCATCGAAGTCTTCATCAGATGATGAAGAGTACAATACATCTAACGATATAGAAAATGAAATAGTGCAAAAGGTCGATAATTACATATTCAATCGTCAAAATCAACTACGCCATCAACATAAGTTAATACAAGAGCTTTCATCATATGCGCAACCACGAAGAAGAGTCAAGAAACATAATTACATAAATAGGGATCGTCAAGGTGGCCATAATCACTTGTATGCTGACTACTTTTCTGAGAATCCAACTTATACGGATGCACAATTTCGTCGTAGATTTCGAATGAGGAGACATGTTTTCCTTCGTATAGTGGAAGCTTTAGGTAACTACACTCCATACTTTACTCAAAGATTTAAAACATCAAGGAGGCGTGGTTTATCACTATTGCAAAAATGCACAGCCGCTTTGCGTATGTTGGTATATGGAATGATAGCCGATAGTTGTGATGAATATGTGTGTCTTGGAGAAACCACAACAAGAGAATGCATTGTAAAGTTCACTGAAGGTGTGATAAATGTTTTCGGAGGAGAGTACTTAAGGAGGCCTAACCAATTAGACCTCCAACGGTTACTTTATGTGAATGAGCAGCGTGGGTTTCCAGGTATGATTGGCAGCATTGATTGCATGCATTGGAAATGGAAGAATTATCCAGTTGGTTGGCAAGGTCAGTATGCTCGAGGACATAGGAAGCCGATGGTCGTTCTTGAAGCTATCGCTTCGTATGATCAATGGATTTGGCATGCATATTTTGGTACTCCTGGTTCGTGTAATGATATTAATGTCCTCGATCGATCTTCTATATTTGATGATATCTACAATGGTAATGCTCCACATGTAGCATTTACAGTTAATGGTAACCAATATAATTTAGGCTACTATCTCACAGATGGTATCTATCCACCATGGGCTATATTCATCTAATCTATACGTCATCCACAAGGTGAGAAAAATAAACTATTTGCTCAAGTACAAGAGTCGGTTAGGAAGGATGTTGAGCGTGCATTTGGAGTTTTGCAAGCACAATTTGTCGTTATACGAGATCTAGCACGATTTTGGGAAGTACAAACATTGAGCAACATTATGAATACCTGCATCATATTACATAACATGATTGTTGAAGATGAACGTGACATATATTTACTTGCGGTAGATATGTCTCAGTTTGATCAAAATGACATAGATGAGCCATATTTTTGTGAGCGCACAGTAGAGCATGGACAATATATTTGAAATATTATCCAAGTTTGAGATAGAGATTCTCATCATCGATTATTACTGGATTTGATCGAGTATATCTGGCAACGTTTTGGTCCCGGTAGAAACTAAAATATTTTTTGTTATTGTATTTTTAGTTGTATTCTTGCACTATCTTTAAATAATTGATGTTTTTCGATTATGTAATTTCAATTTTTAGAGAATCATTGCTCTACTTTGATTATGTAATTTCATATTTTGGTGTACTCATTGTTGTTGTACCAGTAAAATATTTTTTAATGTACTCTTTTAATTTAAAATATGACTTTTTATTAAAATAAAAACTTATATATATAAAGGTCCATTGGAGAAAAAATAGTTGTTGACGGTATTTTAGGAATTGTTTAAATATTTAAAATGTAAAATAAAATTTAATTACACCAAAACAACAATAATTAAAAATATTAAAATATTAATTTTTATTTTGATATTAAATATTAATATTATACAAATATTATTGAGAAGATAATTATTGTTATAATTAATTAAAATGATAAAAATATGTTAATATGTGTAAAAAAATTATATCATTTTATTAAATTTAAAAAATTATTTTTTTAGTAATAGAAATTAGCATTTAATTAATAATATAATTAATTAAATAAAAATTTTAGTTGTTTATATTGGGGTATAGATTGATAAGATAGTATATTTTAATATTATATTATTGAGCCTTTGATGTGTAGTTAAAATTTAAAAGAGACAAAAAAATTATTTTTTAATTTTAAAAGATGTATTGATTTTTTTTTATTTTTATTCCAAGCCTGCACAGTATACATACACCATGAAGGATTCTAAAACAAAAACAAAAAAATATATCATGATGAGTGAAGGTCGGACAACTTTTGAAACAGATGATATGACACATGGGGAATTGAAGGAGCCCGCACGGGCATAGCCTAGTGGTTTCAGGCGTGGTATGTGGTGAAGATGGTACCGGGTTCGATCCCGTCAGAGGACAAGCTGCAGTGTGGGAGTTTCAACCCTCCGTTTGTGGGGGTGGCTCCTTGTGGACGCTCTGGCTTCCGGACCTGCCACGACCTGGCGCTGGGTCACCGTGATTTACCTCCCTCGTGATGGCTGGCGGGGGCCCCTGAGGGCGTGGGGAATTACGCCTTTTGGTGAAGAAGAGGGGAATTGAAGGAGAACTAAGCTACATGGAAGAAAGAGAAACTGGAAACGTGCAAAAGACCATAAGTACAAGACCTGTACGAAAGAAAAGAAAAAAAAATGACAAGCGATGAGGGAAGTGAAGACATTCGTTCGAAGAATTTAGCAGGACCACTCGGACCCATGAATACAAGATTGCCGCACAAGGCAAAATGAAAAATGGCAAGCACAGTGAAGACAACAATTTTGAAGAAGCCGACAACACCGCCTCGGATGTACTCTTGATGCAAATGACAAGGACGGAAGCCATCGTCCTCATGCAAGGCGCAACGGATTCTCTCTATGCATGAAAAATAAAGGCCACTCGGCGATCTACGTCGGACAAATGTAATTCATGCCCGCCTTCATGCACTCGGACCTTCGTCTATAAATGGGGCATATCCTGACAAAGAAGGGCATATTAAGTTCCGTACTTGTTATTTGGAAAACAGATATTTACTGCGCAGAAAATATTTGCGTAGTAAATATCTATTTTATCCTCTACAGCATGCTAAGGCATCGATAGTTTTCACAACAAGAAATATTACTTTGGGCAACAAATTATTTCGTTGCCCAACAAAACAAATTTGTCGCCCAAAGTTTGGGCGACAAAAAAATTTCGTCACAATTTCGTCGCCATAAGCCCGTTGCCCTTGCTTAGGGCGACGAAAAGAAAATTTCGTTGCCCTAAATCTCCTTTTGTGCAACGAATATTTTTTTTCGCCCTAAACCTCTTTTGTGCGACGGATATGTTTTGTCGCCCTAAGCCTCTTTTGTGCGACGTAGATATTTCGTTGCCCTAAACCTCTTTTGTGCGACACATATGTTTTGTCGCCCTAAACCTCTTTTGTGCAACAAATATTTTTTGTTGCCTAAAGCCACTTTTGTGCGACGAAGTTGTTTCATTTGTGGCCCTATTACTTGTTTTGCAACAAAATCAATTCCTAGTCTTTCTTCCAAGCTACAAAAATATTTTGTAGCCCAAAGACCTGTATTATGTATTCATAATAATAAATCATCCTGTAATGCAGTATCATTCATATAGATACTCCACCATATTTCATTACCCTGTAAAATCATATATCATTCAAACCATGCATAGATTACGATATCATTGTCCAAAAACAAATGTCATTCCAATTTCAAAGTATATGATACTGCAATATACAAATTGGCAAAAGTCATGCCTAATGGGTATCATAAAAATCAATTATGCTATCTAGCTTGAAGGACCACCAAAAAATGGATGATGTTATCTATAGTTCTGCATACTTAGCTTCATCAAGTATATTGCAACGTCACAAAATATGCTTCGAGTTAATCTGCAATTCATGAAATAAAAAAATATAGATTAAGATTATAAAGAGATATGCAATGGTATCTATTTATAATTTTCCAATTCCCTTTAATTAAAAAAAGTTGTAAGCCATATTATAAAAATGAATACAAGAACTAACTTACATTCATAAGTCCAAAAAAGCTCCTTGCCTCTGAAAGTCTTTGTCATTTTCTAAGTCCAATTAGAACTCTCAGCTGTAAAAGAGAACAAATAGTATGGTTAGAATACCTGATGCAAAAAGTCATCCATCTCAATTTCAAGACAATGAATATCACATGTCTAACATTGGCACAAACTACAAATTTAAGTTCCATAATTTGTCCACACTTATAGTGCAGAGTTCTAACGTTCAAACCATTAATAATGGAAAATTTTGAATGGATTAAATATACCTCATACTAATTTAGTGAGTTGTGAAGATTGTTGTGTTCCTAGAAAGCTTGCAATTTGATCTCTCACAACTTGCATCATTTCGGCCTTCAACTTCTGCGTGGCCTCATCAGCATCTGCTCTAAGTTTCCTTTCTCGTTCCTCCGCTTCTTCTCTTAACTTTCTCTCTCTTTCTTCAGCAATTTCCTTCATCTTTTCCATTTCGAGCCTTAAATTTTCCTCCCTTAAGGCATTTGAATGTTTAAGCTCCTCAATTTGTTGACGAAGGCTAGCCTCAATTTCATTATCCTTTTTGTTCCTTAAAGGCATAGGTCCAGCTCCTAGCCCTCTAATATAGCCAGAACGATGCTCAAATGCCTGGGTATATGCTTCTTTCACACTAAGATTATCAACTCCATACAACTCCTTCTGCTTAGCATGAAGTTCTGTCAACTTTTGGTATTTTGCATATGCACCATCTTCCCATGTACCATCTTTTTTCCTATAATAATATAAAATAAATAATAAAAAAACCTTTCAAATTTGTTAAAATTAACTTATATTTACATACTTCTTCATATCTGACACACCTTTTGGTCTTTTCCCATAATCTAATATAATCTGGTTCTTGCTCAGGCTCCTCAATCGACTCATCAGCATTTTCAGCTAGTATAGAAGGCTCTTTTGATGGTTGATGTTCCTACATATAATAAATCCATGTGAATATTTAACTGAAAGAAATAGTAGTAGCAACAAAAATAGAAAAAAAATCAAAAAATTATCAAAAAATACTTACAATTTCATGAAGATAGCGCGCTGTTGACTTTCCTCCATTCCTAGGAATTTCAATTTGTCTTGATTTATTTCTACGATTCACTTCACTAATATGCTATATGTGAAAAAAAAATGAAAATTAATGATTTCATAACTCTTTTGCATCTCATTAGCCAATGCATATCCATCAAATAAACTAAATTTATAAATTAGAGTGTAAATACTTGTCATCGGAAACTTAAAAAAAAATTAAATAGTAGAACCTTTTGCTTAGACGAACCCCAAAAGTCCACCACTAACCACCTCCATACAGTAGCATTTATT
Source organism: Tamarix chinensis (assembly GCA_030549775.1). Classification (NCBI taxonomy): domain Eukaryota; kingdom Viridiplantae; phylum Streptophyta; class Magnoliopsida; order Caryophyllales; family Tamaricaceae; genus Tamarix; species Tamarix chinensis. The sequence continues at coordinate 100,155,604 of CM060174.1, forward strand.
GTTTGAGGTCGGTTTGCAATAGCTTGTGACGTTGAAAATCCATTAAAATATCTCTCTTTTAGCCTGAAACGCCATTGTCTATACAAAATTTGACATTGCATAGATAATGCTTTGTCAACATGACTACCCTCTGGAAGTGTCCACTCAGCCTAAACAATATATAAATATCAAAGTAATCAATTGGTTATGAACAAAATAAAACATGTAACTAATATGCAAAACTAAAACATTAGCTTTAAATTTTACCTTTATCTTATTGAAAAGTCTTTCTTTCGCGGTAGGATCCATATATTTCCAATTTCTACACATATAATTAAATATTCCAAAAAAAATACAATTTATAAGAAAGTTTTGTCAAAAATAGACATGTGCAAATAGAATTAGAATCATTTCAACTAAGGTTTACCGTGAATCAAGAGGACAATAATTTTTTACCCACACTCCCAACTCTGTGATGAACTGGTTTGCATCAGTGCCTACAATTCTATTCATTTCTTCGGTGATTTTAGCATATGGCTTTGTAGTGTGGTCATTTAACCGTGAATTAAAATATTCATTCTTAACACAAACCTGTCCTTTGTGATTGTTGCAACCGACGGCGTTGCCTATATGTCATAGGATTGGCCAAGTTGTCAGATCGCTCATCATGAGCATCCGGTGAAGTCTCCTGATTTAAATGCACCATGGCTTGAGATGATGAAAGATTAGATGCCATTAACCTGTAAAATCCAACAACAATAAAATAAATTGATTGATATGCTAATTAAATAAATTAAGATACAATAGTTATATCATTTGGAAATTTATCACCATCACCTTCGACTTTGAAGGAAAACTAAAATAATATCATACAATATCTTCATCTGATTCTAAATCTGAATAGTAATTAACTTCACCATTTTCATCTTCGAGTCCCTCCTCCTCCTCCTCCTCCTCCTCCTCCTCCTCCTCCTCCTCATTATTCATAGCCCTTTCAATGTCACAAATATCAACTAAATCAGGTTCAGTATCATCACGTACCAAAGGAATTTCATCCGAATTTAAATCTTGCATATCAGAAATCGTAGTAGTCATCTCATTCTCCCAATTTGCATTTGCAGGTTCACTATCATCATCAATGCCCTCAATAATAGGAAAATCAAAATGATTTCGAGGACTTGTTTTGACAACTATCCTCCACTGAGGTTCTTTATGGGCCTTTACATAAAAAACTTGCCCTACTTGAGAGGCTAGCGCAAAAGGCTCATTATATCTTAACCTACTGTTAACATTAACAAGGGTAATTCCATATTTATCATCTCTCTTTACACCCATCCTCTTATCCCATACATTGAACCATTCACATCTAAAAATAATGGTAGTAGGACTACCATAATTTTTGATAGGGTCGTATTCCAACACAATCACCTCCTCTAGTAACCCGTAAAAATCCACACCTCCACTATCATCATCTCCTTTTACCATTACTCCACTGTTTTGTGTCTTCCTTCTTCTTTGGCGCTTTCTTGTATGAAATCTAAAACCATTCACAATATATCCCTCATATGTAAGCACATTCCTCATTGGACCTCGAGCTAGACATAATATTTCATCTGTAATCCTTTCATCCCCAGCATCTCTCAACTCTGTTATCTATATTACATTAAAATTAAAAGAAATAACGTAAGACATACATTATTACTATAATATATCTATTATTTACTTCATATAGATTATAAGTTCACTTACTCTTTTTTCAAACCATTTAACAAAAGCAACAAGTTGTCCTTCATTGTCATTCATATACTCCCTATCATAAAAAGCAATTATTAATCTTTGTAGCCCTTGCTACATATTGTGTATTCTATATAAATTAAAATAATCTCACTTACTCATAAAATGGTTGAACTTCTGAACAATTTCTTAGAATGTACAGTTGCGCTTGCTCCCAGTCTTTAAAGCTTAACTCTTTAAGTGTAGCCTTCCCTAATGGCTTACCATACTTACAGAAAATAGATAAGCTATAGGGAAGTGGATGATTCTCATCATCATTCCTCTCTTCACGATTAAATTGTGTCTCTATTTTACTCAAATACCGTGAGCAAAATGTAAGGCATTCATCTGCAATCTCACTTTCTGCAATCGACCCCTCTGGACATGCCTTGTTGCCTACAAACGATTTATAAGTACGCATTTCCCTACAATAAGGAAAAAGTCACAATTTTACGTTTACATTACAAAATAATCAACTAAAACATATATCCTGTTAAAATATTATAACTTTACATTACCTTTCAAAGCGCCACATTGAACGATAAGCCACAGGTCCTGCTAGCTTTGCTTCACTAGCTAAGTGCACAGTTAGATGCACCATCACATCAAAAAAAGAAGGAACAAATAGCCGTTCCAATTTGCAAAGGGTGATGGCTATATCTCTTTCCATTTGCTCCAACACATCAATCTTTAATGTTTTTGAACATAGTTGCTTCAAATATCTACTCAACTCTACTAAAGGTTGAAGCACCTTATCATCTAACACACCTCGAAAAGCCGGTAGAAGTAAATCTTGCATAAACACGTGACAGTCATGACTCTTCATTCCAGAAATCCTACCATCTTCCAAGCTTACACATCTTGATATATTAGATGAATAGCCATCTGGAATTGCCAAATTTGCTAGTAGGGCAGCGACCTCCCTCCTCTCAAATAATGTTAAACTATAAGATGCCTTCGGAATATGAAACTTTTCCCCCACCAACTTAGGACGTAAATGCGGATGCATCTTCATATTCTCAAGGTCTAATCTAGCATTCAAAGTATCTTTATTTTTTCCGGGTATATCCAACAATGTGCCTAAGATATTGTCACAAATATTCTTCTCGACATGCATCACATCTAGATTATGCCGAATTAACAAATGCTTCCAATACGGGAGTTCAAAAAAAATACTCTTTTTCTTCCATTGATGCACCAAGTATCGCTCAGATCTCTTTCGCTTAAAAGATTTACTTTTTCCAAATGTAACATTTATAACTCCACTCAATTCCTCCAAAATATCATGTCCAGAAAGTGATTTTGGTGGGGGCCCTCTTTCAGTGTGTCCAACACCAAAGTCTTTCCTATTCAATCGCCATTTATGGTCCGGTTCCAAGAATCTCCTATGTCCCAAATAGCAGTGCTTACGAGAGTGCTTTAATCTTTGAGAGCAAGTATCTTTATGGCAATTAGGACAAGCAAGGGTCCCTTTTGTGCTCCATCCAGACAAATTAGCGTATGCTGGAAAATCACTAATTGTCCACATTAAAACAGCATGCATATTAAACACCTCACCAGTATGTGCATCAAATGTCCTAACCCCATTCTCCCATAATTCCTTCAATTCTTCTATTAGTGGTTGCAAAAATACATCTATATCATTACCTGGTGATTTTGGACCAGGAATTAACAAAGATAACATGAAGTAAGCACTTTTCATGCACATCCAAGGAGGTAAATTATATGGGACAAGAATAACAGGCCATATGCTATACTTGGAACTTAAGTGTGCTCCAGGGTTGAACCCATCACTCGCAAGTGCCAACCTAACACTCCGTGGATCAGCGGAGAAAGTGGGAAATAATTCATCTAGAAACTTCCAAGCTTTTGAATCTGCAGGATGCCTCATAATTCCATCGTCTGGACGATGCTCTTTATGCCAACGCATATGTTCTGCTAATTTAGAGCACCTATACATCCTTTGAAGCCTAGGGATTAACGGAAAATGGCGTAAGACTAGTTGAGGCACCTTATTTCTCATATGCAACCCATTATCATCACTGCTACTTCCATCATCTTGATTCTTATCCTTCCATCTAGAGCATCCACAAACTGGACAACTATTGTATTGAGAATATTCTTTCCAAAATAATATGCAATGATTAATGCAAGCATCAATTTTTACATAATTCAACCCAAGTTCCTTAGTGTATTTCCTTGCTTCATACGATGTCTTAGGAAATCCTTTATCAAAGTTAAAGGCTCTATGCAAAACTTGAAGTAGCATATCAAAAGATTTATTACTCCATTTATTACTCACTTTGATATGGAGTAAGTTAACCAAAAATTCTAATTTTGAGAATGTCTTACAACCTGCATACAACTCTGTCTCAGCATCTTTCATCAACTTAAAAAACTTCTCTAAACCAACATCATTTTCCTCAAGAGACTGACACCCTACTTCTGATTCAATACTATCAATACCCATGGAAAATTGAACATTTGTCACATCTTGTACCAACGGACCCATATTATCAAGATCTGCCTCATCATCCGCATTAACTCTAGTCTCTTCATCATAAGTATTATGAATACTATTATTATCACCCCTGATACTGCTGCCATCACTTTCTCCATGAAAAATCCATGGATTATAATCATTCTTGATGCCATACATCATCAAATGAATCCACATAGTACGTTGATTTTGGGCTAAAATAAAATTACAATTCAAGCAAGGGCATTTTAGCAAAATTCCCTCTTCCTTTCCACCAAAACAGAATTCTAAAAATTCATTAACACCTTCAATATACTCTGGCTTTCTCCTATCATTTATTCCCTTATGGTTCATCCAACTTCTATCCCCAGGCATTTTTGAAACAATGACTACACATGCAAAAGCAAATAGGAAAACATATATTAGGAAATGTTCATCGGTCAAATATAATCAATGACTATCTTCAAATATAATCAATCGACCAAATCACTTCAAATACAATTAGGATCATTTCAACTACTTCTATAAATTTAATTTTAGAAAAACAACTACACAATTAACCAATTTCATAATCTCACTTGAAATCTAGGGTTTTATGCCCGAAAATACAATTCGGTTGAATTCTATTAATTCAATCAAATTGAATGTTTAGAAATGCAATTAAACACATTTTATAACATATCAAATAATTAATTACTCAAAACCAATTAAAGAAATACACAATTTAGCACAATTAGGGTTTTTGATCCCGGAACGCAAATCCGATCAATTCTTGCCAAAACATATCAATTGACAGTTCGGAAATGTAATTAAACATATTCTAATGTAATTTATATAGCCAATTGAATAAAATAACCCGATTACACAATCTAATTTAAACCTGCGGGATTTTTGACCTAAAAATCCAATTCCGATCAATTACGCACAATTTCCCAAATCAACACTTCCAATATAAAATTAAATACATTTTAAACGATATTATACAATCAATTGAGTGGAAGGACTCAATTATATGACCTAATTTGATCACACATGAATTTTGACCTAGAAATCAAATTCCAATAAATTCTGCATAAATTTTTCAAATTGACGGTTCCAACATGAAATTAGATACATTTTAAAACATATTGTATAATCAATTTCCCCAAAATAGCTAAATTGGAGGAATCCGAAAAATTCGGACATAACCCCGCCAAAAATTAAAATTTTCCAAAATTTCAACATAACCATACAATTAACCTATCCAAATCATTCTCGCAGCACATATATACATTATCAAACAATTAATTTAGCTTATCACAAGCTAAATCATACTCAATTAAACGAATTAATATTAGGGTTTTTCAGAGAATTATACCAACGAAACCGACAAATCGGGACAAAGGAAGGCCGGGGAAGCTTCGTCGGGGAATGGGGAAAGCTCGCCGGTGGTCAGCAGGGCCTGCCGTGGCCGGAAGGCGGCGCAACCAGCGCGGCTCGTCGCTGCCGCGGCCTGCTGCTGTTGCTGCTGCCGCCCGCCGCTGCTGCCCTGTGTTGCTTCTGCACGCTGCTGCTGGTTGCGGTGGCTGGCAGTGGGGCTCGGAGTTGTGGCCGGCAGCGACGCTGGAGCTGGGGAGAGAGGTGGCTGGGCTGAGGAGCTGCGACCAGGCGGAAGGCAGGCGCAGGGGAGACTGGAGGTCCGAGGTCGGGGCTGCGATAGGAGAGAAGAGAGAAAAGGAAGGGAGGCCGGCGTGCGTCGTGCGTGGCCTTTTTTTTTTTTTTTTTTTAAACAAAAACAGATAAAAAAAAATATATGGCGGTAGAGGTAAAAATTTTGGGCGCCAAAAAAATGAGTACCATGGGCGACAAAATATATACTCGTTGCCCAAACTTAATTTTGTGCAGCGAAATTAATTTCGTCGCCCAAACTTAATTTTGTGCAACGAGATTAATTTCGTCGCCCAAACTTATTTTTTGTGCAACGAGATTAATTTCGTCGCCCAAACTTATTTTTTGCAACGAAATTAATTTCGTTGCCCTTATTATCATCAATATATTTTACTTATCATATCAAACTTAATTTTGTGCAACGAGATTAATTTCGTTGCCCTTATTATTATATCAAACAATATATTTTACTTATTAGAAATTAATTTTACGTTGCCCCTAGACCCCTACGGGAGCGTCCCCTTATTTAATAAAGAAAATTAATTTTACAATTTAAACAAGAGTTCCCATATTAAATATACCTTAAAGTGTTGATTTTAAAATTTTTAGCAATTATTTGCTAAGGTATGGGCAACGAAAACATAAATCGTAGCCCAAAAGTACAAAGGGCAACGATTATAAGATTTGTTGCCCTAAAGTGTTTATTTTAAAATTTTTAGCAATTATTTGCTAAGGTATGGGCAACGAAAACATAATATTGTTGCCCAACACTATATTATGGGCAACAAAATAATTAAATCGTAGCCTAAAAGTACAAAGGGCAACGATTATAAGAGTTTGTTGCCCTAGAAAAAACAAGGGCAACGACTATAAATATTTGTTGCCTTAAAGAAACAAAGGGCAACGACTATAAATATTTGTTGCCTTAAAGAAACAAAGGGCAACAATATATTTTCGTCGCCCAAAATAGAACAAAGGGCAACAAAATCCGTTCTGTCGCCCTATTGTCATAGAAATCGTCGCCCAAACTCACTTTTCTTGTTGTGTTTTGTCGATGTATCAATTTTTTTTTAATTTCAGCCGAAATAAGTAAGTTAATATTTAGGCCATCGACAATTATTGTCGAAACCAGGTCATTCCATAGGTAATAACTACCGATGCAGCATATATATATATATTTTAAAATTTCGGCTGAAATATTTAAGTCAGTATTTAAAAAAAAAATTGGTGCATCGGCAGTTTGTGTCGATTCTTTGGCCTGGTTTCGGCAATAATTGCCGATCCCCTGGGTCGGTTTCGCTACAAATTGCCGAATTTATCGGCCGAAATTAATATATATATATATATATGCTGCATCGGCAGTTATTACCGATGGCATGGCCTGGTTTCGGCAATAATTGCCGATATATTTCGGCCGAAATTGGAAAAAAAAATTTGGTGCATCGGCAGTGTTGGTCGATGTCTGGGCCTGCTTTCGGCAATAAGTGCCGATGGCATGGGCCAGTTTCGGTAAAAATTGTCGAATATTATCCATAATTTCGACTAAAATCGCCGATACTGATCGTGACTTTCGGTAAAAATCACCGATGTAAAGGTCACTTTCGGTATTTGTTTTTCACAGAATAAAAATACGTTCTATATAACAATATCCTTAAGTTCCAATAAAAATCGGTTATCTTCTGCTATTCTTAATGTCTTCCTTCGAATAGTAGGAAAGTACAAAGTGAAGAGGTACGTAGTTAACTAGATATAGACCGGTGGAATGGAAAATGTCGTCAGTGTAACCGTGTGGTCATTCAAAAGACAGCGGGTAACGATAATTTACATTGGATTGCCAAGTTTATGGATCTCAAGGGGTGCTTGCATGCGTACCTGACTTCCTATTGTATTTGTATACATGGAGGGTTATATAATTATATCTGTATTGACCAGTCTTCAGCGATGATTTTTGTTGACTATCATGATCGAATTGGTACTTTGTATCAACTTTTTCAAAATTATCTTCTTAATTTATGCACGCATGCCATTAATGACTGCTACTATTTGTTAATATTATTAAACAACTAAGACCGACTTCGGTCATATTTTCCTCACCTCATTATCAGATTTGATCCGACACATGTCATTCTATGTAATAAAATTTTATCTGATTTGATCCGATTTGATCATGACAATTGTAATTGCTATCATTATAATTATTACACTTACTATAATTATAATTATTATAATCTATTATATTTTAAATCATTATTGTAATAATTATAGTAATAAATAAAATTATAATTATAATTATAATCATAATAATTATAATTATTATTATCTTCATTATTAATATATTTTTTATTATTGTTTTTATCAGTATAATAATTTATTATCATTTATAATAATATTTATTAATAATAATAATATATTATTATCACTTATAATGATCGTAATATATATTTGATTATCTTCATTATTATTACTACATTATTATTTTTATTTATACTATTAATAATATTTTTATTATTATATGATTTATACTAATAATTATTATAATATATATTATCATTATTAACATATTATCATCTATATTAATATTATTATCTAAAATAATTATATATGATAAAAATTATGTATTAAATTAACACTATGTAAACTATTAATTAGAACTAATTTGATTTGACCTGATTCAATCTGATTAACACTAATCTCATTTAATTCGATCCCATCCCATACAATCCAATCCAATTCAGAAATTCAAGCGGAGGAAAAAGGACCTTCATCGGCTATGATAGCTACGACGTACTAATCGAGCCTTACTTTTAGATACATTTATTAAACGAATTAGTTTGAATTTGGCTCGAGCTCACGCTCGTCGGTTAGTTTGTTTATAGGCTCGACTCATTTGTTTAAAATTTACTTTATAAACGAGCCACATACTTTAATGAGTTGTAAATGAAGTTAAATGCTTAAATGAGTTGATTTTATTTGTTTAATTTTTAAATGAGCTGAATAGGTAGATAAGCTGATTGATCCAAATCATGATAAACGGACTAATTTGCCTCATTTATGTTGAATGAGCAAAGGCAAATAACTCTTGCTTGAATCTTTTTGAACTTGATTCCTTAAATAAATAAAAATAAGGTTAGCTTGAGTTGAGAGGAATTTAATTCAATTTATCTCGTCAACGACCCTGGATCGAATAAATGTATTGACTATAATTTAGTAACGCACAATTTTTCTCTTCTCTTCTATATATATATAATATAATTATATTTTGGTTGATGTTAAAAAAGTACTTTCTTAACAACATTTCCCCACTAGGTACGGGAGTACCATTTTCTTAATTTATAAAGGTATCATGATTGTATATTTTAATTTTTAAGTAAGCGTTTTAAATTCAAAAAATGTACTTTTTAAAACTTCTACCATTTTTTAATTTATTTATTTTCTAAATAAAATGAGATATTAACCACATTGGGTGAATATAGAGTCCGAAACTAAACTAGGAAAGGCCGGCCGGCCGGCCACGGGTAATGTTTATACTAATACAGCCGCTGTAATATCGGCAGAAAGAGTATATAACACTCACAAGTGGTTAAAATTCAGAACACAATAGAAGCGCAGAACAGGATAAATATGAGCTTATTTTAGACACTTCTTAACCTAAAAAATTTCTAAAATAAGTAGTTATTTTAGATAATTAATTTTGATAAGTGGTTTCAAACTTCCTAGCTACTGGATACAAGATTGGCCGGTGAAATCAATTTCGCGATCACCGGAGGAAGGAGGCGGTTTATGTCTTAGTTTGATCTGAGCTTCGTCTGGTCCGCCAGCACTCTGTCTTTCACTTGCCGGTGATTTATGAGATGGCCTTTGATCTTCTTCCACCGCGTGCGTGATCCCGCCTCCGTAAAGCTTCAAGAGTCACCGCCTGACTTCATTGGACTCATAATTAATATTGTTGAGTTGCTGCTTTTGCCCTTGGAATTGGCCTTTGACCTTTGCTTTCTTCCGCCCTGTTCATCATTCTTAGCTCTCAAATTTGTCTAGCTGCTCTAATTTCTCGAGTCACACCACAACGCCTCCTTGTCTCATTCTGTATTCAATTATATAGCTCGTCAAGGAAGGCGGCAGACGTGTTATCTAAATGAAAGAAGTGGCATAACGGAAACATATGAGTCATGGTTCTAGGTTGGCACTTGTAAATTTGTAATAGGGAGCCATCAAAACACACTCATCCATCTTCCTCCTTCCTCCCCCCACCCCGGCGAAAATTTATCACGCTCATACTCCCATGTCCCCCCCCCCACCCCCCAATCACACAGTTTTTGGGCAGGGATCACTGAGGAGAACATACTTGATCCTAACCTGTAGGCATGTGGATATTTTTAATTGGGCCTATACGTACATGGTCATTGTATACTACAATCTGTAATATTAGCCTAGGCTACCTCTTAATGGGCCGATCGGTAATGAAACCCATTCAACAAGACTTCGTATGGAATAGTGGGGCTTTTTCAATCATAGCCCCCCTCGTCGTGATCTACTGCTCTGGACCTTAAAGCGGGCTCCTACTTTAATCGCTTCTTCTAGGTATTGGGCCTAACTTGCTAGAATTCCCCATATAATCTGAAATCAAGGGTACAAAGCCCTAAACACCGTCTGATCCTTTTTCCCATCACCGTACAAGGCCCGACATCACAAGTCGTCGGATCAATAGCGGACCCTCGACAGTTAGGACCGTAAAAAGAATTCGAAATCCAAAAATCCGATTCGATATTTAAAAATTCGATCCAACATTTCGGATATCCGAACTGATTTTAGTCCAAAAGGATATCCGATCTTTTTTTGGATTATCCAATCCGAAAAAATATACGATATTTATTATTGTATTTTTATAGTTTTAAGCTTTAAAATTTTATTTATTTTTATATTTTAAATATTTATAATAATATTTTAATACTTCTTTTAGATAAAATAAGATATTTATATGAATATAGATATGAATATTAATTGATATACGATCTTTATTTTTAAAAATATTCTAGCAAAAGTTATTAAAATTGATAAAATAGTATTTTCATACGAATATTGGATATATCCGAATCCGGTCCATATCCTGTCACTATTTTTTGGATATCCACATCCCAGATATTCGGTCTAAAAAATGCGGAGCGGATATCCGAAAAAAATATCCGAACGGATACGGATACGGATATCCGGTTTCGTACACCCCTATTGACAGTGGATGCCTCGGTCCCCACTACTCACAATGACTTGGTTGGTTCCGACAAAATTAACCTAAGGACATTTAAATAATTAGATTCAACATCTTGGATGTGAAAAATTATATCCCACTATTCTCGATTTATTGATGATTAAACTATCCTAATATTCTAACATAAATTATATTAATCTTATTATAATAAAAAAAACATATTAACCCTCCCTATTTCTTTTCTCTTTTCCTTTTTCTCTTATTTCTCCTTTCAGCTACTCTCTCTCCTTTTTCTTTTTCCCCTTCTTCTTGCGTGAAATATTTTCTACAGACAATGCCTGCATGCTCCATTACTCCCTTACCATCTGTCAAACCATTCCCTACTCCCATCAACTCCCAACTCCAACAAATATGGGTTGGGGTTGAATTTTTCCTTCAGCAGCTACATCTCACTCCCTCCTTTTATCTCTACATTTGCATATGCACGTGTGTATATATATATATATGAATAGAATTAAATGTCTAAACATCCTCCCATCTTTTCCTTTTGTTTATGCAATAATAACTCACTGTCTTCCTCTTTACCACCTCTTTGCCGTCGCAAAAAAAGCCCTAAAAGCCCACCACCAGAGACCCTATCACTCCCTTACCATTTGTCAAACCATCCCTTACTCCCATCAAATCCCAACTCCTACAAATATGGGTTGGGGTTGAATTTTTCCTTTGGTAGTTGCATCTTACTCCCTCCCTTTGTCTCTATATCTGCATGTGCATGTATACATATATATGAATAGCATTAAATGCATAAACATCCACCCTTCTTTCCCTTTTGTTTATGCAACAATGGCTCACCGTCTCCATCCTTTACCACCTCCTTGTCATCACAAAAGAGCCCTAAAATCCCACCAACAAAGACCCAATAGAGACACCCACACCACCATTGGTAGCCTTCACCATTTCCTACCCCTCCCCTTTGGCCATCCTTATCGAACATCACCCAACCATTGGCTAAAATAGCTGCAGCCCCCTTCTTCTTTGGTAACCTCCACCGCAACCACCTTCTTTCCTTTTCCCTTCCTTTGCTACATCACCTTTCACTGTAACCCAACACCCCCTTCAGTAGCTTCAACCAAAGCTCAACTCCCGCCTCTTCGGTAGCCTTCACCGCACCACACCCTCCATCCTTTGGAACCCATGATCAAATCCCACCATCCATCCTTCGGCATCTCTAACGACGTCACCACACCACCACCCTTTAACTCCCAACATCGAACTCTACCCTCCTTGTTTTGGCCTCCCCCACCACTTCACCCCCTATAGGAATGGTAGATTGTGTTGTTTCTCCACTATCCTATGACCCAACCCACTATTTTCCCCCTTTGTTTGGTTACACAAGTTTTTTTCAAGCACCACCTTACTTGGTTTGGTTTTCTTCCTTATTTCTCCCTTCCATTTTCTTAAAAAAATTCCTTACTTATGTGGTTTAATCCTAATGATATTTTATTATAATTTTATCAGGTGATTTTTTTGTAGTTTTGGAAGAGGTGGAATAGGATTTGTGTACTTAGAGATTAAAATCATTTTTGTAAGGGTACTTGTCATAGTCTATGATTTATGATTACTAAGTATTATGCATGATTTTGTGTTATACCATGTTACTGTGATTATGTGAATTAATATATGATCGTTGATACTATGATAGGTGGTTGATATTACATGATAGAAAATGAGTTAGTAAAGATCATGCGGTATTGTTATTTTATGTAGAAAAAGCCTCGGTGTGAAATATGAATTTATCATGGGTTTATTAATGGTATGGTGAATGCGAAATGAGTATAATAATTTTTATGGAAAAAAATGGTGATTTAGAGATAATGTTACTAAACACATAAAATTCACATAAAATAAGGGCTTTGTTACCAATAAGGGTATTTTAGTCAACATGAGTTAAATATGAGAGTCATGGTATTTTAAAATTTTTACACCATCTAAAATGTGTTCAAGAATTTATATAAATATTTGGAGTAGTTGTGAATGATATAAGGTTGATAAAGTATGATAATGGATTGATTTGAGAATAGTAACCCTAAAACGAGGAGGTTATTATCACATGTGTAAAATGGTAGAATTTCACCCCGAAATTCAAATATGTTGTTAATATTAGTGTTCTGGGAATTTATATTGAATCTGGAATATGTTTGAGCTCTATAGGAAAAATTATGATGGATTTATAAAATTAGGAATTATAAGCCCTGAGAATAATAATTTCTGGGATAGGGTTATTATCATATGTGTATGACCTTAGCATTATGACTTGAAATTCGAGTACATTGATAATAATAATATTTTAGGAAGAAGTATGAAATTTAGTGATTAAAAGAGTAACATAAGAAGGATTATGATAAAAATGTGAAATTAGGTTTTTGGGGAAATATAGGGGTCTTAACTCTAGAGAATAGCCTCATGATCTTTGTGATGTGCTTACCTAATCTAAATGTGTTATGTACCTTTGAATCAAAAATGAATAAGACATTAATTATTTAAAGTAAAAGATCACGTGAGTCAGGATAAGGTGTTTATGAATCCATTCCATCGGATAATAATAGTGGCTCAAGAGCATTTTTTTCCAAGATGTGTTTTATGGATCCATTCCACCATATGATACAAGTGGATCAGGTGTATTATCCCTGATAGGTGCTTCAGTTTCTCCACCTAATTAAGAATATGGGCCCTATACTCATCGTGCGTAAGAATATGATTTAAGATAAGTAACCTAATAGATAAGATATTAATGATTTAAAGGGGGCGAGTACGTTAGTTAGGACCAAGGTGTTTATGGATCCATTCCACTAGACGATAATAGTAGTTTAGGTGTGTTGTCCCTGAGAAGTGATTCAAACCGTTCCATCAATTTAAGAATAGTGGCTCAGGAGTGTTATGCCTTAAGAGGTGTTAGATCTGTTTCATTAGATGATAATAGTGGCTCAGGTGTGCTGTCCCTAAGAGGTGCTTCATACTGTTATGCCAGTTTAAGAATAGTGGGGTCCCTAAGCTCAATGTAAATAAAAGAATAAAAATGGTTAAATATAGTGAGGAGGCCTATATCAAGATTACCTTGTGAGACTTTATGTGTTTTGTACATATACTTATCATCTACTATGAATGTATGTATTTAACCGTATCCCTAAATCGATGGTATTGTTACCTTACTTAATATATAGTGTACTGACTATCCCTTTTATGAGTGCTGCTCATTCTCATGAGCAGAAGACTTTGATGCTTTTGCGCAGGTCTTTGAGGACCAGTTGGATGATTTTGCCACCTTTGATGTATTGAATGGAGAGGAGTGACATTTTTTTGTATTGGGTGTTTGGGCGAAGAGTTATGTTATTCGAATGATTTTTTTTTACCAGGAAACCATTTAGACTCTTTGATCCATAGTATCCATTTTTGTTGTATTCTATTATTGTACCCTGCAATTAATTTCCAAGCTCATATTTACATTTATAAAGTTTCTCTCATTTTGAGTTACTCTATTTTTACTTTTAGTGGTTTTAGCCTTGTGATTAATGTGAGGATGGTATGGTAAATCAGACTTACATCTATTATAACGGTAACACTCAGTTATAAGCTTTCGTTGTAAAACAAAATTTTTCAGTAGTAAAATTGGGGTGTTGTAACATAATCATACACAATGAATCAATTTACATGTGTAGAAAACCCTAATCACATGTATTCATAATTATGTAAGGAATTTAGCATAATGCAAATTTATATTAAGTACATATACACTTACCGTGAGCCATTGATTAAAGATTGCGATATCATAAGAGATTGAACAACACTTGAACAAACAAAACAACTGTAATGGTTCTATCCCATTTATCTTCTCACTTGATAATGTGTGTCCTTGACAAAAAAAATACGGGAACATGGACTATTTCTATGATGTTCTTAATGAATTCGTTGAATTTAATGGAATAATTCACTCCCTATCTTTCTTTTCTATACTAGCATATATATGTATATTAAGTGTAGAGGGAGAGCGAAGAAGAGACACTTGCAAGCGTGTTTTTTTTTCCAGAATGATATGATAACCAACCGGCCTTGGCCCTTTTTCCTCATCACTAACCTTCTAAATTCAAAAAAATAACAAATATGATAATTCCTTCCTTATCCTATGCATATGTGGCGCACATAATATTTCTAACCTTATATAAAAATACATACCCTCTTACTAGAAAGAGATAATTAGGCTAATTTACTTATAACCTTATGTCATGTTAGATAAATTTTGCGATCAAAATTTATATCTAATTTCATATAAACAACACCTTAGGATCAATATATTTATAATATATAAAATAATTTATTTTTAAAATAAAATTAAGAATATAATAACATGGAAAGTATATTAATAGTTTTCATAAGTCAAGAGGAACGAATGAACGTGTGTTAGATTTAAAAGGCTACAGAATCATCCGTTAAATTTAAAATGCATTATTTAATTATATTAATTGCTATCAATTCGGATACTCCTCCACTTATTATTTATTCTGATTATGAATATTAATGAATCAGTACGTGCTTCTACTGGATAAATTGTATCATATAAGCACCGCTAGCATCTTTGCATGTCTCACGCATGCAGCGTTGTGAATATAGAAATGAATTATTAATATGTCCCCCTTCGGAGTCATCAATCTATAATGATTGCAATACTAACTGCTACTTATTGCTAAAACCGCAAAGATGCCTCTCAATCATATATGTTCTTATTGATGTGGTGTTGGATCGTTAATATTAAATACCTCACAAGCCCCCCCTCCCTTCCCACCCATCGAAAAATCATTAGTCGGCAAATGGCTCGTTATTGCCGGTACACCACCAAGTGGTCCATAATCGGATATAAAATGAGATAAATACAACATATGACACGTCTCTGGAACCCAGGCACCACCGCATAAGCATCAAATATAAACGTGCTGTTTTGTGCGCTTGCTCAGTACCTTGAATTCGGTCAATGCCCTAAGAGTCATGCCTTTTACCTATACGGCCAGCTCTAAGCTAGCCAACGAACGGGAAACACTAATCTACTGACTTGAAATTCTGACCACTTTTTTTTTTGGTCATCGACAATTTTATTTTTATTGCCGGCCCCATCTGGCATGTTTCGTTTCTTTAGACACAGTCTCCCTGTGCACAGAACATTTCCAGCGATCCAGGATAGTCAAGGGGAAAAAAGAATTAAGTCTTCCGTTAAGATTCCATTAATCTAGTTTTTTCTAGCAAGTGTCATGCATATTAAGACAAGCTTAGAACATGTAGTCATAGTTGGAAGATCTATCACTAAGTTTTTTCGGTCTATTATGTGCTAATTTAACTAAATTCTTTTAACTTATTCGACCGACAAAAAATTCGTTAGAATAATTTTGTATGTCGCATTTTTATCGCAGACTTTTGAAGCTTAACATCTTTTTCGTTTAATAAACTTTTTATATTCACTTATGATATAAACTCATAACATTTTTTTTTATAAAATGAATGCAATCTTCAATTAACTTTTCAACTAGTGATACCAAGAAAAATCAATATCACACATTACCTGAGAGTGAAATTAAATTTAGAATTCAAGAAATATTTAGACCCATGTCTTAACCACTAACTACTAAATAACTTTTTGACAATAACGGTAATGATGGCAATTGCGCCCATGCATTTATGGGCTCGTCAGGGTCTGTCTAATCACAGTTAAGTTCGGGGAAAATATCGACAAATTATGAGATTATAATTGGGAATGTATTTAGGGACGAGGCTAAAATGGATTTGAAATCCCCACTCTCGAACCCACCCCAACGGTCTATATGTATGTGTATATATACATAATATTACCTTACCTATCCTAGTACCTGAGACAAACACCTCCCCAACTTTAATTTTACAGTTAATCTTTATTGATCTCTAATAAAAATTATTAATTTTATCGAATCTTATATACTTAGATGTGAAAAAAAATGATCACATGAATAATCTTATACCATTTATTCCTTGTTTTAATATAGAAGAAATTTTGTAATTGTTACTTTCAATACTATAGGTATGTGAACAAGTAACTATACCACATAATGTATTTAATAAATAAATAGAATGCTTCCTTCCAAATAAAAAGAAAGAATAAATTAATTTAAGTATTTTTTGATATTTTATGCATATATGGCAATTTTATTCACCCTAACTAGCTTCTGTGAATTTATTTAAAAAATAAAATAATTGATTTGAGAAATGAGATTATCTAACAATTTATCGGCTATATATAGTGGGTAAGTATAGATATAAACTCTTTCTACCAAGTGTGGAACCATTTTATAAATAGCTTGCATACGTGACAATCCCTTTCAAACGCACACACACAAAATTGAGGAGTAAAAATAAATAAGAAAATTGGGTTGATATATAGTCATGCCTATTACCAATCTCCATCTGTATGTATGTATGTATGTACGTGTATTATATTCCATCCCTCATTCATGATCGTTGATTTGGTACTCCCAGCCTAGTCCCCCTCCCAACCTCCTTCGACTTTAACACTACAACCTACCATCCTCGCTCCATCTGGCGACACATCGATCACAACACAACTAGACACCATCTTCGACTTCAAGATTCTAGGCCTTTATTCATTGATTTGTTTGCCTTTTGTATTGTCATCCTGATTGTCCCATCCAAATACCTGAATCATTGCAATTCTACAGTCTTTGGAAGTCTGTAGCTTCATCTGTACTACATATGTATGTTAATTTAATATGCAATGTAATTTTGTGTTTGACGAGGAAAGACACCCTAATTCTAAAAGAATTTTAAGATTTACTATTGATTTAAGGGTTATAGTGTAAAGCCAAAGAGAGAGAAAGAGATGAGAAAGGAGAATATCTGGATTTCTTATTCATGAATATGTATAATTGATGTAATTGCTCCTATTATTTTAACCTAAGTATTGTTTATGAGTGTTGAATTTGTTGAGTGTTGATGTTTCTTTGATTTTGTGATTCAGGTAATTAGATATGTTGCGACACTAGTTGCCGGGTATGGAAGATAAAGTTACCACCTAGTGATTAACACTATAATTTGACCTCGTTAGATATAAGTTATCAGTTGATGAGTACTGAAACCTGTACTTCCAATATAATACTTTACTTTTTTCCACGTGTTCCCTTTCTCGGACATGGCCAATATGCCAAGTTGAATCATACGAGAAGTTTCTCTCGGCCTTAACTTGACTTAGCTCTTTTCAAGTCTATTCTATCAACTAATCTCATTATTTGATCTTATGTAATGAAAATACTTTACCCAACCGACCCACTCTAGCCAACTGACTAATGTGCTTCACAAACCAACCCATTCTTGATTGACCGACTAATGCACTATGCTCGATCGCCCCACTTTAGCTAATTAACATACCTACCTATGTCTCAACTTAGGTATTCAAGACACTTCCCATGTTGATGAACCTCAACATGTTGGATGTTATTCTATTAAAGAGTATTCTTTGTAGATTTTATTTGTATATATAATTTATTTGTGCAATTCAACAACTATGTTGACAGTTAAAAATAGTGTTTTATAATAGTTAGTTGAGATTTTATAAGATCTAACTTTGTATAATAATGATACACTTTTTCATAAAAGTAGCATTAATCATTGCTAAAGTTTAAAATTATTTACTAGACCAAACCTAATAGCTTTAATAGAAACTATCTTCTTCTTCTTCTTAATTTTTTTTATAATAGAAGAATAGTTGTAGCTTCTTTAGGCAAAGATCTATTAAGAAAATTTTCAATTATAAAACGATGCTAATTATAATTTGTGTAAAAATAAGTATTAATTTTATAAAAAAATGATGATATAGTACACCTTTAATATATATTCAATATGAAAATTAATTATAATACACATATCATGGATTCAAGTTCAAGTAAATCTTATCATACTAAAAATGTTTTAGTCATAGGATAAATACTACTTTACTAGGTCTTCTTAAATAATTTGGGGATTCTTGTGCTAAAACAAAATATTAGATCATTAATATTAAAAAAAACTAATTATTAAAATATATTTTATAAGTCAATTATATTACGGTTACAATTTGAAAAATTGAGCCCAAAAAAGTTCTTTAAAATTCTTAAAACTTATTTATAAGAATATTTGAATGCAAACTTTTACTTTTTATCATCTCGAGTTTTAAAATTTAAACATATATACTAAGATATGAACTTATATTTATATATTAACATACATACCCTTAAATTTAGAAGCCTTGTGTTTGTGTGAGTGTGTAACACCCCAAATTTATGAATTGCAAAATTTTGATCTAAGATTTAACTATGAATGTTAAAACAATAAAAATACAGGGTATTACCGCTACAACTAATACTAGTTGGTTTCCTCTATCATTCACATATCAAGTGCTAAGGCTGAAATTGTTACTCTACTTAATTTAATAATATGATTATAAGAATCAAAATAGAGAGGATCAAAGCAAAATAACATTATTCCAAATAAAACCAATTGTTAGTTACAAAAATCAATGAAAAGAAATACATAAAAGCCTAAGAGTACATAATCATCTAGATCAAAAGATACCAGGAAAAACACTAGATAGCTCTGACTCTTAATCCAAGTACTAGCCTTCAACTGATCTCACAAGTTAACCTATAAAGACCACTACCCATTGAATTAACAGAGAGCTATGAAAATAAATCCTTCAATACAACAGTAGTGAATAACGCACTATACAAAACTATTATGAAAAGATTACATGGAACATATAAGAGACATCACAAAAATACATGGTATAAAAATTTAAAGTATACATGTGATGATTCAAAATATAATAATCATATCAGATAAAAAAATATTAACAAAGTTACATGCTACTCATACTCGTTCATTTGAAACGTAATAAAACTTATTAACCAAGCGTACAATAAATAGTCTCTAAACTAATGATTAGAACCAATTAATGACTATGAAAATTTCTATTTTTATTTATGCCGAGTTTAGGGACCCTACTATTCTTAATATGGTGGAGTGGACTAAAGCACCTCTTACGAAAAAACACACTTGAACCACTATTATCATCCAAAGGAATGGACATGACATATCTTAGGAAAATACACTCCTAACCACTATTCTTAAACCAGTGGAACAATTTGAAGCACGTCTTAGATAACAACACACCTAAACCACTTTTATGATCCAATGGAATAGACACAACACATCGGTCCTAACTTGCTTAGTCTTTTATTTTAGGTGATTAATATCTTATTCATCATTGCTTATTTCAAGATCATATTCTAGTATACTTTGATCTAGAGAGCCCCATTATTATTAAACCGATGGAATGATATGAAGCACCTCTTAGAGACAACACATCTAAGCTATTTTATTATTGTCCGATGAAACATATCCAACACCTCTCAAAGAAAAATGCGCCCGACCACTATTTTTTAATCAGTGAAATGATCTAAAAAATCTCTCAAAGACAACACACTTGAACTACTATTATCGTCAGGTGGAACAAATCAAACACCTCGGCCTCGTCTCACGTAATCTTTCTCTTTAAGTAATTAATATCTTATTCAAGGTGGTATTTCTCAAAGTCCTCATATATATGCATAGGAATGCAAATTACATAATATATCTTAACATAATAATTTGAAACACAAAAAGTATAACCACATAAATATCAATACACCACTCTAAGGAAAATGCCACACTTCTCCTAATAAACGCTGATTTTCATAAGCTGACCATAACATCCTCCTTGTATTCATTTTATCACTATTTTCAATATCCATCATTAAAATATTATTATTTATAATATGCCCAAAAAAATTAAGGTTTAACTTCAATATTTTACACATACAATCATAGTCTGCCTTTATGGTTACTATACACATTTCCCACAAAACCCTAATTTTATAATTTAATCATAACTCTTCCCATAAAATCCGTATAACTACCAAATTTAATATGCATTCCGAAAAAATTATTATTGACATCATATACAAAAATATAGAACCAAATCCCATATCTCACATAAGCAATAATAGTTTAATCATGACTTTTCCTATGAGACTCATATGACATCCAAATTTAATATACGTTCCTAAAATACCAATATAAGTAACATATCTAGAACCCAAGGTTAAACTCAAATAATTCACACATGTGATAATAATTTTCCCCCTAGGGTTACTATTCCCACTTAAATCCACCTTTCTCATTTATTGAGTTCATATCGTTCTTATTCATCCCAAACTTTTCACACAATATATTTTACCTATTTCAAACCACTTACCACATTAAAATACCAAATATTTTATTTTAATCCATATTAACCAGAATGCCCCTAAGGCGGCTAAAATATCTATTTTCCACCAAAATCTTTTGAGTCCTAATATGAATGATTTTTCAAACTACAATACACTCTATCATCATTAAAAAATGCATTTCCACAATTATATATAGATACTTAACCATGACAAGTATCCTTACACATGATTTAGCATGTAAAACCTTAGCATGCATTTCTAAAACTTCAAAACACATACTTTCATACTTAGCAATAATTGGGCATACTCATTAGAGTAAATATCATGATATGCTTAAAATGACCAAATTACCTTTTAGACACACAAGAATAATAATCATGCTAAAAATGCTCTTGGGTAGCTCAACTTATCATAATGGACATGTACGATATATATAACCACTTAAACATACTTTCATACACAAAATAACTTACACAAGTTAACATGCTCTATTTTACCAAATTTCATGCTAACACCTTTAGGCAAAGAATTATACCTTAACAAACATGCTAAAATAAAATTTGCACATTAAATTCTAATGTGTTATCATACGATATATGAATATTTTAGTGGAGTATAAGGATTACCTGATTTTCAGCAAAAACACAAATTTATTGGTAGCATACTAAAAATTATGAGTCTTCGCCAATCAAAATTTTATACCAAATTTCCCTTAATATGGAAATGGTAAAATTTTAAATGAAATCTCACACTAATCATGCAATATGAGTTTGGAAAAGGTGAAAGGCTTGGGGGGAAGGTTGGCAAGGTGGAGGTGATGGCTGAGGTGGTGGATTTGTTGATGGCGCAGCTGGGAAAGTTGGTGGTGGTTGGGAGTAGCTAAGACCACAGGTAGGTTGCAAAGGAAATGAGGTATGAGTTGGGGCATTGGTGATGTGTGGGATGCATGGGATGACGATGAAGGGAGACAGAGGAAGGTGAGGCGGTGGTTGCTAACTTCTTGGCTTGGTTGAGGAGTGATGGTGAGGAGGCAGATGCTAGTGGAGGTTGGTTGCAGATAATAGGGCGAGTACCTGGCAGGAGGTTGGTCGGTGGGGGGTTGAGGGGTGCAGGTGCTGGTGCTGGCGGTGATGGTTGGTGAGGCCAAACAGGGCCGGGTAAAGAGGTAGGGGGAGACAATCAAGGGTTTGGTGGTTTGGTAGTGCAATGGGGTTTAAAGGGTCGGGGGATGCAGATGACCGACTTTAGTGTGTGGGTTGTAGGCAGAGGAAAAGGGGACAAATGGTTTGTGGTGGTGGTCGATGGTATTGGCTAGGGAAAGTTGAAGAGGGAGGTGATACGACTTGGTTGTAGGGAAGGGTGGTGGTGATTTTTGGGTGGTGAATGGAGAAGAAAGACAGTGGTAGAGGGCAGTTCAATAGTTAGGGTTGGGGGAGAAGAAGAAGAATAAGGAAAGGAGAAGGAGCAAGTCAAGGTCGCACGAATAGGGGAATGGGTGTGTGTGCATGTATGTATATGCGACAATTGGGGTGAGACATGCTAGGAAGGGAGTTGGTGAAAGTGTTAGGTTACTGAGGTAAGTAATGGCAGGGGCATGTAGGGGAAAAGGAAAGCAATTGCATGTGAGGGTGTAGGGTTGTTTGGGCTGGAAGAGGAAAGGAGGATAGGCATACGCAAGCAGAGGTGGGGGCAACGGTACGTTTGGTGAATGCAGAGGAGGGTGTTTGTTTAGATCTAATCGAGGGAGATTTGGGGAAGAAAGAAAAGAAAAGAAAATGACGATAGGTTGGTCTAGGCGTGCTTGGGAGAGAAAAAAATAATAAGGAATGTGTCGGCTGGGTTGGGTAGGCCGGGGGAGAGAAGGAAAGAAAAGAAAAGTGGGTTGGGAGTAAGGAGGAAGAGAAAAAGAGAAAAGAAAGAAAAGGGGAAAAAAGGAAAAAATAAGTTAGGGTTAGAATTAGAATTAGGTTAGATTTGGGTTTAAGATAAAATTAATTTATTTAGGTTTACGGTATTAGATTAAGAAAAATAATTTAGGTAAAATTTATCTATTAGAAAGGATTTAAATAAAAGAAAAAAGATAAAATATTTGGATGATTTATTAAATAATTTTTAGGTTTCTAGGTCAATGGTTAACAAAAATAATTAAGCCAATCTTTAAGGGTTGAGTTTTTTAATAAAAGGCTAAATATATAATATTTAGGTTACTAAATTTTAGGATGTTATAGAGTGCCTCACACTTGCTAATAGATGATCTCATCTTTTTATAAAATTTTGATTGGCATCATATATTGCGATAGATACACCATCTTCTTAAATCAAACTCAAAGCTTCCATAGTTAGCTAACCTTTTAGATCGTGTCAACGTCTAATCCAATATAACTCTTGTTTAGAACTACTTATTAAAAGTGATTATATAAGATAGTTACTTATTTTTATAAATTTTTTAGCCAATTTTTTTTAAAAAATAAGTAATTATTTTATATAATTACTTTTGTAACACCTCCAAAATTCACTACTAAAAAATTTCGTTTTATTAAAAAGAATTAGCGGAAGCAACATTATAAAACTGTGAATTCTGGGGATATTACTGCTACACTTAGTACCAGACCGGTTCACTCATACCGTTCCAATACCAAGTGCTAAGGCTAAAAGAGTAAAATACAATTTACGAGAAATTCAAACATATTTAAATCAGAGTAGCTCAAGTAAACATTTTATAATAATATAATCCACCAATGGTGGTTACAAGAACAAAGGTTACATTTACACCAGATATTAGAAGAGGAAGGATGAGATCCTAAAAGCCCGTATAATCCTTACGCTCTTTCCCGTTGCCCACCTGAATAGCTCCTAAACAAGGATCTGCAAGGGACACTACCCATTGAATAGGCAGGGGCCCCACGAATGGAATCATTTAGTACTATGGTACTAAGTAACCCTTTAAAACACACTTAAAGGTAGGCACACAATGTACCTCATGATATACCACTATACCCATACATAACGGCAAGTGTAAACATAATATTAAGATCCATACATTCACATATTTGACGAGTTAATCGGATATTAATGGTGTATAAGTAATATTCACTTTCGTGCATTCGCATACTTAAAAAACCAACCAAATATTATTAGGCCATAATTAATAATTGATACTTTTAGGACCTTAAGGCCATTAGTCCATCATTAATCAATCATCTCGGATTATAAAGATCCATGTGAGTGCGCGGGAACCCCGCTATTATTCGCTGGTGGACCGGTCATGCAGGGAAAGACCCTCCTGGCCACTATTATTCTCCGGTGGACCGGTCATGCAAGGCAAAACGCTCCTGGCCACTATTATTCGTCGGTGAACCGGTCTGGCCCCGACTCACATGTTGTTCCACTGTAAGTAATTATTGTATTTTCCATGTCTTAGCTTCATTACATTTGGTTTGTTGAGCACGGAATCCCTTACTATTATAGCTGGTGGATCGGTCATGTAGGGTAAAATGCTCCTAGCCACTATTATTTGGCGGTGGACCGGTCATGCAGGGCACCCTAGCTTCTGACCATTATTATTCGGCGGTGGACCGGTCTGGGTCCAGCTCAACAATCTTCCTCTTTAAGTGATTAGTATCTTATCCGTACCTTATTCGAAAGTATTTCACCCTAGACATGCATGGCTAACTATATCTACACTTATCCTCCTAAGAGGGCCCGCCCCATATCTTGAGACTTCTGCACCTCCTAACTCGCCCTGACATCCTTCCCTTATTCCACTTACTCACACTCGGAGTCTGACTCCTAAGTGTATGGTTCAAGCCCACTCACTGCCTTACCCTAGGGTTTTCTCCAAAAACTCTAATCTGGGCCTATGTGGCCCATCCTTCTCTGCCTTACACATTCCAAACTATTTCAACACCCCACATGTCACGACCCTTAGATCCAACCCTCACTTTCTAGCCCACTCATTCTCGTTTATTTTTATTATTTCCTTTTTCTTTTTCCACCTTCTTAAATTAGGGTTTCCTCCCAAACCCTAGTTCCTCGCATGTAACCCTAGTTTCTCCCACTCTTTCATTTTACTTATATCCCCCCTTTTATTCACCACTCATGGATTATTTAGGTCATTCTCACCTACGTTAGCCAACTTACTTCCCCTTGGTTATCTTATTTTCCCATTTTTCTTTTTCATGCCTTTCACCCCATATCCTGTTATTAAACATCCTAGCAAGCATGTCCTAGAGGGTCACATCATATAATATCATACACACAACATATATAATCATCATTCACATGCCATAAGGAAATTATATGAGCATACATCCACTCCTTGTTGTGCTACAAATGATTAATCATTTAGCATAAAGTGTACAATATGGCATAATACATGACACACAAGGCACACAACATACATATAGTTGTTCTTAGCCACATCCCTACTCGGTTTAGGTTACCAAGCTATCTCCCACACTTATTAGGCCACTAATCACCCTTCGTAATTGTTACACTTATCAAATTTCCCATTTGGTTGGTTAGATTACCGAATTGCTCCTTTTCCTTTATTAAAATTACTAAATTGCCCATTTAGTTGGATAAATTACCAAATTAACCTTCTATATTATCATAATTACCAATTTGCCCTTTAGTTGGTTAAATAATTACCAATTTGCCTTATAGTTGTTTAAATTACCAAATTATCCTTCTTAATTATCAAAATTACCTAATTACCCTTTAGTTAGTTAAATTACTAAATTGCCCTTCTCTATTACGTAATTACCAAGTTACTCCTTTTCAATTTTCACTTTACCCCCTTTACTTCTAAAATTACCATTTTCCCTTTACTTCTAAAATTACCATTTTACCCCTTAACTTCCAAAATTACCATAACACCCCTTTCACTTATAAAATTACCATTCTGCCCTTTTACATCCGAAATTACCATTTTACCTTTAATTACAAAATTACCATTTCACCCTTTAATTACTAAATTACTATTTTACCCTTTAATTACAAAATTACCATTTAATCATAAAATTACCATTTTACACTTTAATTACAAAATTACCATTTTTTCCTTTAATTGCAAAATTACCATTTTGCCCTTTAATTATAAAATTACTAATTTACCCTTTTAACTTACAGATTACCATTTTGCCCTTGCCTCCAAAATTACCATTTTACCTCTTACTTCTAAATTACCAATTTACCCTTTTCACTTACAAATTACCATTTTTCCCCTTATTACTCCACTTATATTAAATTATCATCACCACATGAAATATTAATATTAACCCAATTCTCATAATCCAACTCTACAACTATCATATTTAATTCAATACTCATTAACACCCATACTTATTAGGCCACATTCTTACACAAGACATATTACAAAAATACCCCAGGACTCACAATAAAATTAACCATGCATTAAAGATCACAATAGCATAATACAATATGGATAATACTTAACATTTTCATTGATATTAAAACTCTTACCTTAAATAATATTTTCATATATAGCATATAATCTACATGCTTCCTTTTTATCAATCAACACAAGAATATATATATATATATATATATATATATATATATATATATATATATATATTATATTGAACAACATATATCAAGCATAATAACATATTAAAAATCCTAATGTGCTAACATACGTTAATCCATGCATTTAAGTGGGGTTTAACAATTACCTTAATTCCCTCAAAAACGAACCTTACCGGTATTCCGGTTAAATGTTCAAGCTTTGATTAGCAAAACCAATACATAAAAATAATATCAAGATTTATGATATTAGAAATAAGAAAAACCAATCATAAAACTTTATAACACTTAATTAATCAAATACTTAACTTAAAATATTATTATACATTAAAATAATTAACAAAATAAACCAAGAAATGCAGCATGAGCTGCATGCAAAACAATAGGGTAGGGGCTAAAAAATGGCATAAGGAGAAGGAGAGAAAATTAATTTCAGGTTAGGATTTTTAGGCTAAGAAAAAGGGTAGATGGGGGAGGATTTGGGGCAAGGGAAGGGTGTAGGAGGGAAGAGGGGGTGTAGGTGGTGGTCGGGGATAGGTTGTTAACGACCAAGGGTGGCAGAGGCTGTGGCAGCAAAAGTGGCAGCCGAGGTGGGTCAAGACGGAGGGGGGCTGAGAAGGAAGGAAAAGGGAGGGGGAAAACAAAGTCCTGTGGGTGGTGGTTTCAGCCAAAGGAGGTTTGGGTGTGGTAGAGGGGGTTGTAGGGATTAGTTTGGTGGCTTAGGTGGTGGCAGAGGTAGCGGAGCGACGACGGAGAGAGGTGGTGCAGGGTGGTTGCCGATAAGGGAGAAAAAGAAGAGAAAAAGAAGAGGGGAGGAGGGAGGAGGGAGGAGGCTGCAGGGTGGCTCGAGGGTGTTGTGATGGTTCAGGGGTGACATAGAGGGTGGCACAGGTGGCTGGTGAGGTGGCGACAATGGCGGAACGGTGGCGGCGAAGCAAAACAAGGAGGATGAGGGAGGGAGAAGATAGGATGGAAAAGAAGGTCGGGTAATGCATGGGAAGATCAAAAAATGGCAGAATGAGGGAGGGAAGGAAGAAGAAAAAGAAGAGGAAGAGAAAGGAGGGGATAGGGGAGTTCGAGGGCGGCGGCAAGGTGGTAGGGGAATGGGAGTTGTAGGGAGAGGGAGGAGAAGAGAGGGGTATGGCAGGGCATGGAGGAGGGGAGAGAGAGATGATGGGGCAGGGATGGGGCAGAGAAATGGCGGGAGAGAGGGGAGAGAGAGAGAGAGAGATAGGGAGATCAATAGGGGGAGAGGGTTGCAGGTAGGGTGGCGGAGATGGCGGGGGCGGTTGAATTTGGCGCCGGGGAAAAAGGAAGAAGAAGAAAGAAAGAAGGGGGGAGGCTGGTGCATGCAGGCCGACCGAAGGGGAGAAGGACGCGACCCGGCCTGGTCGAGGAGAAAGGAAAGAAAAGGAAGGAGGGAGGGAGGTCGGGCTCGCGCGGGAAAGGAAGAAAAGAAAAAGGGGGTGGTCTGGGCTGACGACGCCAGAGAAGGAGAGGGAGGAGAAGAGAGATGGACCAGCGGCCCAACGCGCAGGAGTGAGGCGAGGCAGGCCAAGGCCGGCGGCCCAAGGGAAGGAAAAAGGAGAAGGAAAAGAAAAAAAAAGAAAAAGAAAAGGGAAAGGAAAAATGGGACAATTAAAATGATTTTATTTATAAAATAATATAATGCAATATTTATGGATAATAAATTTATTTAATAATTTAATTTAAATATAAGGGTTTAAAAAGGATAATTTTAGTAAAATAATGGTTTGAAAAATGATTTAAATAAAAAGAGTATGATAAAATAGCAAAATATTTATTTTAATTTATTAAATATTTATATCCAATTTTATATACTCAAAAATCAATAAAATAATTAAATTAAATAGATTTAAAATTTAATTTATCTCAATTAAAAGTTATTTATTAAATTATAGGCTTTTTAAAAATTCGGGGGATTACAACTTTTGGTAAGAAGATTCAAATCCCCTAATAGAGAAGTTAGTTGATGCTACACCTACAATCAAATAGTCAGAACTTTCTTATAACGTTCTCAATCAATATTAACAATTTGTATTGTCTTCAGAATCCTTGATCACATTATGCTAGTATCTTTGGGTGATCCTCTCCAAGTGATGTTTAACCTATGAACCTCAGTTTTTGGTATGAAGGGATTCTATGTTGGAATGTGATTGATAACTATTAACCAACAAGATGAACTAGAGTCTCTACACACTACAGTAAATACGGCCGTTAGAAACATAAATTTAGCGATGGTTCTAAAACTGTTTGAAAAACGTAAAAAAGGGGAGCAATAGCGACGGTTTTAAACCGTCGCAAAATGAAATCCCAAATTACTCCCGCTTATAACACATTCGCTCCATCTCCTGCGCGCACATATCCTAGGCCAAAATTAGTCGAGAGGAACGCGCGACAATATCTACCCCTGCTCGATCTCTCTCTGTCGATTTCGTCCGGCCGGCTGGGTGCTCGACGTTGGCTGTATTCTTCGCTCCGCCCTTCTCTTTTCTCGTTGCCGGCGCTGGTTGAAGCTCCCGGCGAAGCTTTGGAATTTTATGAACAGGTTAAGTAGTTCGATTTTAACTTCCATTTTACTTGGTTTAATTTTAATTGCTGCTGAAATAATTGCTGTAAGCCTTGGATTTGTAGTTCTTCTCATTCCTAGTGGTGGTTGAAGCTCTCGGCGAAGCTTTAGACGGAAGTGTGAATAGGTTAGTTCGATTTTGACTTCCATTTTACTTAATTCGGTGTTAATTACTGCTAAATTAATTGCTGTAAGCCTTCGATTTGTAGTTCGTTTCGTTCTTGGTGCTGCTTGAAGCTCCCGCCGAAGGTGTGGACAGAAGTGTGAACGGGTTAGGTTGGTTTTTGCTAACTGTTTCTAAGTTTATCGAGCAAACTTGGTATTAGATGATTGTCGAACTCTTTTTGTGCAATTAATTTAGTCGGCAATAGATCTGGTTTTATATTGGAGAATTGTATATTGATATTTATATACATCATCATTTGATACCGCCATCAAAATGGTAGATTCTACAAGGCAGTTTAAAATTGGTTATTCTTTCTAAGCCATATCTAATTGGTGTGGTTAGAGAGGTGATGGGCGAGAAAATCTTGTCCTAGAAATACCTGGCATGACCAACAAGCGAAGTGAGCTACTTCCTGCTCCTAAGATCAATCCTGTCGTTAAAACGATCCCCAGCATTCTGTGTCTGACTTGCTTCTTCCTGTTCCTATCCCTGTCTGTTCACAGACAGTGACACAGCTGGATTTCACTTTACAAGCATATAGTGCCAATGCTTTAATATGAAAATCTGATAGGCTCGATCTTATCACAACATTTCATTTTCTCTACTTCCCTGTCTTCTACTTTAATCTATCATTTTTTAATTGTCTTTGCAGCTTTATTTATGTGAGTTTTATTGGTTGATCAGGTTGAGAAGCGATCGTATCCAGAATGTGCAGGAGAGAAAAGCCCTTGTGTACCAAGTGAGTGTGTGGGATTGAGAGAAACGTATTTCAATTGCAAAAGAGGCCAGGTACCGTACGTTCCCGCCCTTCTGAGAATATCCTTTATATGTTCTATAGTGATTTAGTGCTATTTGCTTTTAGCAACACATATTTGTTGTATAGGTGAATTGATTTGTAAGCTTCTAGTGTCATGATGAAGGCTTGGAATATTTATTCTTTATATGGTTATAGAGATTTAATACTATATGCTTTTGGCAACAAATATTTCCTGTATATGTGCATTGATTTCTTAACTTCTAGTGTCATGATGAAGGTTGGGAATATTCTGTCTTTATTCTATTAGTTTGTCTGAAATTATGAATTTGTGAATGCAATGTAAGTTCCCTTTATTGCAATATTCATGAAAATTAAGCACCTAAAAGATGAAAACTTTATAAAGGTTCCAATATTGTGATAGAGGGAGTATAGTGGGATATGGCAGGTATGTCATTGTAATTGCAATATTATCCTTTTGGATTGTTTACCACTTGTTTGGAACTACTAAAAAGAACTAGTTTTAGCCATAATCACTTTATTTAAGAAAAAATTAGGCTAAAAGTTTTCCAAACAGTAATTTTTAGATAATTATTTTTTATATGTAGTTCCAGACAAGAGGTTAGTGGTTGATGCAGATTTTGAGATGAAATACTGAGCCATATCCAAAAAATTAAGAAAGCTCATGAGTTATTAACAGAAGTACAGAAGTAGCTAGAAACTTCCAACCTTACCCTACCTTACCTTACTATGACTGTAGCTATTGAAATATCTGGAGCGAATTTTCCATGAAATTACACTTCTCACGAATTTACTGCCAGAGAATTAATTACTAAATGATGTGTTTGGTTTATACTGAAAAAGTAGAAGAGGAAATTACTTGTACTTTTATTTTTAATAATTACGTGTGAGATATGAAGTTCTACTTCCTATGGTATTACTCAGTAAATAGGTTTTCATTAGCTGAGGAAATGGGAGGGTCAAATGGGTAGTGACACTTGCTTTTGACTTATTTACTTACTTTAAAGCAAACAAGCTTAAATTTGGTAATTCCTAGGAAGTGTAAATTTCTCAAATAACTATGTACCAAACGATACCTATATCTATCTGCATACCTTATGCTAGCAACAACATCTGTTACTTTTCCATACTGTGAAACTAATTTGGAAGTGAACGATGAAAACCCTTACATGTACATCAACTACATTCCATTTAAGGTTCTTAACAACCAATATTCATGGGTTAGCATGTGAAATACAAAAATCATGATGAGAGTCTCAATAAAATTATGCTTGCACTTTATTAACTTAATAATAGCTAGGAAATCATACCTCATATTCTCTTCATGCTAGGCCATTATGCAAACAACTTATACATCATATTATGCATGATAATGTTGTCAAGATGCTTAGAATAGCAAGGTCGGATACTAAATCTTAATCATACCCATTAGGCTTTTGCACACAAAATTTTTGGTTAGACGTCTTACCACTTCTTTCATTTAGTTCAAGTAAACTTTCATCTATAATAATCATAATTCCACATAACTACTAAACATACACTATACTTACCCATACAATTTTCCATAAAAATATGAAAGATAATGGTTTACTTTAAAAGAAATTAGCAAGGCCACCTAAAGCAAAAGTCTTTGAAAATCAAACCCTTTCAACACTTGAGCACCTTTTAGGAAAGCAAGATTAAAACTTGGTAAACTTTTAAAATCATAAAAAAAATCCAATAAAGGGTGGATAACAAGGAGAGGGAATTGAAGTCAACAATATTCAATGGTTGCAGGGATGAATTAATGGCTTAGAAATCTAGTGGAAGAGAGAGAGAAAGAAGAAGAAGACAAATGAGATGAAGTCATGAAAGTGACTTATTAAAAATTACCTCTCTACAAATCCATTGAAAATCCTTAAAACATATTAGGCATGTATAAATTATTTGGAAAAAAATCATAAACAAACTACTTAGAACATAATCATGATGCAACAAAATTTTTGGGGAAATATTTACATTGAAAATTGAGCCCAAGGAATAACCAACTCAATTAAACTAGCCTTAACGACTCAATCGGTTTATAGAGTTTCAAAACTCAAATTTAAGGAACAAACCAATAGTTTGGGAATCAAAGTACCCACTACCCAATACATGCTAAAAGGTTACACCTTGTACAACATGATCCTTAAACAGATAGTAATATTTTCATAGTCGTATATGGGAATATCTTTGATCCAAATATAGTAATGATGTGATTTTTTCTTCTATTCCAGTCATTTTTTGATAATTATTTGATAAAGTAGAACCATTTATGACTGAAGATTAGTATCTCTCAATTAGCAATACTAAGTTATGGAAACTATGGCAAGCATATTTGTTATTCTATATGGCACTTCATGAACACTTTACCTTTTAAAATCGAAGGAGGGGGGATTACAACATTAAATTTGTTACTTAATTTGTTGTTGTTTTAAATGCTCAAGTATATTTGAAATATAATTTCTCATGGATAAAAGTTGGATAAATTGTAATAGGACCAGTCCTGAGTTTCTAGCGGGATTTGATAGTTTTTTTAAGCTTGCAACTTCTAAAGCTGCTATAAATGGAGAAATTTGGTGTCCATGTCGAAAGTGTCATACAGATATCGTAATCCCGTTGATGTTGTCACTGCTCATGTTATGAAGAATGATTTTAGAAAAAAATATACCAATTGGGTTCTTCATGGGGAACCAATATTTGTCCCTATTAATGATGTTAACGTTCGACATGGAAGTATGGATGAAATTAGGCCAAGTTTTGGTGATAGTACTCAAATTCCGACCTTGGTGAGTGATGCATTTGGGGTATTTGATCAATCCTCAACTGAAAATTATACAGTTGAATGCTCAATTCTATTTCAGACTACATTCAACGAGAATTCCCATGATTGTGATGTTTTACCTGAAGGCCAACCAAGCAGTTGTCGTAGTGAGGAAGAGGTTCATTTTCATAAAGTAATGAAGCAATGTGAGGAAGAATTATATCTAGGGTGCAATAATTATTCGAAGCTTTCTTTCATTTTGCATTTGTGTCATTTGAAAATCATGAATGGTTGGTCTTCAAAGTCTTTTACCATGTTGCTTGAATTGTTATCCAATGAATTTCCTATGTTGTCTTCATTTCCATCATCTTGGTATAAAGCAAAAAAATTGATCAATGAATTGGGTCTTGGATATGAAAAGATCCATGCATGTCCAAATGATTGCATGTTATATTGGAATGATGGAAGAAATGATCAGACAATGCTAGATAAATGTTTGGTGTGTAACACTTCTCGTTGGGGGAATCCAATTTAAGTAGGGTGCAATAATGAAGGTGAACAAGAGTCTAATAGAAGGAAAAAGCTTAAGAAAGTTCTACGGTATTTTCCATTAATTCCAAGGCTAAAAAGAATATACATGTCATCAAAGATGGCTGCAGATATGAGATGGCATGATAGAAATCGTGTGAAGGATGGAAAATTAAGACATCCAGCTGATGGTTTGGCTTAGAAAGATATTGATTCCCGTTATCCAGATTTTTCTCTCGATCCTCGCAATGTTCGTCTTAGACTTGCTAGTGATGGGTTTAATCCTTTTTGAACGTTGAGCACAAATCATAGCACATGGCCTGTATTATTAGTTCCTTATAATCTCCTACCGTGGTTGTGTATGAAACAAACATCACTTATTTTGTCTATGATTATTCCAGGGGAGAAGATGCATATTTGCAACCTCTAGTACATGAGTTAAGGAAGTTGTGGGAGGGTGTTAATGCTTTTGATGCAGCTTCTATGCAAAACTTTCAACTGCGGGCCACTCTTATGTGGACTATAAACGATTTTTCAGCATATGCAAATTTATCTAGGTGGAGTACAAAGGGTGCTCTTGCTTGTCCTTTTTGTGCAAGTGCTACTTCTTCAAGATGGCTGAAGTTTGGTAAGAAGTTTTGTTATATGAGGCATCGTAGGTGGTTACTGGATGATCACATATTTCGCTTTGAAGCTTCACAATTTGATGGAACAATAGAGTTTGACAAGGCTCCAACTACACCATCCGGAATTACTATTCGTAGGCAGGTGGATGGCCTCAATCATGTTTATGGGAAGTTTTCAGATCGATCTACAAGATCTGCTGATACATCGGTTGAGAGGCGTGAAGAACCAATTTTTGAGGACACAGATGATGATAATGATGATGAGGAGTATATTTTACTTGATAGGCCCATGCAACATAATTGGAAGAAAAGAAGTATTTTCTTTGATCTTCCCTATTGTCAACACAACCTCATTCGTCACAATTTAGATGTAATGCATATAGAGAAAAACATATGTGATAATTTATTAGGAACTTTCTTGGGTATTGATAGGAAGTCAAAAGACAATCATCAAGCACGCATGGATCTTCAGGATATTGGGATACGACCAGATCTACACCCGATTGAGTTGCCAAATAACAAGTATCTCTTGCCTAATGCTTCTTATACGATGAATGCTACTGACAAGGTCCGCTTCTTATCAGTTTTGCAGAAGATTAAAGTTTCTGATGGATATGCATCTGACATCTCGAGATGTGTTAGTTTGAAAGACAAGAGATTGTTCAATCTTAAACGTCGTGATGGTCATATTTTAATGCAATATTTGCTCCCCATTGCATTAAGAGCATCCATGTGTACTGAGGTTGTTGGAGTTATCTCAGACTTATCATTGTTTTTCAAATCCATATGTAGTAATTAGCTGGACTTGCAAGAGCTTGATAATTTGCAACAACATGTTGTTCTAACATTATGCCGCATGGAAAAGATTTTTCCACCAATTTTTTTTTACAAGCATGGTTCATTTGATTGTACATCTTCCATAGCAAGTGAAGTGTATCAGCCCAGTTCACTACACTTGGATGTTTCCCATTGAACGGTGAGAACATTTGTACTTACTTTGTCTATGACTAAGCTTAGTGCTACTATAATTTATATAATGATTACAAATATGTGGCTTCATTGTTTTATTTTATAGGGACCTAGTACGATTAAAATCATACGTGCGGAATAGAGCTCGTCCTGAGGGTTCTATAGCAGAGGGATACAACATCCATGAATGTTTAACATTCTGTTCACGTTATTTTGGCGATGTTGAGACTTTATTTAATCGAGTACCACGGAATTATGAATTTGTTCAAGATGTTGACAAGTATTTGTTCAATACCGGAGGATGACCTTTAGGGAAGATTCATCGCCTCAACTTGGATGATTTGAGTATTAAGCAAGCTCATCGTTATGTGTTGATCCAACATCATTATTTTGACACTTATTTTAGGTAATATTATATGTACCATAATAGTTATGCAACTTTATTAAATTAATGTATAAATTTTTTTATAGTTTTTAATGCTCT
Organism: Tamarix chinensis; assembly: GCA_030549775.1. Classification (NCBI taxonomy): domain Eukaryota; kingdom Viridiplantae; phylum Streptophyta; class Magnoliopsida; order Caryophyllales; family Tamaricaceae; genus Tamarix; species Tamarix chinensis. The sequence goes on from CM060174.1 coordinate 100,191,486, forward strand.
TATATGGCATAGAGATTTTATAAGTGAAAAGCGTCGGACCAATAGGGGTATTAGGCCTAATGAGAATACCGAGAAGAAGTGGGTAGTCGAATAATTTTCTTAATGGCTTTAATCAAATGTAGTTTTAACAATACATAGAGCAACCGTCTTTTATTATATGAGCATATGTGTTATAATGCATACTATAAAAGCTGTAATCTTTTATGCTATTTTAGGGACAAGACATTGATGATGGCACAGAAGATGGGAAAATTTGGAAGGCTTTGGCACGATGACCTAATAAATTAGTTAAACGGATGAGTTCATTTATCACGAGAGGATTCAGATTTCACAAAAAAAACCGTGATGAGAGGAGGAAAACTCAAAATTCTGGGGTGCTGGTAATTGCAGATGGAATGAAACATTATGGGAAGATAAGAGATATTTATGAATTGGATTACTATGGTAGTTGTCGAGTTGTATTATTTTGTTGTGATTGGGTAAACATTAATTCAGGTAGAGGGTTGAAGCAAGATAACAATGGATTTACTTTAGTAAATTTCAATCACTTGATACATACGGGAAAGGCAATAAAAGATGATCCATTCATTCTTGCATCTCAAGCAACTCAAGTTTTTTATGTGAAAGATGGGAAACAAGAAGAGTGGTCTCATATAGTTGAAACAAAACCAAGGGACAACTATCAAATGGGAACATGTGCACAAGAAGAAAATGAAGATGAAGATGATCATCTCTATCCCCAATCTGTTCCTTGTACTTCCATTAATACTTTTGATGATGTAACATATTTAGCTAGGACTAATATGGATGAGTAGTTTTAGACTACAAAAATAAATAAAAAATGTATGTACTACTTTTTATTGCAATTTATTTTTGCTGAATCTACTTCATATTTTGTTATTACTAATGTTTTGCTTTTATCCTTGATGTTTTTGCTAACTGTTTATGAGTATGGTGTAGATCATTTGTTTTGTAGTCATGTATCGTTCAAGGAAAGCTACAAGGAATTTGACATATGATCCACATGCATCTTCTTGTTGCACATCATCGAATGTTAGTCCCTCTTTTAGACGTGTGACAGGAGGCACCACTTTACCTATTTCAACAAATAGTCAACCATGTGGTCAAGCGTTTGTTGATACATCGGTTGAGAGGTCTCCATCTATTCATTCACCGCTTACACCAGATAGTGTTACACAAAAAATTCAAGTCCATGAGGAGCAACTTCACGAGGATGATACACCAAGTGCAGTTGGTGGTAGTGGTGGTGTTAGAGGCAAGATTATTAAAGATTTTGTCGAATTTATTGGTAACGGTGGCTTATTACTAAATATTTTTTTATTCATTCAATTCTTTATATCGTCACTAACTAATTTCAAATTTATTGTTTAGATGTTGAGGGAAATAGAACACGAAGATATGGTGAAATCTCGCCAGCAGATATTTGGGATCTTAATGGTCCTGAGAAGATGGTAGTGGATGTTAATGACATGTATCAACCAATTAGAAGGTCTGGACATATCTTCAACCGTTGGTTAGCAGACCTAGCAGATAGACCAGAATTGTGCCCGTACCATAAGAAAGATTGGCGTAAAGTGAATAAAGCAACCAAAGAGGAATTGAAGACAAGAGTTCGGGTACTTCATAGATATATATTCATTATAGTAATATTATTTATATTTTTCTTGTCATTTTCGTAATCTTATTTTTGTTGCCATGGTAGGCAAAGTTTCATCTTCCTCCTAGGAGTATGATGGACAAATATTTTTTGAGTAACCTTGGAATCAGAGTTAGAAGTAAGAGGAGTGAGTTGAAGGCTAAATATTGTCCACCCGGTGCTACAATCGATCAGGTGCTAGAAAAATGGAATGTCCCCAAAATTCCTAAGGAGCAATGGTATGAAATGGTTGAGTATTGGTTCTCTAATGATGGAAAGGTACAATATCAGACTAAGCATTTTTCTTCTATTTTTGAAAATGAATAGATAGTTATATATTTATTTTGGTATAAGGATGCTTCTAAGCGAGGAGAAGAGGCAATAATTGAAGCATCCCATTTCCATACACGTGGAACAAAAAGCTTTGCTATTGCTAGAGATGAATATGTAAGTAATCCATGACATGCATAATATATAATAATGGTAGTTAAATGTCTTTATACTATTTATTTGACTTTATTTAATCATTCATATAAGGTCTAATGGTCGAGAGCCTAGTGACGTTGATATGTTTATACTTAATCATAAGCGTCGTGATGGAAGCTATTCAAGATATTCCAAGTCCAAGGAATTTGTGGTATGGAGTTATATATTTACATAATAACATCATTATTCTTTGGTTTATCTCAATTTAGCCCTTTATTCTTTTTATTTGTCCTAACATAGGATGAAGCTATGGCTTATATAAAAGAAAAAACCGGGCACTCTGAATTGTCAGAAAATACCAGTGAGGCGGAAAAGGAGGCCGTTCTTTCTTTATATGGAAAGAATCATAGCGGTAGAGCAGTCGGTTATGGGCATGGTGCCACACCCTCTAAGCTAGAGATGTGTAACAAGAGTGTAGGTCGATCCAATCTTGAAATAGAAAGGCTAAATAAGGAACTAGCTGCCGCAAAAGAAGAAGCAACTACTGCAAGAGAAGAAGTAGCTACTACTAAAGATCAACTTTAGAAAACTAAAGAACAGTTAGCTGCCACTAGAGCAGAGGTAACTGCCAACAAAAAAGAGTTGGATGTATTTATGGCTCGAGTCAATCAGTGGATGGGAAGAACAAGCACTACATAGGTATGTTTTATAGAGATTTTATGAATACGTACCGCAAATGTTAGTTGTTGATTCCTTTTAGTAATTTTTATAGGTTATGGACAAATTATCTGTATTTCTTTGAGGATCCTGATAATATGGATTGATCTATTGATCTATAGAGATTACAGGTTATGCTAGTTGTTGATTGTTTTTAGTAATTTCTACAAGTTTTGCTAATTGGACATGTGCAGGTACCATGATGCATGGATGCTTTACAGTTTATAGGAGATAGCGTTGAAGACCACTTGGGAGATGTAAGTTCCTAGAACTGAAATATATTCTCTTTATAACTGTATTATTGGTGTTTTTCTTGTTTGTTTAGATCTATTATTTTTTTCTAAGTTAACCATGCAATGCCAAACTATTATGAGTTTCTCTATAAGCTTACAAGGATCTTTTTACAAACATTTATAAAGGAAAAGAGGTCTATGAAAAGGATATCCACTACCTCCTTATCTATTTATTCTTGCTATAGAGTATCTTTGAATTCTTAATTCTAAAAGGATTTATTTGAAAACCCTTCTCAATCATTTGAAACACCATCACATGTATTCGAATAGTTCAAGTCACATTTCATGTAGAAACAAAAAATGATTCAATCTGAATTTATACAACTTGATAATATCACCTCATGCTTCAGTATTCTTACACAAATACATATGACTCAATTTCAAATACACACACACACAATCAGTTTTATTTAACACCAAAACATTAACACTTTTCATCGTTTATGCTTAGTAAGTTTCACCTATAAGAACACCAATCATGTCCCATAAGTAGAAAGTATAACCTAAAATTGCATGATTCTAGACAAAAAGAATCAAAGAACACATGTTCAACTCATGCACATTACATGTTGAAAAAAAACTACACACAAGTTCAACAAATTATTTCTACCTAATGTATAACCTATCATGCAATCAATCCAAGAACCATGCAAGAACCATGCAAGATTCTTCAAGAACCACGTGAAATATATAGGTTTTTACACGGCACAACAAGAGATCCTCAAGATTCACAAGATTATTGAAATTATTTAAAAAAATTACTTGAACTCCAAGTATGGTGATGAAAATTGTTGAACCTTAGATGCCTTTTTTCACTTCATGTAACTTTGACTTGAAAGAGGCTTTCATACCACTTTTGATGTGAATATTATCTTCAAATATTCTACAACACTTTATGACCTTTTTTGAAGGATCAAAAAATGAAAAATGAATAGCAAACACTTTATGAACCTTACATGTGATGTAGCCATATTAGAATTAAAGGCCAATCCTTAGAAGTTGGACCTTGAAATTCTTAAGCTATGTAGGAAAAAAGTATTTCCTTCAATCTATAGTTTTTAGTATCACAAATGTTGCATGCAAGTCTTTATGATACCTAAAGCTATTGCGCACAAATTGGAGTTGATTTGTAAAGGATTTTCCTAGAACAATATGGAATCAGGGAAAAGAAAGACTCCCATCACTTAGACCAAAATATGTCATCCTAAAGATGAAGGTGGGCTAGGCATTCAACAACTATTGCCTTGGAATGCAACTTGTGCTAAAAAAAATTATGGATGCTACACAAGCAAAAAGAGTGTTTGGTAGCATCCTGAAACTACACAGGCATGGCTACCAAAATTTAGAGATTACAGGTTTATTGCAATTGCTCTTCTTTTTGGTAGATATGGAATGGGAGTAGAATGATTCATTGTACAATGGAAAAAAGTTTGGAGTAAGTGTGAAGGTATTAGGCATTAGCTAAGTATTATCTTGTAGGCATTAGCTAAGTATTATCTTGTACAATTTTTTCTAAGTTAGAACCATGTGGTTATTTGCCTTTTCGAAGAAATACCACCTTTTTTCATACCAATTTCCTACTTCTTTTTCTTCTTGTTCTCCTATCTTGAACTGCATTATTCTCCTCTTATCTTCTTCTTGTTCAGGATGACTTTAGCTTTTCTCTTCACAATACATTTTTTTTTCAAATTTCTGAGCTATGGATGTTTGTAATTGCTTCATTTTGATATGATATTTCAGTTTCATTAGCACACAAACTTATTCAGTGTCTGAGTCCAATCAGAAATTAGTTTTTGGTATCCAATTTTTAGATGCAAAATAGAAAAGGTAACCAAGATATTTGTATACAATTTTCTCTGCCCAACCCTAACTGCTCTGCTACACTTCAAATATCAAAGAATTTCATTAGCACAGGATATGGTTTTGTGGCTGATTGTTATTTGTGATATTGTTTCCACTTCAAAATCATTGGGTCTTGCATCTGTGATTGTTTTGTGGATGATTGTTATCTATGATATTGTTTCCAGTGAGCATGGTAACAAGAGTTTTACATCTTAAACTCAAGAATGATTCAATGTGATTTGATAAAACCTTGGATTAAGCTTGTGAGAATTGAGTTAGGGAATTATTTGAGCTATCTTCCATTATTTTTGCTCCCTGGCTGCTGTTATTAGCTATTATGCAGATTTTTGTCTTGGGGTGTTGGTGTTGTTACATCCTAAAGTGTGATGGAGAATCCACTAGTATTGGTCTTAGGAATTTTTTATATTTGTATATTGAAATGTTATATTTTTTTTATAATATACATTGGTGATTATATATTTTATGATACAGATAAATGCATCAAGATGTGACATCAGATACGAAAGGCATGGCTACGAAGAAGCTAAACCTAATTAACTACAATGAGGCCAATGGACGATCGTACGAAGGTCGTAAATTAATGTATATGTATTTTAGATGGAAGTTGCTATGTAGCTTGTCACTTTGTAATTTAATGGTTTTGAATGTTGCTGAAATACATATATTGGTATGTTTGGATTAATGATCAGGTTGTAATTAATTAAGCAGGTTAAATATTATTATATATTATAGGTTATCAATTATATATATATGCAGGGAATTGAACTTAATCATATGGAAATTAATTATTATTACAACAGGTTATTAATTAATTATTATTACAGCAGGTTAAGCAGGTTATTATTAATTATTATAGCAGGTTGTGAGCAGGTCATTATTATCACAGCAGGTTTAATTGTAAGCAAGTCATTGCGCATGTTTAATTTTACAGCAAGTTCAGTGTAAAACTACAGAAAAATTTAGCGCGAAAGATCCTCACTCTTGCGGCGGTTATTAAGCGTCGGTAAACAACTGTGTGACTATTGCGACGGTTATAAACCGTTGCTAAACAAAATTAGGAACGGTTAATAACCGTCGCTAAATAAATGAATTAATAAAAAATAAGAAATTATTGTTTTAGGGACAGTTATTAACCGTTGCTAAAAAATTTTACCAATGCTTACAAAAACCGTCGCTAATAACATAGGGACGCTTCGTTTAGGAACGGTTCTGTGAACCGTCGGTAAAACTTTAGCGACGATTAAGAACCGTCCCTAAATTTAAAATAACCGTCGCTAATATAAGTATTTACTGTAGTGACAATTGCATCTAGAAGTGATCATCCTTACATAAGTCTAAGTTTTGTTCTATCTATTTGTGGGTTTGATACTTGCTAGGTATATCTTAGAAAGTGTGAATGTCTATTTTTTGCTTTTTATAATTGTCTAGGTGTTTTTTTCAAGTAAGAGGTGGGGTTTATCTGAGTTATAGATAATGTCTCGTATACATAGGTATTGTGTATTGTTTGCCAAGTAGCTAATGGACTCTATATCTTTTGGTATATAGTTTTCTCCTTTTTTAATCTCCCTATCTTGAAAGAAAATAAGAAAATATGAGCATTACCAAAATACTTATTTTACAAGTATAATGTTTTGAATTTACTAACTCTTTAACAAACTATGGATCTTATTCTTGTACATGAAATCTATACACATAGAAACCATACTTTAAGATAATCATTGTAAAAAAATAGTTTAAATATTTACTTGCAACTATAGTAGTACTTACCTTAAACTTTATATGTACGTGTTCACCATGTGAATCCTAGTCTATGGGAGACCTGAAAATTGATTGTTACTTAGCATTTTCCCTTAAAGACAAAAGACCAACACATGCCGCATGTATTTCACGGGTGAACCATCACACTATGTCTACATATTTTCTTTCACCGTCAACGGCTCCCGACAAACACAACTACACAGGCATTCACCACTGACACGTCACACCTATATGTCATAAGCTTTAATTACACACGCTATGTTATGCCTCTCTGTTTATCTTTCTTTCATTAAAGAGGTAGATGCACACCTTTACGGTATAGTCAATTATGTAGTATTTTGTATTTGATTTGTCTTCATAAGCTTATTATAAATGAAAATTTGGCAGAAATACTTGTTACATAGTACACCCTCTATTTTACAACACATCATTTTTTTTTTTCAAAATATAAATAATATTATGAAAATTCATACAAATTAAATGTTATATTTTCTACTATATACTCTCCATTCTCTCCTTTATTAATTAATGATCAAATTGTCAAAAGTATGCTTACATAACAGTAACCAAGTTAATGAGAATATATTAGTCATCTTAGACATTTATTTCTTCATTAGTGTATCCAAGTTAAAAGTAACCTACATTGTAAAATGTAAGGAGCATTAATTAATCATCTCTAATTCCAATTACCTAACAGTTACAAAGTTAATATTCAATTTTAGCAAACTAACAACGAAACAAATTTTGCTCTATATTTTTGTAAGTTGAAAACTATGTACGTAAAAGGGGTACCTATGTGGCATAATAAAAATAACTAACAAGATGAATATAGGGAATATTATATGAGACATAATTTATTACAAGGTGATAAAGAAAATAAATAAATGAAACACGAGTCCATATTTCACTGAAACAAACATTGGTTTGAGAATCAAGAAGCATCGGGCTCGATTTATACTAAATATACGAACATTATAATGTGTGTTGGCTTTGCTGGGCTTCGAAAGAACCTCTAACGTGATAGAATCACACCTTAGCTAATGAGGTACGAAATGTTTTTGTCTTTCTTTTCTTTGAAGTGTTATAACATGTTTTGCCATTATAGATATTTTGCATATTCACATTGATACATGATACCGCCACATCACACTGCGACCTCTTGGCCATATTATTTCTAGTTATTTAGTTGTACCTTCTTTTTTTTTTTTTTTAATTTTACTTCTCAGCTATAAAAATATATAATTCCTTTCTAGGGTATAAATAGCTTGTACTTATTAACATGTGAGGTCATAATTCAATGTTAAGAGTCTCGGGATTGAAATAATATGACATCTGAAGGTTGAAATTATATCTCTTAGTGCTTGTTTGGTATGGAGATAATAAAGGTAGAAAAATTACCCCCATATTTTATATATCTTATATAATATAATTAAAATTAAAAATTTTATTTTTGGACGAATACCCATTTTAGATCTTAATTTGATCTAAAATGAATATTTTATTAAAAATATTATTATTATTATTAAATACTTAGCATAAAAGACACAAAATATGGGAAGAAAATTTTCACTCCTATTACCCTTGTACTAAACAAGCCCTTAGCCTTGTATGCATTTACGGTAATAATTTGCATTCCTTCTTATAAATTCTCTATAAATATATAAAAGCAAAAAAATAAAAAAATTAAGTGATTGTAAGAAGAGTTTGGGTATAAAAACTTATCACTACGTTATTATTGTTATTTTTTGGCAATGGAGTGTAAGAACTTATTTTACATAAAAACATATAATAATTTTTATGTACACCTGCTAAAATGTGGATTTATGTAGCCATAACAATTATAGTGGTACCAAAAAAAATTTTTGGAACTTTACTTGAGTAACACTATAAAGACATATATATTTTTTTTTGTCATTTTCGGTATTCTTCTTCCACTTTTTTCTTCTTCTTCTTCTGGTGTTTTTTTTTTCTTGGAGACCGCCCATCCATGTTTTCTCCATTGTGCATCCAGATGTGTCCAAATCAATGCCGCTAAACTCTCAAAAGTCATCTCGTCCTCAACCTCTAAAATCATTTTCAATACCATATATACTTGGATTAATTTGGAGACTCGTTAAGTAGTAACATATATTAGAAGTTAAATATTTGAAACGCTAAATTTAATTGAGGTCAATTTCAACTTTCCCGTGGAGGAATGAAAAAATGCCACGAAAACATCTTCATACGTGACTTTTCCAAATTTATTTCCATTACCTATGAAAAATAATTGTCAATTTCAGCATGAAGTGGTGCGCGTATATTCCGAAGTTTATTGTAATAAAAATAAAAAAGGATATACATGATGCTAGTGTTATGCTTAAAATTTAATTGTCATATCCATCACCTAGCTAAGGGCCTATTTATATATGTATATATTCAAAACCTCTGTTAATTGTATATTGAAGATAATAGGTATATTCATAATGCTATACCACTATTTGATTAATTTGTCATTCTCACCACCTAACACACTTTATATATACAACAATTGATTGACCTATCTCTTTTCTCTCTCATTTTCTATTTCTTTCTTCTTCTTCTTCTTCTTTTTTTCGCAAAATATTGTTATAAAATTGAAAAATAGGGGGTTAAACTAGTTCCCGATATCCGCAATATCTTTTCTTGATTTTATAAATGAAAAAAAAAACAGTTAATTAATTCTGTCAATGTCGCTTTGACTTATCAAAAGTATTATGGCAATGCATGCCCGACTACGTACTTGATAATATAATGCCTAATTAATCCCCGCACGAATAGGGATTCCGATATCAAAATCAATCTTTCGGCTTACCTTCCTTCTATAATGATAGCAGAGCACGAAAAATGTAACAAACGAAAAAGATTATTGGAAATTGAAAAATAAGGAAACTATACTTAGCATAACGGCATATCGTGTATCCCCAAATCCCATCGCTATGAATCTAGACATTCTTTATTCTTAGCTATTCTATTAATGCTCACTCATGTACGTACATGAAACATTGGAATTTCATAGTTCAATGTTAAAAGTAATGGTCATGAGTAAGCTATATGGAATAGTCATATTTATGGTAGGTTTATGAAAGGTTATTAATAAGGGTACATAAACTATGATAAATGTAGAAGATTTATGATAGTTTTATGAATGGAGATTTATGACGAGTTCATAAATAAAATTCATGAAGGGCTCTTTTGGAGGTATTTTTTATCCCATCTGGGCATCTCATCTAAGAAAACATTATTATATCTCAAGAAATTTATATTAGAAAACGACTCTAAACGTCTTCAGATATAGTAGTAATATGAGACTACAATGTAACAAGACTGTATAACTCCTGGGGTGAGAGAAGCTTTAAGGTTGAGATAGTATGTGTGGGTATCTATTCTAGATACTAGGAACTTGAGTTGGGTACCGACTTAAATAAATATCTTGTAATATTCTCTCATAGTAAAGGTAAATCTTTTCAAGGACATTACAATTTGGTTGAACATTAGTAAGTCTATTTCAATTATTTTCTTTTAATTTCATCATCAAATTTATTTACTTGCACAATGAGGGGGAGTTTATTTCATAACACTAATGACCTAATCCTAGCTAATAACCAAAATTTGAGATTATTACGATTGTAACTATCTCCCCTCATGTTGGATAATTTAGAATAATTATAATCAACAAAATTTGTTATGATCTTACTCTAAATATGGGGGGATTTGTACTTATGATCTAAATTCTTTGAATTCATGCCTCCACTACTACTATAACTTTGAAGCACGTAATGTCTAGTGCTTGACGTCATAGTAAGATAAGATGACAGAATAAAAAACATCATTAAGGCTAGTATATATAAATGTTGCAATAAAATGATGATTGTATTTTGTATTGATGTTTAAAGAAATATATGTTAGATTGTATCCTCCATTTATAAGAGCAACATAATAACTAAAAACACATTTATCTCTCTTATTTTTGGAACATCTTCAAGCAGCCATTGAATATTCTCTTTAGCACTGATATGTTGGTATCATCCACATTGGTAATGTTGGTGTGAGTAAATTTAAGCAAAGGATTATTATCCTTTCCAGTTAACTTTAATCAAATGTTAGATAAGATCATCCTTATATAGACGAATTTCATGATATATAAGAACATATTTATGTCCCTTGAATTGGGAAGCCATTGAAGGATCATAGTATCTTAATATAACTTCCAATAAATGTATTTCATTCTTCATAAATTTACATACTCTCTCGACTCGAAAAAATTACTTTAAGAATAATACCAATAAAAAATGCATAGAAAATGTAAAAATAAGGGAAGATATGATTGCAATAATTAAATTGGCATTGAATTAATAAAAAAAAATCAAGATCAATGCTACCAAAATTAGACTATACTAATAGAATAAAAAATAAAATTTTGATTTTCCTAATAGATTAGATAGAAATTATAAATTATACCCTTAGAGACAGACTAAATTTAGAGTTCTCATTATAATGCTTACTGTGATGAAGATGATGGTCAGGGGAATAAACATGAAAATTTTAGGGTACATTGTTAGGACTATATGAAGGGACAAATTAGATGATTAGAAGCCACGAAAGGTTGGAATTTTTTGAAATCATAGGATACAAAGTTATAAAAGAGAACGAACATGAAGGAAATGGTCCTGGGAATAAATGAAAATCGGTTATTAAGATGCAAAATAATATAAAATATATAATAGTGTGGGTTGTAAGTTTGGGATTCTTTGAGAGAATATTGGGGAAATTATTGCAAAGTTTAAATTCAAATATATTTTTTTGGATTTTGCATTATGTCACTTCTTAAAGGCTAAGGAAATAATTTACTACAATTTTTTCATTCAACTGTGGAATATGTTGATAATGGTGTTTAATAAGGACATTTTTGGTAGCCTCTATTTTACATACCAAAATGAGCCTGGGCTTAATATTATAGACATACATACTTTATGTGTTCAATAAAGCATAGTGATCAAAGAAATGCTATTGCATATGCATATCGTTTAAGAGTATAGAAGTGTCCTATAAAAATAATGTGCAGAATTTAAGGCCTATTTATGTAACAATCCAAATTTTAAAACTGATTTTTTTTAATTAAGAAAGTTTAGCTTAAAGGTATGGATATTAGCTCCACTTTAAGTATAAATTTGGTTCCCTCATTATTCTTATATGAAATGTAAGGCTAAAATAATTAAATTTAATCAATAGAAATAAAATTAAAACATCAAAAATAGACACATGCACATAAAAACAATAGTCATGTTTGAAAAGGATATGAAAGCTTTTGGAATGGAATTACAAAAAAAAAAGATAAAGTAAGACCGAGGTACAAAAATAGGGAAAAAAATCCATATCCAGATATAAGATATACACAGATATAATGTAAGCAGGACACTTCTATTTTAAACCCATGCAATCACAACTCTCCAAAATTGATGTCCAAAGCTAGAATGCCCTCATCAAAATCTTGTACATGAACATCTATAAAGAAAGTGCAACATCAAATGATAAACAAACTTAGTAAACACAACTCACTAAAAGTGATAAAATATTCACACAAAAGACATATAAGATCATTCTGAAATAAAATTTACAGCATATGCCTATATTCATGCATTACATGCAATCCCAACTAAATATGATAGTGCAAAATGATAATATGCGATGTGCGATATTGATAGAACATCACAAATACACTACAAGATATATAGTTAAAAAGGACAATTTTAAAATGTTAAATAGGGTAATTATAAAATTACCCTATTATAGATGATTTAATAGAGCAATTAAAATTTTCCTTAATTGATTCTAACAAATAGTGCAATATAAAACATCACTACAAGATATATAGTTAAATAGGGCAATATTATTTACCCTATAAATGAAAATATTGCCCTATTAGTCTAATGGGGGAATAAAAAATTCCCCTATTATTTGCGTCCTATTAGGGTTATAAGGAAAATTTTTTGGATTGCCTTATTTATTTTCACTCTAATGGAGCAATTGTAATTACCCTATTTGATTGTTGTTAATAGGAAAAATATTATTACCCTATTGGAGTTGAAGCTACTAGAGAAACTTTTAAAATATTGCCCTATTTGGCCTATCTATTAGGACAAAAATATTACATCATTTATTATGATCAAATAAGAGAATTTTTATTAATTGCACTGTTAGATTGGATCAAATAGGGGATATTTTATATTGCACTATTTGTTAGAATCAATTAAGGAAAATTTCAATTGCTCTATTAGATCATCTATAATAGGGATATTTTATAATTACCCTATTTAACATTTTAAAATTGTCCTATTTGACTATATATCTTGTAGTGTAAGGCTATTCACCTAAATCCAAACTCTATCTTACACTTGAAATATTAGTAAGTTTCAAATATATTAATTAATACCCCCACATTTTAGGTCCACATATTATTTTAAAAAATACTATTCATACAAAATACTATAAATCAAGTCAATATATACCAAGGTACTATGGCAAAATCTATAAATTAATTATTCTAAAAAAATACTATTTATATTCATTATTATTCATATTCACACTAAATCGCTACTTTTGAAGAATTAAATGGTCGATGGTCAATCATGACCCCTAGTATTACACTAACAAGGTCTTTTATATGAAATTTCTAAATTAGCTTTAGTTACATTATAAACTTATAAATTATAAATAAAATAGCAAACAATTAAGATAAATTATGGAAAATTAATCCAAAGCTTATTTACATCAATTATAACATATTAAAACTCATAATTCAGCCTAACAAAAGTCATACACATGTAAAAAGACCAAATTGCTCCTAAAACCCTAATAATAATATTTTACCAAATTGCTCCTACACTAAATTAATTCATTTGGACCAAAAATTGATTATGTAACTCTTTTTTTCATTTTTTTACTTTGGGACTCAAGTTTAAATAGGAGATTTATATAATCGGTCTAGAGTTGGACAATATCCAAGAATAATCGATAATTCTAACTCAAATTTTAAATGCAGACCGGCCGTTAAACTCGTCTACACACCTAAAGAATATATATATGACCAAAGATCAACATATATAATATTAGGGAAGAGGAGATATTGGATGTTGGAATGTAAAACCAAGAAGATGATGCATAAGCAAGTTATGAAATGAAATGCATCTAGCATATTAAAATTTTGACCTAATCCAAAATATGACATATACGCACTAACCAATAACCGCATCCAACTAACATCATAACAAAACGGTTAAATTAAAAGAATAACAAATCCACTCAAATTAAAGACAGTCTAATAAGGTAACTCAATGATGTTCCGAAACATGAGAGGTGATGTGCACTATAGCCTAAACCACATAAACTGCGGTGAGCCTCCTAACCAACCTGCCTAATTTGTTTACTAGACCTGCCCATGATGCAAGCAGTAGTAACGATCAAACTTTCGTAGATCCTCAACAAAACAGGACAGATTATCCAACCGATTTCTTCAACTATATAATTATCATCCATTTGGTACTTAATTGTTACGTCTGAATAATAGAGATTAGACAAAAAACACCCACTTGATCACATGGTTAACTCCGGGTGAAGTCCAAATCCCCGGAAGCAGGGCCAGGGACCACATCTCATGAGCCTAGTCTATCCAGCGTGTCGCTTCCACGTGCTGTCTCCTCTGTTAGTCCAACCAAAACGACAATACTTGATTTATCTCTCAACTCAAAGCCCAAACGCGGCTTTTTGAGTTATTTCTGACCCAACTCATTATCTCCCACATGCACAACTCAAACAGCCTGTTTTTTATTTATTTTTTATTTATTTATTTTTTGTGTGTATGGGGAAAGGTATCATCCAGATCCCAACGCGACTTCTTCAATTCAACCCCACACCCACTCGTGCGCACCTCGTCGCCTTAATAAACCTCCCCCGCCAGCCACCACTCACCACCACAACTCAACCTTAGATATAGAGAGGAAAAGAAAAGAAAACCCACGGGACCTCCTCCCTCTTCTTTACTGTTAACTCCCGCAAATAAAAATGATGGTTAGCAGATTCCGGCGTACGGTATCATTCCAAACCGGACCTTCATCATCGAATGCAGCCACCGCCACCGCCCCTAAATCTTACCACGTAAGATCAACAAGTTTGCCATGCAGGTCTCATCCGTTAATACCTCAACTCAAAGACGAAATCAACGAGCTAAAATCATCCACATCATGGCAGCAAGTACTTCTCCGACAATACAAATCCTGTGCTCCATCGTCAACATCCATCCCCTCCTCCTCAATATCCCATCTCTACGACGGATTAAGCCGATTAAAATCAATCCATGAATCACTAGACGATATCCTCCAACTACCACAAACACAAGATTCCCTCCAGCACTCAAAGACCAACCTCGTTGAAAAACTCCTGGAAGACTTCCTAAAATTCGTAGACGCGTACGGGATCTTCCATACATCAATGATCAGTTTAAAACAAGAGCTTTTCGCCGCTCAAGTCGGATTACGTCGTAAAGACGACTCGAAGCTCGGTATCTACATTAAGGCACAGAAGAACGTAGCCAAAGAACTATCGAAGCTGGCGAACGCCATGAGAGGCATCGAGAGGCCGAAGGTAGAAGGAGGAAAGGATGTGGATGAACTGGTTTATGTTGTAACGGACGTTCATGATCTGACGGTTGGGGTTTCCGGGGTTGTGTTTGAAGGGGTATCGGATTCATTGATGGGTGGTTCGACGTCGACGTTGGGTAGGAGTGGGTCTTGGGCCGGGCTTGGTGGGTTTGGCAGGAAGAGGGTAAAGAGAGAGGTTGCAGTGGAGGATGTTTTTGGTGGTGTGGTTGAGGGGATTCAAGCTGTTGGGGTTGATGATTTGTGGGGGTTGAGGAAGAAAGGTGGTGAGGCAATGAGGTTTGAGGTTTTGAAGAGGATGAAGGGATTGGAAGACTGTGTTTGTGGGTTGGAGAGCTGGAGTGAAAAAGTTTTCAGGAGTCTGATTTGTACGAGGGTTTCACTTCTCAATATTCTTACCCATCAGTGAATTTCAATTTTACTGATTGATTAATTACCACAGCAAGAAAAAAAAAGATTGTTGAAACTAATGGATACCATGAGTTGAAGAGGAGGATCGATATGAACCTTCTTTGTGTTAATTATCTTAATTTTTTTTCACATTAATTCTATCTGTAAATATGATCGATGGACCTTTCTTTTGATATACGTACCATTTTCTCAACCAAAGAAAATAAAAGACATGTCACATCAGCAATTTTGATTTCAATTTCTTGCATATTCTTTATCATATTCGGTTCCTTTCCTTATTATATCTTGGTCCAAATTTGGCCACAATGCTTAGGTCATCATATAATTACCAATATCATAACATATTGTATCAGTCCATACGCTTTAATTTGAAGGGGGAAAAGGGAAAGGAGAACACATATGTATGTATGATGCAAATCGACCATGGGGGTTCTAGGGACCGATTGTGGGATAGTAGCCACTAGGCTATGGGTGTCTTCCCCTTAATTTGAATTTTTCGACTGCATATTATTCTAAAAAAAACATATAACGTAATATTTGTTATAATTGCCCCTCCAACATGGAAGTTCAATGGACATTGTAGCAGAAGATTAAATGAGGTACATTATAACAGAAGATTAAATGAGGAAGCTTAAGAGTTGAATGTAGTGTGTTTAATGTGGGAGTTGTTGCAATGAAAGTCATATTTAAAGGACATGTTTAAGAGTTACATATTGTAACACAACCATTAATTTGGCTCTATTAATAAAGGGAGTTGATTGATGATGAAACCCTTGTACTTCCCGATCGAACTATATACCATGCCATGTAGATATGGTAAGGAAACATATGTGGAATGAAATAGATATGGGAAAAATAAAAGGCTAGAAATGAAACAACATCAACAACAAAACAGATAGAAGTATATATACCATACAATGCCAAATTTATTCTATATCAACAACACACTTAAGAACTTTGAATATGGGAATGAAACTAGAATTGAAATAATAAAAAACATGAAATATATATATACAACGCATGAATCAAAACCATACTTGGAATTTTAGATTTATACAAGATCAACAACGCGCAAGCAGAAGCCATACCTGAAATTGACAAGCCCTATCTTGCAAAAGTAAACACAAATTTATATATGAACCGATTAAAATATGAACTAAAGTTTGAAATATGAAGCCAGACATCAATGCACGAATTTTAAATCTGAACTAAGGAAGTGATAAATTTGAACTTTGAAAATAAAGAAGGGAATTCGATGGGAGAGAAGGAAGCGAATGAGTGATGTAATTTAGAGTTAAAAATGGGAAAGGGAAATCGACGAGAGAAAAGGAGTAAACTTGATCAGGTAATCTTGAAGATATGTAAATATTTTTTTTAGGAAATCAATATGGGAGAATGAGAATTCGGAATTTGAGCTTGTTGTCACGTACCAACTTATTTAACAAGTCTAGCCATGTGCAACCTTAGTCTTTTTTCATTCCTTGAGAGACTAAGTCAACCTTCCTCCTCAAGTGTACTCAACGCTTAGGCTAGGGATGTCTCTTAGACCACCACACTGAATCGCTCACAAGAGAACTCAAGAGAGAACTTTTAGAGAGAGAAAGGGAGATTGTATTATAGAGAGAGAAGCTATGAATACAACTCTTGTTGGATGATCCTCAAATACCTCTACCCTCCTCTATTTATAGGAGAAGATCCGCCCCTTCCCCTTCCCTAGAAAGATTCTAGATACGGGTTTAATGGATCTCTCTAGAATGGCTCAATAGGTCCACTAGGGTTTCTAGAGTCTCTTTTAGGGTTTCTATAATTATCCACACTTATCTACACAAGTAGAGAAGGATCTAGAGACATCCTCCTCTAGAACCTTCTAGAATTATCTAGGAGAGTGTAGAACCATATACATTTCTCCATACTTATCTAGACTATACAAGGATATTCTAGACTATTTCGGGATCGGTGGAACCTCAATGCAGGCTTTTCGATGTGGCTCGTAACATTGTGTCTTGGTATTGAATACTGGGAAGCAAAGGATGGGAAATGAAATTAAAAGGTAGTGTGGGGTGAGAGTGTTAGTTCCAAACTTTTGATAATGGTCGTTTGCGCAAACCATTTTTAAAATTAAGTTGAAAATTTTAACCATCACATTTTTTATCCATTTTTTATGAAGGTTTTCTTGAAGAATCATTACTAAAACTCATGCTCTAAAATTTTCATCCTTTTAGTATCTGTTTTAAGCTAACCATTATCTAAATGTTGTTATTAATCCTCATATGTGTAGTAGTGATTAGAAGATATATTATATATCTTATATAGAAATATTCTCAACACCATTATATCAAAATATTATTATTTAGGAATCATTTAAATAACGTTCAACTAATGTTCCCCATATATGTCAATGTCGGTGATATATTCTCTTTGTTTGAAATTCATGTTGCTTTTTCTCTAGGTATATACCCTCGAATATGTTTGCACTAGCTAGGAAAAGGTTACCATTGACTCTTAGCCACAAGTATTATTTGAGGGTCCACAAAGATGAATTGATGTGAGGCAATCAAATAACTTCTCCTAGATTATAGATCAATATTAGACCAATATGTCTGCTCTTCCACGACATTGAATGTCAAGTAAACCAATCATTTACTGAAAGATTTCACTAGCTAGCTAGAAAAGTTTTATAAGATTTTTTGAGGTAGACTCTAATAGTTAAAGTAAGGTGATTAAATTTTTTTGATCTAAGATTAGAATGAAAAAAGATAAATGCAGTCTTACAAGATAATTCTTATGATACTTGTTTGGAACTTACATCTGCATAATGATGCAACCTTAACTAGAATGTTGCAGCCAAAATATACTTTATGTTTGTTTGTTAAGTTGTTTTATCCTTTGGTGTCACATATTTTTGCACTTTGAGTTTTACTGACTGAGTAGTTGAATGATTATTAATCTAATCACATCAACATTTTTTCTACTAGAAAGATTGGTGGACTAGGGATGCTCCACTTATAATGAGGTTCTACACCCTATTCTAAAATATGGATTGCCTAAATGTGTTGCAAGCTATTATTCACTATTGACGTCTTAACTATCATAGACATTAATTATTTTTTACAATTTATTCCTTATAAAACTATTACTTCTATTATCATCTTATGCATCCTTAGTGTAAAAAACCCTAATATTCTTTCATGGGGAGCTTTCAGGTGGTGGGGTTTTTCTTAGTAGATTGATTTATGATTTCTTAACCATCAATGTTGAGTCTTGTTTGTCATAATGGAACCTAGTTTGGAAATCAAAAGTGGGACAATGTATAAACTCATTTTTCCTTTATAATTCATAGTGAAAATATAACATCTCAACAAGTACTCAATCAGAGTTAGTGAAAAAAAATACATATCTTATAATTAAAAAAAACAAAGACTCATCTATAACATCACTTGGAACTTCCCATACACAAAAAAAAAATTCTAAACCTACATACAAATGAAATCCAAACCTAAATATAAGTTTAAAAGAGTACCATACACCTTTTAAACTTGAACTAGAATAGCTGTTATAACACCTATGTTAATAAAATATTTGATCTAAAAACTTGAATAAATTATCACACCTCATTAAACCCTTTACATAATCATAAACACAAAAAAACTATGCCAACATATTTTACTTAGAATAATTCCCACAAGCCACTCAAAGTTGTTGTCTAAACCTTCTTTTCTCTTACCCACCTTCTAGGTTAATTAATACATTAATCCTTGTTTTGATCAAAACATGTTTAATGATTTAACTTATATGTTTAAGTGTTCTTGAACAAATATAATCATATGGATGTCAAACCACACTTATTCAAACCATCCTTCAAGTGCATAACTTTCAAGAGTGATCAAATTTCCAAGTGCACTTAATCAATCATTCTCTCAAGTGTCAAATTTAAAAGAGTAATCAAGTTTCAAAGCACACGAGAAGATTTTTTTTAATATTCCTAATGACTCAAGTACCCTAGGTTTAATTTTTAAGCCTTGGGTTTTACTTGTAATATTGATTGAGCATTTACACTTTTGATTTTATCTCATAAAATGTTTTAAAATCTTCCTTATAATTTATTTGATGTAGATTATTTGGTGATTTTATATTCCAAACCTTCTTCAAAGTGTTTTACAAATGTTTAGTTCTGGCTAAAAGTAATAGTTCAGCTTGATAACCGGTCAATTGATTTGTGTTTTTGAAACCAGAACTTCAAACCTGTAAAAAACCCTAGAAACCAATCGACTAATTTGATAAACCGACTGACTAGTTCTTTAGAGATTTTTATCTAGGAAAAATTATCTAGACTCAACTTGAACACATCTAATGCTTTCAGTAAACTAATATATGATTTTACCAACCATGCTATAGTTTGAATTCTTGTAGAAACCATTTTTTCCTAGAATTAAACACATTAATTGGTTTGTTAAAGTTGATTGAATGGTTGTTGTGCAATATTCCATAATGTTGGGTAACCTAATTTATTTAAGATCTTTATTAGTTAAGGTCAAAATTCATTTGTTTGGTGATTTATAACTTCTTTGTAGAGTTTTGAAACCCTATTTGAGTTGTCAAAATGTTTTGTTTACGACTCTGTGTCATTTCTTACGGATTTGTGTTTTGTTAAACCTATGAGCCTCTTTTGGCCTCCTAAATATTTTTCATATTCTTCTTTTTTATGGATATTTTAAATCATATTATTATTTTTAAGTCTCTAAGGATTTTTTTAAAATGTCAAACTAAGTTGTTAGCAAAAATACACTATTTATTATTCTGGTGGGCTTTAATTGCCTGTTTTGAGCCCTATGACCGAATTTCACAAAAAAAAAATTGAAATGATATTATTTTATTATTATTTAACTAAGGATTATACAAAAAATATTCCATTATTATTCACATCATTTTTGGAATAATTCAGATATTTTTATATTATAAAAGTTACTAAATCACAATTTTCTTCCTTAAATATTATCCAAATATTATGAGGCTTGGTCCTAAATTTTAATTATTTTTTAGAATGGATTATAAAATATATATTTTCCCTATAATTTCGTGTCTTTATACTTTATGATGATCAATTTGATTTTATCTTCTATGCTAGGTATTTTTTTGTAAAAATATCTTAAGGCTAACATACTTTTTTTCTCACCTCTCCTCCACTCATTTTCATATGTTTTGTGGATAAATAAGAGACACTCCTTATTCCCATACCTTACGGGGCCACCTTGGAGTTATTCGTAGCCAAGTTGGTTTTGGTTTCCTTAGGAAATAACCTTTATAACCTTCCAACTTTATTTTAATTCCTAAATTTTCTATACTTATCAAACTTAACCACCTTCTCTCTTTTTATAATACCCCAAATATAGTCTAACCTTAATTATAGGTGATTAAAATCTTAACATTTTCCTAATTCTTTAATCCTAAATTTAACAGTAACTCTGACCTTAAACTCCCCTTCTTCTTCTTCCTCTTTCCCCCTTTTCCTCTTTTCTTCTTTTTCCTTAGTCCCTTCGTCCTTATGTATCCCTTCTTCTTGCCACAACCAATTTTTTTTTGGTTTGGTTAAGAAACCAAATCCCCCCCAACTATACCTAACCAGGCTTCCAAATGGAGTTCTAAACTAGCTGCTGCTTGTGAGGTATGGAAGAAAATCAAATTTGAATTTGAAGCAATGGATACTTTGTAATCCACCCAATCTTTAACTAAAAGATTGAGCCGAATCCAGCTATTGTATATGTTTTTGAGAGACTTATCTAGATATACAAGTAAGATCTTCAATTAAAAAAAAATATAAGACTACCCATTTTGCACACCACCCACCGACCATATACCCTTGTTCCTCCTTTCTCTAATAATTTATTGCTCTACCAACCCAAGCCATGTCATATTCACTCTTTCCCCACTCTATTTTCTACACTTTCTCTTTCTAAAGTTCTTACATTTTTGCTGCAAGATCCACCCAGCACAACATGACTCACGATCCACCACCATCATCTACCAAAACACCTCATGCTATAGCCCTCCACTAGTGTGAGCTATACACACAATCAGCCCCTTTACAACCTCATCTTCCTCACACAACAGTACCCCTGGAAACATCCACCTCTCACATTAGCATCCACCCCAACAAAAATGCCTCACATTACTCCCCCTAACTAGCATGGGTTTCTCACACAAGTCAGCCCCATCAAGCTCACCTCCCTCTCACAACTAGCCATCTTCCTTTTTCCTTTTCCTTTCTCATTTACCTTGCCTTTCCTTACTTGTTTTTCTATGCTTCTATTTATTTTTTTGTCTTTTAGGTGGTCTTGGAGAATGAGACTTAGGTTATTTTGTTTGCATAGAGACCGGTGAAATTTGGGTAAAGATGCATGTTATATATTAAGGGGTTTTGATGCTATGTGATTATTACATGTAATAATATATTAATATGATTTATTTGTGTAAAATCATGTTAATAAATTCTATTGGTGGAAATCATATTCTTGATGTTAAAACAAAAAATTGTTATATCATATTATGGAAGTATGATCATTATGTGAAAGTATAAGCTTATATGATATTGCTTGTTTAATCTTTGTCTTGTAACCCTATCATGTTGGTATTATCTATTGTTTTAATTGATTTATGAAGACTTTTTTGTAAATATAACTAAGTATTATCATAATGAAATATGTTGGAGGTTAGAAGTTGATAATCTTGGAACTCGTATAGGTTTTGTGAAATGTTTAGGTGTTTTGTTGTCTAAAGGTTACTTGTGTCTTTCATGTGTTTTGTGGGGGGATATGGCAAGGTAATATTTTAGGTTTCATAATTAACTTCATGATTAATATGATAGAGTGTAGGTTGAGTGTGACACAAGTTATCTAAAAGGAGGTGTTTAGGCATTTGAGCAAGATAAGGATATTTTGGTAAATTGGATTAAAATAGGTTTTGACATTCCTAAAGTATTGTTGTGTCAAAATATGCTAATTGTGTTATGTGAAATACTGGAGATAATAATAGTGCTTTTATAGGAATAATTATTTAACTTAATAGTGATTTAATATGAATATTATCTTTTGTGAATAGTAATTTGAAATTTTTTAGAGAATATTAATTTTCAAGAATAAAATATTTTTGGGTTTTAGATTTAAGTCTCTCGATATAAAATTTTCCATTGCCCACGAATAATGTTTATGGGGAAGTGTCTTTATATGACTTGTTTTGACGTTCTAAATTGTTTTCCACCATTATTTTGGTATTTTATGGCCTCCAATATGAATCTTTGAGCTCTGGTGCATTTTTCAAGATTTGGGATTAAAGTGTTTTTACTCGATTGGATACTATTTTATCTTGGTTGTCTTATGTGCCTATGATTTTAATGTTTTGGCTATGCTTAGATTGTAATGGTTTGTATTGATTTGAGCTTAAGGCCTGGTTTGGTTTTTGTCTGGGTTTATGCCTTTAGTTTTGTCCATTTATTTTGGGCTTCATACTTTTCTTGGATTCTGGATCCTTGGGATATTTTTAAGTGGTTTTGGTATTTGATGAGTTGCAAGTCATCTTATGCGGTTGTGTATTACTATTGGTGTTGGTGAATTCTATACTAGGCTAAGTATTGGGTGGTTAGAGCTATTGTTGACCATTGACTGCCTTCTAGATAGTTAACTCTACATTAACTTTTGAATAATTGAATCTAAAGGATTGAATTGGAATTAATTAGTAAATTGTTGTAAGGTTATGAATTATGCTTAACCTTACCCATTATGACTAGCTGTTTGTTTGATCCTAAATAGTCAAGGTATTAATGGCCAGTTGTTTGCTTGACTCTGAGTGTCAAGGCCTTCATGACTAGTTGTTTATTTGACTTTGAGTGGTTAAGGCATTTCATGGGTAATTGTTGTGACGAGTGGTTAAATCATTGAAGGCTTGCTTGATGGTTTTACCTGGATCTTTGTATCTTTATTGAGTAATGAGATGGCTTGAATAAAACACTAATCAATTAAATTGAACGGTAACTTGAGTTGGGAAAGAAATCTCATGCCTTAGAGTGGGCCCCAAGTGCACAACAGACCTTCGAGTCAAAGGGGTCATTTCTACTCTTAGAGACTCACAATCTTATAGGGGATATGTATACTTAAGGACTCAGATGCTTAGATGTGTGTATACAAAAATTTTTGTCATATCACTTCCTTGATTAGCTATCTTGGTAGTTAGAGATTTGATTGTTGATTTATCCTTGACGATCATTACCTTGTATTATAAGATTGTATTCCTCTCAAAGTTAAGTTAATGTTATTGATTTGGTCACCTTAATAAAGGCTTGTTAATTGAATTTAGGTTAAGATTAATTGTGGGGTTTCCTTGTTTTATTTTGCATGTTGAAATATTTGGTGTAAGCAATACACACTATGTTGAATTGATGTACCTCGGTGGTTTAATAACTTGAATTAGAATTTTTACCCATGTTATATTGTTGGTTGGTTGAGATGATAGTCAGTAGTTGTCTTATGTGTACTATCTTTAGTTATTATATGATCGTTTGAGAGAATTTATGTTATTGCGTGTAGATTATTGGCTATGCATGATTTTACACCTTTGGGTGATGCTTGGTTGAGCATGTTGTTTGCTCAGAGTTAGAGGTGTTTACTTAATACTTTGTTAGTGAACAAATTCTCTTTTTTTATGGTTGTGACATAGTGTAACACCCTTAAAAATCACATTTAAAAGTTTTCGTTTAATTAAAACAATTACAAGCATGGGGGGTGCTACCATTGTGATCACTACAAGCCCGACCTCCAGCCAGTCTTGTACCAACCACAAGGCTAAGGAAAATTTTTCACAAAACATTAGGCACAATTAAAACAAAGATTTATAGAAAACTAAATCGTTCATAACACGAGAATCAGAGTGTACGATGAAAAGTTATTACAACCCAAATGGGGTATATAGTCAAAGTTCCCAAAAGGAATAAAAGGTACAAGACAATAAAACAGAACCATAATAAAATGAAAACATTAGTAAAGAAGGATAAAAGAGAGTCTGGTCGACATCCACTCTCAGCCCAAATAAGTCCAACGGTCATCACACATCCCCGCCTGATGCATCCAATATGTCATAGGCATCAAACACGGTACTTCCTACCTGCACATATTCAGAAGGGTCATCTACTCATAGGAATGAGCATCACCCATGAAACGGGTGGTCAGTACGCTACGTATTGAGTAAGGTAACCATATGGGTAAGGCCATGCAAGAAAATAGACAAGTAATGCATACAAAGCATAATTTAGGTTCATATCATTAGGCCAAATTTAGACTAATATTTTGTCTTACACATTTCTTATATTAATTCCACGTGAGTATGAGAACCTTAATATTATAGCCGATGGACTGGAAACACTCTACAGGGTAGAACACACCTGACCACTATTATAGCCGATGGACTGAAATCACCTTACAAGGCAAAACACACCTGACCACTATTATAGCCAGTGGACCGAAAAATCAATCTCACTAGCCCCAACTTATGTGGTGTTCCACTGTAAGTAATTAGTATCTTTTCATGTCTTATTACCATGTAAAGTTTGGTTTATCGAGCTCGGAATCCCCCCTATTATAGCTGGTGGACTAAAAACACTCCACATGGCAAAACGCACCTGACCACTATTATTGTCGGTGGACCGGAAAATCACTCCACAGGACAAAACGCACCCGACCACTATTATAGCCAGTGGACTGGAAAAATATATCCTCACTGTCACTGGCCCCTGGCTTAATAATATTTCACTTTAACTATTTAGTGTTTTATTGTATCTTATTCCACACACAACCCCGACTAGACATGCATGGCCCACTAGACTTCACCTGCTCACCCTTTTATTATTAGCTTCCCGAAAACCCTATCCCATATCTTGGGACTTCTACTCCCCCTAGTACATCCAGACATTCCTCCCCACTCTTTCCTTATTACCATGAATACCCAACTCCTATGTGTGTGGGTCGAGGCCCACTTTCCATATCTCTAAGTCAACTCACTATCACTCTCTTGGGTTTTCCTCTGAGAAACCCTAATTTGGCCTATATGGCTCAACCTTACACTATCCCACACAACTCATGCTCCTCCAATTCATCACCTCACTTGATTCATCCCCCAAGCACCCATTTTACTTCCCATATAACACATGTGGCCACGAAACCCTAGTTGGCCATCCCAAAACCCTAGCACCTCTCTTTCCTCATACAATGTTATCCTTTCATCACTCTCACTTACCATCTCCTCTTCCACATGACACATATCCAACACACCCTATGACCCTGAGACTTCCTTCCCATCTTTTCCCACTCACCATGAGAACCCAAAACTCTTCTTTGTCACCAAAACCATCACTTCCCTTGAACCACACCTGACATCACAACCTCACTATCCAACTCCTACACGTGATCACAAAAACCCTAGTTCACTACCCGAAACTCTAGTACTTCTCCTTTCTTTTATGTCACCCCCTCAACACCCAAATACATTGTTCTCACTTGGCTCACTTTTCCTCCATGTGACACCCTTTTCATCTTTTATTCCCCATTCTAACTATTTCCATTAGTTTTCCCTTCCTTGCACACTTTTCTCACTTAGGGTTTCTGCCCAAAACTCTAGTCAAGTTTCCCATGCATTCTTACATCAACCCATGTACTATTTTCACATATGGACTCCAATCACCCTAACAATTATTCCCTCACATTACTTAAACCTTAAATCCCCATGCAAGGGCTAACCACCCCATGCAAACCCCAGGCTCCCCATGCATGTACTGGTCCATTCCCTTAATTGATTCTCATTATTCCTTCTTTTGTCCACCCATAGGTCATAAGAAGATTAGGTCATCCTTACCATTCTTTAGCCAACTTACTTTCATCACTCTTTTCTATTTCTCTCACAACCACATCACACTATTTAGGGTATCTTATCATGCATGTCATGAGGGGCAATATTATGTAAGCACAATCCAAGCACAAGTAATAATACCACATTACACATGTCATAAAATACATGTAGCTTACCTGAGCTCCATGCTTAGCAAGTTGCACTACAAGAGCAAGATACATAATATATAAGGCACACACATCAAACCAACACACATAACACATTTTTCACACACATTAGGCCTTAACCATATCCTTACCTAAAACGACATCGGATTTGGAGTATGCTCCTATACCTCCTTAGGGTTTTGACTTGGTTCACCTATAAGAGGGAAATACTAGGATTAACTTCCCTCTTACCAACATTATCATTATTTCCTACTTTATCCTTATCATAACCTAGTATTAGGGTTAATAATAATAGTAGTAGTTTTATAAGTAAAAATAAGGGTATTATTCTTAAAGTAGCTAATCATACTACTAGTAGTCAAAATAGGTCTTGGTAGCTATATTGGTCCATGTTAAGGTATTATTAACAATACTAAATATGACAACTTTAATTATAATAATAATGATGATGATGATGATGATGATGACCCAAATAATAATAATAATAATGCTACTAAAATAGTGACAATAATGATGATAATAATTATTACAATAATAATAACAGTAGTAGTAATAGTAATAATAGTGATATAGGTAATAATAATGATGATGATGATGATGATGATGATGATGATAGTTCGAATCTTAATAATAATAATAATAAGAGTTCGAATAATCATAATAATAATATTATTATTAATAATAGTGCCAAAGTTAATAATAGTAATAGTAGTAATAATAATAATGATAATAATAATGGTTCAAATATTAATAATAATAATAATACTATAATCATAATAATACTAGCAACAACAACAACAAAAACAACAACAATAATAATAGTAATAATAAAAATGATAATAATAATGATGATGATGATGATGATGATGATGATGATGATGATATTAACACTAATAAAATAAATAAAAATTACATTAATTATATTTAAAGGTTAGGGAGGCTAGGACACAACCTAGTGGTGGTAGGGTCTAGGCGGCGGCGGCGGCGGTGGAGGAGGAGGAAGTGGAGTTGGAGAGGTGTCTTTTTAGACTAGAAGAGGGGGAGTGAGATGGTGATTGTGGTGGTGGTGGATCCTCTGGGTTGAGAGGGTTGGAATGGTGGTGGTGGCATAGCAAAAGTGGCGGCGTAGGTGGCGGATGCTATGGTGGTCGAAGGTGGTGGAGGAGGAGGAAGGGTAAATGAGAGGGAAGCGGGGAGAAAGGAAGGTAAGGGAGGTAGGGGAGACTTTGCTAGGTGTTTTGGGTGGTGGGAGAGGTGGTGGTTACGGTGGGAATGGCTGCAAGAAGGGCGGCGATGGAGAAGGATTGGCAAATTGGGTAGCCTATTTGGCACGGATAGGTTGGCTCGTGTAGGAGGAATTAGAGGTGGTGAGTGGTGTGGTTCGATGGAGGGTAATGCAGGGAGGAGTTTGGCAGGTGTTTCAGGCAGCGACTCTGGGCAACGACGGTAGCGACAGCGATGTCTGAAGTGGCGGTGGTGCAAGGAAGGCTGGTTTTCTAGGTAGGAAAAAAGAGGTTGAATGGAGTCGGGTATGAGGTATTTATAGGCCATTGGAGGGAGGATAAGACAGAGGGGGAAGGGGACAAGGGGGAAGGTATGGCAGGCTCGCCGGCCAGTGGTGGCAGGTTAGTACAAGCCTGCAATTTGTAGGTTTGGTTGGGTCGGGGAGGAGAAAAGGGAAAGGGATGGGGCAAGCGTGGGAGGAGGTGTGGGGCTGGTTGGGGTCAGAAAAGGAAAGGAAAAGGATGGGGAGGAAGAGGGTGGTGCAGGCCAGTGGTATTGGGGCAGGGGAAGAGGACGACGACAGGTGCGACCTACAACGCGTGGGAGGAGTAGGAGGAAGAAGAAGGTTAGGTGGGCGACCAGTCTAGAAAAAAAAGGAAAGAAAAAGAAGGGAACCAGACAGCTAAGCGGGGGAGGAGAAAAGAAAGAGTGTGGGCTGGGCCACATGGGAAATAAGAGGGGGAAGGGGTTGGGCTGTGAGGCGTAGGCCCAAACCGGGAAGGAAAGGAAAAAAGAAAAGGAGGAAGGAGGAGAAAAGAAAAGAAAAAGGAAAAGGGGAGGAAAAAGGAAAAATAGGTTGGTTGGAGTATTTAGAATATTTTTGTATTTTTAAATATTTCAAAACAATAAAATTAGTAAAATAATAATTAAATTCCCTTTTTATATTAATTTAGGATATTTTGGGCAATTTTTTCCTAAATTCTATTTTAATTAGCAAAATACCCTAATTTTTCATTAATTAAATTATTTATTATTTTCCTATTGACTTTGCCTTAAATATTCCCACTTATTCTAATAAAAATAATTTATTTAATTAATTTTTCTAATAAATCCCTATTTTAACATAATTTCCTAGATTAAGGTTTTGGGGTATTTTACATAGTTGATCTTATATTATTGGAGTTTGAGTTGGAATCAGAGAGTAGGGCTTCCAGTGTTTTAGTCTTGTGTTGTGATTTTTTGTTTGTTTTTAGTTCTAGTCGGTATGATTCGGCTTGTAATATTGTGTGAAGATTTTGTAATGTAATTTTTTTTTATCTTATAGCATTGCTCTTGTTATTTAATGTTTTATACGCTTCCTTGCATATGTTCATGGGTTAAGTGAATGTGCACACCACTCCTCATAATATATGTGATGGTAGCATCCTCTATTTTAAATTTTTGCTTCTATATTGTACTTTTAAAATAAAAAATTAAAGTTGAGAAAATAGGATTGTTATATATTGTCACTGAACGGCTGATTTCACTAACAAGGACATAGGTTTGATTAAGTGCAAAATTACTTTTTACCTTGGCCTAAATTGATCGATCGATCATTATAATAAGTCGACTAGTTTGCTAAACTATTTGATTGTTCTTATATGTTTAAAGGACAAAAAATGCAAAGTAGTAAATCGATCAACCGGTTCTAATAACCAATTGATTGGTTTAAGCAATAGTAACATTTTTATTTGAGTTTAGAATATATTCTTTCGACTAGTTATACCAACCGATTGATTGATACCTTGAACTGACTGATTGTTCAACATTAAATATTGAAAGTTCTACCTGTTATTCACATAACAATTACTAGCCTTTTGCCATCAATGACTAGTTCAATGACTTATGGTATATACGCCATTTATTAGGCAGAATAAAAACATCTTTAGAGCTGTCATTAATTGCACGTTCATTTTTCTACTCACTCTCTTACAATTAATTATCAACACACATTTTGAAATTAGTTTTTGTTAAGAAAATTTTAGAAGGGTTTTTTTGCTCAGTCAACTAGGCTAGTATCAGACTTTAATTGTCAAATCGTATGGTTCTAACTAGATTACCTTATCACAATCATTCTTAACTTGCAATCTTATAAATTGTGAGGAAATTATTGTAATCAGCCACAACATTCACTCAAACTCAAATTGGATGTTGTGTGTTGCCTAGCAATCTTACAGAGATTTTTGATAGGAGAATGTAGAGAAGTTAGCTAGATAAATATGATCAATCTTCTGTAGATAGATCATTAAGTTAGTAGACTTATCAACCTAAAGAAAGATCATCGATACAAATATATGCGGGGTTCAAAATCCAAAATAAAAATATCTTTTGGTAGTGGATATAAAGTAACTTATTTTGGATTAGCTTGAATCATTATAAACTATGTGTGAATATTTTTTGTCTAATTTAAATTCAAAATACCTATTCATTCCTTCTAGGTTGGTATCATATATTTTCCTCCTACTTATTCATAAAGAGGAAAAAAATTGATGCATTTTCCCTCATCCTCAGGCCTTAGCCGAACCTTATATGTACTTCTCGCTTCCTCTAGATCGCTCAAATCGAGTACTTCTTCTCTTGCATATGCACATCTGGTTCATTCCTCACATTATCCTTTTTTTTTTCCTCTCCCTCCCTAATTGGTTGTGACTCTTTTCCTCTTTGAGCATTGAGAAAAAACGTAGCTTGGTATCGCACGTCATTCGCTTTTTCCTGCGCATGTCGGCAAACAACGCTTACCATTTCCACCTTTTCAGCATATCATTTTGTTTTTCGCAAAAAGGAGCCTCATGACTCCAAGAGTTCCAACTTCTCTCACTACCCTTCCTTTATATTATTTTATTTCATTAATAAACCTTACTTAATTTACCCAAGTTATAGTAGCTAGGTCTTTCTTTCTCTTTTTTTTGTACATTTTGTACGCTTTTTAGACTAATTTTTACTTCTAGAACATATATAAAGTATTTATTTATTTTTTAAAAATATTGTTATTAATTAAATTATTTGTAAAATTATATTTAATGAGATTTAATTATATAAGATTATTAATTGATATTTATATATTAATATAAATTAAAAGTTAAATATTATAAAGTTATAAACAAATGATGATAATTGGAAGGTAAAAATTTAAGATAGTTGGATGCAGAATAAAAATTTTAATTTGAGATAAATTGATAAAATTATTTATAAGAGAAAAAATAGTAGGATAATATAATTAAGTATTTTAAATTAGGAAAGTATCGTAGATGATGTAAGATCAATAGTTCGTACGGATCAGGTACTAGTAATAGTAACTGTAAACAGTCATTCAAGGAGCCGCCACGACACTCGTAGATATTTACATGTTGGAAACGAGTGTTTCAATTTCATAGGCTTGGTCTGACGGCCATATTATATTTTATATGACATATTATTATTATAAAATTTTAAATACGTCCCTTATCGTCACATCATAATATAAATTGTTTTTAAATAATCAAATAAATATTAAAGTATATATCCAAAATGTTAATATAATATCATTTGGTATTATCTTCATTTCACACAATTATCCATCAAATTGAGTTATATGTATTATTATCATATTTTATTTTATTTTTATAGTAAAAGGCATCTTGTAAGGTTGGTAGCCAGGTAGGGGACCTTGAAACCAGAGGGAAGGGTGAAAGGCATAGCCTGGTGGACTTGAGTCGAGGGTCGGCCATGTGAGGGCAAAGGAACCATTGATGATTGGTCCATCGATGTTTGGTATGCTGATTAAAACTTGAAAGTTGAAAGATAGGTTAGTCTTCTTAAACGGGAGAAAAGACAAAAAACTATTTTAGTCTCTTTTTATAGGTAAGATAGTGGGCCAAAAGGCTACGATAGTACGACCGTGGCTTAGTTTGACCATCAAATTGTTTTTAAATTATTACTCTAATTCTGGTTCATGTTGTATTGCGATATTTTGTGGAGAAATTCCATATTAAAACCAAATTTCTAAACTTCTTCAGCCTAAATATCTTGTTTAAATATCCTAAGACATAATTAGATACTTCTTAAAAGCAATAAGGTTAAAGTGTGTTTACATAATCATCTTATAGGGAAAAAAAATAAGATAAATATTAGGGACACTCTATTTGAATTTCATCTATAAAAATATAAAAATAAGGATTTTTATTTTTATCTTCTTTGTCCAAATTCTTTATCCAAAATATATATTATAACTATAAAATTTTAAAAGCAAATCACTTTTAAATTCTATTATTTTTATAATCTAATTATTTGTAAAGTTCTCCATTTAATCAATGACTAAAGGAATTGTATAAGGTAAGAAATGACTACTTTTAGTCTTATCGTATAATATATAAGATTTTTTTACCAAGGGTATTTGGATCAATGATAAGGCTTGTTCTATCTTAACCAAGTGATCTTAAGTTCGAGTAATCGAAAACGCATCAATGCTCTTAAAGGGGTCGTGTACTCCTATAAAGGACTTTTCATACAATAGTTTAGAATAGGTAGGAGTTGAATACCGAGCCTGTAAGTAAAAAAAATGACCAACAAAACTTTTGCATCAAAAAGAATGTTAGCATGTGAACTCAACATTTTATTAAAATTGCTAATATAGGAGAATAGATCAAAAATATGAATAATTTATTATTTAATAAAACTTAATCGATGTATGTATTTATCATTTAATTTAAATTATGCAATAGTAGAAAAAAAATTAAAGGGATGCTAGGGTACCATTTGGGTAACTTAATAAAAAAATATGAATATCATATGAAATAATAACATAAAAAGTAATAATATTGTAAAGTGTTTGGCAAACACAAATTATTTACATATTGGTATATCGTTATGATTGTTTTAGATACATGAACAATTGGTATATTGTGTAACCGTATGACACATTATTAATGTTTCACAATGATTGCCTTGATATTTCACTATAGTTGTCATCATATTTTACCATAGTTTGTCTTAATGTTTTACCATATTCATTGTTATATTTCATTAATATTAACTGTGATACTTTATCACAAAATTAACCTGTGTTGTTTTACTATTGTTGTACTCATGTTTCACTATAGCTGTTGTTATATTTTGCTAATATCAGTTGTGATATTTTATGAAAAAATTATTTTGTAATGTTTCACCATAATTATTTTTATATTTTCCCTTAGTTGTTGTAATATTTTATTATTATATCATTATTGCTATTGATATTTCACCATGATTATTATTGGTGTTATGCTATTATTACTACTAATGTTTCATCACTGTTGAATTAATATTTCATTATTGTCAAACTAATGAGTCTTACCATTGCTATACTTTTGTTTCACTATTATTATTCTTATATTCATGTTTCATCACATTTATACATATGTTTTCAACATGTTGGCACTCATGTTTTATCAAAGTTTTTTTTTTAGAATTATATCAATATAAATATTCATTTATAGAGAGAAATTTATGAATATAATGATATACTTTTAATTTTAATTTTTGAATAGTTCATTTAAAAAAAGCTAGCTTACAAAATTAAGAAGAAAAAAAGATCACATGACATACTCACATTTAGGAAACCAATTCTATTATATATATGAAACTTTAAATTATTTACAATAATACCACAAAACACACCATGGTTAAGACTTAAGATATATCTAGTGAAACCATAGAATTGCCCATATATGGGTGAGGTTGGTGGGATGAATTAATAAATGATATTTTTAAAATAAAATTAAATCATATAGGATTTGTTTGGTATTTAGTCAAAATTAGTGGAACCTACTTATGAAGCAATAATAAGTTGAAAATAAGTTGTAGATAATAAAATTATAATAATGTAAAATTAATGAGGTAAAACAAATGGCTTAAAATATATATTATTAGATAATGAACAAGTAATGAGAGTTACCAAGTGATGCTTATAAACCATTATTTTAATCTTTTTTAACTTGCAATGGAAGGATTAGAATCCATATAATTACAAGGCTAAAAGTAATAGCATGCTAACCAATTGTTAGCTCGCAACTCCTGTGAGATAAAAAAAAAAGTCTATCCCTGGCAATAGGAGAGGGGTGTTAAACGGATGAACTCTCGTTATAACTCATGACTTAAATGTGTCGATGAGTCTTATGCTTATTTATTTTCTCTATATGCATGCATTATTCTACATGAACCAAAACTTCTCATATAATATCTACAAGATTCATTATCGATGAGAGAATGATAGGGGATATTGTTATCAAGTAGGAGCTTTGTTGCAATATTTGAGCCACAAAAAACAATAACATCATGATATTATGTTTTGTGGTCGCCTTGTAACCCATGAAAAATTTCCCATAATTTTTACATTAGTATCATATCAATCCCAAGGTTTATGAAGAAACCAAACAACCACCACCCCAAGTTATCTTTTTTCCACTCCTGCTTCATTGCCTGTGATATGCCTCCTGAGTTGGATAACATGCTTCCATTTACATGGATCTTGATGGTGTTTGGTGATGGCAACTCCCAGCTAAGTGATTGATCTATAGTTTATTATGGCTTTTTATGTAATATGTTTATTTTTAATAATACAAATGAGACCATTATTTTATGTAAATATCTATAATATATTTTACATGAAATTGCATCCCTTTTCATTCTATTATTTGTACCTTTGTTCACAATTTTTCTTTGTGTGACCTTTAAAGCTAATTTTGGCCCTCTAAATTCTCCTATATCATCTTAGATTAATCATATTTAGGTTCGTTGGATTTTTTTGAGTCTCTAAATGTAACACCCAAAAATTTGCAATTGAAAATTTTTCATTTGTACGGAATTATAAAATGATATAAAAGGGTGTTACCGCCATATTCGACATAAGTTTGGATAATTATGTCATCCTTACATCGAACACAAGGTAAAATAGTTAAATGTTTAAATATAATAAAATAGAAAAAGAGATATGTTTCATAACCTTAACAAGTGTTTGGAGGATTACTCTGAGTATAAGACAAAATACAAGAAGGAATACATTAGGAAATCAGAGTCCCAAGAGGTATTTGAGTTTAAAGTGGTCAACCGAATAACTCAAACTACAACCTCAAACCCAAAGATAGATTCAACACTCTTCTCCAACAAGCATATCAAAGGCAACATAGTCATCCATGGGGTCCTCATAAACCTGCACAAACTCAATTAGGTTATCTACTCATGGGAATGAATAATACTCATAAAAAGAATGTCAGTACACAATGTATTGAGTAAGGTAATAATAAAATTAAAAAAATTCACATAAATTCATATGATCACAACAAGAGAAAAATGTGCATGCATAACAACATAATGATACCAACTTATTTATTTATTTCTATACCTTGCAATAACAACAATATGATCAATATCCATAATCTTATTCACCTTGAGTTCAGGGACCCACTATTCTGAATCAATGGAATGGTATCATAAATATAACACCAAGTCATAAAGATCTTGGGAACTATTCTCGTCCAATGGAATGGATAGTTATAACTGATCCTAACTTACATGATATTTTACTTTACGTGATTTAAATGTTATAATGATTATTATCATTCAAATTATTTATTGAAATTGAGTTTAGAGACTCAATTATTCTCAACTAGTAGAATGGTAACATAAATAAATCCTCAAGGCATAAATATCACGACCACTATTCTCAACCAGTGGAATGATATCATAAGTATAACCCTAGGACATAAAGCTTCTAGCCACCATTCTTGTCTGGTAGAATGAGTAGGTCTAATTGGTTCTGACTCATATGGTCTTTCATTGTAAATGATTAATATCTTATTCGTGATTATTTATTTTAAGGTCTATACAAACACACACATATACCCATGTAAGGTACAAGTCACAACATATAATCTCAAGCACAAACCATATTCCCTAAGAACCCTAATTTTATAAATTTAGCATAACTACTTCCTCGGTACTCATTTTATCACAAAGTTCCATAACCATCTTTAAATTGTTATTATTAACAACATACCCTAAAATCATGGTATAACTCATACATCTTATACATGCAATAATATCCTACATTTAGGGTTATTATTAACATTTTCTATAAAACCCTGCTTACACCATTTAATTATAATTTTTTTTCCATAAAATCTATATAGCCACCAAATTTAATATGCATTCACAAAATATTATTCTTAACATCATATACGAAAATTGAGGTCCACATCTTGCATATGTGATAATATTATCCCCTTAGGATTACTATTCATTTTTTTCTACTAAACCTTAATTTCACAATTCAATCATAACTTTTCCTCTGAAACTCATATGACTCCCAAATTTTATATGTATGCCTAAAATTCCAACATTAGCATCATTTACAGATTTTATGGTCAAATTCCAATATTTTGTATATATGATAATGATTTATGCCCCTAGGGTTTACCGTTCATGTTTAAAGCCAATTTCCTCATTTATTAGACTTAAATCATTCACATGCATTCTAAACATTCCATATAATATATTTAACCTATTTTAAACCTTTTAACACATTAAAATACCCAATATTCTATTTTTAAACCATATTGACCATAATACCCCTAAGATAACCAGAATACTCATTTTTCCTCCAAAATCTTATGATTCCCAATATGAATAATTTTTTTTACCAGCCATATATACTATCATCATAAACATGCATAGCCCAAGCCATATTCATCTCAACCAACAAGATACACAAACTCATGCTTTAATAACACCACATATTATATAGTACAATTATTATAATAATAATTCTCATCCAACAACTTCAAGTATGATATGAAAACAAATATACATTTTGTACATAAAAGCCCTAACAATGACATGTATCATCACCGAAGTGACTATGGCCTTTAAGCACACAATACCTATAATATATCTTCCACTACCATCGGGGTATCACCTAGAAGTCAAAATATACAAAAAATAGACTTAAGAAATTTAATTTAAGAGAAACTAAG